>CM062807.1:994298292-995047429 GCA_031772625.1 Pinus tabuliformis | reverse complement strand
CCTACATAGCGGTAACCATCCTCACTGATGTAGGCTTATTCTTTCCCTGCAAAATTCTATTTTCCCCATTATCATCCAAGCACTCAATGGCCTTGTCAAAGCAATCCACTTTGGTCCTGTGAAGGTACAACCAATTCATACCCAAAATCATGCTATACAATCCCAATGGAAGTACATTCAAATGTATTGTTGTAGGCATAGCATGTAACTCAAATGCACAAGCTCTTACCCGATGGTGAACTCTCTTATTTTTACTTGTATCCAACTGTACGAACCAAGATTCTGCATGCACTTTTTTTCTCAAACCACACTTATCCACCAGGTCATGATTAATATAACTATAATTTTATCTAGGATCAATCAAAATAGAAACAAATTGATCACAAATCTTACCATCCATATCAATGATAGATGACTGATGATCTACCTGCCTGTTGTCCACAACTGCATAGATTTGAGGAATGATATGATCAACATCACCAATTGTATGCGCCTCCTTAGAACTATAGATCTGGGGTCTGCCACCATGATACTGTGGACACTCCCTCTTACGATGATCCTTTCCACATATCCAACACTACAACGATGCTCTACCATTGCCTCTAGTCTGCTGCTCTCCATGTCCCTTCTCAACTGTATTGAAATTCTTGTAAGGGACTACATGTTATTTCTCACTTGCATCTTGAGGTCTTCCTCACTTGGTGGCCATTTTCCTTTAACTTTCTCATTTCCTTTCAATTCACGCTTATGCTCAACTTTGCACTTCGACTACCCATAACAATGTTTCAGCTTTCAGATCGCCTCCTCCAATGATATAGGCTCATCAAACTCAATTCAGTTTGTGTATGCTATTGGAAGTCCACTGATGAATCTCTGAACCTTGGCCTTCTCCTCCTTGAGGTAAGGCACATATCTCTATAGCTCCAAGAACCTGCCAGTATACTCATCATCTATCATGGAACCCATCTACAACTCATAAAACTCCTTAGCTCTATCATCATAGTGCCTTTTTGAAAAATACTTCTTCTTGAAGAGCCTCTCAAGCTCATTCCAATTCAAGTCATTCTCATGAATACCTCTAACATTCTTCACATCATCCCACCAAATATTTTCTTTCCCTTTAAGACTGAAAGTGGCTATCTTTTCTTTCATGTCTTCTGAATAATCATGCAATCTAAAGAACTTCCTCATACCAAGAAACCAATGCCTCAAAATGTTGTGATTTGTTCATCTCTCCAATGAATGTAGGTGGCTTTGCTTTCTTAAACTCATCGAGAAAATACCCCTTGTCACTGCTTCTGTAAGGATGATAAAAATGATGATCATAATGCCTATCCGAAGTATAATTAGAGTAGTACTTGTGCCTATCACCCCTCCTATCTAGAGTATTCAAGGAACTACCATCGCTAATCGTGTCCTCTCCATCCAACCTGTACTCACCATGAGACCTGCTGCCATATGCCCCATTATTTTTTTCCTTCTGCTCATGGATGATCTAAAGTGGCCCCTATCGCTACAATTTTGAAAAACTCTAAAGGAGTATTGCATTATCCTCTACTAGTTTCTCTTGTGCCTGCATGATTTTTTCATTTTTCGCTGTAAAACTCCTTATTTCTTCCTTCAAGATTCTCAACGTGTCTGCTAAATCATAAGAGTGCCCAACACCACGTTGCTTATCTAATCCATAGGAGAGCCTTGGGAACTATAGTCTACAATATTGCTAGTCACCTTTAATATTCTTCCTGCAAGGTATATCATGTCAGCGAAACCAAATCATAATAAACCAACTTACCTTAGTATAATTCAAGGAGGATACCTAGTCTCCAAGATGAACAAATCAACATAATACATGGATAGCATAATCATGACATCATATAGAAATATAGCACATAGTATGTAACCATATATCTATCATTCTAACTAGAGTCCAGTCATCAATGCATGACCATATCAACTACACATACCATGAACTCATGCATGACAAAAACAACCATATCACTGTACACTTGACCACATGTGAATACTAACATGCATAAACAACGTGTAACCAATAATACACTCATGATGACAAACTTCACACCAACAACATCCTCTTTCACATGGAGACATCACTACAACCATGACCAACACCATGCATATGCAACAAGCACATAGACCACAAGGATTATTAACACACATGCAACTGATATGAATGCATGAAAAACATACATCCCATCTAGTCTGAGGGGTGAACCATGCTCTGATACCACTTTGTAATGCCCTCCTCCCACATCTACCCAAGTAACCATCCAACCAGGGTAAACATGTGACGAGAAGTTACTATGATATGATTCGACCTCCTAAGTAACCTTAAGGAAGTAGAATCGATGGAGACACACCATACAAGACCTTCTGCACCTGGTACAAGACTCCCAGAATACATCCCAGTCATTCCCCTAACCAGCCCCTGGGTCTCATTGAAATTTTAGACTTATAAAACCCTAAATGCTCCCTTGATATGGGCAAGAGTGCATTTGAGGACCTATGGATGCATGCACAACATGTGTGTGCCAGCATCCAGGGACTTTTCTTACCCAGCACTGTGCCTACAACACCGAGATTTGAGCCAATTTTTCATGCCCAAATCCCAATTCACTGCTCATAATTCAATGACACTTTTAGAATCCATGATTTACATAATAACAAGTCTTACAAATCAAAAATTAACACCATGACTAGCTTTGACCATCCCCAACCGGGACTGGCATTTTGTTAAAAACTTGGCATCAATGTAATTTACAGGAAATGAATACAAGATAGAGCATAAATGACTGATAATTCATATGAGACTTGACAAGGAGGATCACCATGTGTTGAAAAATGTGCAACAAGAAATGTTAAATTTAGAATGTGCTAAAAATAGCATGTCTAAAAGTAGCAATTTGGCCAGTGAGGTCATTGGCCACATTGGGTGAGAGGTGAAGCTGCTAAAAATAGGAAGTTCTAAAAATAGCATTTTTGGGTCCCTCCCTATTTATAGCAGTCCCTAGTCTATCTATAGGAAGTAAAATTAATTTTGGTCTTAACAACAGTTGGAAATATTAATTAATTAATTCAGTTGAGTTAATTAGTTAAGGAAATTCGAATTTGAAGTCTTTGTGAGCATGCACATGAGTTGTCCCACTGATTGAGGAATTTATCCTTAATTTCCTCCACTGATTGAGGGAATAAGTATGAGTTCTATAATGAGAGAATCAGTTGACTAAGTTCTAACTAGTCAAGTCCAGTTAGATTATTTTAACAAGTTGTTAAAATAATAAAATATAGTTTGTTAATGCTTGCATGTATGTGACAACTATTATTTTAGATAACTGAGAATTCACTCATGGATAATTGTTGCATGTCAGTTCTGTCAGAGACCCAGTTGAGATCAGATGTGGGATAGTGTACTATCAAATGCTTGCCTATTTCTAGTAAGTAGTTTTTGCATGGTTGAGGAACTAGTGTCCTCAAGGATTGTGTATTTGGACCATTGGTTAACTTGGTATGTTTGGAATTAATTGCATATGCTTTTGCTATTATTTCCTAAGCAAACTGCGCAAGGAAATAGGGATTGGACCATAGGTAAAGCCTTTATATATAGGGCTTGGTTGGTTCATGAGACACATCTTCACATCTTCATAGTTCATTGAGAATTGGATAGCTTGAGAGCTGATTCTTTTGTATTGTGAAGAGGATTTCCACTTGATTGATAATACATGGTTGGGTTTTATGCTGGTGCTTTCCCCTGGAGATATCTTGTGTTATGTGTGATTATTTCTCTTGATCAGTTATGCATGTTTCTACTTGATGTTGCTCATGAATTCGATTATGCTTCCGCTTAATGTTTTTTAGAAGTAGAACAAGTACTATGCTTTAGGACATTGCATATATCGGTTTTTTCTACTAGTGAAATTTCGAAACTATGCTCTTCCCTTAACTGTTTTGATATCAATTATCTCTTGCATTCATTATCCTTTCAGTTACAAGTAAATACGTGAAATAACCATGACAATAACCAGTCATATAACCATGCTTATAGCCAACATTAAACCATGAAAATAACAATGAGATAACAACCATTAAATCCACATATTACTAAGTACCAAATCAAGAGAACTTAGATTTTATTAAACATAGGAAAATTTGACCAGGTTCGGGACTTCCACATACCACCCGACTCTAGACATGGCTAAACAAAACATTTATTTCAGCAGTCACCCTCATGCCATATTCCAAGCATGAATGTGGAATATCGTGGACAAACCAATCCAAAGAAAAAGCAAGGGAATCCAGAGGTTAAACCACCTCTACTCTCACTAAATTGTGATCCCACCAAAACTGACACTGATATCACAAAACCAAACCGAGCTAGGAATGCCTCCAGACTCCATCACTATCCTTAAGGAATTTTCTGTCTCCTTGTCTATCAAGCTTTACTACAATCCACACTGGATCACTAGGCCCTAAAATGAGACACCAGTCTCTCAAGATTTATAGAAATCCACACAGGATTACTTGGCCCTAAACCAATACTCCACCCTTATTCTTTACCATGTATCCCGACAAAACCAGTCAAGGAATTCCTAGGCCTTTGGGATTTTCTTGAGACCACCTCTGCCCTAGATTCTGAAACCATCTAGAAATTCCAAAGCTCAAAAACAAGAAAAACATCCCATCACACCATTCCTATCTAGAAAAAGGAAATTCTAGGCTGAAAACCACTGTCATAACCCGACAAAACCTTGCCACCCACAACAAGAGAACCATAAACCAACACGCAAATCCATGCATCTCAAAACCAACTAGGAAATCATAGATGAAATATATTACCTGCAAGTATTCTTGTTGAAGTTGCTTGATCATGATCTTCCTTGCTTGATCCTCACTTTCCTTCCTTTCCTTTTTCTTGCTTTTCCTTCCTTACCCAAGGCTAGAGTGCTCCAAGAAAACTCTAATTGTCCAAGAGTGAGAGAGAGAGAGAGAGAGAGAGAGAATATTGAGAGAGCTCCAAAATTGAACTAAAAAAAGGTACCAACTAATCCTGAGAAGCCCTTTTATCAATTAGGCTTTTATTTTCTTCATTTCCATTATTTTCCTTCAATTTCCTCATCACATACAACCTGTGACCTTTCACCTTCCTTTTCTCCTATTTTCTTTTATTTTCATAAATAAATGTGCCAAAAATACCTTTTTTCCTTTTTAATGCCTTAGCCATTTACTTTGCCAATTTCCCTTAGCCATAAACACATCCAGTGATGCCCACTAGGATATATCTGCCCAACATTCAACTTGGAATAAGTGTCGCTTAATCATGATTGTATTTTTCCTTTATTAACTTTCATTACATGAATTTTTAACCAGGAGTTGTTACATAGAGAATATGTGTAAATAGAGAAGGTTAGAATCATTAGAGATTGTTTAATGGATTGTAGATTCACAATATTAGTATTCACTCATTTCACCATAAGTAGATGAGGAAATAAGTATGTTTAAGATGTGCCCACCTTTGGTTGGTTATCAATCCCATTTCCACAAATCTAAAATGTCACATTTCAATAATAATTTTTGCCAACAATATCAACAATCCAATTAGATTCCAACATGCTAAGATTCAAGCCCTCAATAAATTTTCAATAATAAACCTTTCATTCATAGTTTTAGAAATAACATAATCAATATTTTGAAAACATCTAATTATAAACGGTCGCTAGCATGGGAGATTGGATGGCACGATCTCGCAACTCTGAAACCCTGGATGAGAAGGGTTAGGGATTCCCTCATATTTTTCGGTCGCTAGCATGGGAGATTGGATGGCACGATCTCGCAACTCTGAAACCCTGGATGAGAAGGGTTAGGGATTCCCTCATATTTTTCGTTGCAGTCACCTTTTATTCTCTCACCCTTCACTGCACCGCTATCACTGCTACGGTTGACATCCTAACCATTATCTCCTATGTTTTAATCCTGCTACCCTACTTTCTCACGATGTCGCTGTTGTTGTCTATAGAATGTCGGCAATGGATGTCGACGTGCTTGACTATTTGGAGGATGCAAACACACGTGGATTCATTAATCCCTTAACAGGAAGTGGCGTACACACGTGGATTCATTAATCCCTTAACAGGTTATTCTTCGCAGTCTCGTGATTTGAAACGATTTATTTAGTGGTTATCCTTCGCAATCTTGAAAGTTTGAAAATATTGATACTTGATACTTTGAAAATACTTATCCCGTGGTTATCCTTCGCAGTCCTCATTATTTAATACTTTGACAACATTCGTTCAGTCGTTATTCTTCGCAGCCTCGTGATTTGAAGATATTTATTGAGTGGTTATCTTCGCAATCTTGAAACTTTGAAAATATTTATTAGATATTTGTTCGGTGGTTATTCTTCGCAGTCTCGTCATTTGAAAATATTTATTAGTGGTTATCTTTCACAATCTTTGAAAATTTATGAGAGATTTTTTTTTAGCGTAAATCACTTAAATTTTCATACAAATGAAATTTATTAAACAATTCAATTCAACAATCTTTGAAAATATTTATTAAATATTTGTTCAGTGGTTAGTCTTCGCAGTCTCGTGATTTGAAAATATTTATTTAGTGGTTATCCTTCGCAATCTTGAAACTTTGAAAATATTTATTAAGTAGTTATGCTTCGCAATCTTGAAACTTTGAAAATATTCATTAAGTGGTTATGGTTCGAAGTCTCATGATTTGATACTTTGAAAACATTTATTAAGTGGTTATCCATCATTTGAGACATGTAACTATGTGTTGTGTTGAACACATTTCACTGTGACACGAAGACTTGGTGAGAGAACTCAAAACAACTTTGCGATATTTATCTACTGTCAAAGTGGAGAGTAGATATATAATCATGACTTGTCGCTGTGGTGAAGCTGCGAGTCCGCCCGGAGAAAGTGAAAGATGGGAAAGACAAAGGATGGATGAATTGGATTAATTGAGGAAGGGGCAAGGGATGGATTGGATTAAGTGTGGCGTGTGCGAGGAGGCGTAATAAGAAGAGCTCCGTGATTGAGGGGCGTGATTGAGGGGCGAAGACAGAATCGCTAGAGCAATCAGTCTCAGAGTCATAGCGGTGTGGTGAAAGTGGAGAAAAATAATAGTAGTTTTTTATACTTATTTTCTATTGCATTTCAACATTTAATATTAAAATATGAAATAATAGTTATTATTATTTATTAATAGTCATTTATTCGTAAAAATAATTAGTTATTTATTTATTTTTATTATAATGGATATAGAAAATAATTTATATTTATTTTATATTACTTTTCAATATATGAGAAAAAATAATAAAATATTAAAAATAAAATTGATTATTTACGTTTATCATTATATTTTAAGATGGAAAAAAGAAACAGATAGATTAATAAAAAAGATAAAAATAACTGATTAATTACTATTTTTATATGACATTTTAATCTGAGAATTTGTATAAATTTTAAAAAAATATTAAAATAATTAGGTATTTATATTTACTACTTATTAGATTAATAATTAATTATTTTTTGTTTTCTATTTCATTTTCAGATTGAAAAATGAGTGAAAAAAATATTTATTTTTTGTAAAAATGAATAAAAGTAATGAAAAATAATTGATTATTTATATTATTTTTAAAAAAAAATGTATAAATGAATAAAAATAATGAAAAATAATTGATTATTTATATTTTTTTTTATTGGATTAAATAAAAAGTTTGTACAAATAAATAAAAATGATAAAAAAAATAATTAAATACTCCCTCACTTTTATATACTATGTCCACATTTTATTGATAATATATAATAGTCATATAAATATATTAACATTTTATTAATAATATACAATTTTATTAGTAAAAAATAAAAAATAATTAATCAATTTAATTGAAAAGAAAAAAGATCGTAGCTATTTTGGAGGTAAATCTTAACTTTTTATTTGTGCATCCTACTACTAATATTCTACATTATTCTATGGATTTTAAATCCCTCCCATCCACCTAATAATTCTTGATAATTATAAAAGCCCTATTAAAAAATATAAACTTCTATTAAAATAATTATTAATAATTTTGAGTTTATTTAATGATTTATTTTCAAATAATTAATTAACTTGATTTGATTTATAGAGTAACAGTTCTATCTATTATATTATTGTATGGTTTTATTGTCTAGCCATCAAAGTGATATCAAAACTCTAGATAACCACCATCATTACACCATAAATTAAAATTTGAAAAATATAAATAATATTTTTCTTTGATCCTCAACAACTTTTTTTCCTTTTTTCCACAAGTAAAAAATGCTCAGACTTTCTCAAGGGTTACAAGACACATGAATAATTATCACATTTAGAGAGTTTAATGGTTGTTGTTGTATGTACCAACAACACTGCAAGCTCACATATTGGCATTATTTATAAAATTCAATCATTTCATAAATTTTGATAAAAAAATGTTGTTATAGCATTGACCAATGCAATTTATAATATTTAACATTGCAAAAATTAATATTTCAATATGGATATGCCTCATATATTTTATGTCATTATTTATAGATATTCTTGCTATATTTGTTGGTGATTTTTAAATGAGTGTAGTGACTTTTTATTCTTAAACTTTAAAAAGGAAGATTGTAAATGCTGAAAGAAAGTCAAGGTCAATCCACACCATTCTTCATGCAAAGCAGATTAAGAAACATAAAACTCTTTTAACAATTTTGCACTAATTCTATCCAACCCACCTTGATGCACTAGAGCTTTGAGGAGATTAGAACTTGGCTTACTAAAAGCATCATCACACATTTTCAAGTGAGTTTATTGTGCAAATAAAATAGACCTAATTTAAATATTTCCACTCTCTCTCTTACTGTAGCAATTATCATGTCTTTGAAATAAATGACACCTGGAAGAAAACACATCAAATGAATATTCAAAAGATGAATTTGTCAATCTAGGTGTTACCATTTATCTAAAAATGTATGCATTACTGCGGGCTTCAAAATCATAGAGGTCTTCTAATAATGATAAGTAGTGCAGGCATATTGAATTCTCAAGCCCTCAACACGTTTTGAGACCAATGCAAACATTTAGAACTAGAATAATTTTGATGGATAAAAAGCACACTAACCCCTACAGCTTGACATCAGATACACTGTGCATCCTTCATCACAATCGTTAGGGTAGAGGTGACAAATCGAAATTAGTGCGATATTACAAAACTCAAGTTCTAGCTGAATCAAAAGATGCATGGTCATCGCCTAGAGAAACAAAGTCTCATAAGCCAAAGTATAAATCAGAATGACCAATTCAAATCACAAAAAATATTTTGAAGATTACACAGCATGAATATGCATAATTCAAAGGAAGAATGATAGATCACTAGCCTATCATTTTTCATACAAAATTCATTCTATACCAGGTAACAATTTCCGCAAGTAAAGTAAAAAGAGATCAGAATGAAAAACACTTTAAGAGACCCTACAGATCTAACATTAAGCACACCACGCCACATAGTAAATGACAAATTCAATATACTCACTCAACAAATAATAACATACCCTAATCTCATCAAATCAGAGTAGTGTCGAGCTGGTTTTGTGGCCAACCCAGCCAGCTCGCACCCTCTATCAACAATTTAGCTCACGCAGAGATTATAATCATAAAATGTATAACATAATTAAACAAAACCTAGTGTGAAGTGCTTTGATTAATATTTGAAATCTCAGTCTTTACATGGTGCAGGAAAAGATCAGACTCCAACAAACAGAGGGAGTGATACACATATTGACTATACTCGCGTAATGTTACATTGAAACCGTCTCTCCCCAGGCTCAAGGCCTTCTTTCAGTTTATATATATCTTTACGTTACAAATCAGCCTATTTACAAGTCAATCGAGTACAGAAGGAACAAATTACAAATCGTAACAATTTTCCATGGATAAAAGTCGGATATAGTTCTAGTGCAACTAAATTTCAAATAGAGGAGTTGAATCTGGTACATGAGGGACTGTTTTGGTAAATCGCTCCTCTTTTCTTATCCTGTGACTGGTGGTGAAAACTAATTGCAATGTTGACCAACAAGCATTTCCCAAAATATCCTCGAACTGATATTCAAACTTCCAAGTAAGTAATGTCCTCTAAATTTGAATAATTGAAGTAGTCTACATATTCTTTGCCTTTAGTGCAGGAATGTGAGTGCAGGAACTTGATGTGTGGTGCAGGAACCCTTCAGAGTGTGGGTAGTCTATAACTTATAATAAACTGGTGCAAGAATCCTCATGAGTACATGAATCCCAATTGGTGCAGGAATATGATGCATAGTATAAGGAGGTGAGTGCAAGATCAAGGTCTGTTGGCATATGCATAAAAAGGTAATCAACTAAGTTTAAACCTGCAAACACACGAACTATTATTAATGATGCTTTTAATTTTTAAATCTCATTAAAACAAGGGAATCATGGAAAATAGTAAATAATTACTTTATTATCTCCAAGAATGCACAAAACCACGACAATAACCATTCAAACTAAACAAAATCATCAGGGATTTTTGAGTAAAAGGTGATATAAAGAAAGAGAAAACAGAGGCCTGACATTCCCCCATGTTGATCATTTTGCATGTCCTCATGCAAGAAAAGCAGTTGTTGTACTATCGCTCCTTGCAAATTTTTTTTATTAAAACATCTATGGATGACCTTTACACTCATAATAGTGTTCCTGCAACTCTGTGCAGTCAACATTTCCTTTGCTAGATAGAGCTTGTTCTAAAAAAATAGAGTGTCTGTTGGACTCTTTATTTATTAAGACTGATTTCAAGAAAGTCTAACACAAGGGCTACCATAGAAATATTAAATTGCGAGGATGGTGTTACTACTGAATTAAATATCCAACTATTAAAATTTCCACGAGTATCTCAGGGACAACATTGATCATAGGTTTTACTTTAATATCCTCATTGTAAATATAAGTGACATAATTTGAAATTCATGGTGTTAAGAATAGACAGAATAATACCTTCCCACAGTGACCGTCTTACCATTATCTAACATATATTTGAAGCTCCTCTTATCCAGGAAAATTGAATCACCTGCACTAAGGGTCCTGCCTCCATAGTAAAAAAAATAAAAATAAAAAGTAAAAAATAATTATAAAAAATAAAAATCCAAAAGATAACTCCAAAGCATAATGTCGGAAGAATCCTAAAGCCATTCTTAGGGAGATATGATAATGAGTTTAGGGAAAGACAAAAGCAACCAAGTAAACCATAGTGTAAAATCAACTCTTATACCATAGGCATGGCCTTGCTGCCAGCTGGTGTCTATAACCTCAACAAGGATGACTTTTAACCCCACGAAATGCATCTGTCCCATCTATTAGATATAGATTTAGAGTCAATTGAAAGCATTTACATTTGTTTAGAAATTAATTGAAGGCTATTGTCCTGGCTTGGTAACCAACTAATGACAATTTCATCACAAGAAGTAACAAGAATGAATAAGCCGACTCGTGATGAGACTGGTTGTCTTCCAAATTTTCAACTGAAAGCCATTACCCTGGTTTGGGGACTAGTAGTGGTAATGTCATTTTCGTTAGGACCCATGATCATGGTAGGTTGGATCATAATGAGACATCCTATCCCTCAACTAATATGTTTATGAAAAAAACTATGATTATGATTGACCTCAGATAGGTTACTTAATAGGTGGGGAGGAAAATCCGCTCCTTAAGAGCACGGTATGGCGTGAAAAGTTTTTAATTACTAATATTTATTGATTGGCACTTCTACCCTAAAGACTCATTTTAAAGAAAACATCTTAGATAATGACTAAAATATTCCTCAAATTAATCATACTATGGTTCTCATGATAACTCATTAGGGTTTTATAGGAGTGGTCCACCATAGGAGTATTTTCATCAATACCTTCGAAGAGAATTTTGAAAAGGTTTCTTGGATGGTAGTTTGTTAGAATGAATAGGCCAGAAGTAGCATTTTCACCTTATGAACGGAAAGTATTAAACACAACTATAAAAATATCCCTAACTAAACCAATGGATAATATCGCTCAATAATCAAAATCACTTTATCAATTATGAGGCATTTAGAGTGAATTGTTTTTGACAAGTCTGTAACCAGGGGATGTTACAGACCCCTCCTCCTTGGGGAACACCGTCCTTAGTGTTAAACCACATCAAGACCTCAACAAAACTGCTGAAAAGAAAACATATTGCCCGTGGATTTTTATAACTTAGCTCGTTGTAGTATTTACAATGAATGACCTGCTCAAAATCAAAACATCATGACAACATGAAAAGTTAACAACCATATTCTTATTGGAGCTTTATAACTTAGCTCATGGTGGTATTTACATCTATATACATATGCACATATACCAAAATATCAACAAAACATATGCCAAACATATGTCAAACATAAAACCAAAACTGCTTTGCCTCCACTGGAAAACAAAGAAGGATACATGGCTCACATTTGATTTACCATCTCCGATGTAGCTTCTTTGGGCCCAAACTGCATCCACTACACTTTAACTTGCTCTATGGATCTGTTCCTGAGCATGAGTTTCTTCCACTGCAATATGCACTGAGGCTCCAACTAGAATTATCCTTCTTTCTCCACCTGCAATATAGACCACTCAATAACATGATCAACATCCTTTATATACCTTTTAAGTAATGAAACATGGAAAACATCATCGAATTTCCCTATTCAAGGCAGTGTAAGTCGATAGGCCACCGTTCCAATCCTCTCAAGGATCTCAAAAGGCCCACAATACCATGGTTCCAACTTGGCACATGATCCAATCCTCAAATAACTCTTCTTGGTCTTGATGCGCAAATACACATACTCCCCAACCTAAAACTCCTTGAATGCTATATGTTGGTACACATAAATCTTTTGTCTATCTTGTGTTGCCGTGAGATTCTTCTTTATAACCTACATTTCCTATTCCATGTTTGCCAACATATCCAGTCCAATAAGTACCCTGTTCACTGGATCACTCCAGTTGATGGGAGTATTACAACTCCTCTCATACAATGCCTCGAAATGACTCATCCTCAATGAATCCTGATAACGATTTTTGTATTTGAACTCAACCAATGGAAGATAATCCTCCCATATTATTTGCTGGTGCATCATGTACATCCTCAACATATCCTCCAAGATCCTATTGACCCTCTCTATCTGTCCATCTGTCTGCAAATTATAAGTTGTATTGAAGGCCAACTCAAGATCATGAGTCACATCGTTCTATTCGTGCTCATTCAACTTCTTGGACTCATAGCACACCACCTGTCCCTCTTTCATAAGGACTCCACCAAGTCCTATTTTACATGCATCTGTACACACTACAAACTCTTTATCTGGATCTGCAATCTTAAGGAATGGAGCATTGGTCAACAATGGCTTCAACTGCCTGAAACTCGTTGCACATTCTTCTATCCATTCGAACTTCTTATGTTTCTTCTACAAGGATTTCATAGGATATGTAATGCATGAGAAGTTCCTGATGAACCTCCTATAGTAACCTACCAATCCCATGAATGATCTCACCTAATCCACATTCTTTGGAGTTTCTCACTCCATGATGGCCCTTCTTTTTTGCGGATCTACTATTATGCCTTCCTTGGAAACAACATGTCCCAAGTAATGCACCTCTATCTGAAAGAAGCTACACTTGCTAAGCTTGGCATACAATTGATGCTCTCTTAGCAATCTCAATACTGCTGCTAAATGCTCAGCATGCTCTTCTTCATTCTTGGAGTATATCAAGATGTCATCAATGAATACAATAACAAAATTTTCCAAATAAGGACACAACACATTATTCAGCAAACACATAAATGTAGCTAGGTAATTAATAAAACCAAATGGAAATACAACAAAATCATAATTCCCATACCTGGTCTTGAATGCAATATTGTAGGTATCCTTTTCCTTGATGCGTATACGATGGTATCCTGATCTCAAGTCGATCTTAGAGAACATTGCTTCTCCCTTCAACTGATCAAACAAATCAACAATCCTCGGCAATCGGTACATGTTATTGATCATTACCTTGTTCAACTGTCTGTAATCAAATCACAATCTTATAGTACCATCTTTCTTCTTTACGAACAACAATGGTGCACCCTAAGGTGATACACTTGGCCTAATGTATCCCTTGTCAATGATCTCCTTTAAATGTAATTTCAACTCTACTATCTCTAGAGTACTCATCCTGTAAGGTGCCTTTGATGTTGGTGTTGCCCCTGACACCAACTGAATAGAGAAATTTGTACACACTACAAACTCTTTATCTGGATATGCAATCTTAAGGAATAGAGCATTGGTCAACAACGGCTTCAACTGCCTGAAACTCGTTGCACAATCTTCTGTCCATTCGAACTTCTTATGTTTCTTCTGCAAGGGTTTCATAGGATATGTAATGCATGAGAAGTTCCTGATGGACCTCCTATAGTAACCTACCAATCCCATGAATGATCTCACCTAATCAACATTCTTAGGAGCTTCTCACTCCATGATGGCCCTTCTTTTTTCTGGATCTACTATTATGCCTTCCTTGGAAACAACATGTCCCAAGTAATGCACCTCTATCTGAAATAGGTTGCACTTGCTAAGCTTGGCATACAACTGATGCTCTCTTAGGAATCTCAATATTGCTACTAAATGCTCAGCATGCTCTTTTTCATTCTTGGAGTATATCAAGATGTCATCAATGAATAAAATAACAGACTTTTCCAAATAAGGACACAACACATTATTTAGCAAACACATAAATGTAGCTAGGGAATTAATAAAACCGAATGGAACTACAACAAAATCATAATGCCCATACCTAGTCTTGAATGCAATATTGTAGGTATTGTTTTCCTTGATGCATACCCGATGGTATCCTGATCTCAAGTCGATCTTAGAGAACATTGCTTATCCCTTCAACTGATCAAACAAATCAACAATCCTCGACAATTGGTACATGTTATTGATCATTACCTTGTTCAATTGTCTGTAATCAAAGCACAATCTTATAGTACCATATTTCTTCTTTATGAACAACAGTGGTGCACCCTATGGTGATACACTTGGCCTAATGTATCCCTTGTCAATGATCTCCTTTAATTGTAATTTCAACTCTACTATCTCTAGAGTACTCATCCTGTAAGGTGCCTTTGATGTTGGTGTTGCCCCTGACACCAACTCAATAGAGAAATCTACTTCCCTGTGAGGAGGTAACTATGGAATCTGTGCTGGAAACACATCTTGATACTGCTGCAATATAGGGTACGTCTTGAATATTTCTGCATCCTCAACATCTTTACCCTTATCACTAGATATATGGTGCAAACATCACACAACCTTTTCTGCAACTACGCTTATCCTGCATAGCGGTAACCATCCTCACTGATGTAGGCTTATTCTTTCCCTGCAAAATTCTATTTTCCCCATTATCATCCAAGCACTTAATGGCCTTGTCGAAGCAATCCACTTTGGTCCTGTGAAGGTACAACCAATCCATACCCAAAATCATGCTATACAATCCCAATGGAAGTACATTCAAATGTATTGTTGTAGGCATAGCATGTAACTCAAATGCACAAGCTCTTACCCGATGGTGAACTCTCTTATTTTTACTTGTATCCAACTGTACGAACCAAGATTCTGCATGCACTTTTTTTCTCAAACCACACTTATCCACCAGGTCATGATTAATATAACTATAATTTGATCTAGGATCAATCAAAATAGAAACAAATTGATCACAAATCTTACCATCCATATCAATGATAGATGATTGATGATCTACCTACCTGTTGTCCACAACTGCATAGATTTGAGGAATGATATGATCAACATCACCAATTGTATGTGCCTCCTTAGAACTATAGATCTGGGGTCTGCCACCATGATACTGTGGACACTCCCTCTTACGATGATCCTTTCCACATATCCAACACTACAACGATGCTCTACCATTGCCTCTAGTCTGCTGCTCTCCATGTCCCTTCTCAACTGTATTGAAATTCTTGTAAGGGACTACATTTTATTTCTCACTTGCATCTTGAGGTCTTCCTCACTTTGGTGGCCATTTTCCTTTAACTTTCTCATTTCCTTTCAAGTCACGCTTATGCTCAACTTTGCACTTCGACTACCCATAACAATGTTTCAGCTTTCAGATGGCCTCCTCCAATGATATAGGCTCATCAAACTCAATTCGGTTTGTGTATGCTATTGGAAGTCCACTGATGAATCTCTGAACCTTGGCCTTCTCCTCCTTGAGGTAAGGCACATATCTCAATAGCTCCAAGAACCTGCTAGTATACTCATCATCTATCATGGAACCCATCTACAACTCATAAAACTCCTTAGCTCTATCATCATAGTACCTTTTTGAAAAATACTTCTTCTTGAAGAGCCTCTCAAGCTCATTCCAATTCAAGTCATTCTCATGAATACCTCTAACATTCTTCACATCATCCCACCAAATATTTTCTTTCCCTTTAAGACTGAAAGTGGCTATCTTTTCTTTCATGTCTTCTGAATAATCATGCAATCTAAAGAACTTCCTCATACCAAGAAATCAATGCCTCAAAATGCTGTGATTTGTTCATCTCTCCAGTGAATGTAGGTGGCTTTGCTTTCTTAAACTCATCGAGAAAATACCCCTTGTCACTTCTTCTGTAAGGATGATAAAAATGATGATCATAATGCCTATCCGAACTAGAATTAGAGTAGTACTTGTGCCTATCACCCCTCATATCTAGAGTATCCAAGGAACTACCATCTCTAATCGTGTCCTCTCCATCCAACTTGTACTCACCATGAGACCTGCTGCCATATGCCCCATTAGTTTTTTCCTTCTGCTCATGGATGATCTAAAGTGGCCCCTATCGCTACAACTTTGAAAAACTCTAAAGGAGTATTGCATTATCCTCTACTAGTTTCTCTTGTGCCTGCATGATTTTTTCATTGTTCGCTGTAAAACTCCTTATTTCTTCCTTCAAGATTCTCAACGTGTCTGCTAAATCATAAGAGTGCCCAACACCACGTTGCTTATCTAATCCATAGGGAGAGCCTTGGGAACTATAGTCTACAATATTGCTAGTCACCTTTAATATTCTTCCTGCAAGGTATATCATGTCAGCGAAACCAAATCATAATAAACCAACTTACCTTAGTATAATTCAAGGAGGATACCAAGTCTCCAAGATGAACAAATCAACATAATACATGGATAACATAATCATGACATCATATAGAAATATAGCACATAGTATGTAACCATATATCTATCATTCTAACTAGAGTCCAGTCATCAATGCATGACCATATCAACTACACATACCATGAACTCATGCATGACAAAAACAACCATATCACAGTACACTTGACCACATGTGAATACTAACATGCATAAACAACGTGTAACCAATAATACACTCATGATGACAAACTTCACACCAACAACATCCTCTTTCACATGGAGACATCACTACAACCATGACCAACACCATGCATATGCAACAAGCACATAGACCACAAGGATGATTAACACACATGAAACTGATATGAATGTATGAAAAACACACATCCCATCTAGTCTGAGGGGTGAACCATGCTCTGATACCACTTTGTAATGCCCTCCTCCCACATCTACCCAAGTAACCATCCAACCAGGGTAAACATGTGACGAGAAGTTACTATGATATGATTCGACCTCCTAAGTAACCTTAAGGAAGTAGAATTGATGGAGACACACCATACAAGACCTTCTGCACCTGGTACAAGACTCCCAAAATACATCCCAGTCATTCCCCTAACCAGCCCCTGGGTCTCACTGAAATTTTAGACCTATAAAACCCTAAATGCTCCCTTGATATGGGCAAGAGTGCATTTGAGGACCTATGGATGCATGCACAACATGTGTGTGCCAGCATCCAGGGACTTTTCTACCCAGCACTGTGCCTACAACACCGAGATTTGAGCCAATTTTTCATGCCCAAATCCCAATTCACTGCTCATAATTCAATGACACTTTTAGAATCCATGATTTACATAATAACAAGTCTTACAAATCAAAAATTGACACCATGACTAGCTTTGACCATCCCCAACCGGGACTGGCATTTTGTTAAACACTTGGCATCAATGTAATTTATAGGAAATGAATACAAGATAGAGCATAAATGACTGATAATTCATATGAGACTTGACAAGGAGGATCACCATGTGTTGAAAAATGTGAAACAAGAAATGTTAAATTTAGAATGTGCTAAAAATAGCATGTCTAAAAGTAGCAATTTGGCCAGTGAGGTCATTGGCCACATTGGGTGAGAGGTGAAGCTGCTAAAAATAGAAAGTTCTAAAAATAGCATTTCTGGGTCCCTCCCTATTTATAGCAGTCCCTAGTCTATCTATAGGAAGTAAAATTAATTTTGGTCTTAACAGCAGTTGGAAATATTAATTAATTAATTCAGTTGAGTTAATTAGTTAAGGAAATTCGAATTTGAAGTCTTTGTGAGCATGCACATGAGTTGTCCCACTGATTGAGGAATTTATCCTTAATTTCCTCCACTGATTGAGGGAATAAGTATGAGTTCTATAATGACAGAATCAGTTGACTTAGTTCTAACTAGTCAAGTCCAGTTAGATTATTTTAACAAGTTGTTAAAATAATAAAATATAGTTTGTTAATGCTTGCATGCATGTGACAACTATTATTTTAGATAACTGAGAATTCACTCATGGATAACTGTTGCATGTCAATTCTGTCAGAGACCCAGTTGAAATCAGATGTGGGATAGTGTACTATCAAATGCTTGCCTATTTCTAGTAAGTAGTTTTTGCATGGTTGAGGAACTAGTGTCCTCAAGGATTGTGTATTTGGACCATTGGTTAACTTGGTATGTTTGGAATTAATTGCATATGCTTTTGCTATTATTTCCTAAGCAAACTGCGCAAGGAAATAGGGATTGGACCATAGGTAAAGCCTTTATATATAGGGCTTGGTTGGTTCATGAGACACATCTTCACATCTTCATAGTTCATTGAGAATTGGATAGCTTGAGAGCTGATTCTTTTTGTATTGTGAAGAGGATTTCCACTTGATTGATAATACATGGTTGGGGTTTTATGCTGGTGCTTTCCCCTGGAGATAGCTTGTGTTATGTGTGATTATTTCTCTTGATCAGTTATGCATGTTTCTACTTGATGTTGCTCATGAATTCGATTATGCTTCCGCTTAATGTTTTTTAGAAGTAGAACAAGTATTATGCTTTAGGACATTGCATATATCGGTTTGTTCTACAGGTGAAATTTCTACACCATGCTCTTCCCTTAACTGTTTTGACATCAATTATCTCTTGCATCCATTATCCTTTCAGTTACAAGTAAATACATGAAATAACCATGACAATAACCAGTCATATAACCATGCTTATAGCCAACATTAAACCATGAAAATAACAATGAGATAACAACCATTAAATCCACATATTACTAAGTACCAAAGCAAGAGAACTTAGATTTTATTAAACATAGGAAAATTTGACCAAGTTCGGGACTTCCACATACCACCCGACTGTAGACATGGCTAAACAAAACATTTATTTTAGCCAGTCACCCTCATGCCATATTCCAAGCATGAATGTGGAATATCGTGGACAAACCAATCCAAAGAAAAAGCAAGGGAATCCAGAGGTTAAACCACCTCTACTCTCACTAAATTGTGATCTTGCCAAAACTGACACTGATATCACAAAACCAAACCGAGCTAGGAATGCCTCCAGACTCCATCACTATCCTTAAGGAATTTTCTGTCTCCTTGTCTATCAAGATTTACTACAATCCACATTGGATCAGTAGGCCCTAAAATGAGACACCAGTCTCTCAAGATTTATAGAAATCCACATAGGATTACTTGGCCCTAAACCAATACTCCACCCTTATTCTTTACCATGTATCCCGCCAAAACCAGTCAAGGAATTCCTAGGCCTTTGGGATTTTCTTGAGACCACCTCTGCCCTAGATTCTGAAACCATCTGGAAATTCCAAAGCTCAAAAACAAGAAAAACATCCCATCACACCATTCCTATCTAGAAAAAGGAAATTCTAGGCTGAAAACCACTGTCATAACCCGACAAAACCTTGCCACCCACAACAAGAGAACCATAAACCAACACACAAATCCATGCATCTCAAAACCAACTAGGAAATCATAGATGAAATATATTACCTGCAAGTATTCTTGTTGAAGTTGCTTGATCATGCTCTTCCTTGCTTGATCCTCACTTTCCTTCCTTTCCTTTTTCTTGCTTTTCCTTCCTTACCCCAAGGCTAGAGTGCTCCAAGAAAACTCTAATTGTCCAAGAGTGAGAGAGAGAGAGAGAGAGAATATTGAGAGAGCTCCAAAATTGAACTAAAAAAAGGTACCAACTAATCCTGAGAAGCCTTTTTATCAATTAGGCTTTTATTTTCTTCATTTTCCATTATTTTCCTTCAATTTCCTCATCACATGCAACCTGTGACCTTTCACCTTCCTTTTCTCCTATTTTCCTTTATTTTCATAAATAAATGTGCCAAAAATACCTTTTTTCCTTTTTAATGCCTTAGCCATTTCCTTTGCCAATTTCCCTTAGCCATAAACACATCTAGTGATGCCCACTAGGATATATCTGCCCAACATTCAACTTGGAATAAGTGTCGCTTAATCATGGTTGTATTTTTCCTTTATTAACTTTCATTACATGAACTTTTAACCAGGGGTTGTTACATAGAGAATATGTGTAAATAGAGAAGGTTAGAATCATTGGAGATTGTTTAATGGGTTGTAGATTCACAATATTAGTATTCACTCATTTCACCATAAGTAGATGAGGAAATAAGTATGTTTAATATGTGCCCACCTTTGGTTGGTTATCAATCCCATTTCCACAAATCTAAAATGTCACATTTCAGTAATAATTTTTGCCAACAATATCAACAATCCAATTAGATTCCAACATGCTAAGATTCAAGCCCTCAATAAATTTTCAATAATAAACCTTTCATTCATAGTTTTAGAAATAACATAATCAATATTTTGAAAACATCTAATTATAAACGGTCGCTAGCATGGGAGATTGGATGGCATGGTCTCGCAACTCTGAAACCCTGGATGAGAAGGGTTAGGGATTCCCTCATCTTTTTCGTTGCAGTCACCTTTTATTCTCTCACCCTTCACTGCACCGCTATCACTGCTACGGTTGACATCCTAACCATTATCTCCTATGTTGTCATCCTGCTACCCTACTTTCTCACGATGTCGCTGTTGCTGTCTACAGAATGTCGGCAATGGATGTCGACGTGCTTGACTATTTGGAGGATCCAAACCCCAAAGGGTCCATCTGGACAAGTCCCAAGTCTACGTCGGAGTAGACAGATAACAGACCTCTGGGCACAGTATCTCCAACTTCGCAGGATTACTCTCACTGTCGTTTCGACCCGGGACCCTCCTTGCACCCCATTCCATCCGCCGACTTCTCCATCGGAACACCAGGTCTCGAGTGCCCTCCCCTCTCGCTGGAAACCCTAAAATATCTCATTTCCTACATACCTTTGTCCCCTACCTTTGACTTCGTGCCTTTGTACACCCCCCATCTGACTCCCCCTTCCATAAACCCTCACGCGGCCGGACAAGACTCTGTTTTCGCCTCCCCTCTGCATGCGGCCGTTTAACACTTCCCGCCTCATTCCTTGGCTACTCTTGGCCTCTATTCATCCCCATATGGGTGTTTTGATACTCCTATTTTTAAAGCTTGCTCCAGAACCCCTCTATCTCGGCGGCACGCATCGGGCTCACAGGACCCTCTTCGGGAACATCCCACTTCTCCGTGGACCAGAAAAGATAAGAAACAGAAGTGTGTCAAGGCCACTCGAAAGCAATTGGAGATCAGCTTTGGGGTGGGTGTGTGCATGGGGGAGGTGGTGGACACAAATAACTTGGTGCTGGTTGGTAGGGTTCGAGGACGTGCCTACACTGCTTGCAGATTACGACAATGGGTCATGGAAATTTTGGGGCATATACTTACGGAACTCCCAATTGTAACCACTTTGGCTCGAGGGTAGTTCGCTCTGAGTTTTTCAAGAGAGGAACAGAAAACATGGGTCCTATCGCGATATTGGCATATTGAGATGGCTCCCGTCCTACTAAAGCACTAGAACCCTTTATTCGACCTTGAGCGCGAACAATTGGGAGCTGGACCAATTTGGGTCAGGTTATCGGGCCTCCCTCTACATTTCTGGTCTAAGGATGTTTTTACATGCATCGGGAATGTTCTTGGAACATATCTAGATTTTGAAAAATCATATGAATCAAGCAGTAACAAGACCATGGCTTGAATATTGGTTTATTTGGATATCAAAGAAGGATTGGAGGAACATATTACTTTGCACTGGCAAAGATTCACATGGCTTTTTCATGGCTTTGTCATAGGATCATAGTGTCATCATGTAGGAGTGTTGTCATCATGATAGTGTAGCATTATGCATACAAAAAATTCATCATATATTAGTGCAGTGATATGTTATTAACCATGATAGTGCAGTGATATGTTATTAGCCATATGTCATTAGATCATCACAAGGAGAGCTTCTACATCAAGAGTCACTATGAGCATCAATAAGAAGGACTTATTCATCAAGAGTAAGGACATCATCATGATTTCTAGGTCTTCTTCATCAAGAGCAAGGATACAAGAGGTTATAATGTCTTCATGGTTAGTTCAAGGACATCTAGGAAAATATGAACAATAGGCATCTAGGATAAGACTTCTTCTTAGTGGCTTGACATCTCAATTCACGGTATCCTTGTCAAACAAGAGTCTTGACATCATCATATGGAACCAGACATCTCAAGAATATTGACATCTCAGTCAATTCCATATTGACATCAATGACAACCTAGATTAACAACTTCCTCGAATATTTGTGCAATTTCTGGGCAGAGCAACTGACTGCTGCCCAAATTTGCACAAATTCTGGGATGAGCAGCCTTGATGGGGAAAATTGCGCAATTCTTGCTATGAATGTTGACTGGCAGGATTGCGCAATTTTGGAGCCCAACAGGCTTCCAGACAGGGTTGCACAATTTATGGAGGGAAGGCTAGTTTCCCTCCAGAAATGTGCAATTTTCTTGGGGAAGCTGCTCAACCTGTAGCTGGACCAAGTCCGGGTGAACAACCTGTGAACGGAATGGATCAAGTTGTGATCGACAGGTTGCCTTTGTGCAAGAAAAACACTGAAGCTTGTGACTTGACGAAGTAAGGCAAGCTGTTGTGAAGATTGGAGGGGAGGCTCCAAAACGAACCTAAGGAAAAATTTTGGAGGGTGGTTGTAGCCGCTACAACTCTTGGCAACACACTGGTAGAATGTTAGAAAATTATATATTTCCAATGTTAGAATCCTTAAATTATAGACCAGTTGCCATTATTATACCAAATACAATTATTTATCAATATCATTAACAAGCCAATTACAGTATGTCTCCATAAACTTAAATCTAGGCAATAAAGAAACGAATTATTTCAAAGTAAAATCTTTTTATGAATTCTATTAACATTTTAACAACAACAATTTTGTTGATAGCAACAGGGATGAATTTCATCAGTAACAAACAGTAAAAAATATTGTTTGATCTTTCAAAAACAAATCACTTTGATCATAATAACAATAATCATCTATTTTGTAACAAACATTATCAAATATTGTTTTATCTTTTGAAAACAAATCACTTTGATCATAACAATGAGTCTTTGATGATAAACAACAAAAGGCCATACATACTTACATACATTCATATCATAGGTTCTACATGTGGCGAGAAAGAACTTATATTAAATAAATGAGCCTTTTAACTTATCAAAGTATCCCACTTTTTGCATGAGAGACTTTGAACATACATGTTCATACTTATATTAAGTAAGTGAGCCTTTCAACTTATCACATTATCCCACTTTTTGCATGAACGACTTTGAACATACATGTCCATGTTTGGTACATTAAATGAACAAACCATTTAACATAATATAGCATGATGACATTTTTTTTCAAACCTAATATGTTTAGATGAAAGAGACCCACGATAAACCATTTATTGAGTCAACTATAAATTTTTAGAGTCGATTCTCCGATTCACCAATCACGCCCTTTATGTATTGCTTAATTTGCCAATAGGCGTCTACATTGGAATCTGTCTTTCAGAATTATTGTTTTATTTAAAAATAAAATTAAGTGGATAGTTGGGATTTCAGTTCCACAATATTTTGTCATACAAGATGGGTAGTGGAAATTTATTTGAAACGTTAATCTTATAAAACTTGAAATGAATAGAATAATTATGCAATGCTGAACCAATAGAATGGGCCATTATTATTATTATAAGATCTAAATGAAATATACTCATTTCAAGTAAATGTTAATCTTATACAATTTGAAACTTGAAATAAATAGAATAATTATGCATGGTTGAACAAATAGAATGGGCTATTATTATTACTATAAGATCTGAATGAAATATACTCATTTCAAAGAAGCTGGGAATGTTGTGCTCATCGGCAATGAAATACTGAGAGATGCCAACTTCGCCTCTACAGGAATTGACATTGGCATTATGAGTGATATGGGATTCTCATTTATAAGTATATCCATTCTATTGGTTCAACATTGTATATTATTATATTCGTTTAACATTGTATATTTATTTTGCATCCACATCCATAGACAAAGCCTATATTCTTTAAGTAGAGGTTGCATCTTGTTTAAAGTGTAGTAGTGTAGTTTTGTATAATAATTTAAGTCAAAATATCCTTATATATAATAGCTAATTTAACAAAAATTAGATGAATAAAAATTTGATATTGCATGTGAGTAAAAAAATTGCATCCCAATGTGACAAATAAAAATCTATATTGTAATGTGACAAATAGAAAAGTAACATTGTAATGTGACAAACAAAAATCAAGTCATAGTTGATCTTAGTTGACCAAAGTTGAGCATGGTTGACTAAGGTTAAGCATATTCAACCATAGTTATCAATCTCAATCTTAGTCAACAATAGTTAAACACGACAATCATAGTCAACCAAGGACAACCTCAGCCAACCATGAGCAAGCATGGTCATCTTTAAGTAATCGTATTCACCGTATACTCAACCATTGTCAAGCTTACTCAATTGTGAGCAAGCACGATCATCTTCGATCAACCATAGTCACCATAGTCAACCATTGTTAGCCATAGCCAATGTGATAAATCATAGACAATTATGGTCACCACACTTTATTATGGTTGACCATAGTAACCTATGGCAACCCATAATCAACTTTGGTGAGCATGGTCAACCATCATCAACCATAGTTGACTCTCATCACCATGGTCAGTCATAACCAAATTTAGTTAGTCATAGTTAACCATGGTCAATGATGGTCAACCTTGATCAAACAAGTCAACCATACCATAATCGACCTTAGATAACTATGATCAACTCATGCTCAACAATGCTAATGGTTGAACATGATCAACCATGGCCCTTCATTGTCAATATGAGCAACCATAATCTATGATAGAAAACAATGGTCAACCATGGTCAAATTTATCAAACCATGTTCACCCATGGCCAGCCATGGTGAACGTGTGCAACGATAGTCAACCATCGACAAACACAGTCAACCATCGTTAAACATGAACCATGGTCAATCATTGTCAACCATTTTTAACCATAGTCAACTATAGTTGGTTGTGGACAACCATGGTCATCCATAGTCAATTATATATTGACCATAATAAATGCTCCTTAACGAATTTAGCCATCGTCAACCATAGCCAACTAATCCTTGCCAAGCGTGAAAATCATCAACTAGCACAACCACATTAGTAAATGTTGTTGATATACATCGATTGACAACATTTTCCACCTTTTTTATGTCAATCGACATATGAAATGATGTCGAACGATGTATATCAACTACATTTACTAATGTGGTTGTGCTAGTGATACATTAATTATACATTAAAAAATGACATCATGTTGAATCAAACATTATTATCCATAGGCATTATGTTCAACATGCCTATAATTAACCATAGGCATCATGCCCAATATACATATACCCATAATCAAGCATAAGCATCATGCCCATAGTGAACATGGGTATAGACAATAATAAAGTCATTGGAGTTAATAACTTTAGATAATGAATTTAATATGACTTTAATATTATTTAAGTTCTAAGTGTTTTCAACATTTAATTTTTTTAGATAATGAATTTAATATAACTTTAATATTATTTAAGTACTAAGTGTTTTCGACATTTATTTTTTATTATAACTTTTAAAACCTGTGATTTACGCCGAAATTTTTTTATAAACTTTTAAAACATTTTTCAACAAAGTAACCACACTCTTTCTATTTGGGAAGGCCATTGTGATGTTAATTAATTATCACAAATCCTCACTTCTCATCTCAAATTTCGGAGCAAAAAATGTCCATCGCATCATTAATTTAATTCCAATGGAATTCATCTAAATTCGAGTGGAATTATCCCAATTAGACGATGGTCTAAAATACCTGGGTTTCCTCTTGAAGCCCAACTCATACAAAAAGGAGGAATGGCATTGGTTAATCTCCAATTTGGAAAAGTGCATCAACATTTGTTGCCAGAAATGGTTGTCCACGACAGGCTACCTTGTTCTCATCAAATATGTCCTCAAGGCTATTCTAGTATATTGGTTTTCATTGGAATGGATCCCAAAAGGAGTCATGTAACATGTTAGGAGAATATGTTTCAAATTCTTATCCTATGGGAATGACACAAATTCTTCACTTCCTTGGGTTGGATGGGATAAAATTGGAAAACCAAAATATATGGGGTTTTGGTTGTTGAAGAACATATTTCATTTCTCTCATGGCCTTAAGGAAAAAGGCAATTGGCACCTCCTCACATATCAAAGTTTGTGGACAATGGTTGTCATTGCAAAATACATCTCCCAAAGATCGCAGCCACCCGCGCAAACCCCCCTTGCAGCATATATTTTATGGGCAGCGTTGCCCCCACATTTTGAATTGGGGTCCAATGTGGTGATACCTCTAAATAAAGAAGGTAATCATGCTCCACACCCAACAATCTCCCACTTGAAGACTGATTATAAGAACTCCACCGCTGCTTCATTTGTTGGACAATGACTCCACTTTGGACTTGGCTATTTCTCATCTTCTTCATCATACTTGAAGACCAATTGAAACTGAGAAAAATCTCAGTTTCTCCCTGGTTACAACTTTTCTTAACATATCTGCAAGATTCTGGCTAGTGTGTATCTTTTCCAGCTTCAACTTTCGATCTTTCAATTCTGACTGTATGAAATGGTACTTGAGCTATATATGTTTAGTCTTGGAATGAAATGTAGAGTTCTTTGCAAGATGTATGGCACTCTGGTTGTCATTGCATAACTTTCCCAACTCCTGCTTCTTACCCAATTTATCAAGAAACCTTTGTAACCAAAACATTTCTTTACTAGCCTCTGTAGCAGCAACATACTCAGTTTTTGTTGTTGAGAGTGCAACAACACTTTGCAGCTTTGAAGCACAGCTAACAGTTGTTCCACCTACAGTAAACACATACCCTGTTGTGCTCCTCTTGATATCTCTATCAGCTGCCATATCTGCATCAACATATCCCTGTAGAGCAATGTTTGAACCATCGAAGCATAATGCTTGATTTGTGGTACCTCTCAAATACCTGAGAATCCACTTCACTTCCATCCAATGTTTTTTTCTTGGATTGTTCGTGTACCTGCTTACAACTCCCACTGCATGTGCAATATCAGGCCTTGTGCAAACCATTGCATACATTAAGCTTCCAACTGTTGATGCATATGGAACTTTAGACATGTAAGCCATTTATTCCTGAGTCTTGGGACACACCTCCTTACTTAGTTTTAAATGGGTAGCCAAAGGTATACTAACTGGTTTTGCATTCTACATATTAGATATTTTCAACACCTTTTCTATGTACTCACTCTGAGACAATGTTAATTTTAGATTCTTCCTGTCTCTAGTTATTCTCATACCAAGGATTTGTTTTGCAGCACCCAAATCCTTCATTACAAATGAGTTTGCCAATTTTCTTTTAAGCACATTTATTTCCTACATGTTAGAACCTGCAACAAGCATGTCATCTACATACAATATTTATATAATATAGTTTCAATCATTTTTCCTTTTGAGATAAACACGATGATTAGAGTGACAGCTAGTATAACCTTGTTCAGACATAAACTTGTCAAATTTTAGATACCACTACCTTGGAGCCTATTTTAAGCCATACAAGCTCTTCTTTAACCTGCACACTAGTTGCTCCCTCCCTTTTACCTCATATCCTTGTGGCTGCTGCATATATTTCTCTTCCTCCAAATCCCCATGGAGAAAGGTTGTCTTTACATCTAACTTCTCAAGATGCAAATCTTCAGCTGCTACTAGACTTAAAATAGTTCTGATTGAAGTCATTATAACAACAAGAGAAAATATCTCATCAAAGTCTATACCCATTTTCTGTGCAAACCCCTTCACCACAAGTCTAGCATTATACCTTTATCTACCTCCATCTTCTTCCTTCAACATGTAAACCCATTTATTTTTACCTGCAGGAAACCTGACTAAGTCCCAAGTCTGGTTATGTGCTAAGGAGTCCATTTCTTCTTTCATGGCCTACTCCCACTTCTTCCTGTTTTCTACCTACACTACTTCTTCATAACATTCTAGTTCGCCAGAATCAATCAGTAATACATAATATAATGAAGGAGAGTATCGTTCAGGGGGTCTACTTATCCTGGTAGATCTTCTAACACCACTTTCAGGTGCTTGAGGTGCTTGTTGCTATTGTGGTTGCTGTTGTTGTTCTAGTTGTTGATGATTTTCAGGCACCTTCACTTTTTCTGTGATGTCATTAAGAACTATGTATTCTTTGTTTTCTTTTTCCTGTTTCTTTTCCTGCATCTGATTCTTATACAAAACCTTTTCATTGAATATGACATCTCTACTCCTAATTATTTTGTGCTTTTCATAATCATAAAAGCGATAACCAAAATCATTAACACCATATCCAATAAAGGTACATTTCTTTGATCTTGCCTCAAGCTTTGTTCTATTTTCTTTATTTATGTGGACAAAGGTTTCATAACCAAAATTCTTTAAAAATGAGTAGTTTTCCTTTTTACCTGTCCATGCCTCCTCTGGAATACCACCATCCAAGGAACTTAAAGGCCCTCTATTTATTATATAGACAACAGTATCTACAACATCTGCCTAAAATTGT
Source organism: Pinus tabuliformis (assembly GCA_031772625.1). Classification (NCBI taxonomy): domain Eukaryota; kingdom Viridiplantae; phylum Streptophyta; class Pinopsida; order Pinales; family Pinaceae; genus Pinus; species Pinus tabuliformis. Next base: position 995,018,044 of record CM062807.1, on the reverse strand, counting down.
AAAGGCAACCCTACATGCAATCTCATGCACCTTGCACACTCCATGATTGTCTTGTTCATCCTTTATGACACACCGTTTTCTTGTGGTGTTCCTGGAAATGTCTTCTGTCAATGAATTCCATTCTTTAAACAGTACCTATCAAAATCTTTGCTGCAATATTCACCTCCATTGTCTAATATGAGACACTTCAACCTTTCTCCGGTCTCATTTTCAACCAAATATTTCCATTTCTTGAAAGTATCAAATACATCATATTTATTTCGAATACAATAAATCCAGGTTTTTCTAGTTGCATCATCAATAAAAGTAATATAAAAATGAGAGCCACTGAGATATGATACCTTAACATATCCCCATACATATGTATGCACAAGCTCTAATTTTTTGCTCTTCTTTTCTTTCCCGACTCTGAGGAATCTGATTCTCTTCTGTTTTCTATAAACACAATTCTCATAGAATTTTAAATGAACATGCTTCAAACCTGGAAAAAAAAATTCTTGAGTGAAGAATTTGCATCCCCTTCTCACTCATGTTAACGAGCCTATGATGCCACAATGCTGTATCATCTCCTGTAGAGGTTAAAGCATTAACAAAATTAGAAATACGATTACATAAATACAATATACCAACCTTTTTTCCTTTTGCTATTACCAGGGCTCCTTTAGTGACCTTCTAGGTTTTATCTATGAAAGACACAACCTTCACCTCCCAACTACCCTATTGAAATCAAAATTTTCTTTAGATCTAGAACATACATTACCTCCTTCAATAGCCATTGATTTCCATTCTGCTATTTTATGAAAACTATACCCATTCCAATGATTTTACAGAGTTTATCATCACCGAATCGAACTTGTCCAAAATCTCCTTGAACATAATCATGAAAATGTTTCCTATCAGGTGTGGCTTGGAATGAGGCCCCTGAATCTACCATCCAGGCATCAATAATATTTTCTAATGAAATAATCAAAGCATCTTGCAACACATCACCTGTCACATTCGCTTCATGATTGTTTTCTTTCTACGCGTCTCCTTCTTTTCCCTTCCTAGTCTTGCAGTATTTCTTTAGGTATCCTTTCTTCCTGCATTTCCAGCACACTATCCATGATCTGGACTTGGATCTGCCTTTCCTTGACCTACTATGATATATTGGGTTTTTTCCTCTTTCCATTTTTCTTCCCCTAGTCTCTACAGTCAAAGCATTACTTGATGTCTACCAGAGCTTTTCCGTCACATTTCATCACTAAGGATTGCATCGACAACATCATCAAACTTTAAAGTACTATATCCAGAGACAAAGTTACTAATGGCCATAACTAAACCATTCCAACTTTCTAGCAATGAGCACAAACATAACAGAGCCCTAACTTCATCATCAAAAGTTACCCCTACAGAACTTAACTGACTGGTAACTGTATTAAATTCATTTAAATGATCAGCAATAGATCCACCTTCTGACATCTTCATATAAAAAAAATGCTTCATAAGAAATACCTTATTTGAGGCCGAGGGTTTTTCATATAGTTTGGCCAATATCGACATTAAACACTATGTTGTCGTTTCCTTTGAAATATTAAATGCTACCAATGCCGCTAGGCACAACCATATTGTTCCAAGTGCCTTTCTGTCGAGAATATCTCATTCTGTGTCTGTCATACCCATCAACTTATTTGCCTTTTTGTTCAATGGTTGGTACAGATCTTTCTAGTACAAATAAACTTCCATCAGCATCTTCCATAGCTGGTAGTTTTGGCCGTCAAATTTTTCGACCCTAAACCTACCATCTTCTGCCATTTCTCCCACTTGAACTAGGAACCCTTCTCTCTTATGTGTTTATAAGCCAAATAGACCTTTGTCTCTCGTACAAGTTGTCAGAAAATTATATATTACAAAACAATGGAACACATAAAATATATTGCAGAAAAATAAACACAGAAAACACATAAAACAAGAGAGACACATATAACCAATCCTTCCTTTTATAATATCCAGCAAATTGAATAGATACAACCTACAGCAGATCCACTGTAGGTTGTATCTATTCAACCCGAAATACACTGGAAATACGCAATCGAACGCCGGTACCACCCTGGACACAGAATACCAGACTCCAAATGAATTAAATCCGTGTCCATAAACCGTCGGGTCCATCTCTTCACTCGAACTCTATCAGTTTCAATCTCCACCATCCATCACCTTCTCTGTTCCAGTGGCACACGCTTCACCTAATCGACAAAACTGGTCACCGATCCTCCACCGTCCGATCAACCATGATTGATCTGATGGTTGTCATCGATATCGGCCAAGTCGCTTGCACGATGCTTAATTGCCATTACGAAGCTGATAGGATTTTATGTTGCGATTTATGATTTTTCGGGTCTGGATTTTTCCACGTGCCTCTTTCCTCTGAACGGAGCCGATGGGAATATTAAACTGAGATTTAATTGATATCGGGTCTGGTTTTTTGAATTAACTAACGTGCATCTTCTGACCCGATATTTGTAAATTTCACCCATCTGTATATCTGACGCTGCAGATTAGTTCTCGTCTTCCACCATTAACCTTCAATACTCATCATCAATCAATAAGATCCTACAGCTCCTGTGCATTACTCCGTCTATTCCTTTTTTGACTTGACCTCGTTCATTATTGATGGAATCTACATTGAAAAACGGTTCCACGCATGACACCTATATAAAAATAATTCGATTAACATTTGATCGCCATCGATCCGTCTAGTGATCGATGGTCGATCAACACTCCAACAACACAGAATAACTCAGAAAGGCATAACTATCTAAATACACGAATTCCACACAACTCACAGATATTTTCATTATATATATATATATATATAGATACAGACTTCTATTACAACCTAAGGCATTTCAACCTTAGTCACACTTCCCCCTCTCGACTACATTGAATCTACACTCTATTACACAAATATTTATCTGTCATTCTATATCCCTCTGTCTCCCTATTGAACACGAAGGTTCATCATTTATAAGAAAACATTGGATCGGATCACTGGAAGGGTCCGATCAAATCCTCTCCATGATTTCCTCTCAACAACCCCTAAATCTCTCTATATGCATACATGGCAGATTAAATTACATTAAATAAGTCTTCTAGAGACTTTATCCATTCCATCATTTAGCTTGGTTTTAACATAATTTTTCCCCTATTTTTCTTGTTTGTCCACGTCTCCTCTTTTCTCTGCTTTGGATTCCTTCTTTAAAGAAGAGTGCTCGGAATCTCCTGCATCAGACTCCCAAGGCACAAAAATTTTATGACCTCCTGGTCATATGCTTCTCCTTAATCCCATAGCAATTCTACCCACTTCCTTAGTCGAACTGATTTCATGATCTTCTGTGAGCTGCAACCAAACCTCTGTAGTAACAGTCTTCTCTGCTACATGATACCTCACCAAGCTTTCTCCTCTTAGCTTAGTCTTTCGGCATTCTTCTAGTTCTCTCCTCTGTGGAACCATTTGAGCACTCCATGCTCTAGGTTGCTGCAAGTTTTCTCACCTTCTTATGATGTTACCTACATAACAACATAAAGACCACAAACTCACCAATATTCACATAATTGTAACTCCTCCTTTCGCTTAAAATGACACAGGGGTTCAATTGAACAACAATTGAACAGAAATCACAATTGAACAGCAATTGAACAACACCAATTGAATAGCACGATTGAAGAATAATCGCCAATTGAACAACAATCGCCAATTGTACAACAATTGAATAGCAATCGACAATTGAACAACAATTGAACAAAAATCGCCAATTGAACAACACCGATTGAACAACACGAATGAACAACAACTAAACAACACTGATTGAATTTCCCTTTTTGCACACAAAATCTTCCTTCTGCTTGCACTCCTTCTTCTACACAAAATCTCTTTTGCGCAGGAAGACCTCTCCCTGCTCTGATACCACTTGATGAAAACAAAATTTCATGTCGGGAATCTCCCTTTCAGTTAAAAAGTTTCAATCGTGGACCTATGGGTTATGGGCCCACGATTCTCTCGGAAGCATTTAATTGGCGCTTTTACCTTAAAATCGGGACAACACAAATTATCGGAATATATTGGAAACCCGCAATCGAATGTCGGTACCACTCTGGACATAGAAGGCCCGACTTCAAAAAGAATTAAATCTGTGTCCATAAACCCTCAGGTCCATCTCTTCACCCGAACTCTACCGATTTCAATCTTCGTCATCCATCACCTTCTCTGATCCAACGGTGCATGCTTCACTTGATTGACAAAACTGGTCATTGATCCTCCACCGTCCGATCAACCACGATTGATCTGATGGTTGTCATTGATATCACCTAAGTCACTTGCATGACACTTAATTTCCATTATGAAGCAGATACGACTTTAGGTTGCGATTTATGATTTTTCGGGTCCAGCGTTTTCCACGTGCCTATTTCCTTTGGACGGAGCCAATGGGAATATTAAACTGGGATTTAATTGGTATCGGGTACAGTTTTTTGAATTAACTAGGGCGCATCTTCTGACATGATATCTGTTGATCTCTCCCATATGTAGATCTGACAATCCAAATCAGTTCTCGTCTTCCACCATTAATCGTCAATACTCATCGTCGATCAATAAGATCCGACGACTCCTGTGCATTACTCCGTCTATTCCTTCTTTGACTTGACCTCGTTTGTTATTGATGGAATCTACGTTAAGACACGGTTCCACACATGACACCCATATAACAATAATTCGATTAACATTTGATCACCATCGATCCTTCTAGTGATCGATGGTCGATCAACACTCCAACAACACATAATAACTTAGAAAGGCATAACTATCTAAATACACGAATTCTACACAACTCACGGATATTTTCATTATATATACAGACTTCTATTACAACCTAAGGCATTTCAGCCTCAGTCACACTTCCCCCTCTCGACTACATTGAATCTACACTTTGTTACACAAATCTCTATCTGTTGTTCTATATCCCTCTGTCTCCCTATTGAACACGCAGGTTCATCCTTTATAAGAAAACATTGGATCGGATCACTGGAAGGGTCCGATCAAATCTTCTCCATGATTTCCTCTCAACAACCCCTAAATCTCTCTATATGCATACATGGCAGATTAAATTACATTAAATAAGTCTTTTAGAGACTTTATCCATTCCATCATTTAGCTTGGTTTTAACATAATTTGTCTCATGTTTTACTCATTTTTCCACGTCTCCTGTTTTCTCCGCTTTGGATTCCTCCTTTAATGAAGAGTACTTGGATGCCCCTGCATCACTAGATCTTTGAATGGACCTTGTTCGTGAAAATCAAGTCTAACACCTTCGGAAGTATTGTTCAGTTCTCAGCTCCTTTTGGTTTCGACACTAGCTTGATTGTAAGATGTAGCATCTGCCAAGATCTTGGTGATTGATACACATTCCAAGCCAAGGCAACACAATTGTTTCAATTGGGATTGAGGGGTATATCGGTGTACAAGCGATATAGTTGTCAAAGTCATAGTTTCATCTCTGGTGTTGCTCCGTTGCGAGCAGGCCTGGACAGTACCCCGACAGAGTCACATAGGAACACAAGCATGGCTCCACTGCTAGCAAGCCTGGTCAGTACCCCGACGGAGTTACTTGCATCACCTCTCTGTGCAGGAATCCTTTCTCTTCTTTCACCTTACTCATTTTTCATTTTTCAAACTTTTTTCATTTTTTAACCAGTTTTGAATTTGTCCATGAGGCTTGGATAGACGGTGGGGTGTCTTGCTAAGGATGCTGGGTGCCTTTTAAAGGAAATCTTAGATGTTAATTCACTGGTTCAATTTTAAGCCCCATTATAGTGTTATAATTGAACATGACTATGATGTAGCCTCACCAATATCAATTTACAAAATTGTTAAATTTAAATTTTATATATGTATGTATGTATCATGCATATGGTTTTAATTTTTCACGATTGCCAAAAAAATTGTATATGATGGATTATTGTTTGCGTTGGAAGGATAGGCTTCTAGCCTCACCAATATCAACTTACAAAAAATTGTTGAATTTAAATTATATATATATATATATATATATGATTTTGATTTTACATGTTTGCCCCAAAAAAAATGTATATGAGGGACAATCGTTTGTGTTGGAAAGATAGAAGCACGGCTTCTGCATGCATCAATACATTATAAGAGACAAATTGCAAAATATCCACCAAAAGTCCAAACAAGAAGATGCAATGTACCTCCAACCATCCATGAAGATCTTTGTAAATTAAAGTTTTATGCAACCCATGCTATGCTTATGGATATAACACTACATCTACGCTGATTGAAATATAAGATCCATGGGACAGAAAGAATATTCTACGAATATCATCGTTGTGATAAATCTATGAACGTAGATATTAAATAGCAAAGGTGTATTCTTTTACCACATATGAATGAGACTACTTATCTTAAATTTTCATGGTGGAAGCATATTATTCAAAAGGTCTATTGGTCTGTGAAAAGCCATCTGTCATTTGATTTAATTTGGTCATATTTTTTAATTTCCTCCACTCGAATCTAGCACCTGAATTTGGAGCTGTGGATAAGATAGGTTGGTTGAGAGCAACATGGCAAGACTGAATGTCTTTATCGTCGGCTCAATTATAGAGTCTCGCCCTCTATATAATCTCTTCACCCTTCACCATTTCAATTCACAGGAGTTCAGTGTATGATTTTCTTTACTTACAAGTTAGAGGTCACTAAGCTGTTTGAGTATCAGGGATGGCAACCCTTCCTTTCAGTCTTCGTTTACTGCTCATTCTAGTCTGTTGAAATATTAAATTCAACCGCACATTTATTGCAGCGTTGTTTTGGCAAAACCACCTAGACTTCCCCGCACCACCTATTGGCAAAAGCGGTATCCGTAAGAAGGGCTCCGAACACCCCGACCAAGTGACACGCGTCCTTGGTACGATTTGAAAACCACCAATCCCCTGGCCATTAAACATCGTTTGGCTTGTGTGAGTTTGGTGTGCGAAATGCGTCTGATCAGGTCAACGGACATAGATCTTATTCAACCTGCCAGAACATTAGTTTTTGTTTTTACCGCCGTTTTTATTTAATGTATTTAATGAATTGTCATGGTCTTAGGTAAAAACATTAAATTTTACATACGGCATGTATTAACACATAAAAATCGTATGCAATATAGTTTTGTTGTGTGTGTTGACTTTGTATAATATAGCACACGGGATGAAGAAAAGTGCTCGCGGCAGCGAATGAAGAACAAGAGAAATTTTGAAAAGAAAATGTAATGTGCAGCAACACAAAACTAATGTAAGTCATTTTTGTTGTTCACAGCATATGAAATTTACACAGAGCAGTGTGAATTTTTTAGGGGAAGCAAATTGAAAATGCACAGTGCAAAACAAGAAGTGGGTATGTAATTTTTGTTTTGCTGGAGGGTTTTGTAATACGCATGAGCGTATGATGAAATTGTTTTTACAGCAGTAAACTTATGTAAGAATTTCTTATTCTACAGCAGTAAATGTAAAAGCCCTTTTTACAGCAGTAAAATGTGAATGAAGATTTTACATAGCAGTGTAAAAATCATTTGTAAAAGAGAGACATAGTATTTTGTTTTTGGTGAATCCCTCTGAGAAAGAGGAAGAAATATGTATAAGGCATTTTATTAATGAATATAAAAGATTTATGGGTGTGAAAAATCTCTGTTCTCAGAAAACATGTTAGCTTCCCTGTGCAAAAGATCCTGAGGAGAAAAACAGAGCATTGACTCTGTATTCAGTTAATTTGTGTTTGAAATTACCAGAAATCCCCAACAGTGGTATCAGAGCAGATTCAGGCTCTTTGAAGGTGTAAAGAAGCTGAAGGAAGGTTCCTTTTGTTGCATCAGTAAATCCTCTCCAGCAAAGTGAAGTCTCAGGCAAAAGGATCCAAGTATTTCTCAGACCAGTTTTTGTGTTACTGCTGAAGAAACAGTCAGTTTTTTTTTAATATACAGTCAAGGATTTAGAGGCATAGCTGAGAATGCAAGGAATGGCTAGCACAAGCATTAGCATGGGCATGTTTAATACTCAGCTCCCACAGTTTAATGGGAAAAACTATGACTACTGGGCAATAACCATGAGAGCCCTGTTTGTCTCACAAGATCTATCGAAATTAGTTGAATATGGGTTTGAAGAACCAGCAGATGAAAATGAATTTAACAGCTTAACTCAGGGAGAGAAGGATCTGTTGAAGAGAAATAGGAAGAAGGATTCAAAAGCCCTTGTGTTTTTGTATCAAGCAGTGGACCAGAGTGTGTTTCCAAGGATAGCAGCAGCTAAGACATCCAAAGAAGCATGGAAAACTCTCAAGACAACCTATCAAGGCATGGAGAAAGTGAAGACTGCAAAACTACAATTGCTGAGGAAAGATTTTGAGAATCTGAGCATGAAGGAGTCAGACAATATTGACTCATTCTTCACACATGTAATTGTTCTGGTCACACAAATAAGGACTCATGGAGAAACTCTTGAAGAAAGGAGGATTGTGGAGAAAATATTGAGAGTCCTACCCTCAAGGTTCCATGTGATTGTCACCACCATAGAAGAGACAAAGGATCTCTCGAACTTTTCAGTTGATGAGCTACATGCATCACTGATAACACATGAACAAAGGTTGAGTAGAAATGAAAACTCATCTCTAGAGCAAGCCTTCAAGACCCAGATGTCCTTTGGAAGAGGAAGAGATCAAGGCAAAGGAAGCAAGAGAGGAAGAGGCAGAAGCCAAAACAGAGGTGGAAGGAACAGTCTAGCAAATGCTCAAGGAAGAGGCAGCAATGCAAATCAGAACCAAGGCCAAGGCAGCAGTCAACAAAGAGGACAACATCATACTCAAGGACAAAGGTATGAAAAATCCAATGTCCAATGTTATTACTATAAAAAATATGGGCATTATGCAAATGAATGTAGGAAAAAGCATCATGATATGAGTAATAGACCAAATGCAAATATCACTAGAGAAAATATCAGCGAAGATAATGTGTTTTTAGCTTGTAACATGGCTGAAACAAACAGTGAAGATATATAGTTTTTAGATTCCGGCTGTAGTAACCATATTACAGGAAACATAGCCCTGCTTTCAAACTTAGATCAGAGTGTGAAATCACAAGTCACACTTGGGACTGATAGCAAAATTTCTGTTATGGGAAAAGGAGAAGTAAAAATATTTACAAAGAAAGGTGAGAAGAAAACCATAGCAGATGTTTACTATGTCCCTGGAATGAGATGTAACCTCTTGAGTATTGGACAGCTTGTTCAAAAGGGTTACAATTTTTTCCTTGAAAATGATGTATGCACCATCATGGATAGAGCACCCAGCAAAAGATGTATTGCTGAAGTAAAGATGACAAGGAACAGGATGTTCCCTCTCAGAATAAGGGCAGATTTGAAAAAAAAAAAAGTAATTGCAGCAATTACCCAAGAGGCTTTCCAAAGTGTACCAAAGGATGAAAATTGGTTGTGGCACTTGAGATTTGGACATCTCAACATTGGAGGTCTTAACCTGTTGAGTAGGAAAGGAATGGTAAGAGGATTACCATTTATAGAGAAACCGGATAGCCTTTGTGAAGGTCGCATATTGGGTAAACAACACAGAGAAAGTTTTCCATCGGGGAAAAGCATAAGGGCAAAAGCACCCTTAGAGATTGTCCACTCAAACTTATGTGGACCGATGCAAACCCCATCATTAGCAGGCAGCCAATATTTTCTAACATTCATTGATGATTTCACCATAAAAACTTGGGTTTATTTCCTTAAGAACAAAAGTGAAGTGTTTGAAAAATTCCGGACTTTCAAGGCACTTGTAGAAAATCAAAGCGGGCTGCATATCAAAGTTTTGAGAACTGATAGAGGAGGTGAGTACATCTCCAAGGAATTCCTATGGTTTTGTAGAGAAAATGGAATACACAAATAGTTTACAGCTAGGTACACCCCGCAGCAAAATGGAGTTGCTGAAAGGAAGAACATGACCATCATGGATATGGCGAGGAGCATGTTGAAGGCAAAGCATTTGCCAAATGATTATTGGGTTGAAGTTGTACATTGTGCAGTATATATTTTGAATAGGTGTCCTACAAAAGCAGTGATGAACAAAGTGCCGGAAGAAGAATGGAGTGGGAGAAAGCAAGGAGTCACCCACATGAAAGTTTTTGGTTGTATGGCTTATGCACACATTCCAGATCAACTAAGGAGGAAGTTGGATAGCAAAGGGGAGAAATGTATTTTCATTGGATACAGTGAGGAATCCAAAACTTACAGGTTGTATATCCCATCCACTAAGAAGTTTTTTGTCAGCAGAGATGTTCAGTTCATTGAAGAGGAAGCTTGGGATGGAAGCATAGAGAAAACAGTGAATGTTAAAAAATGTTTGTCTCATGATGAAGACGATGAGGAGTTGGCTGAAATACATCCCCAAACAGCAGCGCCAACACAAGGAAATCAAGGAACACCCTTGAGGATAAATGAAAGTGCTTCTCCAAGCACACCACAAGGAGGAAATTCAAGTGCATCTTCAAGCACTTGCACACCAAATGAAAGAGATAAGAAGTTCAGAAATTTAAGTGACATTTATGATGAAGGTATGAATTCATTGTTTGCTTTGTATTGTCATGTTGATGAATCTATTCATTTCGAAGATGCAATTAAAGATAAGAAATGGATAGAAGCTATGAATGAGGAGATGAATGCCATAGAGAGAAACAAGACATGGGATTTGGTTGAGCTACCAAAAGGTAAAGAAGTCATTGGAGTTAAATGGGTCTACAAGACCAAGAGCAATGCTGAAGGCAAAATAGAAAGACACAAGGCAAGGCTGGTTGTCAAAGGGTATAAGCAGCAGTATGGGAGAGATTATGAGGAGACTTTCGCACCAGTTGCAAGAATGGAAACCGTGAGAGCAGTGCTATCCATAGCAACTCAAAACAAGTGGAAAGTTTACTAGATGGACGTGAAATCAGCATTCCTAAATGGAGTGTTAATGGAAGAGGTTTACATTGAACAACCTCCAGGCTATGAGAAGAAAGGCCAAGAATACAAAGTATGCAGATTGAATAAAGCTCTTTATGGGCTAAAGCAAGCGCCAAGAGCATGGTACAGTAGGATAGATTCCTATCTACTGAAGAATGGATTTGACAAATGTGAGGGAGAACCCACTGTCTACGTCAAAGAAAATGATGGTAAATTGCCAATTGTTGTGTTATATGTTGAGGGTGTGATTTTTACAGGTAATGATGACTACCTCATTGAACAGTTCAAAACAGTCATGAAAGAAGAATTTGAAATGACTGACATGGGTTTGCTGAGATACTTCTTAGGAATAGAAGTAGATCAAAATGAAAATGGAATTTTTATTTCACAGGAAAAATATGTAAATGAAGTGTTGGGCAGATTTAACATGCAAGAGTGCAAGGCAACAATCACTCTCACAGTAATGGGATTAAAACTCAGCAAAGAGGACAGCAGCAAGGATTTTGATCCTAGTTTGTACAAGAGCATAGTTGGCAGCCTTATGTATTTAACTGCAACTAGGCCTGGCATAATGTTTGCTATTAGTTTAATTTCCAGATTCATGGAGAGACTAAAGGAAGCACATTGGCAAGCAGTAAAAAGAATTCTGAGGTATGTTAAAGGTACTAAAAGGTTTGGCATTTTATATACCGTCTTAGAATGTTCAAATTTAGTTGGATACACTGATAGTGATTGGGTTGGAAGTGTAAATGATCGGAAAAGTACTTTCGGTTATGTCTTTCACATGGGTTCAGGAGCCATTTCATGGGCTTCTAAGAAGCAGTCCATTGTAGCATTGTCTACAGCAGAGGCAGAATATGTGGCAGCTACAGCAGCAGCATGTCAAGCAGTTTGGATGAGAAGAATGTTGAGGAGCTTAGGCCAAGAGCAGGCAAAAGCAACGGTGATTTTTTGTGACAATAGCTCAGCTATTGCATTATCCAAGAATTCGGTGTTTCATAAGAGAACGAAACACATCGACACAAGGTTTCACTACATCAGAGAATTGGTGAGCAATGAAGAAATTGTTCTACAACATTGCAGGACTCAGGAACAGGTTGCAGACATTTTGACAAAGCCATTGGACCAGAAAAGCTTTGAATTTTTGAGGAAATGTCTGGGTATGACTGATAACCCAGCAGTTGAAATTAAAGGGGAGTGTTGAAATATTAATTTCAACCGCACATTTATTGCAGCGTTGTTTTGGCAAAACCACCCAGACTTCCCCGCACCACCTATTGGCAAAAGCGGTATCCGTAAGAAGGGCTCCGAACACCCCGACCAAGTGACACGCGTCCTCAGTACGATTTGAAAACCACCAATCCCCCGGCCATTAAACATCGTTTGGCTTGTGTGAGTTTGGTGTGCGAAATGCGTCCGATCAGGTCAACGGACATAGATCTTATTCAACCTGCTAGAACATTAGTTTTTGTTTTTACCGCCATTTTTATTTAATGTATTTAATGAATTGTCATGGTCTTAGGTAAAAACATTAAATTTTACATACGGCATGTATTAACACATAAAAATAGTATGCAATATAGTTTTGTTCTGCGTGTTGACTTTGTATAATATAGCACACGGGATGAAGAAAAGTGTTAGCGGCAGCGAATGAAGAACAAGAGAAATTTTGAAAAGAAAATGTAATGTGCAGCAGCACAAAACTAATGTAAGTCATTTTTGTTGTTCACGGCATATGAAATTTACACAGAGCAGTGTGAATTTTTGAGGGAAAGCAAATTGAAAATGCACAGCAGTGCGAAACAAGAAGTGGGTATGTAATTTTTGTTTTGCTGGAGGGTTTTGTAATACGTATGAGCGTATGATGAAATTGTTTTTACAGAAGTAAACTTATGTAAGAATTTATTATTCTACATACATCAGTAAAATGTGAATGATGATTTTATACAACAGTGTAAAAATCATTTGTAAAAGAGAGACAGAGTATTTTGTTTTTGGTGAATCCCTATGAGAAAGAGGAAGAAATATGTATCAGGGATTTTATTAATGAATATAAAAGATTTATGGATGTGAAAAATCTCTGTTCTCAGAAAACATGTTAGCTTCCCTGTGCAAAAGATACTGAGGAGGAAAACAGAGCATTGACTCTGTATTCATTTAATTTGTGTTTGAAATTACCAGAAATCCCCAACATAGTCGGGTTTTCAGGCCTTCTTGCCATCTTGGCCTCGGTAAGATATTAATAGCTTATAACAATAGTTTATTTAAATGTTTTAGGGTATTTGTATAACAAGCCATGTCATTCTCACATAGAAAAAGTTGGAATTAGATCATGTATTAATGCGTTTGTCAATGGATGAATCAGTGCAGGGTGACAAACTGGGCGTTACATTTGTGCTTACCTAACGCGCACAATATGGCCAAGTCATTAAAATCGTAGGCAACAGGGCTGAGCTTAGAAACTGGACACCATCTCAGGTCGAAAATATGACATGGACCGAGCTTAGATAAGCTTTAACTGAACCTTTGGGTTTGGATAAGGTTTAGTGGGATTGGATCATTTTTCAGAATCTTTATGTAAAGATATATTGAATTTATACTATATGTGTGGTTTCTTCTCTTTCACTAATATTTTTTTCCCTAACACAGATGTTGGACAAGGGAGTTGTGTATGAATACAAAGCCACGGTAGTGAACTTTGACACGGGGGCGTGTAATTGCTGGATGCCCCGGCAGAACCAAATTCTGAAGGTGCCCTCGGAACAGTTACGTGGAGAAGGTTGTTTGGAGTGAATCGTGTGGCGACCCTGCAACGCAGATGCTTGCAGCATTGGATGGGCATGCCCATCAACCTTTAACCGCTCAATCAACTCTAGTATCTAGCTACCGGGTTTATGACTGCAGCGGTGTTACTTTATAATAATAAGGGCACATGGGTATCTATGTTGTGTCTGAATTGTTGAGTTACTGACGAATCTCATTGTAATTTCTGTGTTATTATAATATGACAATGTGCTTGATATCGATCTCTGTCTCTCCTTTGTTTTTAGAAGGGTGTGGAGCGTTCAATGTAATACGCCAGGGTTTATAGGTTGCAATGTTAGTATCAATAATTCTCAGTAAATGAAGATAAGAAATCATAGGTTCCAATGTTAGCATCAATAAGTTTCCGTAAATAAAAATATAAAACAAATGAAGGGGAGAAAAAATATATTAAAATAAATTAAATTACATAGTTATTATAGATTTTGGGAATATTTTAGAATTTATATTTCTATTTTCAAATTTTAAAATATTTTTAGATCTTGCAATAATCTCATATATTTTAGAATCTAGATATTGTCACTTCCAGTTTGTTTTTTGGGATGCAATAATGAGAATTTTGTTAACATTTTTTAACAGTAATGATAATCTTTGAAGAATCCTTAACTTACAGATCAGCTGCCATTATTATACCAAATACAATTATTTATCGATATCATTAACAAGCCAGTTACAATATGTCTCCACAAACTTAAATCTAGGCAATAAAGAAACAAATTGTTTCAAAGTAAAATCTTTTAACATTTTAACAATAACAATTTTGTTGATAAAAACGGGGATGAATTTCATCAGTAACAAACAGTAGCAAATATTGTTTGATTTTTCGAAAAAAAAATCACTTTGATAATAACAATAATCATCTATTTTGTAACAAACAATATCAAATATTGTTTGATCTTTAGAAAACAAATCACTTTGATTATAACAATGAGTCTTTGATGACAAACAAAAAAAGTCATACATACATTCATATCACAGGTTCTACATGTGGCCAGAAAGAACTTATACAACTTGAAACGAATAGAATAATTATGCAATGTTGAACCAATAGAATGGGCCATTATTATTATTATAAGATCTAAATGAAATATACTCATTTCAAGTAAATGTCAATCTTATACAATTTGAAACTTGAAACAAATAGAATAATTATACAAGGTTGAACAAATAGAATGGGCCATTATTATTACTCATTTCAAAGAAGCTGGGAATGTTGGGCTCACCGGAAATGAAACACTGAGAGATGCCAACTTCGCCTCTATCGGCGTTGGCATTAGCATTATGAATGATATGGGATTCTAATTTACAAGTATATCCATTCTATTGGTTCAACATTGTATAATTATTATATTCGTTTAACATTGTATATTTATTTTTCATCCACATCCACAAACAAAGCCTATATACTAAGTAGAGGTTGCATCTTGTTTAAAGTGCAGGTTAACCAAAGCTGAGCATGGTTGACTAAGGTTGAGCATAGTCAATCATAGTTATCAATCTCAATCTTAGACAACAACTGTTAAACATGACAATCATAGTCAACCACGGCCATCCTCAACCAACCATGAGCAAGCATGGTCATCTTTAAGTAATCATATTCACCATATACTCAACCATTATCAAGCTTACTCAACTGTGAGCAAGCATGATCATCTTCGATCAACCATAGTCACCATAGTCAACCATTGTTAACCATAGCCAATGTGATAAATCATAGACAATTATGGCTACCACGCTTTATTATGGTTGACCATAGTAACCTATGGCAGCCCATAATCAACTTTGGTGAGCATGGTCAACCATCATCAACCATAGTTGACTCTCGTCACCATGGTCAATCATAACCAACTTTAGTTAGTCATAGTTAACCATGGTCAATGATGGTCAACCTTGATCATACATAGTCAACCATACCATAAGTTCTAAGCGTTTTCAATATTTATTTTTTATTATAACTTTTAAAATATTTTTCAACAGAGTAACCACACTCTTTCTATTTGGGAATGCTTTTATGATAATTAATTATCACAAATGCTCACTTCTCATCTCAAATTTTGGAGCAGAAAATGTCCATCGCATCATTAATTTAATTCCAATGGAATTCATCTAAATTCTAGTGGAATTATCCAAATTAAATGATGGTCTAAAATACTGGGGTTTCCTCTTGAAACCCAACTCATATAAAATGGAGGATTGGTGTTGGTTAATCTCCAAGGTGGAAAAGCACATCAACATTTGGTGCCACAAATGGTTGTCCATGGCAGGTCGCCTTTTTCTCATCAAATATGTCCTCGAGGCTGTTTGATGCAGGAGCATATAGCTCAACAATTTCATTACATTCTAGTTAACTTAGGGGGTCTTGTGTTTTCAAGGAAGTTGGATTCCTATGTACGTAATCTTTAATGTTTTGAGTGATTAGAATAGGAATTATTTAGATATTGTAAGGATATTAGTAAAGTCTCTCGAATGTAAGAGAACATGAGTGATTAGTGGGGATTGAGAGAGTTAGAAATCAATTGTAAGTCTTAGACTAGAAAGTGGTGTCATGATTTGAGGAACTAGAGAGGATTCGTAGGGATTAACTAGAGTGAAAAGTGGACATAGAAGATATTCAGGATTTAGTTCAGCAGATTAAGGATCTGAACCAGAATTAGTACAACAAAACCTTTTGTATAAATGTAAGCCTAAAAGGCATAGAGAGTTAGTAGGTAGAGTAGTTAGTGAGTCAGAAGTCAATCAGTTAGATTGTAAGCCTACGGGTAGAAGAAGAAAGGCCATTGATATTGAAGAGTGGGCCAAGGATGAAATTCCTATTTAAATGTTTGTTTATTAATACAGATAACTCGATTTTGAGTTTGTGTGATGTATATTGAGTAATTGGATTATAATATGTGTGTGAACTAGAGTAATTCTGTGTAACATAGGTTGCAAGTGTACAAAACCAGAGAAGAGGTGCAGAGAGGAGTGTTACGGTTTTACACATAGACAATATTGGAGGAAGCCTTTAATGTCACAATGAAGGAATAATTGTAAGGTTTCTTAAAACCCTAAGGATTTATGAAGGAAGCATAAAGGCGCGAGCGGAGATCGAGATTAGAAGAAGTGAAACCATAAGGCGAGAGTAAATACACAGGGAGAAAGTTGAATGAGTTGTTACACAATGAGAAACAAAAGAATGTAGCAGCGAACCGTAGTCATTGGATTAGTCAGATCAACGAACAAGAATGAGGGAGATAGACGTCTAGGATTAAGTCACGCAAATTAAAGTCATGAAGATGAATGGTGGAGATTAAGACCACGTGCAGAATAGAAGAGCAATCTTTGCAAGGGGTAAGCAGTTTCCCGCACACCCTCAAGGCGATAAATGGTATTTCTAAATTCTACATGATTAGCTTAAAGGGTTTACATGTAGCAAACAGAGGAAAGAGAAAACCACTTTTCTCGCATGCCTTCGATATGATAACGATCGTGCAAGTATCTACGTGAGATTGCGTGATAGCCATTGGATCGAGCATGAGTGATCAGCGATGGAGATTTGGGCGCACAAAAGGTGATCGAGTGACACGATAGCTGTTGGATTGGATGGAAAAGATCAACAGTGGAGGTTGAATGCGATAAAGCAAGCATCGAGATATGTGCAAAGGTCCGTGGAATGGCGAAAAGGTAAGGTTTAATTGTGTTTATGTGATATTTCTATTATATGAGAATTATAATAGAAATAAGTGGAATAAAGGTATTATGGTCAATGTTGGGTTAAACTGAGACCAGAGTTAAAATGGTATGGTTAATATGCGCGGGTGATTAAGAATTAACCAAATATTACGAAAGGTTGAATTAAAGGTTTAAAAGAGAACCGAATATATGTTCGCTTAAGGAATTAAACTTTGATAAAGTGGGCTTTCATCAAATGTTGCATTTTTGCATAGAGTTGATTGAAGGAACATTAAACCTTGGTCAAGAGGGTTTTCACCATTGATATGGGTGTTTATCTTGGGACATGACTGATACGTCATTTTACATGCAATTTAATTTGCATAATGTGGGTATATCCGACTTAGGCTGCATCATTATGGTATTTGCAGCTTAGGCTGGCATCATTTGGTATCAAAGCCAGGTTAAGGAAATTCTGTGTGAAACCTTAGAATAGAGTTATGCTTTGAAGGTGTGTATGCAGGCAAGAGGAGATCAGATTTTAATCTGACAAATAGTAGGCACACATAGATAAAGTGTAGTAGAATTTGCAGATGCAAAGAAATGGAGAACAATCCATTCAAAGTGCATGTGAATGGTAGAACTAGATCATGCAGAGGTCTTGAACGTGAGAAGATTGCAACAACCTAGAGCAAGGAGTGTTCAATTGGTTCCAGAGGAAAGAACCAGAGAGATGTCAAAAGATTGAGCTTAGAGGAGAGAAGCCTAGTGAGGCATGTGTAGCAAGAAGGAGACTTGTTACTGTAGAGGTTTTGTTGCAGCTCACAGAAGGATCATAAAGGAAATTCCACAAAGGAAGTGGCTAGAATCGCTAAGGAATGAAGAAAACTGGTAAACATTTCTAAGTGAAAGAAGAGGTGGTCAGAACCTAGTATTTCGTTATGATTGAAATACAAGAGGACAATTGTGTTCTTAACAGGTGCAGATGAGTTGAATCCTAGAAGGAGCAGAGAGAAGTGCTCAAAGAGGTTCCAGGGAATAGAGAACCAAATGCTTGCCAAAAGACCAAGTACAGAGGAAAGCTTGGTGAGGTAAGTGGTAGTAGGGAGGACTTGTTGTTGTACAGGCTTTAATGTAGCTCATAGTAAGTGAGTGAGGAACTCATGAAGATAGAGAAGGAAATGACTACTGATAGTCATAGTAGAGGTTTTGAGGAATACCACAGCAGAAGAAAAATGAAGAAGGAGTATGCCAAGGAAAATGGTAAGAGAATGAGTCAAGTGGAGTGTGACAAGGAGATTGCAGAGTTAAAAGAACAACTCAATGTATTAAGGATGATACTAGAGGAAGACCAAAAACAAGGTTGGGTCTTGAGGAAAAAGGCAATGAAGTGGTCTAAGTTACAGAGAAGGCTACAACAGAAGCAAGTGAAGTGCTTGGTGGAAGAACTCAGAGAAGCTGAGCTGGAAATGGAAGTGTCCATTTATGAAGCAAAACAGGGTGAAGTTCTGGGTGAAGATGAAGAGTGGGGATCTATGGAAGATATTATTAATTCAAGGCAACAAGAGACTTGAAGACTGAAACTTCAAGTGAGACCAAAAGGTCACATGATTTTAAATCTGATAATTTGTGTATGTTTGCAGGTGAAACATGTGAAGAAGGACAACTTGCTGATATTGTCATAAAGAAGGAAGAAGACAAGCACAATCTAAATTCTGTTCTGAAAGAAGATGAGATAGATATTTCTCATGTAAATGCTTGTACACAGTTGGGGAAAATTTTTGCTTTTCAGCATATTGCAAGGACTGAAAGCAGAGGAAGTTTGACTCATGATGATGGCCAAAAGCACGAAGAAGTAGGGAAGGATATCAAGCAACTAAATGGAGGATTTTAGGAGATTTAAGAGAAGACCATTGAAGAATTTATAAGTCATGTAGAGGACTTGGAATAGCAAGAGGACTTGGTGATTGAATCATCAAGTGAGATCACAAGATCTTATGGTTTTACAACTGACAAGTTGTGTGTGAATGCAGGTATTGCAGAAGACAAACCATCCTATGGAACTGTCTTGAGTGAAGCGAAAGGTTGCCAAGCAAAGTATGATGATGATCATCTTTCAAATGAATATCAAGTTGATTTATTAGAGCAAAAGGAGCTCATAAATTCCTTGCTCAGTGGAAGAAATATCTTCAGTAGAGATGAGACAGATATATCTTATGATAAGGAATTTGTTATTGGTAATGACAAAGAAGAAGATAGTGAGTATTGTACAGAGATTTTAGGAGAAATCCCAAGTGAGATGGAAAATTTATGGCATGAGTTAAGTCTTTTGGATAAGAGGCTAGAAAACCAAAGAGTAAGTGTTCAAGTTGTAAAATCAGAGCTGAATGAGAATGAAGAAGTTCACTACAGTGAACAAGAGCAGGAAGACATCATTGAAGCAGATGGTGTGGAAGAGAGACTTGCTGACAGTCTAGAGAATCCTTTATAGAATTCTTTAGAAGGTTAAATCGGCATACTCATGTGCTGACAGAGGAGGAAAACTCAGAGCAACATACTGAGATGTTTCTAGAGAAGGAAAAGGTAATGAGGCCTTATATTTTTTCCGATAATTGTTTTATGATTATAGGATTTGATGTAAAGGAAAAGCATGAAGATACCATGCTTGAAGAAGTTAAACTAACTGTCAGAATTAGTCAAGGAAGTGAAGGACAATTACTGAGGGTTGTCAAAGAAGAGGAAGGAAAACATGCTAGACTCGATGAACAACATAGTGATGTATTTGAGAGGAATCAAGTACAAAGGAAATTGGAGGACTATTTACTTTTTGTAAGTAAATTTACAGGTAATGAACAGAGGTTGATTAGAAAGTCACAAGAGGGTAAGGATGAAAGGGCAGCAGTAAGAATCCAACAACTTCAAAGAGAAGATAGTAAACAACAGTTTGAAGATGAGTGGACAGAGTACGACAACAAAAGGCAGAGTATGTACCAGCCCAACGATGTGTTGGGGATAAAGACTGAAGAATTATGGAAATTAATGATGAAGTGGTGCAAATGGAGGAGATTGATAGCAATAGGAGGGTGATCAATCATAATTTGAAACTGATTGACAAGGTGAGGAAGATGAATGAGAAGATAACAGACATATAGCAGCAACAACAAAGGTGCAAAGCATTTGGAAAGTTACAAATTAAAATTTGGGACCCTGGAGGTTTTCTATCAACATATGGAAGCACATGATCAAGAGATCATGATTATTTTAACCTTGGGAGTTTGATGCAGGAGCATACATCTCAGCAATTGCATTACATTCTAGTTAACTTAGGGGGTCTTGTGTTTTCAAGGAAGTTGGATTCCTATGTATGTAATCATTAATGTTTTGAGTGATTAGAATAGAAATTAATTAGATATTGTAAGGATATTTGTAAATGCTCTCAAATGTAGGAGAACATGAGTGATTATTGGGGATTGAGAGAGTTAGAAATCAATTGTAAGTCTTAGACTAGAAAGTGGTGTCATGATTCAAGGAACTAGAGAGGATTCTTAGGGATTAACTGGAGTTAAAAGTGGACTTAGAAGATATTCAAGATTTAGTTAAGCAAATTAAGGATTTGAACCATAATTAGTTCAACAGAACCTTTTGTATAAATGTAAGCCTAAAAGGCATAGAGAGTTAGTAGGTAGAGTAGTTAGTGAGTCAGAAGTCAGTCAATCAGATTGTAAGCCTACAGGCAGGAGAAGAAAGGCCATTGATATTGAAGATCATGCCAAGGAAGAAATTCCTTGTGTAAATGTTTGTTTATTAATACATATAACTCGATTCTAAGTCTGTGTGATGTGTGTTGAGTAATTGGATTATAATCTGTGTGTGAACTAGAGTAATTCCATGTAACATAGGTTGCAGGTGTGCAGAACCAGAGAAGAGGTGCAGAGAGGAGTGTTACGGTTTTACACACAAACAGTGTTAGAGGAAGCCTTTGATGTCATAATGAAGGAATAACTGTAAGGTTTCTTAAAACCCTAAGGATTTATGAAGGAAGCATAAAGGCGCAAGCGGAGATCAAGATTAGAAGAAGTGAAAACCATAAGGCAGGAGTAAATACACAGGGTGAAAGCCGAATGATCTGTTACACAGTGAGAAACAAAAGAATGTAGCAGTGAAGTGTAGTCGTTGGATTAGTCAGATCAATGAACAAGAACAAGGGAGATAGATGGATAGGATTAAGTCACGCATATTAAAGTCATGAAGATGAACAACAGAGATTAAGACCACATGCAGAATAGAAGAGCGGTCTTCGCAAGGGGTAAGTAGTTTCTCGCGTGCCCTCAAGGCTGTAAATGGTATATCTAAATTCTACGTGATTAAACTGAAGGGTTAACACATAGAAAATGGAGGAAAGAGAAAACCACTTTTCTCGCGTGCCTTCGGTCTGATAAAGATCGTGAAAGTATCTATGTGAGATTGTGTGATAGCCGTTGGACCGAGCACGAGTGATCAACGACGGAGATTTGGGGGCATAAAAGGTGCTCAGGTGACGCGATAGTCGTTCGATTGGACGGAGCAGATCAACAATGGAGGTTGAATGTGACTAATTCTACGCTTCCTTGGGTTGGATGGGATAAAATTGGAAAACCAAAATATATGGGGGTTTGGTTGTTGAAGAAAATATTTCATTTCTCTCGTGACCTTAAGGAAAAAGGTGGTTGGTGCCTCCTCACATATCAAGGTTTTTGGACAATGGTTGTCATTGCAAATACATCTACCTTCTTTTAGTGGGGGACTCGATTAGGTGTGTAGACAAGCTTCATCAAAATATCTCCATCATCTGGAGGGAAGTACTAAAGACCTTTGAAACCATTCATAGTGTTTTTATATGGTGTGTTGGATCAGGCATTAGAGTACATTTGGGAATGGACCCTTGGCCTGGTTCTTGGTAGGAACATCTTCTTCCCATGTCATTATTTGAATCCTTATAAGGCCGAGAGATCACAAATCTCACTCAAATCGTGGATCATACTTCTACATCTAAATGGTATCAAGGGTGGAAATCAACATATGAACTTGGTATTCGAATTTAATATGTTCAGCTTTGGAAATCCTATATCAATACAATTCATGAGGGTCATATCAAATTAACAGTTAGAGATGATGAATTGATTTGGTCTTGTTCTAAGTGTGGAATATATTCACCAATATATATATATATATATATATCTTTCACTCATTAGTTACAAGATTCAAAGTGGTGGTGGCAATTGTTGTGGAAAGCTAAATGCCCTCCCAAGGAAAAGATTTTAATGTGGTAAATTCTAAACGGAAAGGTTCCTACATGGGACACATTACAAAAGGTTCCAAAATGATGGACAAACTATCAATCATCTTTTCATGGAATGCAATTTTTTCCAATCCACATGGGATCTTTGTAGATCAACTGAACGTAAAGTGGGTGTTTGGTGTGGTCTATCAATGGATTCTCCTTGGCAGTAATGGCTTTCCCTCCCATCTTCTCGTAAATTTAAGTTTCTTCCTTTAATCATTTTCTGGGGTGTATGGATCTCTTGTAATCGGGTGATTTTTTAGGACAACATTTCCTTTCCCCGTCACATTGCTGCCAAAGACATGGTGATCCTCAAACATTTTCCACAAGAAAATGAATCACGTAAACCGTGAGTGTTTGTTGATGTCTATCTAGACAAATCATATCCCTAGGAGTTCTTTGACAGTGCCCCCGTTGAATTGGGTCAGAAAATTGTCATTGGTTTCTCTCTCCATCTATCCTCTAATCATTCCTTTCATATTTCCATTGGTTTGGGGTCAAATACAAATAATTAAGCCGAAAATCTTGCTTGTTGGCATCTTCTTTCCCTTTCCATTGACTAGGGAATATCTCATTTGCAAATTTATGTTGACTCAAAGATTGTGGTAAATTGGTTAAATGGTACACAAACATGCAGGAATTTTCTCTTACAACCAATTTTGTCAAATTCACTACATTTAAAGGGTTTTCTCTCACAGTGCACATATCTACATATCTACAAGGAATTAAATCTATGTGCATATGGTCTATTCAATATGGTGCTCTCTCTAGAAAAGAACTTTTGGCGGGTTATGGAGGTTCGCAATAGGTTATTAGAGACCATAAATTATAGTAGATCTCCATCCCATATACTCCTTCCTATAGGGGTTAAATGATCGTATTATGGGGTTCTCAAATTCTTTTTTGTGTGTATATATTTCTAAGATGGCCAAAAGATTGCTTTTAGAACTTTAAGAATAGATTTGTATTATTTGTTTAAGCATGGATATTTATGACAACAATTGCATGGATGATATGGGAAACCTATGTAATTTTTCCCAAAATAAAACTAGAAATCTTGAAGAATAAGATGGACCAACTTAACCGAATACACATAATAGTGTATTTATAAAATGTCATTTTTGTTTATTTTTAATAAAATTATAGTTTTTTTGGAAATATATATATATATATATATATTATAAATTATCTCTGCTTATTAATATATGGGAAAACTCCATCATTTATTACTAATATTATATTCATTGTATAATAAACCAGTTAAAATTTGCTTTTTTAACCAGCCTTAAATTTGTCCATGAGTCTAGGATAGACCATGGGGTGCCTTGTTACGGGAGTCGGATCCCTTTTTAAGGAAGTCTTAGATGTTAAGTTACTTATCAATTCTAAATCCTATTATAGTATTATTATTACACTCATAACTATGGTGTAGCCTCACTAATATTTATTTACAAAAAATTGTTAAATTTAAATTTTATGTATGTGTATATGCATCATGTCTATGGTTTTAATTTTCCACGTTTATCAACCAAAAAAAAATGTATATGAGGGACTATCGTTTGTGCTGGAAGGATACAACCACGGCTTCTGCATGCATCAGTACATTATAAGAGACAAAGTGCAAAATATCCAACAAAAGTCCAAGCAATAAGATGCAATGTAACTACAACCATCCATGAAGATCTATGTAAATTAAAGTTCTATGCAATCCATGCTATGTTTATGGATATAACACTGATTGAAATATAAGATCCATGGGATAGAAAGAATATGCTTCGAATATCATCATTGTGACAAAGCTATGAACGTGGATATTACATAACAAAGGCGTGTTATCTTGCGTTTTCATGGTGGAAGCATATTATTCAAAAGGCATATTAGTGAAAAGTCATCTGTAATTTTATTTAATTTGGTCATCTTTTTCAATTTCCTCCACCCGAATGCACCACATGAATTTGGAGTTGTGGATAAGATAGGTTGGTTGAGAGCAACATGGCAGGACTGAATGTCTTTATCGTCGGCTCAATTATAGAGTCTCGCCCTCTATATAATGTTTCACCCTTCGCCATTTCAATTCACAGGAGCTCAGTGTATGATTTGCTTTACTTACAAGTTAGAGGTCACTAAGCTGTTTGAGTGTCAGGGATGGCAACCCTTCCTTGTTGGAAGAATCACCGCACCTCTATAGAATCCGTAATTTCCACCCTGGGGATCCTAGTTACTGGCTTGTAATGTTTACCAATACCTGCGGGTTTTGGTGTAACGGCAAACCTCCACATGGTATCAAAGCCCACAGGTTGCTAGATAAAAGGCACACCAGTACTTTATTTTACAAGTATTACAGCTTGGAGATCGAAGATTGACAGAAAAATGGAGTTTCCCAAAGCATCGATCCTAACACCGTACAACTATCATGAATGGAAGGACCAAATGGCTCGATACCTTCGTCATAAAGGGTTGTACAGGATTACCATGGCTACAGAAGTGGAACCCACTTCAGCGATAGAGAAATCCAAGTACCTCAACTGTATGGATGAGGCCCACGGATCCATATGCATGTGCATCTCTCCACAGTTGCAGTTTCATCTATCTGCCTGCAATACTCCCAATGAGATTTGGAAAAAGGTTGAAGAGCTCTACGGGAAATAGGATGAGATGAAAGGACATCTGCTCGAAGTGGAGCTGCTATCATTGGATCCACAGAACTATGACAGAATTCAAGATTTCTTCACCAAATATAATGATCTATTGTTGCAACTCAATGGTTGTGGAATTGACAAATCCAAGGAGGAGAGTCGCCAAGTTCTCTCTATTATGTCAAAGCTCGGACCGGAATACTTCGTCTTTGTGTCTACATTTCATTCAGTAAGGCTCGCAACAGGTAAATCCTACACTATGCCTTCTCTCAAAGAATTTATGGAGTCCCTTATTTTTTAGCAGGATAAACTCATTGGCATGGGGAAAATCAAACCTCCAAAAGCACATGCACTTGCTGTGCATGATGGCAGCCGCAATAAAAATCACAGATCTGATTCAAATCAGAAAAATCAGCAGCAAAAAGACAAAGGAAAAGAACATTCCCATCCAAAGAAGGAAGGGTACACCAAGCCCTTCAATGACTCCTCTGGCTCGAGAAATGAGAAAGGGAAGAAAGGAAACAGATGCACCTACTGTCAAAGAGGATTCCATCCAGAATCCTCTTGCATTAAGAAACAAATTGACCAAATGGCAGAAATCCTTCAGAAGCACAACCTTGGGGACCACATCCCTCAGGGCGCCAAGAAGAAAACTGAGGATCCGCCACACGGGAAAGGTAACAATTTTCATGCTTTAGTTGCAATTAATTCTTCTCCTGATGCATGGATTATAGATTCTGGTGCATCACATCATATGGCTGCTGCAAAGGAAGTCTATTCCTCTTTGGATGCATGCAAAGGACCTCCCATCCTCATGGGAGATGACTCACCTATTGAGGTCACCGGAAAAGGTAGAGTGGAACTTCTACACGGAAGCTTTGAAGATGTGCTTCATGTTCCAAAACTTTCGGTAAACCTGCTTTCAGTTTATCAGATCACTCATTCCGGCACCGGAAAGAGAGTGGAATTCACTCCAGATGCAGTGAACATATATGATCTACATAGCAATGCCAAAATTGCAACTGGTGAGGTAAACAATGGAGCCAGATTGTATACATTTTCTGAATTTATTGAATCTGAATCCTCCTTATTGCTTAGTAGTAGGCTTTGGCACGAGAGGTTTGGTCAAACCTCCACATTCCTTTCAGTCTTCGTTTACTGCTAATTCTAGTCGGGTTTGCAGGCCTTCTTGCCATCTCGGCATCGGTAAGCTATTAATATCTTATAACAATAGTTTATTTAGGGTATTTCAGTATTGTTCCTGTACTACATAGAAAATGTTGGAATTATATCATATATTAATGCGTTTGTCTATGGATGAATTTGTGCAGGGTGACAAAGTGGGCGTTACATTTGTGCTTACCCAACGCGCCCAATATGGCCAAGTCATTAAAATCCTAGGCAACGGGACCGAGCTTAGCAACTGGACACCTTCTGAGGCCGAAAATATGACATGGACGACTGGGAATGTTTGGGCTTACAGTGTGGTATGTTGTGATCATATTAGATAAGCTTTAACTGAACTTTTGGCAGACACCTGCATTTCACAATTTGGGTTTGGATAAGGCTTAGTGGGATTGGATCATTTTTCTGAGTCTTTATGGAATGATATCTTGAATTTATACTATATGTGTGGTTTCTTCTCTTTCACTAATATTTTTTTCCCTAACACAGACGTTGGACAAGGGAGTTGTGTATGAATACAAAGCCACGGTAGTGAACTTTGACACGGGGGCGTGTAATTGCTGGATGCCCAGGGAGAACCAAATTCTGAAGGTGCCTTCGGATTATCCTCATAACAGTTACGTGGAGAAGGTTGTTTGGAGTGAATCGTGTGGCGACCCCTGCAACGCAGATGCTTGCAGCATTGGATGGGCGTGCCCATCAACCTTTAACCGCTTAGTCAACTCTATTATCTAGGTACCGATGGTCATGGCTTGCATTGCCTGTGCACCGGGTTTATGACTGCAGCAGTATTACTTTATAATAATAAGGGCACATGAGTATCTATGCTGTGTCCAAATTGTTCAGTTGCTGATGAATCTCGTGGTAATTTCTGTGTTATTATAATATGACAATCTGCCTGATATAGATCTCTGTCTCTCCTTTGTTTTTAGAATGTTGTGGAGCGTTCAAATATTGTTTGATCTTTCGAAAACAAGTTACTCTGATCATAACAGTAAATCTGTGAAGATAAACAACAAAAGGCCGTGCATTCTTTCATATCACAGGTTTTCCATGTGGCCGTAAAGAACTTATTTAAATAAGTGAGCCTTTCAAGTTATCACAGTATCCCCATTTTTGCATGAGTGACTTGGAACATACATGTCCATGTCCGCTACGTTAAAAGAATCGATTATTACCAACCATTTAACATTATATGTTTACATGAAAGACATTCAGAATAAACCATTTATTGAGTCGACGGTAAAAGTTTGGAACCAGTTCCTATCTTGTCCTTTATAACGATATATTCTCAACGTAGGGAAATAACGGCGAAACAACATAAAAGATTTTTTATTTGGGTCTGTTTGTGGCCAAAGGTCATGCTACCACAAGAGGGCTAGCCACAGTCTGAAAGCCTGAAAGCAGGGATAAGCCACAATGAAAGTAAGGTTATATATATAGATAAGCATTTAA
Source organism: Pinus tabuliformis (assembly GCA_031772625.1). Lineage (NCBI taxonomy): Eukaryota > Viridiplantae > Streptophyta > Pinopsida > Pinales > Pinaceae > Pinus > Pinus tabuliformis. The sequence continues at coordinate 994,989,958 of CM062807.1, read as the reverse complement.
TGATTTTAGTTTTATTTTTTTTTAATTTCAGATTTCTGTGATCTAATCCATATTATTATTGAATAAAATTTAACCATTTATTGTTTTTCATCCTTAAGACAAAGATGAAAAATCAGATCTGAAATTAGGTATAAATATCTGAGATGCCCATGTGCCAGAAGTACACATGGGCCATCTCTGAGATTTATACCTAATTTCAAATCTGATTTTCATCCTTACCCTGAGGATGAACACAATAAATGATTAAAAACATCCACATGGGCATCTCTGATATTTATACCTAATTTCAGATCTGATTTTTCATATTTGTCATGAGGATGAACCACAATAAATGATTAAAAACATCCACTCCAAAACAATAAATGTGATTATTCCTGAAATTTTAATAACATTATAATATTAAATATAATAAATATATTCATGTAAGTTTTAAATTTTAACAATTATTCCAAATCATGTTAACATTAAGTATGACATTCCTAATTTATACTTCCAACAATTTAATCAAATTGATTGAATCTATCCCTAATTACATTTTAAAAATAAAATAAAAAATAAACATTATATTCTCCTTTAATCTGGTGAATTCAACCATCTTTCTCATGTAAAAAAAACGTTTACCTTTCACACATGTTTTACAAAATTTATTTCAATTTCTTATTAGTCCCTCTCGTCCAGGGATGGACTATAGTAATCGGAAGCAAAGAATATAGCATTATTTGAGCTGCTTTTATTCCCGGCTCATTAGCTATAAACAAAGTTTTATTCCCCGCTCATTAGCTATAAACAAAGTTTTGAGAGAGATGTTGATTTTTCATGTTATTTGGCCTCTTCCCAAAAAACCGAAGCTAGAGGCCAAAAACCGAAGCTAATCTGAAGCAAAAACAATACGTTATATTTTTGTTTGTTTGATATTTTCAAATTGTTATTCCCTGCAACCTAAACTAATGTTAGCATTATTGGAGGGCATTAAAAGTTATCTCAACATTCAGGAAGGGCACACAGCGTGCAACAAGAATCACAGGAAGGGCACACAGCCTGCAACAAAACACATCATGCAACAACATGATGCACATTAAGGTCAGTGCACCGAATTGAGATGGCGAATCGACACAGTCACGGTGTTGTTGTTGGCGAGCTGCGAGTTTCCCTATTTGCAGCCTCCGTCGTAACTTCCGTCTGTCTAGGCAGAAGCGTAACTTCCATCTGCAGAGGAGGCAGAAGCGTAACTTCCATCTGTCCAGGCAGAGGAGGCAGAAGCGTAACTTCCATCTCTCCAGGTAGAAAATGAGGTTTCTATCGCCTTTCATACTGAAGACGTGTTTGGGAGCATGCTGAATTACATTTTAGAACGCCACGGCTCCCCTTCCATCCATATAGGCCTGGGTTTATTCAGTTAAGGATCGCTTGATTTATGGAGCTGCCAGCCTTGCCATGCCCGCAACAATATTTCATAGGCGAATAAAAGAAGAAAATACTTACTAGCGCAGAAGGCCATGAGGTTGAACTGCCAGGCAAATCTTTAAGGCTGCTCAATCCTTCTGACTCAATCAATACTTCTGGGCTAGACGTCAAGGCGCAACTTCTTCCTCATTCATTGGGACTAGGCAGTACGCTCCTTTCGCTTCCTTGCTCTACTTATCTTCACTTTGCCTTTGTTCATCTGAGCAGAGCGTGTATAGAGATCTTCTTTGTAGAGAGCATAATGGATTCAGGGTGGTATTTGTTGCTGTCTCCGATCCCTTCTGTCCTTTTTTTCACTTCTGTTTCCCTGTCCCTCTAGCTTCGAACCTTAATGCATGTCTCTCTCTTTTCCCAGGGGCAACTTGTTTCATTGAGGATCGATCCAAGCAGAAGCCCACCTCCGTTGCCTAGCTAGCGTTCATAAGAGAACCTGGCACGTATATAATATGGTGTCTTCGTTCCACATCTTTCTATATTAGGCAAAATACATAAGCAAGGTTTGGTAACATTCGGTAGCAAGGTCTGGTTCTCTCTATCATGTCTACTAGAGACGAGACGAATGACTGGTTCCTGGGATTCTGAAAACGAGACGAATGAATAGTTCTGGTCCCTGGGATTCTTAACCTTTCCCTCTGCCCTCTACACAACCTAGTTCGTTCAGCTCAGCCCATCTTGCCTATATCTATCTGCTCATCGAGGAGTGTTGGCAGCTGGATTAGACAAATCGCAAAAGGCCGTGAAGTTGAAACTGATGCACGTGCAGTGGGAAATTGGATTATCCTTCTGCCTCATGTATTGACATATGACCATGATACAATGTTAAGTGGCATGGTTTAGCCCCTGCATGCTATGCCATAGAGAAGAAGGTGAAGCATGTGGCGCTCATGGGAGGGCCCACATGGAGGTGTTTTTATTTTTAGTTTTTTAAGAGCTTTATTTCCTTTTAATGCTAAATTACATCACTAATATACCCTCTTTGGTCATTGCAGGTTATACTTCTCTTACTGGTGTACAACGACCTGGTCAGGGTTAGCTATCGCTGCTTTTCAGTGCAACTGAATATATCATACGTCTTGTGTCTGTTGTATATTTGAAATTGTAAAGTTCTAAAGGTTGGAGGCTGAATTGAATTTGAATCTCCAGGAGCTTGAATTATAATTGTAAATTAAATTCTCTTTGTGCAGTAAAGAGTAAAATATCCATTCTAGAATTCAAGAGCGAGTTGAGCTCGTCAGCTCTTGTGTGCCATGGATGAGCTGAGAGCACAATGGCTAACTGTAAGAATTTTTTTTCCTTTGCTTTTTAATTTGCACGTCGTCTCTCTGACTTTGAAATTTTCTCTATAACATGTAGGACCAAAACTTTCCCTAGTTTTCGATGGTATCGCCTGTCTGATACAATGTTTTGGAGGAAACAATCTTTATTACGAGTTGTAAAATTATACATATTATAATTCATTCCTATGTTTGATCCTTTTTTTTGCTTCATGCAGTGAAGTTTTTATATTGCATAGGGGTAGATTCCTACACAGTGGCGATGGTGATATTAGATAGAGTGGTGAGGTTAAGAGGCTTTTGTTGTTCTAGAGGAAGAGGTGAGTTCTTTCTTGTGTATGATTTTGCACCCAACGGCAATCTATTACTGTTTTTGGATGCATAATATGGGACGATACTCGATTGGCCTGCCAGGGTAAGGATTGCACATGGTGTTGTGAAAGGTAAGTCTCAAACCGTTCTTTACAGGGGATTTCCTTGTTGGTTAGCTTTTGGTTTTTTTCAGATGTCAGTGTTTACTAGGGAAGACCTGTATTAAGTTATTAACCTAGATCTGTTATGCATCTTCAGATAGCCAAGCCCAACGTTGCGTATGTACATTCCAATATTTCATATATATAGGCCATTTTGCACAAACATAATGCATCCAGGCACCATCTAGATTTTATAGATTTAATTCATCTAGCTTCTATACACATGTACACACACAAAAAGGAATGGCACAAGTCTTTTCTCTTTTAGAGGTGAGGTAGGGAAGGTAGACTCACTCACAAAATTGATGGATCACTCTCACTCTCATAAGAACTGAACTTGCACTGCTACTTTACCATCTAGATTTAATGCAAACACACAAATATATTAGAATTGATGGATCACCGAATTTATGGATCACCCCACCCTCATTTGGTCTGAGCTCACTTCTTGAATCTCTAACCATGACTAGAAACTAGTATAGAAACATCTAACTCTGGGCTCAATTCTAACATTTTGTCGAAAGTTGTCAAGTCAGGAGATGCATCCTCCATCTTCACAACCTCGAGGTGCACATCTGACCTGGGTTTAGATGGGTCTATGTTATTGTCCACATCCAATGCACCCAATATGTTGTATAAATTCAATACTCTGCTGCACAGAGGTACACACAAACAAAAAGAGTTAATGAATTATCTCACCCTCACCTGAGTTGTAAAACGCACAGTATTTCTCTGGGTGCACCAACTAATGCAAATAAGCTTTGGGCATATGCATAAGCCACAACCAGCTTTCTTTGATAATTAGAATACTAACTAGTGGAATGTTCCACAAAATTCCCCTCGCAAAGAGAAGTTGCCACATATGCAGTGCAGGCAAGCAGATGATGGTGCATCATCATATAAACATGTTCAACCAATGTTCCACATTTTCAAACACACTTCCTAGCCCTTTGGTACTTTCGGAAATCATTAAACTGGTGGTATTTAAGGTTATGTAAACTCGCAGAGATTTGTCCGATCTGTTACATGCCCGGAGATATCAAATTTCTCAAGGTGCTAATCTCAATGTTTTCTTACAACTGCTTAAAGCGTATCCTATGGAGGCAAAAAAATTGAGAATGACATTACCTCCCTGTATATAATAACTGGACAGAAAACATATTTATAATACCACATTCACACCAGGGCTACATACAAAAAGCAAGAAGTGTTTATAGATGTCTAGGACACAAAAATATTGGGCAGCAACCAACTCCATAGGTTCATGGAAAACATACCCACATTTAAGTATTTGGAGTATTGCCTACATTTCTAATCAAAATTCTCCATGAAACGAACATGTTTCAATAAAATAACTTGTAAATGAGATAGATAGAGCATTGGTATGGTATACTTTAAGCCTGTCGTTTATTTATGTTGATAGTCACTCGCTGTTTGGTTTTGTTATCTGGTATCAATCTGCGCGGGCATTGAATATCTGCATGAAGGCATAAGCAAATTTGTTGTGCATCAAAACATCTCAGCTGAGAAGATTCTTCTTGATCAACACTTAAATCTTCTTCTTTTAGATTGCGGTCTGAATAAAATTTTAGTGGTTGACATAGTGTATTCAATCCTGAAATCTTATGCAGGCATGGGATATTTGGCCCCAGAATACACCACAGTTGGTCGTCTTACAGAGGAAAGTGGTGTATGCTTTTGGAATCATACTGCTACAGCTTCTCACTGGAGAAACAAGGATAAACTCTTCTTCAATAAGGCCTCTTGTACAATCGGGGAGGCCGAATGAATTCATTGATATAACTCTTGGAAAGGAGTACTCAAAAGAAGAGGCTTCTAATTTAGCATGCATTGCATTGGATTGCACTAGTGAGGTCGCTGCTCAAAGGCCTCCTATCAGTGTTGTACTACAGAAACTCACTTGGATTGATGACAAGGAGCAATGATGACTACTTCAATTCACTTGATCAGGCATGGCAATTTTAGAATGTGGATTCATCCAAACATCTATGTTTGGTCTTTTGGTTAAAGATCCATATCCATGTGTAAAAGGTTTTGCATTACCTGAAACATTCATTAACACTTAGGTATCCTTCAAATCCCTTGATCTGAAATTCAAATACCTTTTTTTCTTCTTGTATAGATTATACAGATGTCAACATTTAACCAAGAAAACAAATTAACCATTTCGAAAGTGGATTTCAGTTTATGAATTTCGATGTTTAAATTATGCAAATATTTTTCAATATTTTAATTGTTTGGCACAACACTAAACAAGGGTTGTACCCTTACCTAGGATCTTAATTTTCAAGATCTTCATCTAGATTCTTATTAAGAAAATCTTTTGTATGTTATGCATGGTCATGCAAGCTTGCCACTTTATTTGGTTGTATCTTTCTTGCCACGTGGAGGGGTGTACAAACTTCTTGGGGTATACATCCGGCTGAAACAAAGACCTCTGAACAATCATGCTCCACACACAACAATCTCCCACTTGGAGAATGATTGTAGAAACTCCACTGCTGCTTCATTTGCTGGAAAATGACTCCTCTTTGGACCTGGTTGTTTCTCATCTTCATCGTCATCCTTGAAAACCAACTGAAACTGAGCATATTCTCAGTTTCTCCCTGGTTACAACTTTTGTTAGCATATCTGCAGGATTCTGGCTAGTGTGTATCTTTTCCAGCTTCAACTCTCCATCTTCCAACACTGATCGTATGAAATGGTACTTGAGCTGTATGTGTTTTGTCCTGGAATGAAATTTTGAGTTCTTTGCAAGATGAATGGCACTTTGGCTATCACTGTATAACGTGCCGATATCATGCTCCTTACCCAATTCACCCATAAACCTTTGTAACCAAATCATTTCTTTACTAGCCTCTGTAGCAGCAACATACTCTGCTTCTGTTGTTGAAAGTGCAACAACACTTTGGATTTTTGAAACCCAACTGACAGTTGTTCCTCCAACAATAAATACATATCCTGTAGTGCTCCTCCTGTTATCTCTGTCACCTGCCATATCTGCATCAACATATCCTTGTAGGCAGATGTTTGAACCACCAAAGCATAATGCTTGATTTGTGGTACCTTTCAAATATCTGAGAATCCATTTCATTGCCATCCAATGTTCCTTTCCTGGATTGTTCATGTACCTGCTTACAACTCCCACTGCATGTGCAATATCAGGCCTTGTGCAGACCATCGCATACATTAAGCTTCCAACTGTTGATGCATATGGAACTTTAGACATATAATCCATGTCTTCTTGGGTCTTTGGGCACATTTCCTTGCTAAGTTTGAAATGGCTAGCAAAAGGTGTACTAACTGGTTTTGCATTGTGCATGTTAAATCTTTTCAACACCTTTTGTATGTACTCATTCTGAGACAATGTTAATTTATGATTTTTTCTGTCTCTAGTTATTCTCATACCAAGGATTTGTTTTGCAGCTCCCAAATCCTTCATTGCAAATGAATTTGCCAATTTTCTTTTGAGAACATTTATTTCATGCATGTTAGATCTTGCAACAAGCATGTCATCTACATGCAATAACAATATAATATAGCTGCCATCATTTTGCTTTTTCAAATAAACACAATGATTAGAGTGACATCTAGTATAACCTTGTTCAGACATAAACTTGTCAAATTTTAGATACCACTGCCTTGGAGCTTGTTTTAAGCCATACAAGCTCTTCTTCAACCTGCACACTAATTTCTCCTTCCCTTTCACCTCATATCCTTGTGGTTGCTGCATATATATCTCTTCCTCCAAATCCCCATGGAGAAAGGTTGTCTTTACATCTAACTGCTCAAGATGCAAATCTTCAGCTGCTACAAGACTTAAAATGGTTCTGATTGAAGTCATTTTAACAACAGGAGAAAATATTTCATCAAAATCAATACCTTTCTTCTGTGCAAACCCATTCACCACAAGTCTAGCTTTATACCGTTGTTTTCCTCCATCTTCTTCCTTCAGCCTGTAAACCCATTTATTCTGCAATGTTGTTTTACCTACAGGCAACCTGACTAAGTCCCAAGTCTGGTTATGTGTTAAGGAGTCCATCTCTTCTTTCATGGCTTGCTCCCACTTCTTCCTGGTTTCTACCTGCACTGCTTCTTCATAACATTCGAGTTCACCAGAATCAGTCAACAATAAATAATATAATGAAGGAGAGTAACGTTCAGGGGGTCTACTTATCTTGGTAGATATTCTAACACCACTTTCGGGTGTTTGGGGTGCCTGTTGCTGTTGTGGTGGTTGCTGTTGTTGTGGTTGTTGATTATTATTATTTTCAGGCACCTTTACTTTTTCAGTGATTTCGTCAAGAACTGCGTATTCCTTGTTTTCTTTTTCTTGCTTCTTTTCCTGCAACTGATTCTTATACAAGACCTTTTCATTGAATATTACATCTCTGCTCCTAATGATTCTGTGATTTTCATAATCATATAAGCGATAACCAAAATCATTAACACCATATCCAATAAAGGTACATTTCTTTGACTTTGCCTCAAGCTTTGTTCTATTTTCTTTATCAATATGGACAAAGGCCTCACAACCAAAAGGCTTTAAAAAATATTAGTTTACCTTTTTACCTGTCCATGCTTCCTCCAGAACACCATCATCCAAGGAACTTGAAGGCCCTCTATTTATTAAATAAACAGCAGTATCTACAGCATCTGCCCAAAACTGTAAAGGCAATCCTGCATGCAATCTCATGCACCTTGCACGCTCCATGATTGTTTTGTTCATCCTTTCTGACACACCATTTTCTTGTGGTGTTCTTGGAACTGTCTTCTCTCTGCGAATTCCATGCTCTGAACAGTACCTATCAAAATCTTTGCTGCAATATTCACCTCCATTGTATGATCTAAGACACTTCAATTTCTTTCCTGTCTCAATCTCAACCAAAGCTTTCCATTTCTTGAAAGTATCAAATACATCAGATTTATTCTTGATACAATAAATCCAAGTTTTTTTAGTTGCATCATCAATAAAAGTAACATAATAACGAGAGCCACTGAGAGATGATACCTGAGCAGGTCCCCATACGTCTGGATTCACAAGCTCTAATTTTTCATTCTTCTTTTCTTTCCCAACTCTGAGAAATCTGACTCTCTTCTTTTTTCCATAAATGAAATTCTCACAGAAGTCCAAATCAACATTCTTGAAACCCGGCAACAGATTCCTTGAGTGAAGAATCTTCATCCCCTTTTCACTCATGTGTCTGAGCCTATGATGCCATAATGCTGCATCTACTCCTTTGGAAGTTAAAGCATTAACAGAGTTAGAAATACCATTGCATAAATACAATGTACCAACCTTTTCGCCTTTTGCTATTACCAGGGCTCCTTTGGTGACCTTCCAAGATTTATCTGTGAAAGTTGTCACACAACCTTCACCGCCTAACTGCCCTGTTGAAATCAGATTTTTCTTTAGATCTGGAACATGCCTTACCTCCTTTAATAGCCATTGGTTTCCATTCTGTTGTTTTACAAGAGCCTTACCCATTCCAACGATTTTACAGGGTTTATCATCACCCAGATGAACTTGTCCAAAATCTCATTGAACATAGTCATGAAAGTATTTCTTATCAGGTGTGGCATGGAATGAAGCCCCTGAATCTACCACCCAGGAATCAGTAATATTTTTGAACAAAAAAATCAAAGCATCTTGTAACACCTCACCTGTCACATTTGCTTCATGATTGTTTTCTTGTTGTGCATCTCCTTCTTTTCCCTTCCGAGATCTACAGTCTTTCTTTAGGTGTCCTTTCTTTCCACATTTCCAGCACACTATCCCCGATCTGGACTTGGATCTGCCTTTCCTTGATTTACTGCGATATCCTGAGCTCTTTCCTCTTTCCATTTTTCTTCCTCTAGACTCTGCACTCAAAGCATTTCCCGATGTCTCACCGGAGCTTTTTCGTCACATTTCCTCGCTAAGGATAGCACCGACAACATCATCAAACTTTAAAGTACTAGATCCAGAAACGGAGTTACTAATGGCCATTACCAAACCATTCCAACTTTCTGGTAATGAGCACAAGAATAACATAGCTCTAACTTCATCATCAAAGTTTACCCCTACAGAACTTAACTGACTTGTAACTGTATTAAAATCATTTAAATGGCTTGCAACAGATCCACCTTCCGACATATTCATATTAAATAATCGTTTCATAAGAAATACCATGTTTGAGGCCGAGGGTTTTTCATATAGTTTCGACAACGTCTGCATCAAACCCTCTGTCATGGTTTCCTTCGAAATGTTGAAGGCGACTGACGCAGCAAGGCACAACCGTATTGTTCCGAGTTCCTTTCTATCGAGAAGGTTCCATTCTTCGTCTTTCATACCCATCGGCATCTTTGTTTTTCCGCCCAATGGTAGGTATAGATCTTTCTGATACAGATAATCTTCCATTTGCATCTTCCACAGCGAGAAGTTTTGGCCGTTAAATTTCTCGACCCTAAACTTACCATCTTCTGCCATTGCTCCAACTCGAACCAGGAACCCTTCTTTCCTGCGAGTTTATCAGCCAAATATACCTTCGGCTCTGATACCAGTTGTTAGAAAATTATATATTACAGAGCAATGGAACACATAAAATATTGCAGAAATATAAACACAGAAAACGCAAAAAACAAGAGAGACAGATATACGTGGTTCACCCAGTTTGGGCTACGTCCACCCCGAACAGCCAGTCCTTCCTTTCTATTATCCAGCAAAATGAAGAGACACAACCTACAGCAAATCCGCTGTAATATCCTTTGTTTTCTCTCACAGTCTCACCTCTTTGTTTCATGCTCACAGAATACACATCTATCACACAGCCTCAAATACAATGCCCTCATACAAAGAGAGGGGTTGCCTTCTAGGGAAAAAAAAACCTAAACTAAACATAAGTTCTACCGTCAGATCATCCGCCTAATGAACGGCCCAGATTGACTAGAAATTACTATACATTTACAAGGCAATTTACAGCTGTTTTTAGCTTCGGGGGCGCTGCCCCCGAGCCCCCGCCGGGGGACCGCTAGCCCCCGGACCCCCCAGCCATGGGGGGATGGTCCCCCCCGGACCCCCGCAGGGGGGACGTGTACAAACTTCCTGGGGTATACATCCGGCTGAAACAAAGACCTCTGTCTAGTCAATTTAACGTCTTAAATTGCTCTACATAAATTATCAATCCGGGTATCGTAAACTGATGAAGTGTGGTGCACCATATGTGCTTAGTTAACATTTCTCTTACTTCCTCGTTTTATAGTTTATGTTGTTTTTGAGGTTTTGTTCTTGTTGCTTTTCTAAAGTGTTTAATGCAACTTAAAACATGTTATTGATGGAGTTAGTATTTAAACAAAAGTGTAAATATACAACTAGTTCAATCGAAATAAAATGCAATAATCAAATAATGAGAGAATGACTATGAGACCCAGTATCCTTGCTGCTTCAGCAAAAGGACAAGATGATTCTATCACGTCATTAGTTCATTAAAAGGCTATGTGCATCACTAATCTACAATCAACTTGAAAGCAATTTATGTACAGCTAATATACATGGTGAAATAAAATGCAAAAATAAAATGACAACTATACAAGGCAGGGGCCCCCTACCACCTATAAAATCAAATGCTTAAAGGAAAATAAAGACATCAAATAAAGGACTAATGACATCGGCCCAGTATCTCTGCTGCTGATTTAAAATGAAAATGAAATCTAAGTGACACTACATAAAGGAGACAAATCACACTACTTTAACCTTTTCTTAACCTTTTTGCCTTTCAGCTAGATTTATCATGTGAGAACAGTTATGAACAAGTCAGCAATGTGAGTCTTAAAGAAAACTAAACCAAGCTGTACTAAGTGATATTTTGGCTCCAATAAAGTTATTTGATTATGGAAAAATAACCATCAATAGATGAACAACTTGATATCTGAGAGCAGAAAGTAAAGTACAAGTCAAAGAAATGATACTAATGAAAATCAAATTGCAGAAAAATAAAGGTCAGCAACATAGACAAGATGATCACACATGCCACTAGTCATGAAATCAAAGCAAAATTGAACACACTTGCATGAATTAAAATTGCATGAATGAAAAATCTAATCTACCTTACATTCTACAAAGCAATATTTACAAAATGAAATCTACTCTACCTTACATCCTAATATGCTCCATGACATCTACTTCACATCTCCTTCCATGTTGAGAACATCAAAGCTTTATTCAATTTCTTCAAAAGTGCAAAGTACAACAAAGTCCTTCAAAGCTTTCAAAAGCCATCAAGGAAGAACTACAAACTTAAGAACTAGGGACTAAAGACTAAAAAGGACTAACAAATGAAGGAGAGAGATCTCCTATTTATATAAAAAGATGAGAGCCATCTCATTAATGAGAATCCATGAATCTCTCCCTCTACCTCTAGAGTCCTAATCAAAATAGGAACTGATAAGACACATGTCTTTTTAGAGTTACAATACAATTAGGAGATGTGACACATATCCTCATGATCCCATGATTATTTCTACTCAAATTCGAATTTGGCCTTGGGGTGCCACATAAGGGTCTTCTAGAAGTCTCCTTTCAACCTACACATGTCAACAACCTCAACCCATTTGTTAGGTATAAGCATATGCACATTATTTTCTAATGTTTAACCATAAATTCACTTAAAAGGCTTAGAAATAATAAAGATTGGAAAAACATAAAGGTGGCCCAATGATAATGAAAGTGGGATGAATGTGGTGACATAGTAGTGAAATGGAGGTGATATAATGGACATAATAGTGAAAGTGTAATGGAAATGAATGACATTTTCAAGACTCAACATACCCTCCAACTGAAGCTATTGCATGTCCTCATGCAATATATATTACATTAACTCTTTTGATCCTTGAGCTTTGGCTTAACTTTGCATGATATCATTTGATAACTTAATATTTCTGCAAAGTGTTTTACTTGAATTGCAACATGGTTGGCTCTTGTGTTACAACCAATTTTTTTTTATTGTTGCCTTCTATTTTGATCTTTGAACTTTGCATAATGATATTTTGATTATTGTTGCAAAGTATATCTTTATTGGATTGCATGATGGTTGGTTCTTGTGTGACAACCATGATTTTGTTTGTATCCAATTTATCCTTTAAGCACTTTTTCAAAAGGCACTGTATGCTCATAATAGCAATGTAATAATTAATATATGTTGGAAGTATGTGAGCTCCTGAATATGATATGGACATGGCAAGATATGAATATGAATGTATTCCCCCCCCCCCAACTGATGGTATTGGCAATTTTATGAAATGAGGAAGAGAAATGTTTTTCCAACAATTATCATTCTAGCTTTTTATGGAATTCTATGGTCAAAAGTTAGAAAATGACATACCTTCACTTACCCTTTGGAATGGATGAGTTGTATGTGTGGTGGCTGAAAAATTCTGATCATATTCTTCTTCAAGTGGCTGAACAAGAGGAGTCATGGATAGAGAGATAAGATGACTTTTTATTGCTTCTACTAAAACTTGTTGAATCTGCTCCAAAATGCTGAAAATAATAGTCTTCATGTCTTCAAAACTCATTGGCACAATTCCTACTATGTGAAAAGATGTTCTGATGTCGAACATAGTAGGAAATTGTTGGCTTAGTGGCCATTAATGGATGCCACTAGTCAACACGAGAACTCTCACCGTTGATGACAATGAGAGTCAAGATGCCCAAACACATCTTGCTAGGTACGAATGAATTTGCTGATGTCGAGTCACCTAGAAGATCTAACGAACAAGGGACATTAATGTATTCCCATTGTTTGTCAGCATGAGGACTTGCCATTAAGGCATGCAAGCCTCAAGGTGTTTTTACAAAGAACTTAGACTCAAAGGACTATGGACTCAATAATTTGCATTGAAGCAGGGCTTATTTGCGGAATGAAAATGACAAGGAATGGAAAATGAAAATGGAAAATGGCAATGGAGAACAAAAATGGCAATGTGAATGAGCCTCTTGCTTTTATTTGTGGGTTATGAATGGACAAAAAGAAATGGAAAGTGTATGTGAATGTAAGTGAAAAGTATGGAGTGGAATGAGGTGAATGGTTTATTATGAAGTATGGATGTGATGGATGGATGTGATGGAGACAATAGTATCTGAAAGTTTTTCAAGTGTTTGGATCTGATTTTGCATCAACATATTTCCTCTTTGTTGCTGATCATCCTCTTATGAAACAAATTGGTCTCTTAGAGAGACACCATTCTTTTGTAGTCATTTGTCCTTCCTCCTGAAAACCTGCAAAAAAAACTAATACTTCTTCTGCAATGGAATGTAAGATTATCAAAGGAGAGAGGTGATCAATCTCTCTAGTTATGATATTTACACACAAAACTAAGAATTTGTATTAATGAAACAAGTTCTCAAAGGAAAAATCAAAAGAATTTATACCTGCTTTGGAATTGGTGCCCAAGTTGAATGTTGCTTCTTTTTAGCAATTTATTTCATTATTTGCCATTTCAAACTCTAATGATAGATTTCTCATTGTATAGATCTTGTTGAGATCTTTCCAATGATAGTTAAATCATCAAAATCCGATTTTGTATGAAAAAGTTAGGCTGATTTGAACAATGAGGTTTTTCTGGCTGCAGAATTGGACTTTAGCTGCGGAATGTGCACAATTCTGTAGCTAAAAATCTTGGATACAAAGTTAGCCATTCATTTTTCATCATCAATCCAAAATTAATCAATACCTTCAGAAAAGTGAGAAAATAACTTGTTCATTTCATTGATTCAAAATTATTATTTTTCTTGACATGCAGCGACTTAGTGTGGCGACTCAGTGTGGCGACTTTGTGATAACACACAATTTGACTTCCCTTTGACCGGGGTCTTTTTCATCAAATTTGATCGAATGAATAGGACACCATCCATGTACCAACATTCCCCCAGCTACCCATGTGACTTGTTTTGCTTGATGACACCTGCAACCTAGAGTTTAACAAAACAGCTGCGGAAAGTTTGGGCTGGCTGCGGAAAGTGGCTAAAACAGTTTGATCATCAATTTTGAAATTTTTTTTTTTATTGTCTGCAGAGCAAAATAGTTTTATTGATGAAAAAAAACAGTCTATAACCATTATCATGACTATTTGACCCTTTCATAGACTTAAGCCCTTCCGGTTCTGCCTTTAGTTCAGTTTGACCGTATTTGCCTCCTTGTTGACCACGGGTTTTGATGACCGGTTTGGATGAGCTGGAAGGACACACACCATGTCCTTGATCCCACAAACTTGCCCATGTGGCTCTTCTACCCGGAGGACACCTGGAACATAGCATTTAAGAAAACAGCTGCGGAAACTGGGATTGGCTGCGGAAACCGGGATCAGCTGCGGAAACTGGGATTGGCTGCGGAAACCCCTGTGAGAGCTGCAGAAACGCTGTGTGACATTAATAATTTATAGCATCAGCCAAAAGAAAGTTAAGGTGTAAACGAACTGATCTTCCATATGATAGCCTTTTCCATGGAAATAGCAAAGGAACCACCCTTTTTTATTGCAGAAGTGGTGAACCTGAAGGATGTTGTGCTTGACTCAAAGTCCATACACGTGAAGATTGTAAAATGCAATGTTTCTTCTGCTTCAAAACTCACTGCAGTAAAAGACTATTGTAGCAAGAACACAATTGCAAATGATGGGAATTTACACAATTATGTATTGTTGGAGACTACAATGGCAGATGGAAAACTATTCCCATGATTAATGCTACTGACTGCTAATCTTTTGAAACAGTGTAAGTGCCCCCTCAAGACAACTAACTTAACTAATGCAATTCACGGTTCAGCTCTGCCAAGCTTTCCCATTCTCGGCTTTCAACTCCGGCTGAAAATTTTACTGTGTGTGGACGTTCAAGGGAAAAACAAACTGATTACGGGATTCTTGAGGCAAGTGGAGTGGCCATAATCGAATTGCAAGGCGTATTGGTGACTGTAATCAAGGTTTGAAGCACAGCCATGGAGTTTGCAGCGGGAATGGAGAGTAGAAATGGTATGAGTACGAGGGAGTAGAAGATAAACAACGGAAATAAGAGTTATACGGTGGAGAAGAGCCGTAATGAAACTGGTCACTTGATTCACGCCACGTCTATCAATCGGCTGTGAAGAGCCGTATGTAATTGGTTTACGTAATGGAGTGAAAACAGAGTCGTCTTCACTTGGATCACTGTTAACAGGTATTAATAATTTGCAAACGGGTGGCATAAGGGCAGAGCACGTGGTGGCAAAGAGTCCAGCACATAATCAAATTGGAATTCTCCTTCTTCAGGCACGCGGAATTAAATCAGCATTCAAACTACCAGTTAATTAACTCAATTTCTTCACGCGGCGGCAAAAAAGAGGCTCCAAAGAACCGAAGATTTCTCCCAGACCGCCACAAATTTCTTCAAACGGTTTCTGGGTTATCTAATTAACCCACCTGGAAAAAAAACCCATGTTTTAGTTTTTTGAAATTCATCTCTATTTGGGCAAATCGAATGTTTGAAGTTTGACGTTTTTTTTGTGTTTACGTTTTTCTGAGTTTTACTATTCTCACTGTTCTGCCTCTTATGAATTTGCATTTGTTTTTCTTGCTTGATCTACTGTTTTGCAGGTGTATTACAAAGGTTCAATCATTGTCCCTAGTCATTGGCTTTTCTCCATTGCCGATAGTACCTAGTCGTAGTTACCGTTGGAAGTATTAGCTAGAAGGTAGATGCAGCTAGGCAGTGCATTAAGTTCTTGTCAATCAGGAATTAGGTCTAGTCCATGGAAAGACTCATTGGACACTCAGTTAAGTGCGTGAACCTCTAGTCAACATGAATGAAGCTCCGGTCTGCCCGTGAATGAAAGAATAGTGCAGCAATTAGCTCTTGTCGGTGCAGCTAGAAATTATTGCCTTGAGACAGAGAACATCATTCCAATAAGAAGAGACAGTAATTGTTATGATCTTAGAGGGTAGGGTATCTAGATAGGACGCATACAGATGACTTATATGAGCTGACCTAGAGCATAGAGAGACAGTGGTTTTTAACTGCAGAAAATGAAGTGCTTATCTATTCCATTGTTGTAATGGTTATGAGCACATTTTAGTGAAACCTCTTCTCTTATTTGCTGAAGATGAATTATTTGATTAATCTGACGCTAAATATCATCTTCCTCACTGTCGGCTTCCTACAATAATCTCATGACCAGGACTACAAGGGATGTGTTAAACACTATATCAATACCATAAGTAAGACAGTATGCCATTGTTTGATAGTGGTAGTTTCACATTGTTGACCCTTATCAGAGATCTATGTGGGAGACAAGAAATTCCAATCCAACCATAGGAAAGACACACCAATAAAGAACACACTATTTGAAGAGTCACGAAGCCACAACGAAAACTAGGAATGGAGATAGCCATAGATTGTTTTTCTTCTCTTTTTTTTCTCTGAAATTGTGAATTTATATTACTTAGTCATTCCTGTATTTTCATTTTATTGCACTAACATCTTGACTGTAAGTTTGAAAAACAGAGTGGTGGCTGCGGAAACCGGTGTCAGCTGCGGAAACCGGTATCACAGCAACCACTTAGCTAAATAGAGATAGTTAGGCAATCTTAATGGAAATGATCATGGGGAAATAACTTTTATTGATGAAATGAAATGGATGGCATGGAGTGAAAATGGAAATGAAATGAAGTTTATTTTTTCTCTTCTCCTTTTTTTTTCTTTTCTCTTTTTTTTTTTTTGAATCAATTGAAGTGATGAAGTTTATTTTGTCTCCTATTTTTTCTTAACAATTCTTTTTCTGATCCTCCAGATCACACAAAGTGCAGGAGGAGAGCATACTCAAGAATTATTAACCTTTTTTTTTTTTTCAGATGTAAGAAATAAGGTCTCCTAATTACACTTCCCCGGCAACGGCGCCAAAATGTCTAGTCAATTTAACGTCTTAAATTGCTCTACATAAATTATCAATCCGGGTATCCTAAACTGATGAAGTGTGGTGCACCATATGTGGTTAGTTAACCTTTCTCTTACTTCGTCGTTTTATAGTTTATGTTGTTTTTGGGGTTTTGTTCTTGTTGCTTTTCTAAAGTGTTTAATGCAACTTAAAACATGTTATTGATGGAGTTAGTATTTAAACAAAAGTGTAAATATACAACTAGTTCAATCGAAATAAAATGCAATAATCAAATAATGAGAGAATGACTATGAGACCTAGTATCCTTGCTGCTTCAGCAAAAGGACAAGATGATTCTATCACGTCATTAGTTCATTAAAAGGCTATGTGCATCACTAATCTACAATCAACTTGAAAGCAATTTATGTACAGCTAATATACATGGTGAAATAAAATGCAAAAATAAAATGACAACTATACAAGGCAGGGGCCCCCTACCACCTATAAAATCAAATGCTTAAAGGAAAATAAAGACATCAAATAAAGGACTAATGACATCGGCCAAGTATCTCTGCTGCTGATTTAAAATGAAAATGAAATCTAAGTGACACTACATAAAGGAGACAAATCACACTACTTTAACCTTTTCTTAACCTTTTTGCCTTTCAGCTAGATTTATCATGTGAGAACAGTTATGAACAAGTCAGCAATGTGAGCCTTAAAGCAAACTAAACCAAGCGTTACTAAGTGATATTTTGGCTCCAATAAAGTTATTTGATTATGGAAAAAGAACCATCAATAGATGAACAACTTGATATCTAAGAGCAGAAAGTAAAGTACAAGTCAAAGAAATGATACTAATGAAAATCAAATTGCAGAAAAATAAAGGTCAGCAACATAGACAAGATGATCACACATGCCACTAGTCATGAAATCAAAGCAAAATTGAACACACTTGCATGAATTAAAATTGCATGAATGAAAAATCTAATCTACCTTACATTCTACAAAGCAATATTTACAAAATGAAATCTACTCTACCTTACATCCTAATATGCTCCATGACATCTACTCCACATCTCCTTCCATGTTGAGAACATCAAAGCTTTATTCAATTTCTTCAAAAGTGCAAAGTACAACAAATTCCTCCAAAGCTTTCAAAAGCCATCAAGGAAGAACTACAAACTTAAGAACTAGGGACTAAAGACTAAAAAGGACTAACAAATGAAGGAGAGAGATCTCCTATTTATACAAAAAGATGAGTCATCTCATTAATGAGAATCCATGAATCTCTCCCTCTACCTCTAGAGTCCTAATCAAAATAGGAACTGATAAGACACATGTCTTTTTAGAGTTACAATACAATTAGGAGATGTGACACATATCCTCATGATCCCATGATTCTTTCTACTCAAATTCGAATTTGGCCTTGGGGTGCCACATAAGGGTCTTCTAGAAGTCTCCTTTCAACCTTCACATGTCAACAACCTCAACCCATTTGTTAGGTATAAGCATATGCACATTATTTTCTAATGTTTAACCATAAATTCACTTAAAAGGCTTAGAAATAATAAAGATTGGAAAAACATAAAGGTGGCCCAATGATAATGAAAGTGGGATGAATGTGGTGACATAGTAGTGAAATGGAGGTGAAATGGAGGTGATATAATGGACATAATAGTGAAAGTGTAATGGAAATGAATGACATTTTCAAGACTCAACAACCTCTGAACAATCATGCTCCACACACAACTGATGACTACTTCAATTCACTTGATCAGGCATGGAAATTTTAGAATGTGGATTCATCCAAACATCTCTGTTTGATATTTTGGTTAAAGATCCATATCCATGTGTAAAAGGTTTGCATTACTTGAAACATTCATTAACACTTAGGGGTCCTTCAAATCCTTTGATCTGAAGTTCAAATACCTTTTTTTCTTCCTGTATAGATTATACAGATGTCAACATTTAACCAAGAAAACAAAATAACCATTTCGAAAGTGGATTTCAGTTTATGAATTTTGATGTTTAAATTATGCAAATATGTTTCAATATTTTAACTGTTTGGCACAACGCTAACCAAGGGTTGTACCCTTACCTAGGATCTTAATTTTCAAGATCTTCATCCAGATTCTTATTAAGAAAATGTTTTGTATGTTATGCATGGTCATGCAAGCTTGCCACTTTATTTGGTTGTATTTTTCTTATATTCAGGCAATTCATGCCTTGCATATTGTTAAGATATATTTTAATTAAGCCATATTTCTTGGCTCACAATTTTTCAGGAAGTCAGAATGGTATTTTTTTTTGTTGCATAATTTAGTCACTCTGTCTAAATGTATACACTTGGCATCACTTTTCTTTTGTTTTACTTTTGAATAGAGTTACCCCTTCTTAGGGTTTGTATTCCTCTGTTATTGCTATATATTTTGGCTTAAATGATATAAGTGAGTGGGTTCTCTCAGTTATATTATAGTTCTCTATTTGTGTACTATACCGTATAAGATTAGAAATTTATAATATATTAATCTCTTATTTTCCTTTAATTAGTTCACTCTTGTATCGTGATTTGATTACCAAGAATTACCTGTTTCATAACTATTGGTTGGAATCATTTGGTAGATGATGGAACAGGATGTGAATGCTTCTAGAACTCCAAATTTAACCTCGAGGAAATTGAATCTGCAACACAGTATTTCTCTGAAAAGAATCTGCTGGGGAAAAACAACTATTGTGCTGCTTACAAGGGGGTATTGAGAGACGGGTCTTTTGTGGTCATCAAAAGCATCAGTAAAATGAGTTGCAAGACAGAGGAATTAGAATTCCAAGAGGGTCTCAAGACTCTTTCGCTACTTGGGCATGAAAATGTGGTGAGGTTAAGAGGCTTTTGTTGTTCTAGAGGTAGAGGCGAGTGCTTTCTTGTATATGGTTTTGCACCCTGCGACAATCTATTGCAGTTTCTGGATGCAAAAGATGGAAGGGTACTCGATCGGCTTGCCAGGGTAAGGATTGCACATGGTGTTGCGAAAGGTAAGTCTCAAACTGTTCTTTGCAGGGGATTTCCTTGTTGGTTAGCTTTTGGTTTGTTTTCATATGTCAGTGCACTTATGAATCATACGTATTCCGACTTAACTAACACATCCACAAATATCTTCAAGAAACTGTACTAGGGAGACCTGTATTAAGTTATTAACCCAGATTTGATATGCATCTTCAGATAGCCAAGCCCAACGTCACGTATGTCCATCCCAATATTTCATATATATAGGCCATTTTGCACAAACACAATGCATCCAGGCACCATCTAGATTTTATAGACATAATGCATCTAGCTTCTATACACATGTACACACACAAAAAGGAATGGCACAAGTCTTTTCTTTTTTAGAGGTCAGGTAAGGAATTGATGGATCACCAAATTGATGGATCACTTCACCCTCATTTGGTCTGAGCTCACTTCTTGAATCTCTGTCCATGACTAGAAACTAGTATAGATCCATCTAACTATGGGTTCAATTCTAATATTTTGTCCCAATTTATGAAGTCAGGAGATGCATCCTCAATCTTCACAACCTTGAGGTGCACATCCGACCTAGGTTTAGATGGGTCATTGTTATTGTCCACATCCAATGCACCGAATATGTTGTCTAAATTCAATACTCTGCTGCATAGAGGTACACACAAACAGAAAGAGTTAATGAATTATCTCACCCTCACCTGAGTTGTAGAACGCACTGCATTTCTCTGGGTGCGCCAACTAATGAAAATAAGCTTTGGGCATATGCATAAGCCACAACCAGCTTTCTTTGATCATAAGAATACTAACTAGTGGAATGTTATACAAAATGCCCCTCGCAAAGAGAAGTTGCCACATATGTAGTGCAGGCAAGCAGATGATGGTGCATCATCATATAAACATGTTCAACCAATGTTCCACATTTTCAAACACACTTCCCATCCCTTTGGGACTTCTGGAAATCATTAAACTGGCGGTATTTAAGGTTATGTACATTGGAAAAGATTTGTCCAATCTGTTACATTCCCGGAGATATCAAATTTCTCGAGATGCTAATCTCAATGTTTTCCTACAACTGCTTAAAGTGTATCCTATGGAGGCAAAAAAATTGAGATTGACATTACCTCCTTGTATATAATAACTGGACAAAGAACATATTTATAATGCCACATTCATACCAGGGCTACATACAAAAAATAAGAAGTGTTGATAGATGTCTAGGGCACAAAAATATTGAGCAGCAACCAACTCCATAGTCACCTATAGTTGGTATCATCCATAGTCAATTATATATTGACCATAAAAAATGCTCCTTAACAAATTTAGCCATAATCAACCATAGCCAACTAATCCTCGCCAAGCACGAAAATCGTCAACTAGCACAACCACATTAGTAAATTTGGTTGATATACGTTGATTGACAACCATTTCCACCTTTTTTATGTCAATGGCATATAAAATGATGTCAAACAGTGTATATCAACCACATTTACTAATTTGGTTGCTCTAGTGATATATTAATTATACATTAACACATGACATCATGTTCAAACATGATTATCCATAGGCATTATGTTCAACATGCCTATAATTAACCATAGACATCATGCCCAATATACCCATAATCAACCATAAGCATCATGCCCATAGTGAACATGGGCATAGACAATACTAAAGTCATTGGAGTTAATAACTTTAGATAATGAATTTAATATGACTTTAATATTATTTAAGTTCTAAGTGTTTTCAACATTTAATTTTTATTATAACTTTTAAAACATTTTTCAACAGCATAACCACACTCTTTTTATTTGGGAAGGCCTTTATGATGTTAATTAATTATCACAAATCCTCACTTCTCATATCAAATTTGGGAGCAGAAAATGTCCATCACATCATTAATTTAATTCCAATGGAATTATGCCAATTAGATGTGTTGACAGTGCTGGACCCGCCAACATGTAAGGGGATCTCCCCGGTAAGAAGTCCCAATCAGACCTCAAACCATTTGGTGTAGGAGTCCCAACAATGGGTCATATAGTAATGCCTTGATCGTGATGTCGCACAGAAGAAAGTAAGATAACTTTTTCAGTAGCAAGGGTGTGACTGCTGCAGTGAGTCAAGGAAGGTGCATGAGAGGTTCTAACACAGGTGGGTTGAGATGAGGGTGAAGGTGAGTTTAAATCAGTCCCAACTCAGCTAGGAACACACAAAACACAAGACCTACACAGCTTTTGGCGGAGCAGTCCACTCGGATGCGGTAGTCACAACATACAAGGTAATATAACATGTACAAAACTCACAGATCAGTTTGAATGAGTGCAACGATTGTTACAACAAGGTTCATGTGAAAGGTCTATCTGATGTCCAGCAGAGCAATCAAAATGAATGAGATAGAATTAATAGCATATACAACACATTTCCATTAATAGATTATGCATTACAACAAATGAATCAGTTCAGATGTAGAACACAGGTTGAAGCAACATGCACTACAAGTGTTAAAGATCAGTCTTACAAGAGATACAATACATGTCTGAAAACATGTTGGCTCTTATTATATAAAGAAGTGTAAGTTCTAATCATAAAATACATCCATGTAAACCCGCTAGCCCCAACAATGAAATGTTACAGCCACATCTGCCTGCTCCACCAAAGAGATTAACTAGCTCCGTGCAGTGAAGCCAAGGTGTGTTACAATGTTGTCCAAGCTCTTTCCAAGATAGTCTTATCGAAAGCTTAGCTGACCAAAATCCTATACAATGAGTTATGAGGGATTATTTATATCAAAAGGTGGGGTGACCCTTGACATTTCCATTTGCGACAATTCAACTACCCTCGTGACTCTTCACCTACTCTATGACGATTACATCCAACAATTGACATTTGACTTACACTTGACATGACTCAACATTACAATGCACATGTACTCATGTGAGACAGAATGGCTTGAGCAAGCCTTGAAAAACATCACTGACACTCAGTTCGCTGTGATGAGACCAACTCTTTGACATGCTTGTGATGGTGAAGGTGGTGAGCTGATGCTAAGCTTGGTCGTCCGTGATGGTGTGCATGCACCTCATGGTGACATCTTGTTGAAGAAAACTCTTGCTTCCGTTGCAACTAGTGCATTGGTTCAACCCCTTCATCCAACTCATTTGCTAACGTGCGCATGGTCTTCCTGGTGCGGCTGAACCGGCAACACATTGATGCATAATGTCTGTGATGATCTTCACGTGTGTGTTGGTGGTCATGCACATCAACTTGTCGAAGTACATGTTCAACTCCACTTGGACTTGCTTCTTGTCGTCGTCTTGGTGAGTGTGTTGAATGGGTTGGATTGCATGTGTGCCCACAATGAAATGCATGCTGCTGAATCCCTTGCATGCGATCAGCAACACTGCTCACCATGTCTGCTCTGTGTTAGCTGCCAGGATGGATCTTTAACTTGTACACGCGCAGTTTCATCTATGAGTGCACGTTGCGCCTGTTAGAGTCGGTCTAGTAGCCCTCCATCAGTGATCAAAACTCTTTGCATTTGCATAAGTAGGTGTCTCATCAGTGTCATCTCATTGCATTCCAGTAGGCATGCCATAACCCTGATGGAGGAGCTGGAGTCTTTATTCCCCTCTTGGCACTGCTGGATCAAGTTGTTTCAGTCAATAAACTCTTTCAAGGTTACTTGTCTTGTCTTGAGGTCAAAAGTCCTAAGTCAAGGGTTTGGGTCCAATTTGTCTTTAAGGTCCGGTCTTCAAAAGTCAATAAATGCCCAGCAGGCCAGAGGGATGACTATCAAAGTGTTTCTTCAAAAGATTTCATCTTGTACAGCTAATTTTTACCTTGGATTTAAAAACCCTGTTTTTAAAGCCCAAGGTCATTTTCTCAAAATTTTGTAAAAAATTGTAAAAATTCAAAATTCTTTGAAAGTCAGCATGCAGCCCTGGTCCCCTTTGCCAAGATTCCTCAGAAGCTATCCCTGCAAAAATTTTCAAGAAAAACATCAGTTCAACCAATTTCAGGATAAAAGGAAACCATAAAATCAACAGTTTTCAAATTTTAAAAAGTGTCATGACAAAAACATTTGAAAGAGGGTTTGAAAGGAAATTAATTTAAATCAAAACCTATAAAGCTCCTCTCTCCCTCCCTTTAGTCTTCATTGTGCCTCAAAGTAATAGTGAAGAGTGATTGAAGAAGAATTGGGCGAAATTGCATAGAGTACCCGCGCGCGACCCGTCCAAGCTTGCGCGCGACCTGTTGGGGATTCTTCCACCAAAATTCGCCTGCAAGCTGCAAAACAACTCTGGATTGCTTCAAGGTTGCAGGTAGGCCTCCCATCATTAAAATACATTGTTTACCAAAGCTTGGAAAGTATGAGGATGTATTTTAAAGTCATCATTTTGAAATAATGAGTCCAATGTATATTTGCTTAAGAAAGTCAAAGTGTTAGTAAGGCTAGGGTTTGTCTTGCTGTTTTCAAGGTTATCCTTTTCACCCCCACTTTTTCCCTACATCCCATTTCCACCTCCCTCATCATTTTTACTCAATCTCTCTACCAAAAATACCAAAAGCCCTAAAACCCTACCCCTATTCCTAAAAATCAAGAATCTAATCCTAAACCCTGTTTCTCATAAAAACTTTGCAAATGATAATTGTGTGATGGGGTGTATCATGATTCCTACCCTTAAACTCCCTATTTCATATATTTTTCCCAATTTCCCTTAAAAGTCTCCCTTCCCTAACATTTCCCTTGTGCTATTTGTCCCCTTGAAACAGCATTTCAACAATTAAACTAGCAGATTTTTTAGCAGAAGCAGCAGTACATTCCAGCCACTTTGCTCTCAAAACCATGTCAGAAACCGAGACCGACTATGAGCAAAGTGATGACCGTGAGTCAAATCCGGAGGTTGAGGTACAAAGGAGGCCTCACAGGGGTGGTAAGAGTGGTCACCATAAGAGAGAGGAGCCCACCTCTTTGACCGATTTGCAGGCTTGTCCAATTGCAGTCACATGTTTCTGTTATCTGTCATGTTATGAATTTTGTGAGAGGATCTCTCAAATCCAGCATCACAGGGAATTGGCCCGCTTGTTTGTTTTGCATTTGCATGATGGGCATGTGAACCTGGCAGGGGTGGATTTTACATTGACACCTGAGATGATTGCCCAAGCAACAGGGATACCTAATATTGGAGAAGTGTGGAACAAGCGCAAACTGTTGGATAGATTTTAGTATGAGCCCTACATTAAACCTGCCTTTATGAGACACATGACTGGTGTAGTTCCTTTCAGATTTTTGAGGGATGAGTATGTTCCCTTGATGAGGCTTATCATGCGCTATTTCACCTGTGAGGGCAGATTTGCATCTTTGTATTCGTACCATATTCGCTTGTTGATGCATTTCACACGGGTACGGATGATGAACATACCAGTTTTCATATGCCGGAATATTGAGAGGATGGTGCCCTTGGTGCAGAGAAGGAGTCCAGCACAACAGCACAGGAGCATCTATCATTATGGTTTGATCCAGCTTATGGTCATACATCAGTTGGCTCGGCAGGGTATCCCATGGGAGGATTTTATCTCTCGGGATTTTTTCACAGCATCAGCACCATCACCCCCTGAGATCATTCACGAGGAGGGAGGGCCTTCACAGCAGCATGATATTCCTGAGACCAGACATGTCAGCTCTCCTCCATTGGTCACATATCAGAGAGGCCATAGGGCCTTATTTGCAGCAGCTCAGCGAGTATTTTCTCCACGTCAGGTGGAAGGGGTCTCGCCGTCTTCATCAGCTCAGCGAGTGTTATCTCCACACCAGGTGGAAGGGGCCTCGCCTTCTTCAGCAGCACAGGTACCAGAGAGAGGCAAACAGCCCAATATTGATGAGGGGCCATCAGGTGTTCCAGGCATATAGGTTGTTGATCTTGACATCATTTCTCCTAGCCTAGAGTCAAAGGAGATCATTCAGCACCTTAGAGCTGAAAATGACTCATTACAACAAAGATTAGACATGGAAAATTGGACAATCACCTACTTGGAGCAGCGCAACAAGCAACTTGAGGAAGAGCACACTCTTGATGAGTTGCGGAGGATCCATGAGGACCGCAACTTGGCACGTAAGAGACCCGGTGACTTGGTACCCGTTGAGCGTGAGGCTATGCTTCTACGGGTCAATGCTCATTTGGAGAGGCTACTGGCCAAGGCCAATAAAGACAAGGACCTGCTCCAGAACATGAAAAACCACTATTGGGCCCGAATGCATGTATGCAAGGCAAAAATGAAGGTGATCCAAGGGCGGTTGACCAAAGCACTAAAACGAAGGAAAAGGCCCGATCCCCTCCACATCTTGGCTAAGGCTTCTTTGAAGGAGCATGGTGTTGAATAACTCACTTCCAGCACAAAATTCTAAAAATTTTGAGCATTTTTGGTCATCCATGACTTTTTTGGCAAAAAACAGGTTTTCTCCACCAACGGGTCGCGTGCCGCGCGCGACCTTTTCGTTGGGCAACTCCTTTTTGGGAAAACTCAGAATTTTTGGATTTTTCATGCAAAGATACACTTTCTCAGCCATTTCCAAGAAATTTCACCAAGTTTTGGGCCTCCAGAAAGTCAAAAAAGAGCAAAAAATGACTTTCTGCCACCTTTTTGACACACAGGAAGAAGTCTTGGGAGATTGCAATTTTGGAGGGGCAAATGACCACCAAATTCAGAAATTCCACTTGAGTTGGAAAGTAGACATCCAGACCTTTCCAACAAGCCCACTTTTGCCTCATTTGAACACCTATAAGTACCTCAAAATCAGCTCCAAAGTAGCGCGACCCGTTCAGGAAGAGGGCGCGACCTGTTGGGCAGTTTTCACAGGAATTCATCTACAGCTCAGGAATTCGCCCAGCTTTGACCAGTTTTGACTTGTGATGGGATTTTTCACCCTCTTTGATGTAATTAATGTATTTTCATGTTGACATGACACTTATTTACCCATTCTAGAAGATTCATTCATGTGATAGGTAAAAATTTAATGAATGAATTGGTTTCCTAGTTTGTAGAGGCAAGTTGTTTTGACTGCCTAGTTTTTAGTACTCAGTTTAGAATTGGTTGAAACAGCTCCTAGGATAGTGAGCTCGACCCCTAGAGGCAAGGAAATATGTTATATTGCCTATATTATGTACTTTCTTGGTCATTTTCATGGTTGGACTCTTGAGGGAGAAGCTACTATTGTATTATTCATTGTATCTCTGCAGTTTTGGCAAAGGAAGAAAGACCAGGGTTTTGCAGTCTTTTTGGGATTCCTGTGGTTATATGTATTGATGGTGTGTATCTCTTTGTACTTGTAAATTTTTTATGTGATTCATCATCTTACTTTTCCTTCTGCAAATTAGGCGAATGAAGTGTTAAAGTAGAATTCATGATTGTCATGCTCTGCTTTCAAGTTTGCTTAATATTATATGTTTTCATCTGTCTAAAGAGAACTCTTGATGGTTTCTTGCTCTCTTTAGCTCCTCACCGGTCATTCCTATCCATCCATTTAATTTAAAGGCATCAGTACAGTCTTCTACCTTGCCCCAAAGAACCCCCTGCAAAAACTGTGTCCAATCCCCACACCCAGAATTGCCTTTCCCCAATTTTCCACCAAAACCCTAAAAAATCCCAAATCAAACCTTTTATCAGTTTACTAGCCTAAAATCAATGTTTCCTTGTTGGTTATCTCGCCCGTTTGAAGATCTTTGCCAAGATAGACCGGAGAGAGCCCTCTCCTGCCCCGTAGGGCTAGCTACAAGGCTAAGTGGTTTGATGTTGCCTTGGAGTTTACCTTTTTCAGCCTGAGGTGAAATTTCAAGCGCTAACATATTGGCGACCATACTGGGGAGAAAAAACTTGTCTGTGGATTGATGTGTTTGTTTCATAAGTCTTAGACGGAGCCTGAAGTCATGCCAGGTAGCCTTCGAAACGCTTTTGCTTTGCATTAGCGAAAGTAGATAAACGCTGCTTCAGTCAATCTCCGTGAGCTTGTGAATACAGCCACCTCGATTGTATTTCACCCCAGTATATTTGTAAACTCTAAACTTTTGGATGATTGGTTAAGAGTTTTCACAGGCTGATTGGCAATTTGTTCCTTGATATCCAAACTGGCTTCAGATTCTGGTAATATATTCAAATCTCATTCATGTCCAGCTATTTTTGAGTATCTTGAAGACATTGATTTTGACGAGAGTTTCGAGTTGTCCTTGTTCAAAACTAAATCTGAAAGTGCACTTGATTCTCTAGTTCCCAATCCTGATTTTGCAGCCGCCCTTGAAATTGAGAGACAAAATAGATTGGTTGACAATTTCATCCTAAGATCTCTTCAGTCAGATATTCACGCTACTAATCTTGCTGAGTTCGTTGAAACTATATCTGTTCATATCGGATCCACTATCACAACGCATGAGCAGTCCAATCCTCCTTTTATTTCTATTTCTCCTATAATCACTTATCCGGAATCTACAGTTGGTTCGCCCACTACATCTCATACCACTTCTCCTCCTCATACTCCTCATACTACAGTTACACTCACTCCACCTGCTACTCCTAGACCTAATCTATCTAAAGCAATGGCTGCCCGATTTGCTCCTCTTGCTCTTCCCCAAAATTTGCATGATATGCCAGCCGATTATCAGAGTAAAATTCCCATGTTTGACGGCACTCCACAGAGTATTTCTGCTCAGCAACATATAGACAAAATGATGACTTTCTTTGATCTATATGAGATTGATGAAGAGGATGTAACTATGCGTTTGTTTGTACAAACATTTGATGGCGAAGTAAGAAAGTGGTTCAGAGGTTTGACAGCCCAGAGCATCGCTACCTTAGAAGCACTTCAAAGGCAGTTTTTAGATCGATGAGAAATCAGAAAGGATCTGCTTCAGATTAATGCCGAATACAACAACCTCAAGCGTAATCATGGTGAGTCCGTTCAAGATTACATAATCAGATTTAATACAGTGTACAATGCTATTCCCGATGATTTGAGACCGTCAAGAAAATCATCACTTCTCAAATTCCCAGATGGTTTTGATCCGGAGATGGCTTATTCATTGCGAGATAGAGATTCGCCTACCTTGGAGGATATGCCGAAAATTGTTGTCAGTGTTGAAGTGAATCTGAATGATAAAAGAGCGAGGATGAAGGCGGAAAAGCGAGTCACAATCAAAGAAGAAGCTTCTACATCAGATCAGCTCCTCCGTAAGGTTGAAAAGATTGAAAGAGCACTTGAACATACTCATCTCAGCAAGCCGGAACCGCAGATCCGTAATCCTAATTTCTGAGGTCCGCAGCAGCCGCAATATAGAATCAAACAGCGTGAAACAAGAGCACAAGAGGCAGCAGTTCAGCAGCAAATTAAACCCCCTTTTCAGCAGAATTTTGTTAGTCAAGAATCAGAGGATGAAGGTGATACGGTGGGGGAGGAAAATCACTTTTTCACTCCTGATGATCTGCCTACCTATATTACAGAAGAAGAAGAATTTGTGAGAAATTCAGTCATACATCAGGATGAGCATTATATCTTATCAAATGAGGCAGTGCTTGAGGAGGAATCAGAGGAATACCAAAGGGGATATCTCAATGCTTTGTCCATTCGGCAGAGGCAATTAAGAAACCGAGCTATTCCCATAAATCCCATTCAGAAAAAGAAAGATACTTCAGCAAAGAATGATTCAGCTTCCCCACAGACAAAAGGAAAAGACGTAATTGATCCTTCAGCAAGTCAATCATCATCAGCAAACAGGATGGATCAGCCATCAAGCACACTGAGAGATAAAGTCGAAAGAAGAGAAGTTCCGGTTAAAGAAGGTGAGAAGGTTACAGCTTTCAGTTTGGAGAACGAAATTTCAAAGTTGAAAGTGTCCATTCCTTTGACGGAAATCATGAAAAACAGCACTTACCGAGGCCAAATTTCCAAGATGTTGAATTTTGATCCAATGCTAGACACGGTGAATGTAGAATACGATCAGCCGGAATTGATTTTTGGGCCTGCTTTAAATGGTGAGTCTCCCGAAAGTGATGTTCCTCCATTCTATATCAGTTTGCGATTGCATGAGTATGTTTTGCATAATGCTATGTTTGACTCGGGAGCTTCACATAATTTGATGCCGAAAGCAATTATGGAAAAGCTGGGACTAGACATCACAAGGAAATATCATGATTTGTATTCATTTGATTCCAGCCGGGTAAAATGTATTGGTTTGATCAAGAACTTGGTGGTGAGCCTAGATCAAATCCCAGCAAAGAATGTTTTGATGGATGTGGTGGTGGCGGACATTCCTCCGCGGTTCGGCATGTTGCTTTCGAGATCTTGGGGAGCCAAGCTCAAAGGTACACTTCAGCTTGATTTTTCTTATGCTACAATCACGGTCTTTATTCAGATGAGGAAGTTATATAGGGAGCAAAAGATGAAATACATGATCACTAGTAAAGACAAGCCAGTTAATCATCCTGTAAATTATGTACATACAGATTTGGAATCGTTTGTTTTGTTTGCTGATAATTTTAATGAGATGGATAGCCAGTTGGTTCAAGCAGAAGATATACCAGATATTACAGAAAATTTTAGAGAAATTTTGAGAAAAGAAAGTGAAGAAAGGACCGTTGTCATGGAGCCAACAGCTGAAATGAACGGGCAGCAACTAGAAAGTGCAGAGACATCATAATTTCAGCATTTAGAAGATGATGAGGATGGTCTTTGGACCATGGATTTTGATGGTGCTGTGGGCAGCGATGGTGCTGGTATAGGTGTGTGGATTCGAAGTCCATTTTCTGTCCGAAACAAAGTCCCAAGCAAGGTAAGAGTATGCTCTTATAAATTGGCATTTCATTGTTCAAACAATGAGGCGGAATATGAGGCTCTCATTGCTGGCCTGAAAATCCTTCGGAAGTTGAAGGTAAAGAAGATAGCAGTATATGGCGACTCCGAGTTGGTTATAAAGCAAGTGAAAGGTGAATTTCAGGCCAAGCATCCTCGTATGCGAGCATATCGAAATGTTGTTCTAGATATCTTGAAGTTGTTTTCTGAACATACTTTGACATGTGTGCCCCGCATCCAAAATGGTGTTGCGGATGCATTGGCTAAGGCAGCAAGTAATCTAAAAATTCCCATGAATTCCAGCAATAAGTTTGAGATTTATGTGAAGCACCGTCCTACAGTCCCAGACAATCAAAGATGTTGGCAAGTTTTCCAAGATGATGAGGAAATCAAGGATTTTCTGCAAGTTGAAGGTAAGTTCGAAGACATTTCCATAGATACCGAACCTGAGGGAGTAAATCAAATGGATGTATTGCAGCTTAAAGACAATTTCATTCCTAAAGGATTAATTCCTTTGGAAGAGCTGTTCGATCAAGATGATGTGGCTCGCAAACCAACCTTGAGGCCAACAGAAGAAGGTGTCGAAGAAGTGAATCTCGGAACAGCTGAAAATCCAAAGATGGT
This sequence comes from Pinus tabuliformis, assembly GCA_031772625.1. Lineage (NCBI taxonomy): Eukaryota > Viridiplantae > Streptophyta > Pinopsida > Pinales > Pinaceae > Pinus > Pinus tabuliformis. The sequence goes on along the minus strand of CM062807.1, from coordinate 994,958,369 downwards.
GAAACTATCGAAAGCATTGTCGCCAAAGGTAAAGAAAGAGTATATCAGATTGTTGTCTTCATTTTCTAATGTTTTTGCATGGGATTATTCAGATTTGAAAACTTATGACACAAGTATCATTCAGCATACCATTCCCATAAAGTCAAATCAAAAGCCTTTCCGACAAAAGTTGAGAAGAATTAATCCTAAGTTGCTGCCATTGATCGAGAAGGAAGTTAACAGGTTGTACAAGTCTGGAATTATAGTGCCAATCAGATTTTCCGATTGGATTTCCAACTTGGTGCCCGTGAGAAAGAAAACCGGTGAGATCCGCTTGTGTATAGACTTTAGAAATCTGAACAAGGTGTCACTAAAGGACAATTATCCGTTGCCCAAGATGGACCATATATTGCAGCGGGTAGTTGGGGCATCAAGGATGTCGCTACTTGATGGTTATTCCGGCTACAATCAGATTTTGGTGCATGAGGATGACCGCGACAAGACTGCATTCACTACTCCATGGGGAACATTTCATTATGCCAAGATGCCATTTGGATTGAAAAATGCAGGTGCCACCTTTCAGCGGGCGATGGACATGGCCTTTGCTAATGAGAAGGATGTCTTTTTGGTCGTTTATCTTGATGATTTAACTGTGTTTTCTAAGTCTGATGAAGAGCATTTGTATCATTTAACAATGGTGTTTCAAAAGTGCAGAAAATATGGTATCTCATTGAATCCAAAGAAGAGTCTTTTCGCCATGAGTGAGGGCAAGTTGTTGGGCCACATCATTTCCAAAGATGGCATTCGTATAGATCCTGCACGTGTGGAAGCCATTCAGCAATTAGAGCAGCCCCGAAACAAGAAAGAGATTCAGTCTTTCAATGGCAAGTTGAATTTTCTGCGCCGCTTCATTCCGAATCTTGCCGAGCACCTTAGAGAAATCACTAACATGCTTAAAAAGGACAGCCAGCTCAAGTGGACCGAAGAGGCGGTAAAGTCTTTTAATTTGGTAAAGTTAATTTTATCCTCAGCCCCAACTCTAATCAGCCCGGATTATACACAAGATTTTATTTTATTTTCATTTGCTTCTGAGCATACATTGGCAGTTGTGCTCATGCAAAAGAGAGATGGAGTTGAGAAGCCTATTGTTTTTTTCAGTCGTATTATAAGGGACAAAGCGCTGAAGTATAATATCATTGAAAAACAAGCATTGGCATTAGTAAAAGCCTTGAAGGACTTCCGTGTGTACATATTGAATTCTCACATTTTGGCATATGTTCCTAATGCGGCTGTTAAAGATGTTTTGGTACAAGCGGAACCGGAAGGAAAGTGGGGTAAGTGGATTGCTGCACTCTTGGAGTATGATGTGGAAATCAAGCCCACCAAGCTGATCAAGGGCCAAGGTCTCGCTAAATTGATGGCTGAAACAAATCTCCATGTCCTAGACATCAATTTGATTGCTGCCTTGTCCGACGAAGATGAAGAAAATTCAGCGCTACAGGTATCTGATATGTTTATTTCTTCTCCTTGGTATGCTGATATTATATATGTGCTTCAAAATTTGTCTTCACCTCCTGGGATGCCTCGAAACAAAGCAAGGACATTGAAATTGAAGGCTACCAAATTTTGCATCATCAAATCTGCACTATATTGGAAAGACCCCGGTGGCATATTGCTGAATTGTTTGGTCGAGGAGGAAGCTAAGAGAGCTGTAGAGGATTTTCACAAAGGTGACTGTGGGGGTCACTTGTTTTGGAAGACCACGGCAAACAAGATCTTAAGGGCCGGTTTCTATTGGCCTTCGTTGTTTTCAGATGTATATAAGGCAGTCAAAAGTTGTCATGAATGTCAAATTTTTCAAGGAAAGCAGAAATTACAGCCCTTGCCTCTCAAGCCCATTGAAGTCAGTGCACCGTTTCAGCAGTGGGGCTTAGATTTCATCGGCAAAATTCATCCAGCATCTTCCGGGCAGCATCGATGGATATTGACAGCCACCGATTACTTCACGAAATGGATTGAAGCCATTCCCACCTGGCAGGCCACGGACTTGGTAATTATTTCTTTCCTTGAAAATAACATATTGTCCCGTTTCGGCTGTCCACATAAGTTGATCACAGATAATGCAGCAGTGTTTAAATCAAAGAAGATGGTTGACTTTTGCTACAAATATAACATCAGCTTGGGGCATTCAACCACCTATCATCCGCAAGGAAATGGGCTGGCTGAATCTTCGAATAAATCATTGGTAAACATCATAAAGAAGTTGTTGGAAAACAATAAGAAGAGCTGGCACAAACAGTTAGTAAATGCATTATGGGCTGATCGTGTAAGTCAGAAAAATTCAATTGGTATGTCACCTTTTGAACTAGTTTATGGGACAGATGCGGTGTTTCCTACTTCACTTAGTATTCCGGTAGCAAAGTTGCTTCAAGAAACTAGTGGCGAGGAGGATCCAATGCAAAGGCGGATTAGTCAAATGATTCATTTACAGCAGACTCGAGAGGAGGTCCTTCAAAATACTCTTAAGTTGCAAGAGCGCATAAAGAAAATTTATGACAGAAAAGCAAAGCCGGATGATTTCCAGATAGATGATGTTGTTTTGAGGTGGGATGCCCGAAATGAAGACAAAGGGAAACATGGAAAGTTTGATAATTTATGGAAAGGTCCTTACAAAATTGCAGCATACCGTGGTCCAAATGCCTTTCTTCTCAAAGAAATGAACAGTGTTGATTGTCTTGGAGGGTCGGTCAATGGCCGGCTGCTCAAGAGGTATCATGTCTGAGTATTTTCTGCTCTAGTCATTATCATTGTAATTACCATTTTACTTTTATTCCGCTGCAAGTGTGAACTGATCTTTCATCTTTAGTCTGGGGCCCGTGGTGAAGGCTATAATTCTGAAGATGGAGATTAGTTGGTGTGAGTTTTTTATGTTGTTTTTATCAGTCAATTTTCTGTACAAAGTTGAGTTAGTTTGTGTCAAAGTTAGTCCAATTTTCAGTCAGTTGTCAAAGTCAATAAAGTTCTCCCAATTTGGGTCGCATGTGTAAATAATGACTCCATTGCCCAATGATTATAAGGCACTGGTCTGCTCTCCCAGAGGTCTAAGGTTCTTGGTACCTCCAAGGAGCTACCATCCCCATTGGAGCCAATGTTAGAGTCGGTCTAGTAGCCCTCCATCAGCGATCAAAACTCTTTGCATTTGCATAAGTAGGTGTCTCATCAGTGTCATCTCATTGCATTCCAGTAGGCATGCCATAACCCTGATGGAGGAGCTGGTGTCTTTATTCCCCTCTTGGCACTGCTGGATCAAGTTGTTTCAATCAATAAACTCTTTCAAGGTTACTTGTCTTGTCTTGAGGTCAAAAGTCCTAGGTCTAGGGTTTGGGTCCAATTTGTCTTTAAGGTCCGGTCTTCAAAAGTCAATAAATGCCCAGCAGGCCAGAGGGATGACTATCAAAGTGTTTCTTCAAAAGATTTCATCTTGTACAGCTAATTTTTACCTTGGATTTAAAAACCCTGTTTTTAAAGCCCAAGGTCATTTTCTAAAAATTTTGTAAAAAATTCTAAAAATTCAAAATTCTTTGAAAGTCAGCATGCAGCCCTGGTCCCCTTTGCCAAGATTCCTCAGAAGCTATCCCTGCAAAAATTTTCAAGAAAAACATCAGTTCAACCAATTTCAGGATAAAAGAAAACCATAAAATCAGCAGTTTTCAAATTTTAAAAAGTGTCATGACAAAAACATTTGAAAGAGGGTTTGAAAGGAAATTAATTTAAATCAAAACCTATAAAGCTCCTCTCTCCCTCCCTTTAGTCTTCATTGTGCCTCAAAGTAATAGTGAAGAGTGATTGAAGAAGAATTGGGCGAAATTCCATAGAGTACCCGCGCGCGACCTGTTGGGTGAGCGCGACCCGTCAGGGTGCCCATCGCAGTTCAAAAAAAGCACAGGCGCGACCCGTTGGGTGAGTGCGACCAGTTGAGCCTTGCGCGCGACCTGTTGGGGATTCTTCCACCAAAATTCGCCTGCAAGCTGCAAAACAACTCCGGATTGCTTCAAGGTTGCAGGTAGGCCTCCCATCATTAAAATACATTGTTTGCCAAAGCTTGGAAAGTATGAGGATGTATTTTAAAGTCATCATTTTGAAATAATGAGTCCAATGTATATTTGCTTAAGAAAGTCAAAGTGTTAGTAAGGCTAGGGTTTGTCTTGCTGTTTTCAAGGTTATCCTTTTCACCCCCACTTTTTCCCTACATCCCATTTCCACCTCCCTCATCATTTTTACTCAATCTCTCTACCAAAAATACAAAAAGCCCTAAAACCCTACCCCTATTCCTAAAAATCAAGAATCTAATCCTAAACCCTGTTTCTCATAAAAACTTTGCAAATGATAATTGTGTGATGGGGTGTATCATGATTCCTACCCTTAAACTCCCTATTTCATATATTTTTCCCAATTTCCCTTAAAAGTCTCCCTTCCCTAACATTTCCCTTGTGCTATTTGTCCCCTTGAAACAGCATTTCAACAATTAAACTAGCAGATTTTTGAGCAGAAGCAGCAGTACATTCCAGCCACTTTGCTCTCAAAACCATGTCAGAAACCGAGACCGACTATGAGCAAAGTGATGACCGTGAGTCAACTCCGGAGGTTGAGGTACAAAGGAGGCCTCACAGGGGTGGTAAGAGTGGTCACCATAAGAGAGAGGAGCCCACCTCTTTGACCGATTTGCAGGCTTGTCCAATTGCAGTCACATGTTTCCGTTATCTGTCATGTTATGAATTTTGTGAGAGGATCTCTCAAATCCAGCATCACAGGGAATTGGCCCGCTTGTTTGTTTTGCATTTGCATGATGGGCATGTGAACCTGGCAGGGGTGGATTTTACATTGACACCTGAGATGATTGCCCAAGCAACAGGGATACCTAATATTGGAGAAGTGTGGAACAAGCGCAAACTGTTGGATAGATTTCAGTATGAGCCCTACATTAAACCTACCTTTATGAGACACATGACTGGTGTAGTTCCTTTCAGATTTTTGAGGGATGAGTATGTTCCCTTGATGAGGCTTATCATGCGCTATTTCACCTATGAGGGCAGATTTGCATCTTTGTATTCGTACCATATTCGCTTGTTGATGCATTTCACACGGGTACGGATGATGAACATACCAGTTTTCATATGCCAGAATATTGAGAGGATGGTTCCCTTGGTGCAGAGAAGGAGTCCAGCACAGCAGCATCTATCATTATGGTTTGATCCAGCTTGTGGTCATACATCAGTTGGCTCAGCAGGGTATCCCATGGGAGGATTTTATCTCTCGGGATTTTTTCACAGCATCAGCACCATCACCCCCTGAGATCATTCATGAGGAGGGAGGGCCTTCACAGCAGCATGATATTCCTGAGACCAGACATGTCAGCTCTCCTCCATTGGTCACATATCAGAGAGGCCATAGGGCCTTATTTGCAGCAGCTCGGCGAGTATTTTCTCCACATCAGGTGGAAGGGGTCTCGCCGTCTTCATCAGCTCAGCGAGTGTTATCTCCACACCAGGTGGAAGGGGCCTCGCCTTCTTCAGTAGCACATGTACCAGAGAGAGGCAAACAACCCAAGATTGATGAGGGGCCATCAGGTGTTCCAGGCATAGAGGTTGTTGATCTTGACATCATTTCTCCTAGCCTAGAGTCAAAGGAGATCATTCAGCACCTTAGAGCTGAAAATGACTCATTGCAGCAAAGATTGGACATGGAAAACTGGACAATCACCTACTTGGAGCAGCGCAACAAGCAACTTGAGGAAGAGCACACTCTTGATGAGTTGCGGAGGATCCATGAGGACCGCAACTTGGCACGTAAGAGACCCGTGACTTGGTACCCGTTGAGCGTGAGGCTATGCTTCTACGGGTCAATGCTCATTTGGAGCGGCTGCTGGCCAAGGCCAATAAAGACAAGGACCTACTCCGGAACATGAAAAACCACTATTGGGCCCGAATGCATGTATGCAAGACAAAAATGAAGGTGATCCAAGGGCGGTTGACCAAAGCACTAAAACGAAGGAAAAGGACCGATCCCCTCCACATCTTGGATGAGGCTTCTTTGAAGGAGCATGGTGTTGAATAACTCACTTCCAGCACAAAATTCTAAAAATTTTGAGCATTTTTGGTCATTTATGATTTTTTTGGCAAAAAACAGGTTTTCTCCACCAACGGGTCGCGTGCCGCGCGCGACCTTTTCGTTGGGCAACTCCTTTTTGGGAAAACTCAGCATTTTTGGATTTTTCATGCAAAGATACACTTGCTCAGCCATTGCCAAGAAATTTCACCAAGTTTTGGGCCTCCAGAAAGTCAAAAAACAAGCAAAAAATGACTTTCTGCCACCTTTTTGACACACAGGAAGCAGTCTTGGGAGATTGCAATTTTGGAGGGGCAAATGACCACCAAATTTAGAAATTCCACTTGGGTTGGAAATTAGACATCCAGACCTTTCCAAAAAGCCCACTTTTGCCTCATTTGGACACCTGGAAGTACCTCAAAATCAGCTCCAAAGTAGCGCGACCCGTTCAGGAAGAGGGCGCGACCTATTGCGCAGTTTTCACAGGAATTCATCTACAGCTCAGGAATTCGCCCAGCTTTGACCAGTTTTGACTTGTGATGGGATTTTTCACCCTCTTTGATGTAATTAATGTATTTTCATGTTGAAATGACACTTATTTACCCATTCTAGAAGATTCATTCATGTGATAGGTAAAAATTTAATGAATGAATTGGTTTCCTAGTTTGTAGAGGCAAGTTGTTTTGACTGCCTAGTTTTTAGTACTCAGTTTAGAATTGGTTGAAACAGCTCCTAGGATAGTGAGCTCGACCCCTAGAGGCAAGGAAAGATGTTAGATTGCCTATATTATGTACTTTCTTGGTCATTTTCATGGTTGGACTCTTGAGGGAGAAGCTACTATTGTATTATTCATTGTATCTCTGCAGTTTTGGCAAAGGAAGAAAGACCAAGGTTTTGCAGTCTTTTTGGGATTCCTGTGGTTATATGTATTGATGGTGTGTATCTCTTTGTACTTGTAAATTTTTTATGTGATTCATCATCTTACTTTTCCTTCTGAAAATTAGGCGAATGAAGTGTTAAAGTAGAATTCATGATTGTCATGCTCTGCTTTCAAGTTTGCTTAATATTATATGTTTTCATCTGTCTAAAGAGAACTCTTGATGGTTTCTTGCTCTCTTTAGCTCCTCACCGTCATTCCTGTCCGTCCATTTAATTTAAAGGCATCAGTACAGTCTCCTACCTTGCCCCAAAGAACCCCCTGCAAAAACTGTGTCCAATCCCCGCACCCAGAATTGCCTTTCCCCAATTTTCCACCAAAACCCTAAAAAATCCCAAATCAAACCTTTTATCAGTTTACTAGCCTAAAATCAGTGTTTCCTTGTTGGTTATCTCGCCCGTTTTAAGATCTTTGTCGAGATAGACCGGAGAGAGCCCTCTCCTGCCCCGTAGGGCTAGCTACGAGGCTAAGTGGTTTGATGTTGCCTTGGAGTTTACCTTTTTCAGCCTGAGGTGAAATTTCAAGTGCTAACAGCGCCCACTGTTGTTCTTGATCCTGCTGCAACTCGTTCATCTATTATGTAGTTTCATGTTCTTCCTTGAGTTGCTGCTTCAGCACATGCAACTCCTTCTTTGTTCCATTCTTTATCTTCGCGCAACCTTCCTGTCGCGCCATCACCTCATAGCCTGGATCTCCAAATTTGCTTTCATTATCAGTGGATCTACTTGATCATACCTTCAGTTGTTGTTCATGATGCTGCTTGCTATGATGCTTCTATTTTCATATCTTGATGTCCTTGTCTACGAACAACTTGATGTCTCCGTGAGTATGCAAGCTCATAGACACTTGATTGACTACATCTCCAAGTGTGCTCTGAACGGTGTCTTCGACTATGCTCTCTTGGAAAACATTATACCTGCATTGCTAAGAGGCAGATGAGCACCTGCAATACTTGGGGACATGTCAACACTCATGGAAAGCAATTTGTCTATCGAAAATCAAAATGTACTTGAGAATTGAATTGCAACATACATGTGTGACTGATCATGAAGGTTGCGCACTTACAGTCGGGAGGTCGGGAGACTGACTACCAAGACTGCACAAGGAACAGTCTGGGATGCTGGGAGACTAACTGATTGTTGGAACTGTGCAATGCACAGTCTATTCTGGATGTTGACTGCTGGGATTACATAATGTGCAATCTCAGCTGGAAATGGCTGTAGGCTCAGTGACTGCATTGTGCAAATTTCTTGGCCAACGGTTATTGTCCCTTAGGATTGTGTAAAACGGGCCTGGGGAATAGTTGCTAGGCAGAAATGCACATTTATGGGGAGAAATGTAGAGCCTTCCTTCTTATGATTGTGCAATGTTGCCTTGGTGAGGCTCTTGGTGGGGTAGAGTCCAGGCCGAGGTTGGCAAGACTCGCCGACAGGCAACTGAAAGCGAATGTGAGTACGAATGCATGTTGATACTGAGTGTAAGCATAAGTGAATGATCATGCATGCAAATGGTGAATGACAGATTCAGAAAATGGAATGACATTCATGTGGGTGAGGCGAGTCGCTGAATCGGTGACCGTTTGCATAAAACAGTTTCATGCATGCGACAATAGTGGGATGTTGACAAAAACTGAAACAGTTCTAGAACAAGCCAATATACATGTAAATGACAGTAGGCATTCAAAGAAATCATGCAAACAATAGTCATACAAGTGAAAACATGAAAAGCAACAGAAATGAAACACAAGGCATGGAAGGTGGGCTTACCCCAAAACAACTGAGCTAAAGGTGTTGACTACTCCTAGATGTGATGTGGGATGTCAAAAATGTAAGGTAGATGGGAAGAATGAGCTCTGCAGCATCTGATTGATGAGTTTTGATAACATTGAGGTTGTGGCACACATGCCACAAATCTAGGGAAACGACACTTGGTGGGAGGTTTCTGAAATGATCCTTGCATGTAACCTCCAACTATTAAACAAAGATCCCTAAAACAAGGGATGCCTTTGCATGCTGCCTTGGGAGAAGTATCCCATGCATGCAAGTCATTTTTTCTCGGTCCTAAGGGGAATCGGTCAACTCAGTTACACATGCAAGAGACTGCTCAACTACTGGAGAAAAATACACATTTCTAATTTGGAGTTGGGCTAGATGTTATTGGAAATATTGAGAGGTGGGGGTGAATTAGTATTTACTTTCAATTGTTACTTTTACCAGTTAGACCACTTATATTTAGAACACAAAATGAACAATATAAATAAATTCTTTATTAATATAATATTTATAATGAATCAAGTACAATATAGGTAGGGCTTTGACCCTAGATGAAGACACCCAGGCTCCAACCGGAAATGTGCCAAGCACCTACTTGGACTTTAGTGAGGCTTTGACCTCTAGGGCTTCAACCCTATCTTATCCAAGGCACCAAACTTGAATTTAGGAGCACCAACTCCAAGGACACCAATCCTATAGCTTCGTTTTGTCAAGATATGTTTAGTTGTGCTTCACGACTCCCAAAGTCTTCTTCACCAAGCCCTGTCAATCTTCAATTTCACTGTAGTCTCCACAATGACAACCTTGTCAATTAGAAGGTATCGCCACCGCACTTCATCGTACCCAAACAAGTTCTTGCAGTCAACTTATGATGTCTCATGCATCACGGTGTCCAATAATGTCTTCTTCAAGATGTCTTCACAAGGTACTTCTAGGATGATACTCCAAGGTCACCTCATGATGACAATCAATGTGTCATGATATTCAATAAGGCTTCTCAACAAGATGTCTTCAAAACATTTTCCCAAGAATTCTCCAACCAAGGGTGTCTTATAAGTCCTTCAATCAATTGCACAAGTTCTGTATAAGGTCTTCAAAACAACTTCAAGTACAAGGACTAATGCAAACTCTTTTTCAAGGCTTCAAATCTGTTCAACAAGTATGCTCTAGCAAGGTTTAAGTCTCCATAAAATATTTTCCAAGAGTTGTCCCAATAATGGCTTCCAAGACACTTCAACCAAGATGCCTCAAGGTGTCTTCACAACGGTTCCTCAAAATACTTCAAGATCTGGTACAATATCTCTTTGAATAGTCTTTAAGATGTTCCTTAAATTCTCTTCTAAGGCTGCTCAATGCCCTTCTTTAATAGCCTCTTCAAATTCTGCAGCCAAGTGTTTCCAAGTCTTCTCCACACTTCAGCTCCAAGGATGTCTTCAAGGTGTCTTCCAAATGAGCCCAAAAATACCTTCAATCTTTTCCAGGATTTTCTTCAATCTAGCTTCAGTAAGTTCTTAACGAGCTTTCCTCCACTTGTAGCTTTCCACTGTTCTCTTTTTTTAGGATTCAATAGATGACTATCCTCCACAATTTTGGCCTCAGGTCAGCAATTTGTCTGGGTGCGAGTTCTGTGACAGCAGAAGTATAGTTCTCAAAAATCACCATAGAAAACACTTGTTCAAGCCTTCTGTAACTGTTTTGAACCCTCCACACAAGACTATCATCCATAGGCAGAGTTACCAACACACTTGTCACAAAGAACCAAGCCTCACAAACTCAGTGACTGGTTTGTTGTAGTGTATTTTGTTGTAATGTGGTCTACTGTAATGTATTCCTCCTCGTTTTCCTTAAAAATTTCCTAAACAATAAACTGCAATGCCTCCTCGACCTCTTATTTGCCTCTAAGTTCTCTGCCGAATTCTCTGTTTTCTTGACCAAAAATTATGTGTAAGAAATGAGGTCCGAAATCTTTATTTATATTGGTTTTTGTCAGTTGAACAAAAGGACACATCTCAGGAGGTAGGACGACTTGAGCAGTGATCATAGGTCAGCTAGAAATTAAGTTAAAGATATATAACTTCAAAAATCAATTTCTCTTGAAACGTTAGGAGTTTGAGCACATGTAAGGGCTCGTTAGAAAGAGGAAAAAACCCTCTTTAAGATGGTGTAGGAAACATTGTGGAAAGATGCCTCCAAGGTGTCCAAAATAATTTTTCTTTGTGACTGCTTTTGAAATTTTTAGTGCAGAACAAAAAGGTCATTAGGGCTTCTCCATTGTTTGGGACAACATGGCTTTTTCTTGGCTTTGTCATAGGATCATAGTGTCATCATGTAGGAGTGTTGTCATCATGATAGTGTAGCATTATGCATACAAAAACTTCATCATATATTAGTGCAGTGATATGTTATTAACCATGATAGTGCAGTGATATGTTATTAGCCATATGTCATTAGATCATCACAAGGAGAGCTTCTACATCAAGAGTCACTATGAGCATCAATAAGAAGGACTTCTTCATCAAGAGTAAGGACATCATCATGATTTCTAGGTCTTCTTCATCAAGAGCAAGGATACAAGAGGTTATAGTGTCTTCATGGTTAGTTCAAGGACAACTAGGACAATATGAACAATAGGCATCTAGGATAAGACTTCTTCTTAGTGGGTTGACATCTCAATTCATGGTATCCTTGTCAAACAAGAGTCTTGACATCATCATATGGAACCAGACATCTCAAGAATATTGACATCTTAGTCAATTCCATATTTACATCAATGACAACCTAGATTAACAACTTCCTCTGATATTTGCGCAATTTCTAGGCAGAGCAACTAACTGCTGCCCAAATTTGAACAAATTCTGGGATGAGCAGCCTTGATGGGGAAAATTGAACAATTCCTGCTGTGAGTGTTGACTGGCAGGATTGTGCAACTTTGGAGCCCAGCAGGCTACCAAACAGGATTGCATAATTTATGGAGGGAAGGCTAGTTTCCCTCCAGAAATGTGCAATTTTCTTGGGGAAGCTGCTCAGCCTGCAATTGGACCAAGTCCAGGTGAATAGCCTGTGAGCGGAATGGATCAAGTTGTGATCGATAGGTTGCCTTTGTGCAAGATTGAAGCTTGTGAACTTAACGAAGCAATGCAAGTTGTTGTGAAGGTTGGAGGGGAGGCTCCAAAATGAACCTAAGGAAAAATTTTGGAGGGTGGTTGTAGCCGCTACAACTCTTGGCGACACACTGGTAGAATGTTAGAAAATTATATATTTCCAATGTTAGAATCCTTAAATTATAGATCAGCTGCCATTATGCCAATTACAATATGTCTCCACAAACTTAAATCTACGCAATAAAGAAACGAATTGTTTCAAAGTAAAATCTTTTTACGAATTCTATTAACATTTTAACAACAAAAATTTTGTTGACAGCAACAGGAATGAATTTCATTAGTAACAAACAATAGAAAATATTGTTTGATGATTCAAAAACAAATCACTTTGATCATAATAACAATAATCATCTATTTTGTAAACAAACATTATCAAATATTGTTTGATATTTAGAAAGAAAATCACTTTGATCATAACAATGATTCTTTGATGACAAACAACAAAAGGCCATAAATACTTACATACATTCATATCATAGGTTCTACATGTGGCAAAAAGAACTTATATTAAATAAATGAGCCTTTCAACTCATCAGAGTATCCCACTTTTTGCATGAGAGACTTTGAACATACATGTCCATACTTATATTAAGTAAGTGAGCCTTTCAACTTATCACAATATCCCACTTTTTTGCATGAGCGACTTTGAACATACATGTCCATGTTTGGTACGTTAAATGAACAAACAATTTAACATAATAGAGCATGATGATATTTGTCGTTTTAAACCTAATATGTTTAGATGAAAGAGACCCACGATAAACCATTTATTGAGTCAACTGTAAATTTTTAGAGTCGATTCTCCAATTCACCAATCACGCCCTTTATGGATGGCTTAATTCGCCAATAGACGTCTACATTGGAATCTATGTTTCAGAATTATTGTTTTATTTAAAAATAAAATTAAGTGGATAGTTGGGATTTCAGTTCCACAATATTTTGTCATACAAGATGGATAGTGGAAATTTATTTGAAACGTTAATCTTATACAACTTGAAACGAATAGAATAATTATGCAATGTTGAACCAATAGAATGGGACATTATTATTATTATTATAATATCTGAATGAAATATACTCATTTCAAGTAAATGTCAATCTTATACAAATAGAATAATTATACATGGTTGAACAAATAGAATGGGCCATTATTATTACTATAAGATTTGAATGAAATATATTCATTTCAAAGAAGCTCGGAATGCTATGCTCAGCGAAAATGAAATACTGAGAGGTGCCAACTTTGCCTCTACAGGCATTGGCATTGGCATTATGAATGATATGGGATTCTAATTTATAAGCATATCCATTCTATTGGTTCAACATTGTATAATTATTATATTCGTTTAACATTGTATATCTATTTTGCATCCACATCCACAGACAAAGCCTATATTCTAAGTAGAGGTTGCATCTTGTTTAAAGTGTAATAGTGTAGTTTTGTATAATAATTTAAGTCAAAATCTCCTTATATATAATAGCTAATTTAACAAAAATTAGATGAATAAAAATTGATATTGCATGTGAGTAAAAAAATTGCATCACAATGTGACAAATAAAAATCTATATTGTAATGTGACAAATAGAAAAGTAACATTGTAATGTGACAAACAAAAATCAAGCCATAGTTTATCTAAGTTGGCCAAAGTTGAGCATGTTTGACTAAGGTTAAGCATAGTCAACCATAGTTATCAATCTCAATCTTAGTCAACAATAGTTAAACACGACAATCATAGTCAACCATGGCCAACCTCAGCCAACCATGAGCAAGCATGGTCATCTTTAAGTAATCATATTCACCATATATTCAACCATTTTCAAGCTTACTCAACTGTGAGCAAGCATGATCATCTTCGATCAACCATAGTCACCATAGTCAACCATTGTTAGCCATAGCCAATGTGATAAATCATAGACAATTATGGTCGCCACACTTTATTATGGTTGACCATAGTAACCTATGGCAGCCCATAATCAACTTTGGTGAGCATGGTAAACCATCATCAACCATAGTTGACTCTCGTCACCATGGTAAATCATAACCAAATCTAGTTAGTCATAGTTAACCATGGTCAATGATGGTCAACCTTGATCAAACATAGTCAACCATACCATAATCATCCTTAGATAACTATGATCAACTCATGCTCAACAATGCTAATGGTTGAACATGATCAACCATGGCCCTTCATTGTCAATATGAGCAACCATAATCTATGATAGAAAACAATGGTCAACCATGGTCAAATTTATCAAACCATGTTCACCCATGGCTAGCCATGGTGAACATGCGCAATGATAGTCAACCATCAACAAACACAGTCAACCATCGTTAAACATGAACCATGGTCAATCATTGTCAACCATTTTTAACCATAGTCAACTATAGTTGCTTGTGGACAACCATGGTCATCCATAGTCAATTATATATTGACCATAATAAATGCTCCTTAACAAATTTAGCCATAATCATCCATAGCCAACTAATCCTCGCCAAGTGTGAAAACCATCAACTAGCACAACCACATTAGTAAATATACATCGATTGACAACATTTTCCACCTTTTTTATGTCAATCGGCATATGAAATGATGTCGAACAGTGTATATCAACTACATTTACTAATGTGGTTGTGTTAGTGATACATTAATTATACATTAACAAATGACGTCATGTTGAATCAAACATGATTATCCATAAGCATTATGTTCAACATGCCTATAATTAACTATAAACATCATGCCTAATATACATATACCCATAATCAACCATAAGCATCATGCCCATAGTGAACATGGGCATAGACAATAATAAAGTCATTGGAGTTAATAACTTTAGTTAATGAATTTAATATGACTTTAATATTATTTAAGTTATAAGTGTTTTCAACATTTAATTTTTTTAGATAATGAATTTGATATGACTTTAATATTATTTAAGTTCTAAGTGTTTTCAACATTTATTTTTTATTATAAATTTTAAAACATTTTTCAACAAAGTAACCACACTCTTTCTATTTGGGAAGGACTTTGTGATGTTATTATCACAAATCCTCACTTCTCATCTCAAATTTGGGAGCAGAAAATGTCCATTGCATCATTAATTTAATTCCAATGGAATTCATCTAAATTTGAGTGGAATTATCCCAATTAGACGATGGTCTAAAATACCTAGGTTTCCTCTTGAAACCCAACTCATACAAAAAGGAGGAATTGCATTGGTTAATCTCCAATTTGGAAAAGTGCATCAACATTTGGTGCCAGAAATGGTTGTCCACGACAGGCCGCCTTGTTCTCATCAAATATGTCCTCGGGGCTGTTCCAATATATTGGTTTTCATTGCAATGGATCCCAAAAGGAGTCATGTAACATGTTAGGAGAATATGTTTCAAATTCTTATCCTCTGGGAATGACACAAATTCTACACTTCCTTGGGTTGGATGGGATAAAATTGGAAAACTAAAATATATGGGGTTTTGGTTGTTGAAGAACATATTTCATTTCTCTCATGGCCTTAAGGAAAAAGGCGGTTGGCACCTCCTCACATATCAAAGTTTGTGGACAGTGGTTGTCATTGCAAAATACATCTCCCAAAGATCACAACAGCCCCCTCTCGACCCCCCTTGCAGCATATATTTTATGGGCGGCAACGATTTTGAATTGGGTTCCAATGTGGTGATACCTCTAAGTAAAGAAGATAATCATGCTCCACACCCAACAATCTCCCATTATAGCAACACCACCGCTGCTTCATTTGTTGGACAATGACTCCACTTTGGACTTGGCTATTTCTCATCTTCTTCATCATACTTGAAGACCAATTGAAACTTAGCAGAATTTTAGTTTCTCCCTGGTCACAACTTTTGTTAACATATCTGCGGGATTCTGGCTAGTGTGTATCATTTCCAGCTTCAACTTTCGATCTTCCAATTATGACCGTATGAAATGGTACTTGAGATATATATGTTTAGTCTTGGAATGAAATGTAGAGTTCTTTGCAAGATGTATGGCACTCTGGTTGTCATTACATAACTTGCCCAACTCCTGCTTTCTACCCAATTTATCCAGAAACCTTTGTAACCAAATCATTTCTTTACTAGCCTCTGTAGCAGCAATATACTTTGTTTTTTTTGTTGAGAGTGCAACAACACTTTGCAGCTTTGAAACACAACTGACAATTTTTCCACCTACAGTAAACACATACCCTGTTGTGCTCCTCTTGATATCTCTATCAGCTGCCATATCTGCATAAACATATCCCTGTAGAGCAATGTTTGAACCACCAAATCATAATGCTTGATTTGTGGTACCTCTCAAATACTTGAGAATCCACTTCACTTCCATCCAATGTTCTTTTCCTGGATTGTTCATGTACGTGCTTACAACTCCCACTGCATGTGCAATATCAGGCCTTGTGCAAACCATTGCATACATTAAACTTCCAACTGCTGATGCATATGGAACTTTAGACATGTAAGCCATTTATTCCTGAGTCTTGGGACACACCTCCTTACTTAGTTTTAAATGGGTAGCCAAAGGTACACTAACTAGTTTTGCATTCTGCATATTAAATCTTTTCAACACCTTTTCTATGTACTCACTCTGAGACAATGTTAATTTTCGATTCTTCCATCTCTAGTTATTCGCATACCAAGGATTTGTTTTGCAACACAAAAATCCTTCATTACAAATGAGTTTGCCAATTTTCTTTTAAGCACATTTATTTCCTACATGTTAGAACCTGCAACAAGCATGTCATCTACATACAATAATTATATAATATAGTTTCCATTATTTTTCCTTTTGAGATAAGCACGATGATTAGAGTGACATCTAGTATAACCTTGTTCAGACATAAACTTTTTAAATTTTAGATACCACTACCTTGGAGCCTATTTTAAGCCATACAAGCTCTTCTTTAACTTGCACACTAGTTTCTCCTTCCCTTTTACCTCATATCCTTGTGGCTGCTGCATATATATCTCTTCCTCCAAATCCCCGTGGAGAAAGTTTGTCTTTACATCTAACTTCTCAAGATGCAAATCGTCAGTTGCTACTAGACTTAAAATAGTTCTGATTGAAGTAATTATAACAACAAGAGAATATCTCATCAATGTCTATACCCTTTTTCTGTGCAAACCCCTTTCACCACAATTCTAGCTTTATACCTTTGTCTACCTCCATCTTCTTCCTTCAACATGTAAACCCATTTATTCTACAATTTTGTTTTACCTGTAGGCAACCTGACTAAGTCCCAAGTTTGGTTATGTGCTAAGGAGTCCATTTCTTCTTTCATGGCCTACTCCCACTTCTTCCTGTTTTCTACCTACACTGCTTCTTCATAACATTCTGGTTCACCAGAATCGGTCAGCAATACATAATATAATGAAGGAGAGTATCGTTCAAGGGATCTACATATCTTGGTAGATCTTCTAACACCATTTTCAGGTGTTTGAGGTGCTTGTTGATGTTGTGGTTGTTGTTATTGTTCTGGTTATTGATGATTTTCAGGCACCTTCACTTTTTCTGTGATGTCATTAAGAACTATGTAGTCTCTGTTTTCTTTTTCCTGTTTCTTTTCTTGCATTTGATCCTTATACAAAACCTTTTCATTGAATATGACATCTCTACTCCTAATTATTTTTTGTTTTTCATAATCATAAAAGCGATAACCAAAATCATTAACACCATATCCAATAAAGGTACATTTCTTTGATTTTTCCTCAAGCTTTGTTCTATTTTCTTTATTTATGTGGACAAAGGCTTCATAACCAAAAGTCTTTAAAAATGAGTAGTTTACCTTTTTACCTGTCCATGCCTCCTCTGGAATTCCACCATCCAAGGAACTTGAAGGCCCTCTGTTTATTATATAGACAACAGTATCTACAAGATCTGCCCGAAATTGTAAAGGCAACCCTGCATGCAATCTCATGCACCTTGCACGCTCCATGATTGTCTTGTTCATCCTTTATGACACAGAGTTTTCTTGTGGTGTTCCTGGAACTGTCTTCTCTCTGTGAATTCCATTCTTTATATAGTATCTATCAAACTCTTAACTGCAATATTCACCTCCAGTGTCTAATCTGAGACACTTCAACCTTTCTTCGGTCTCATTTTCAACCAAATATTTCCATTTCTTGAAAGTATCAAATACATCATATTTATTTCAAATACAATAAATCCAGGTTTTTCTGGTTGCATCATCAATAAAAGTATTATAAAAATGAGAGCCACCGAGATATGATACCTTAACAGGTCCCCATATATATGTATGCACAAGCTCTAATTTTTCACTCTTCTTTTCTTTCCCGACTCTGAGGAATCTGACTCTCTTATGTTTTCTATAAACACAATTCTCATAGAATTTTAAATGAACATGCTTCAAACCTAGAAAAAATTTCTTGAGTGAAGAATTTGCATCCCCTTCTCACTCATGTTCCCGAGCCTATGATGCCACAATGTTGTATCTTCTCCTGTAGAGGTTAAATCATTAACAAAATCAGAAATATGATTGCATAAATACAATATACCAACCTTTTTTCCTTTTGCTATTACCGGGGCTCCTTTAGTGACCTTCTAGGTTTTATCTATGAAAGTAGTTACACAACCTTCACCTCCCAACTACCCTGTTGAAATCAGATTTTTCTTCAAATCTGGAACATGGCTTACCTCCTCCAATAGCCATTGATTTCCATTCTACTGTTTTATGAAAACTGTACCCATTCCAATGATTTTACAGAGTTTATCATCACCCAATCGAACTTGTTCAAAATCTCCTTGAACATAATCATGAAAATGTTCCTATCAGGTGTGGCATGGAATGAGGCCCCAGAATCTACCATCCAGGCATCAATAATATTTTCTAATGAAAGAATCAAAGCATCTTGCAACACATCACCTATCACAATCACTTCATGATTGTTTCCTTTCTGCGTGTCTCCTTCTTTTCCCTTCCAAGACTTGCAGTGTTTCTTCAGGTGTCCTTTCTTCCTACATTTCCAGCACACTATCCATGATCTGGACTTGGATCTGCCTTTCCTTGACTTACTATGATATATTGGGTTCTTTCCTCTTTCCATTTTTCTTCCCCTAGTCTCTATAGTCAAAGCATTCGCTGATGTCTCACCGGAGTTTTTCCGTCGCATTTCCTTGCTAAGGATTGCACTGACAACATCATCAAAATTTAAAGTACTAGATCCAGAGACAGAGTTATTAATGGCCATAACTAAACTATTCCAACTTTCTGGCAATGAGCAGAAAAATAACAGAGCCCTAACTTCATCATCAAAAGTTACCCCTACAAAACTTAACTGACTGGTAACTGTATTAAATTCATTTAAATGATCAGCAACAGTCCACCTTCTGACATTTTCATGTTAAATAAATGCTTGATAAGAAATACCTTATTTGAGGCTGAGGGTTTTTCATATAGTTTGGCCAATGTCGACATTAAAGACTATGTTTTTGTTTCCTTTGAAATATTAAACACTACTGATGCCGCTAGGCACAACCATATTGTTCCAAGTGCCTTTCTATCGAGAATATCTCATTCTGTGTCTGTCATACCCATCAGCTTCTTTGCCTTTTCGTTCAATGGTTGGTACAGATCTTTCTGGTACAATGAACCTTCCATCAGCATCTTCCATAGCTGGTAGTTTTGGCCTTTAAATTTTTCGACCCTAAACCTACCATCTTCCGCCATTGCTCCCACTTGAACTAGGAACCCTTCTCTCTTGTGTGTTTATAAGCCAAATAGACCTTCGGCTCTGGTACTAGTTGTTAGAAAATTATATATTACAGAGCAATGGAACACATAAAATATATTGCAGAAAAATAAACATAGAAAACACATAAAACAAGAGAGACACATATATACGTGGTTCACCCAATTTGGGCTACGTCCATGAGAAACAACCAATCCTTCCTTATATAATATCCAGCAAATTGAATAGATACAACCTACAGCAGATCCACTATAATTCCCCTTCTCTCTCGCTCAATCTCCTCTCTCTTTCTCACTCAAAATATAGATCTACATAGACGCAATACAATTTCTTCATATATAGCGAGGGGTTGCCTTCTAGGGAAAAAAAACCCTAAATTAAACATAACTTCTACCATCAGATCTCTGTCTAATGAATGGACCAGTTTGACTATGAAATTACAACATTTTATAAGGCAATTTTACATCTATTTTTAGCTTCAGGGGCACTTCCCCCAATCAGCCGGCCCCTGAACCCCCCTTGCAACGTATATTTTATAGGCAGCATTACCACCACATTTAGAACTGGGGTCTAATGTGGCGATACCTCTAAATAAAGAAGATAATCAGGCTCCACACCCAACATAGAACTCCAGCTGATGAAAATGAAATTTCATGACGCGAATCTCCCTTTCAATTACAAACTTTCAATCGTGGACCTGTGGCTCATGGGCCCACGATTCTATCGGAAGTGTTTAATTGGTTCTTTTACCTTAAAACTGGGACAACACAAATTATCGGAATACACTGGAAACCCGCAATCGAACGTTGGTCCCACCCTGGACACAGAATACTAGACTTAAAAAGAATTAAATTCATGTCCATAAACCGTCGGGTCCATCTCTTCACCCGAACTCTATTGGTTTCAATCTCCACCGTCCATCACCTTCTCTGATCCAATAGCACATGATTCACCTGATCGACAAAACTAGTCACCGATCCTCCACCGTCCGATCAACCATGATTGATCTGATGGTTTTCCGCGATATCGGCCAGGTCGCTTGCACGATGGTTAATTGCTATTACAAAGCCGATAGGATTTTATGTTGCAATTTATGATTTTTCGAGTCCGGCTTTTTCCACGTGCCATTTTCCTCTAGATGGAGCCGATGGGAATATTAAACTGAGATTTAATTGATATCGGGTCTGGTTTTTTGAATTAACTAGCATGCATCTTCTGACCCGATATCCGTCAATTTCACCCATCTGTATATCTGACGCTCCAGATTAGTTCTCATCTTCCACCATTAATCTTCAATACTCATCGTCGATCAATAAGATCCGACGAATCCTGTGCATTACTCCATCTATTCCTTCTTTGACTTGACCTCGTTCGTTATTGATGGAATCTACATTAAAACACGGTTCCACACACGACAGCTATATAACAATAATTCAATTAACATTTGACGCCTTCAATCCGTCTAGTGATCGATGGTCGATCAACACTCCAACAACACAGAATAACTTAGAAAGGCATAACTATCTAAATACACGAATTCCGCACAACTCACGAATATTTTCATTATATATATACAGACTTCTATTACAACCTAAGGCATTTCAGCCTTAGTCACAAATCCCCCTCTGAGTGACTACATTGAATCTACACTCTCTTACACAAATATTTATTTGTCGTTCTATATCCCTTTGTCTCCTTATTGAACATGAAGGCTCATCATCTATAAGAAAACATTGGATCGGATCACTGGAAAGGTCTGATCAAATCCTCTCCATGATTTCCTCTCAACAACCCCTAAATCTCTTTATATGCATACATGGCAGATTAAATTACATTAAATAAGTCTTCTAGAGACTTTATCCATTCCATCATTTAGCTCAGTTTTAACATAATTTTTCCCTATTTTTCTCGTTTTTCCACGTCTCCTCCTTTCTCTACTTTGGATTCCTCCTTTAATGAAGAGTGCTCGGAAGCTCCTGCATCAGACTCCCGAGGCACAAAAATTTTATGACCTCCTGGTCATATGCTTCTCCTTAATCCCATAGCAATTCTACCCACTTCCTTAGTCAAACTGCTTTCATGATCTTCTATGAGCTGCAACCAAACCTCTGCAGTAACAGTCTTCTCTACTACATGATACCTCACCAAGATTTCTCCTCTTAGCTTATTCTTTTGGCATTCTTCTAGTTCTCTCCTCTGTGGAACCATTTCAGCACTCCATGCTCTAGGTTGCTGCAAGTTTTCTCACATTCTTATGGTGTTACCTGCATAACAACATAAAGACCACAAACTCACCAATATTCACATAACTGTACCTCCTCCTTTCGCTTAAAATGACGCAGGGGTTCAATTGAACAACAATTGAACAGAAATCGCAATTGAACAGCAACTGAACAACACCAATTGAACAGCACGATTGAACAACAATCGCCAATTGAACAAAAAATGAACATTGATCACCAATTGTACAACAATTGAATAGTAATCGGAAATTGAAAAACAACTGAACAGCAATCGCCAATTGAATAGCACCAATTGAACAACACGATTGAACAACAACTGAACAACATGATTGAACAACACTGATTGAATTTCCCTTTTTGCGCACAAAATATTCTTTCTGCTTGCACTCCTTCTTCCACATGAAATCTCTTTTACGCAAGAAAACCTTTCCCTGCTCTGATACCACTTGATGAAAATGAAATTTCATGTCGGGAATCTCCCTTTCAGTTAAAAACTTTTGATCGTGGACCTATGGGTTATGGGCCCAAGATTCTCTCGGAAGCGTTTAATTGGCGCTTTTACCTTAAAACCAGGACAACACAAATTATCAGAATATATTGGAAACCCGCAATCGAACGTCGGTACCACTTGGGACATAGAAGACCGGACTTCAAAAAGAATTAAATCTGTGTCCATAAACCCTCAGGTCCGTCTCTTCACCCGAACTCTACCGGTTTCAATCTCTGTCATCCATCACCTTCTCTCATCCAACGGCGCACGCTTCACCTGATTGACAAAACTGGTCGTCGATCCTCCACCGTCCGATCAACCACGATTGATCCAATGGTTGACATCGATATCGGCCAGGTCACTTGCATGACGCTTAATCACCATTACGAAGCCAATAGGATTTTAGGTTGCGATTTATGATTTTTCGGGTCCAGCGTTTTCCACATGCCTATTTCTTTTGGACGGATCTAATGGGAATATTAAACTGATATTTAATTGATATCGGGTCTAGTTTTTTGAATTAACCAGGGCGCATCTTCTGACATGATATCCGTCGATCTCACCCATATGTAGATCTAACAATCCAGATCATTTCTCGTCTTCCACCATTAATCGTCAATACTCATCGTCAATCAATAAGATCCGACGGCTCCTGTGCATTACTTCGTCTATTCCTTCTTTGACTTGACCTCATTTGTTATTGATGGAATCTACGTTAAGACATGGTTCCACACACGACACCCATATAACAATAATTCGATTAACATTTGATCACCATCGATCCTTCTAGTGATCGATGGTCGATCAACACTCCAACAACACAGAATAACTTAGAAAGGCATAACTATCTAAATACACAAATTCTGCACAACTCACGGATATTTTCATTATATATACAGACTTCTATTACAACCTAAGGCATTTCATCCTTAGTCACACTTCCTCCTCTTGACTACATTGAATATACACTTTGTTACACAAATCTCTATCTATCGTTCTATATCCCTCTGTCTCCCTATTGAACACGCAGGTTCATCCTTTATAAGAAAACATTGGATCGGATCACTGGAAAGGTCCGATCAAATCCTCTCCATGATTTCCTCTCAACAACCCCTAAATCTCTCTATATGCATACATGGCAGATTAAATTATATTAAATAAGTCTTCTAGAGACTTTATCCATTCCATCATTTAGCTTGGTTTAACATAATTTGTCTCCTGTTTTACTCATTTGTCCACGTCTCTTCTTTTCTCCTCTTTGGATTCCTCCTTTCATGAAGAATGCTCGGATGCCCCTGCATCACCAGCTCTCTGAATGGACCTTGTTTGTGAAAATCAAGTCTAACACCTTCAGAAGTATCGTTCAATTCTCAGCTCCTTTTGGTTTCGACACTAGCTTGATTGTAAGATGTAGCATCTGCCAAGATTTTGGTCGATTGACACACATTCCAAGCCAAGGCAACACAATTGTTTCAATTGGGATTAAGGGGTATATCGGTGTACAAGCGATATAGTTGTCAAAGTATTAGTTTCATCTCTGGTGTTGCTCCGCTGCGAGCAGGCCTGGACAGTACCCCGACAGAGTCACATAGGAACACATGCATAGCTCTACTACCAGTGAGCATGGTCAGTACCCTGGTGAAGTTACTTGCATCACCTCTCTATGCAGGAAGCCTTCTCTTCTTTCGCCTTAGTCATTTTTCATTTTTTCAAACTTTTTTCATTTTTGAACCAGTTTTGAATTTGTCCATGAGGCTTGGATAGACGATGGGGTGTCTTGTTAAGGATGTTGGGTGCCTTTTAAAGGAAGTCTTAGATGTTAAGTCACTGGTTCAATTTTAAGCCCTATTATAGTGTTATTATTGGACATGACTATGATGTATCCTCACCAATATCAATTTACAAAAAATTGTTAAATTTAAATTTTATATATGTATGTATTATCATGCATATGGTTTTAATTTTCCATGATTGCCAAAAAAATTGTATATGATGGATTATCGTTTGTGTTGGAAGGATAGGCTTCTAGCCTCACCAATATCAACTTACAAAAAATTATTGAATTTAAATTATATATATATATATATATATATATTTAATTTTCCACTTTTGCCAGAAAAAAATTAATTAATTAATTAATTAATAATGTATATGAGGGACTATCGTTTGTGTTGGAAGGATAGAAGCACAACTTCTGCATGCATCAGTACATTATGAGAGACAAATTGCAAAATATCCAACAAAAGTCCAAGCAAGAAGATGCAATGTACCTCCAACCATTATATATATATATATATATATATATATATATATATATGATTTTAATTTTACACGTTTGCCCAAAAAAAATGTGTATGAGGGACTATTGTTTGTGTTGGAAGGATAGAAGCACGGCTTTTGCATGCATCAGTACATTATAAGAGACAAATTGCAAAATATCCACCAAAAGTCCAAACAAGAAGATGCAATGTACCTACAACCATCCATGAAGATCTTTGTAAATTAAAGTTCTATGCAACCCATGGTATGTTTATGGATATAACACTACATCTACGCTGATTGAAATATAAGATCCATGGGACAGAAAGAATATGCTACGAATATCATCATTTTGATAAATCTATGAACGTAGATATTAAATAGCAAAGGCGTGTTCTTTTACCACATATGAATGAGACTGCTTATCTTGCATTTTCATGGTGGAAGCATATTATTCAAAAGGTCTATTGGTTTGTGAAAAGTCATCTGTAATTTGATTTAATTTGGTCATACTTTTTAATTTCCTCCACTCGAATCTAGCACATGAATTTGGAGCTGTCGATAAGATAGGTTGGTTGGGAGCAACATGGCAGGACTGAATGTCTTTATCGTCGGCTCAATTCTAGAGTCTCGCCCTCTATATAATCTCTTCATCCTTCGCCATTTCAATTCACAGGAGCTCAGTGTATGATTTTCTTTACATACAAGTTAGAGGTCACTAATCTGTTTGAGTATCAGGGATGGCAACCCTTCCTTTCAGTCTTCATTTACTGCTAATTCTAGTCAGTTTTTCAGGCCTTCTTGCCATCTTTGTTGGGAATTTTTCTGCTAAAATTCCAAAAACAAAATCACAGAACAGAGAACAATGCTCTGTTTTTACCACAGGATCTTTAACACAGCGGAAACTTAAAAATTTATTTGCAGCGGACAGAGTTTTCACACACCACAGATTTCTATTCATTAATAAAAACTGTTGTTACAAAATATGGTTCTTCCTCTCTCACAGAGGGATTACACCAGGAACACTTCAGTTCCAGTTTCCAATAAACACTCACTGTCTCTCCTGAGAAATACTCTGTCTCAGCTTTTTTTAAATTAACACACTGCTGTGAAGAATTACATACATTGATTTTTCTCACGCTGCTGCGTGTTCCTTTTTTTTGCATATTCAGAACTATACATACGCACTGTTGTGCCTCTCTTTACAATTACATAGTCAACACAAAAAAAACATTACATATATATGACAACAACAAAAAAAATTACTTCACGTTTTCACTTGCCATGCTGCCATAAAATAAAAAACAATAAAATTTAAATGGTTTTACCAACTTTTACTTCTGCCCATACTCCCGCTGATAGAAAATAATAAAATTAAAATCTTCACCAAAACTTACCAACCCACAGTAAATTACATTTACTGTTTTACTGACAAAACTGGCGGTAAATGAAACTTTTACTTCATGTCAAATTCATTTGGTGCAGGCCTATACTCAACCGTTGACTTCAATTGGATCGCAAACTGCATCCTCAGCCTGATTGTTTTTGTTACGACCTGTGTTTTCTGGCGATTGCGATGGTGCGATGCGATCTGATCACATATCACAGATCGCACCATATGATTGTGGTCCATATTTTTTCATTCCGCCAAATGTGATCTTGCGATGCAATCAAATCTCAAATCGCAAATCGCACCAATATAATAGTGTTCCATTTTTCCTTCCGCAATTTGAAGGTGTCAAAGAAGCTAAAGGAAGGTTTCTTGTTGCAGCAGCTTCTCCAGCAAACTGAAGACTCAGTCAAAAACCCAGGGTATTCCTCAAGCCAGTTATTTAAATACTTGACTGTATATTTTAGGCATAGTTTAGAGTGCAAGAATGGCCAGCACCAGTACCAACACTAGCATGGGTATTTTTAATACTCAGCTCCCACAGTTTAATGGGAAAAACTATGACTATTGGGCAATAACCATGAGAGCCCTGTTTGCCTCACAAGACTTATGGGAAATAGTTGAAGATGGTTTTAAAGAACCAGCAGATGAAAATGAGTTTAATAATCTAACTCAGGTAGAGAAAGATCTGTTGAAGAGCTACAAGAAGAAGGATTCAAAAGCCCTCGTATTTTTGTATCAAGCAGTGGACCAGAGTGTGTTTCCAAGGATAGCAGTAGCTAAGACATCCAAAGAAGCATGGCAAACCCTCAAGACAGCTTATCAAGGCATGGAGAAAGTGAAGACAGCAAAACTACAGTTGCTGAGGAGAGATTTTGAGAATCTGTGCATGAAGGAGTCAGACAATATTGACTCATTCTTCACACATGTGATTGGTCTGGTCACACAAATAAGGACTCATGGAGAAACTCTTGAAGAAAGGAGGATTGTGGAGAAACTATTGAGGTGCCTACCCTCAAAGTTCCATGTGATTGTCACCACCATAGAAGAGACAAAGGATCTCTCAAACTTTTCAGTTGATGAACTTCATGCATCACTGATAACACATGAACAGAGGTTGAGTAGAAATGAAAACTCATCTCTAGAGCAAGCCTTCAAGACCCAAATGTCCTTTGGAAGAGGAAGAGGTCAAGGCAGAGGAAACAAGAGAGGAAGAGGCAGAAGCCAAAACAGAGGTGGAAGGAACAGTCCAGCAAATGCTCAAGGAAGAGGCAGCAATCCAAATCAGAACCAAGGCCAAGGTAGCAGCCAACAAAGTGGACAACATCATGCTCAAGGACAAAGGTATGAAAAATCCAATGTCCAATGTTATTACTGTAAAAAATATGGGCATTATGCAAATGAATGTAAGAAGAAACAGCATGATATGAATAATAGATCTAGTGCAAATATCACTAGAGAAAATATCAGCCAAGATAATGTCCTTTTAGCTTGTAACATGGCTGAAACAAACAGTGAAGACATATGGTTTCTAGACTCCGGTTGCAGCAACCATATGACAGGAAACATAGCTTTGTTTTCTGCTTTAGATCAAAGTGTGCAGTCACAAGTCACACTTGGGACTGATAGTAAAGTTTATGTTATGGGTAAAGGAGAAGTTAAAATATTTACAAAGAAAGGTGAAAAGAAAACCATAGCAGATGTCTATTATGTTCCTGGAATGAGATGTAACCTCTTGAGTATTGGACAGCTTGTTCAAAAGGGTTACAATGTTTTCTTTGTAAATGATGTATGCACCATCATGGATAGAGCACCCAGCAAACGATGCATTGCTGTAGTGAAGATGATGAGGAATAGGATGTTCCCTCTCAGAATAAAGGCAGATTTGAAACATAAATAAATTGCAGCAGTGACCCAAGAGGCTCTCCAAAGTGTACCAAAGGATGAAAATTGGTTGTGCCACTTGAGATTTGGACATCTCAACTTTGGAGGTCTTAACTTGCTGAGCAGAAAAGGAATGGTAAGGGGATTACCATTGATAGAGAAACCGGACAGCCTTTGTGAAGGTTGTATATTGGGAAAACAACATAGAGAAAGTTTTCCATCAGGGAAAAGCATAAGGGCAAAAGCACCCTTAGAGATTGTCCACTCAGATTTATGTGGACCAATGCAAGCTCCATCACTTGCAGGCAGCCAATACTTTCTAACATTTATTGATGATTTCACCAGAAATACTTGGGTTTATTTCCTAAAGAACAAAAGTGAAGTGTTTGAAAATTTTCAAAATTTCAAAGCATTTGTAGAAAATCAAAGTGGGTTGCGCATCAAATTTTTGAGAACTGACAAAGGAGGTGAGTGTATCTCCAAAAAATTCCTATGGTTTTGTAGAGAAAATGGAATTCACAAGCAGTTTACAGCTAGGTACACCCCACAGCAAAATGGAGTTGCTGAAAGGAAGAATAGAACAATTATGGATATGGCGAGGAGCATGTTGAAGGCAAAGCATTTGCTAAATGATTATTGGGCTGAAGCTGTACATTGTGCAGTATATATTTTGAATAGATGCCCAACAAAAGCAGTGATGAACAAAGTGTCAGAAGAATCATGGAGTGGGAGAAAGCAAGGAGTCACCCACATGAAAATTTTTGGATGCGTGGCTTATGCACACATTCCCGATCAGCTAAGGAAGAAGTTGGACAGCAAAGAGGAGAAATGTATTTTTATTGGATACAGTGATGAATCCAAAGCTTACAGGTTGTATATCCCATCTACCAAGAAGTTTTTTGTGAGTAGAGATGTTCAATTCATTGAGGAGGAAGCTTGGGATGGAAGCATAGAGAAAACAGTTAATGTTAAAAACTGTTTGTCTCATGATGAAGATGATGAAGAGTTGGCTGAAACACATCCCCTAACAGCAGTGCCAACACAAGGACAGCAAGGGACACCATTGAGGAGAAATGAAAGTGCTTCTCCAAGCACACCACAAGGAGGAAATCCAATGTGTCCTCAAGCACTTGCACACCAAATGAAAGAGGTAAGAAGTTCAGAAATTTAAGTGACATTTATGATGAAGGTATGAATTCTTTATTTGCTTTATATTGTCATGTTGATGACCCTGTTCATTTCGAAGATGCAATTAAAGATAAGAAATGGATAGAAGCTATGGATGAGGAGATCAATGCCATAGAAAGGAACAAGACATGGGATTTGGTTGAGCTACCAAAAGGTAAAGAAGTCATTGGAGCTAAATGGGTCTATATGTTATGAAACCAGCTCAAGAAAAGATAGAAAAGAAAGATCAATGCCTTAGAATTCAGCCTCTTCGAGGGGGCAACCTCCTTTACATTACATAAATGAAAAATTCTTGGATGATACAAATGAAAATACCTCCTTTCTATATATAGGAGTCTAAGTGGTCCCAATACAATCAAAGCCTACATAACAATAATATTGTAGGGCATAACAGTAACAATGGTGGGCTTCTATGTGGTATAATAGTAACAATATGGGCACTACATGGGTACTTCAATATAATAAGTGGGTTATACTAATAACAATAAGGGGTTACACTAGTAGTATAGGGGCCTAACATGCCCCTCTCCTTCAAAAAGCGTTGTCCTCAACGCTTGAGTAGTTCTTGATGCTTCTATATAAAATTCTTGTCCTCCCATGTGTAATATTCAGCGGGTAAGTTCTTCCACTTGATGAGATACTCTGAAATTGATCGATTTCGTAGCTGTCGGGTTCTTGTTTCTGTGACTGCTCCAGGTTCCAATATGATTTTTCCTTCCTCTTCAATTTCTGGCAATATTGCTTGAATTGGGATCTTTTGCAACTTTTGAATAAGTGGCCATACTTCTTCGTTCTTCTTCCATTCATCCGTTGCTTCGTTTATCCAATTTGGTTGGATAATATAAATAGCACAAAACAATGTTTCCACATCCTCATCCTTGAAGCGTCTTCCCATTCGGTAAGGTCGCCATTTTTTAAGTGCATGTAGTATTGCCAACATTTCCTTCCAATAAATAGCTTGCTTGAGATGTAGCAGTAAAAATACCCAATCACTCACATCAAAACATTTTTCACTACGATGTTGATCTACCTGTTGTTTCATTTTATTTTGCACCGATGTGGCGTTATCCTTTAAAAGTTGGAGAACTTGTTGTTGATGCTCGATATGATCTTTCTCTACTTGAACCTTTTTCTTCTTGATATGTCCTTCTATCTTTTGAGGAGTGGTAATTTCTTCCAGTCCTTTACAAGATATGGTCGGATTCATTTCTTGATGCTCGATGTGATCTTTCACTTCTTGAACATTTTTCTTCTTGATGTGTCCTTCTATCTTGATAGTTTGAGGAGTGGTAATTTCATCCATTGAATTACAAGATATGGTTGGATTCATTTCTTCTTTCTCGATGTGATCTTTCACTTCTTGCACCTTTTTCTTCTTGATATGTCCTTCTATCTTGAGAGTTTGAGGAGTGGTAATTCTTGCCAATGCTTTACAAGATATGGTCTGATTCATTTCTTCTTTCTCTGGGGTGGTGTCCTGACGTATATCCTCTTCTTTTGATGTTTCTTGATCCTTTTCTTCCTCCTCTTCATATTCTATGTAAAATAATTTCTTCTCAGAACACCTATGACCTTTAGTGCATTTGCTATCACAATTGTAACAAAGCCCTTTTTCTCTTTTTTCTTCCAATTGTTGTGGTGTAACCCTTGTAGGTTGTGGAAGGCTGGGAGAAACAACACTTCCATCTTTATAGTTGTGAGGGGTATGCTTCCTGGTTTCCATAATTTTGCTTTCCATTATGTCACAAAGCCCTTTTACTCTTTCCAATTGTTGTGGTGTTGCTCTAAAGAAGGTGTTGCTCTTTATATCCTCATAATGTGCTATCATTTCCTCCGTGAAAATTGACCACGTAACAAGTTTTTTACGAGAACAAAGCCCTTTGTACCATAAAAATTGATCTGGTTCTAAATATGAAGATGCAATACATACCTTTTGTAACAGTTGTACACCATATATATCAAAATATTGCTCCATCTGAAGTATCCGATTTACCGGATCCTTGCCATCAAACTTCCTCATCTTGCTTTTTCTTGATTTTAGGAGCTCTACCTTGAAACGACTGTAACTCTGTACTTTCGGATCTTTAAGTTCTAAACTTGTGACCTGTAGTAGCCCTCTGTGTCCTCTTTCCAATGCCACAAGTCTGATCCAAATTGGATTCTCCAAGAAAAATTTATGCACAATCTCCCGCAGTGACCTGATTATAGACTAGTTCAGTAGAGCGAACTTGTATGAAGTGCCACGTGTCACTGTTTCAACCTTTGACTCTAAAAAATATATAAGCAGAAACTACAGTCCGTCCACTTTCTGTACCTTCTTACGAAATTTCAATCCGATGCTCAGAAAGAAAGTTATGACGATTTTCCCCAGGTCACCTGTTTTGAGTGTAATTCAGGAGTCTGAAAAAAGACCAACTTCTGCAGATCATATCTCTGAAAATATTGCGCGAAAAGATCTGAAATTCGGACCCAAGGTTCAGCGCCAATTCTTCTCAAATGGGTTTTTTTTGCGACTTTGGAAACGTCACAGAAAAAAAAGTTATAGCGAAAATTCCACGATGACCTGTTTGGAGCAGCGAAACCCTAGAATCCAAAGCTCTGATACCAAATGTTATGAAACCAGCTCACAAAAAGATAGAAAAGAGAGATCCACGCCTTAGAATTCAGCCTCTTCGAGGGGGCAACCTCCTTTACATTACATAAATGAACAATTCTTGGATGATACAAATGAAAATACCTCCTTTCTATATATAGGAGTCTAAGTGGTCCCAATACAATCAAAGCCTACATAACAATAATATTGTAGGGCACAACAGTAACAATGGTGGGCTTCTATGTGGCATAATAGTAACAATATGGGCACTACATGGGTACATCAATATAATAAGTGGGTTATACTAATAACAATAAGGGGTTACACTAGTAGTATAGGGGCCTAACACTATAAGACCAAGAGTAATGTCGAAGGAAAGATAGAAAGGCACAAGGCAAGACTTGTGGTCAAGGGATACAAGCAGCAGTATGGGAGAGACTATGAGGAGACTTTCGCACCGGTTGCAAGAATGGAAACCGTGAGAGCAGTGCTGTCCATAGCAGCACAAAACAAGTGGAAAGTTTACCAAATGGACGTGAAGTCAGCATTCTTGAATGGAATATTAATGGAAGAGGTTTACATTGAACAACCTCCAGGCTATGAAAAGAAGGGCCAAGAGCACAAAGTATGCAGATTGAAGAAAGCTCTTTATGGGTTGAAGCAAGCGCCAAGAGCGTGGTACAGTAGGATAGATTCCTATCTACTGGAAAATGAATTTGCAAAGTGTGAGGGAGAACCCACCGTTTACATCAAAGAAAAGGATGGTAAAATTTTAATTGTAGTATTGTATGTTGATGATGTGATTTTTACAGGTAATGATGACTACCTTATTAAAAATTTCGAATCAGTCATGAAGGAAGAATTTGAAATGACTAACATGGGTTCGCTAAGATACTTCTTAGGAATAGAAGAAGATCAAAATGAAAATGGAATTTTTATTTCGCAGGCAAAATATGTAAATGAAGTGTTGGGCAGATTTAATATGCAGGACAGCAAGGCAGCAATCACTCCCACAGTAATGGGATTAAAACTCAACAAAGAGGACAGCAACAAGGATTTTGATCCTAGCGTGTACAAGAGCATAGTTGGCAGCCTTATGTATTTGACTGCAACTAGGCCAGATATAATGTTTGCTGTTAGTTTAATTTCCAGATTCATGGAGAAGCCAAAAGAAGCACATTGGCAGGCAGCAAAAAGAATTTTGAGGTATGTTAAAGGTACAAAAAGATTTGGCATTTTATATACTTTTTCATAAAGTTCAGATTTAGTTGGATACACTGATAGCAATTGGGCTGGAAGTGTGGATGATCGGAAAAGCACATCCGATTACATTTTTCACATGGGTTCAGGAGCCATTTCATGGGCTTCTAAGAAGCAGCCTATTGTAGCGTTGCCTACAGCAGGGGCTGAATAGAGGCTGAATATGTGGCAGCTACAGCAACAGCGTGTCAAGCGGTTTGGATGAGAAGGATGCTAAGGAGCCTATGCCAAGAGCAAGCAAAAGCAACGGTTATTTTTTGTGACAATAGCTCAGCTATTGCCCTGTCCAAGAATTCTGTGTTTCACAAACGAACGAAACACATTGATACAAAGTTCCATTACATCAGAGAATTGGTGAACAATGGAGAAATCGTTTTACAGCATTGCAGGACTCAGGAACAGGTTGCAGATATTCTGACCAAGCCATTGGACCAGAAAAGTTTTGAGTTTTTAAGGAAACGTCTGGGTATGATTGATAACCCAGCAGTTGAAATTAAAGGGGAGTGTTGAAATATAATTTCAACTGCAGCAAACCGTTTTTCCTTACCTTTGCGATGCGATGAGATCGCAGATCACAAATCGCATCCTCGGCCTGATTTTTTTTGTTACGACCTGTGTTTTCTGGTGATTGCGATGGTGCAATGCGATCCAATCGCATATCGCAGATCGCACCATATGATTGTGCTCCATATTTTTTCGTTCCGCCAAATGCGATCTTGCGATGCGATCAAATCTCAAATCACAAATCGCACCAATATAATAGTGTTCCATTTTTCCTTCCGCAGTTTGTGTTTCTGTGATGCAATCCAATTAAAGTCAACAGTTGAGTATAGGCCTGCACCAAATGAATTTGACGTGAAGTAAAAGTTTCATTTACCGCCAGTTTTGTCAGTAAAACAGTAAATGTAATTTACTGTGGGTTGGTAAGTTTTGGTGAAGATTTTAATTTTATTATTTTCTATGAGCGGGAGTATGGGCACAAGTAAAAATTGGTAAAACCATTTAAATTTTATTGTTTTTTTATTTTACGGCAGCATGGCAAGTGAAAACGTGAAGTAATTTTTTTTTGTTGTCATATATATGTAATGTTTTTTTGTGTTGGGTATGTAATTTTAAAGAAAGGCACAGCAGTGCATATGTATAGTTCTGAATATGAAAAAAAAGGAACACGCAACAGCGTGAGAAAAATCAATGTATGTAATTCTTCACAACAGTGTGTTAATTTAAAAAAAAGCTGAGAGACAGTGAGTGTTTATTGGAAACTGGAACTAAAGTGTTCCTGGTGTAATCCCTCTGTGAGAGAGGAAGAACCATATTTTGTAACAACAGTTTTTATTAATGAATAGAAATTTGTGGTGTGTGAAAACTGTGTCTGCTGTAAATAAATTTTTAAGTTTCCGCTGTGTTAAAGATCCTGTGGTAAAAACAGAGCATTGTTCTCTGTTCCGTGATTTTGTTTTTGGAATTTTAGCAGAAAAATTCCCAACAATCTTGGCTTCGGTAAGATATTAATATCTTATAACAATAGTTTATTTAAATGTTTTAGGGTATTTGTATAACAATGTCATAGCCATATCCTTGTCACATGGAAAAAGTTGGAATCAGTGCAGGGTGACAAAGTGGGCGTTACATTTGTGCTTACCTAACTTTTGGCATGTTTTGGTGAAGATTTTAATTTTATTATTTTCTATCAGCGGAGTATGGGCAGAAGTAAAAGTTGGTAAAACCATTTAAATTTTATTGTTTTTTATTTGAGGGCAGCATGGCAAGTGAAAACGTGAAGTAATTTTTTTTTGTTGTCATATATATGTAATGTTTCTTTGTGTTGGGTATGTAATTGTAAAGAAAGGCACAGCAGTGTGTATGTATAGTTCTAAATATGCAAAAAAAAGGAACACGCAGCAGCGTGAGAAAAATCAATGTATGTAATTCTTCACAGCAGTTTGTTAATTTAAAAAAAAAATCTGAGACAGAGTATTTCTCAGGAGAGACAGTGAGTGTTTATTGGAAACTGGAACTGAAGTGTTCCTGGTGTAATCCCTCTGTGAGAGAGGAAGAACCATATTTTGTAACAGCAGTTTTTATTAATGAATAGAAACCTGTGGTGTGTGAAAACTCTGTCTGTTGCAAATAAATTTTTAAGTTTCCGCTGTGTTAAAGATCCTGTGGTAAAAACAGAGCATTGTTCTCTGTTCCGTGATTTTTTTTTTGGAATTTTAGCAGAAAAATTCCCAACAATCTTGGCTTCAGTAAGATATTAATATCTTATAACAATAGTTTATTTAAATGTTTTAGGGTATTTGTATAACAAAGTCATAGCCATATCCTTGTCACATGGAAAAAGTTGGAATCAGTGCAGGGTGACAAAGTGGGCGTTACATTTGTGCTTACCTAACTTTTGGTAAGTTTTGGTGAAGATTTTAATTTTATTATTTTCTATCAGCGGGAGTATGGGCAGAAGTAAAAGTTGGTAAAACCATTTAAATTTTATTGTTTTTTATTTTACGGCAGCATGGAAAGTGAAAACGTGAAGTAATTTTTTTTTTGTCATATATATGTAATGTTTTTTTGTGTTGGGTATGTAATTGTAAAGAAAGGCATAGCAGTGCGTATGTATAGTTCTGAATATGCAAAAAAAAAGGAACACGCAGCAGCGTGAGAAAAATCAATGTATGTAATTCTTCACAGCAGTGTGTTAATTTAAAAAAAGCTGAGACAGAGTATTTCTTAGGAGAGACAGTGAGTGTTTATTGGAAACCAGAACTGGAGTGTTCCTAGTGTAATCCCTCTGTGAGAGAGGAAGAACCATATTTTGTAACAACAGTTTTTATTAATGAATAGAAATCTGTGGTGTGTGAAAACTCTGTCCGCTGCAAATAAATTTTTAAGTTTCCGCTATGTTAAAGATCCTGTGGTAAAAACAGATCATTGTTCTCTGTTCTGTGATTTTGTTTTTGGAATTTTAGCAGAAAAATTCCCAATAATCTTGGCTTCGGTAAGATATTAATATCTTATAACAATAGTTTATTTAAATGTTTTAGGGTATTTGTATAACAAATTCATAGCCATATCCTTGTCACATGGAAAAAGTTGGAATCAGTGCAGGGTGACAAAGTGGGCGTTACATTTGTGCTTACCTAACGCTCACAATATGGCCAAGTCATTAAAATCGTAGGCAGCAGGACTGAGCTTAGCAACTGGACACCATCTGAGGCCGAAAATATGACATGGACCGAGCTTAGATAAGCTTTAACTGATAACCTTCTTCCTTCAATCTCTTCACACCAGAGAAGGAGATAATGAATATAACTCTCGAATTTGAAAAGGATAGGTCTCCAAAGGCTTTTTGATTATGTCAAATATTTTCTAAGGGAAAGGCCTACTACAAATCAATTTTTGGCTCTAGAAATCACAGTGGAGAACCTCCAATGCTCCTCGCTTTCTCACTGCAAAACCACTATTAGAAGAGGCAACAAAAATACACAAAATAAAGGCTTTAAATCCTTGTGGCTTAGTATATTGATCACAAAATTAATTCGGGCCAAAAATATTCCTCTAATCAATGAAGAATAGAGAGAATCCATACCCTTGGGCTCACCAAAAAATGATTTTCGACCTGTAAGAATAATGAATTATCCCCAACGAAATCAATAAAGAAAATTTGCAAAATTTTAAAATTGAATTTCCTTTGAAAAAATTTGAATTTGAGGAGAAAGTCCCTCAAACCCTTGCGGCTATGCATTATTCTTTTTTCAATCTGAAATCAAACGAAAATTTCAAGCAAAATGGCTAACAAATCTTGAAAAGTTATGAAGAATTTTTTGCAAAAACTATTAGCAATAAAAACTCAAAAAAAAAATCAATTTGAAGCAAAGGGGTTGCCTCAAACCCTTGCAGTCCTGAAGAAGAGGGCTCCAAGCTAGACGACTACCCAAAAAAAATTCTAAGTGCTTAAGAACCCTAGTCTTCTAGGCCATGAAGGAATTTAACTCCAAAAAAATTCATTCTCCTCAAGTAGAAGATAAATCCACCTGCAAAGACTTTACAAATGAAATTATTCCAAACCCTTACCATATTGTTTCAGATATGCAAGAAAAACCCAAGAAAATTCAAGAAAAATATAGACAAAGTATTGAAAATTAAATACAAAGTTAGATCTATGCACAGGAAATTATTTACAAATTTAAAATTTCTAGACCAAGGGATTATGAGTCCAACTTCAATCCTTGATTAGAAAATAAAATCTCTTACTAGTAGATCTATCATTTAAAGTGCAATAGATAAAGGAGTTGATGAATAAATATATTTAGATGGAGCACTAGCCAAGAAACCCTGCAAGAAATTATTCGTTAGATAAGTCTTGGAAATTCATTCAAGTAGGCTCTTTAGATCTTATGTTTTGGGAGTTGGTTGGTCCAACCAAAGATTTCCCTTCATGCCCAAGATCTGAATATGAAATAGATCTCTACACACTTAAGATAAAGTTATAAATCAATAAAGATTAGATAACAAAATAATTCTCAAGAACTAGAGATACTTGCTAGATCAATTGAATTAAAATGCTTCTCTAAAACTAGTAACTAATGCAAGATACCTATGCAAATAGTTACTCCACAACTAGCTAATTAAATAACAACTCTTTAAAATTTATTCAGTAGAGCATTAACAATAATATCCAAAAAAAATTACCATAAGATACATGAGAGAAACACCACCATCAATGAACCCCAAACAATTTTTTTTATTATTCTAGAAAAAAGTGTTATAGAGAGAGAGAGCTTCCAAAGCCAATTACACCATCCAAAGATGTCTACAATGAGGAGCCTTGGGCTCAATTTATAGAAAAATGAGAGATCTAGATCCCCCTTCAAGTGGAAAATGGCTAGGTCTAAGGAAGTGCACAAATTTGGCTTGATCTTGAAAAATAATAGCCAGTTGATGCTTGAACCATGCCCAAATTTAATCTTGGCCCTTGATCTGAAAGAAAATTTTGAATTCCTTGATGAAGGCTTTGATCCCCATCCAAAAATTATGATTTTCCTTTAGAAATTAATTTTTCTTGCCCAGTGAATATTTTGTGGGAATTTTTTGCCTTGGAAATGAGTCCTTCAAATTTAAACCTCATTGGGAATGCTTCTTTCTCCAAAAATTCGTTTTTCCACTTACAGATAATTTGTATTTTCTCTAATTTTAATTTTTTGACCAATTTCTCGTTAATTATTTAGCCTTTTTTTCTGAAAATAAAGAAAATAAAAATAATTCGAGGGCATAGACATAATTTCAACCCTAAAAAAATTGTCTAAATAGAGATTTGAGGTGCAGAGGTTCTAATTATGACTACACATACCCCCGTCAACTTCTATAGACATTACCTTTTACATTTTACATCGAAATAATTATTGAAATCCCAACCAATGGAAAATTTTAATAATTAAAATTAAACGCTTAGACTTTACCAAATTTTGAGAGATTTGAGACATGATCTAGCATGATAAGTTACATCGAATTTATACACTAAGAATCAACAAGACCTATACTTAGTATTTTCCTTTATGATGACAAGAAATCATATAGTTCTAAGAACAAAATTATGATGATACATACCTCATATTTCAAATGCCAAACTTCATACTTTGGCATACTTTGAGGCATTCTTCCTTCTTCTCAAACTTATCACCTCTTCTTTTGAGTATAATACCTTTCATAACTCAGAGGTTAAAGGGTTAGATATAATTACATTGCTAGATTAGTATATCAGTAAAAAAACATTATAGAAAAAGTATGCTCAAGACTTATCCTTGTAAATCATTCTACTTTCTTGCTGACGTGATTTATACAAAGACAAATTTTGAATCAAAAACAAAAATGTAGATTTCCTCTTCCCTCATCTGAGGTAATTCAAAACTTCTAAGATTATCTATGAGACCTCTCGGTCTTCATCTTTGACTACGACATTTTCAGCCTTATGAGATTTGGTCCTGAGGCCTTTAGATCTTCAAATTGAGGTATCCCTTTTCGTCCTTCATCAAATAGTGTTAAGATATTGAGTAAATAATCTCACTCCTTGAATGCAAGTCATTTTAACACAATAGTAATTTATCCCTTACAACGCAAGTAGGTTTTGGCTTTTCGAATGATTATTTCAGACTACTTGGATCTTCTTCTTTGAATCCTCCATCCAAGGACTTTTGACTTTATTTTGACCTATTCGAGAGCTAAGGTATTTGGTCCACAAATTAATGAGCTAACATCTAAGAAAATCTCGGTTTTATTAGGAATAGTCCTCAACAACTTGGCTTCTCAAGTACCTCCACCTTGATATTTCTCCT
Organism: Pinus tabuliformis; assembly: GCA_031772625.1. NCBI lineage: Eukaryota > Viridiplantae > Streptophyta > Pinopsida > Pinales > Pinaceae > Pinus > Pinus tabuliformis. The sequence continues at coordinate 994,919,056 of CM062807.1, read as the reverse complement.
TTCGGTCTACTAAGTTTAAATTTTGTGTTTTTTTGACCTCCTATAACCTAACAGAGGTATCCATAGACCTTCTGATATTTCCATCCTAAGGTTAATTTTAGTCTGAGGTATTCAACTTAGATGAACTGAATTTTCTTAAGGCAATTAGTCTCGACCTCTTCAAGGTCTAAGGCTTGAGAATTCAGTACTATTTTCCTGGTCCAATTGAACAATTAAAATATAGAGATTTTCACTTCTTGATTAGGGCACATATTACATAGTACTTGGTGACAAAAGTGTTGACAAATTTAGGGCATCATATGGATTAGGATCACTAGGTAGATTTCTCTTAGATCTTGACATTTCTTATGATTTCTCTTTTCTTCTTATTAGTTCTTCTTTCAATTTATTATGTTTTTTTCATCAAGACAAATTCCAAACAATGAATATCACAACATGGGATATAAGATGTAGGCACTCAGCGAGGGGAAAACCCCTATATAGGGGAAAATCTAGTCCAAATATTCCCCTAGTATATTCAAATCAAGATGAGACAATACAAGACCCTTTGTACCTAGACAAAGACCTCCTCCAATCACCAAGTCAACCCTTCCTTCCAATAGATGATCCTTGCCAAAGTCTCCCAGTGTCAACTCCTCAGATGCAACTTCAATCCAAAAATTTGGCCCCCAACTTCAATATTTTAGACCTGCAGTTGATTCAAAAATTCCGGACCTAACTTCAGTTCAGTAACTTCATGTGTGAGAGAGAGATGCCCAAAAATTCATTTCTTGTATTCCCTGGCTTCTTCCTTCTTTCTCCTCAACTTCGCTCTTCTTTTCTGCATCTATCTCTTATAGATCGAACTTGTTGAGTGTGTATTTGAAATGAGTCAAACTACCTCTCTATATATACTACTTTTGTTGGGTCGAAAAGCCCTTATCCTGGTTGACTTCACGGGCACAGGGCTGACTTGGTGTGGAGGTGACAAATGACACTTTTGACTCAAAAATAATTATTTTTACATGACACAAAATCTAAAGAAGGGTCTGATACATGTGATAATGACTCTTTTAATCCTTGACAAAATTTGAAGCCTTCAATGGAGGATATGACCTAAAAAATAAATGAAAGAGCATGAAACCCATGCTTCAATAAAAAATTTCTTTACAATATTTTTTTTCTTTTGACAAATACAATTATGAAGGCCGACACTAGTTACACTTTTCAACACTCCCTCTTTACTAGGGAGGTATTCATAATTACATATATACAATGGTACATGGAAGATCTCAAAATGATATACAATATGAAGAGTCACAGCACATGCAATGATACAGTTTAGATACATGATCAAGGTATTCTAATTGGGTGGGACTAAGGTGTGTTCCAAGCTTTAGCCTCTATAGGTAACATCAAGCTTTAGCTCTAACACCGACCCAAGGATCTAGGTGCATATCCAAGTTTAGAGCTCCAAGACCAACACCACCCTCCCTACTTCAGGATCTAGACATCATCACAGGCCAACCATATGTCCTCCCAAGCATCTTGTCACCCTAAGATGATTCATCTCCCCTTATCAACTTAACCAAATATATTCACCAATCCAAGCATGCTTCAAACAATCAACCTTCTTATGGAGAGATCTTCAAAATACAACCTTAATTAGTAATTAACTTTCACTATACATTTTAACACAAACCTTCAGTGTTCTTAATCATTCATAACATACTTAGATCATCATCATATCCAAATACATCTAATCAAAATCTTCCTTATTTAGTTTTTTTTTTAACAACACCAAACTCTGCCTCAACACTTTTCAATGTGACCAATTTTTTTTTTGCAACTTCATCAATCATGAACAACCTATCTGTAGTGCTTTAGCTATTCTCCAATCTCAATCATCCTTATCAATTCGAAGAGATTAACTTATCAACCAAGCTCCCTCTCAACTAGGGAAACATACATTTTTCCTTTATCCAAGTTTCTTCTTAACTAAGGAATAAGTCCATCAACATTTTTTCTTCTTTCAACAACCACGACTCTTTCTTTTTGCATCATCATTACATCAGTGAACTTTAATATTTGAAATCTTTATTCCTTCAAGAACACCATCCTTTCTATGGCAATAAGATCATCATTTTTAATGTTATCATCTCCCTCTTTTCATCATGCTCATTATTATTATCATGACATCTTTAATTATGAACATCTTGAAGATTATGTGCCTGCAAATCTATAACAGCAAGTACAACCAATTAAAAATACATAGAAGCAATAAGACAACTATATCATGTGATTACAATGGAAGCATCAAAATAATCAAGCTTTAGATATCAAATACCTAAACCTCTTTAGGTTCATAATCAACATGGGTTATATCTTTTACTTACTAGGGTTTTGTCACAAACCTTAGGTTCCATCACCAACACTTAAAGTCTTAGATATTATCAATAAAAGAAAGTTAGTAATCCAATCATATTATACTTCTAGGGTTTCAACAATGTTCTCTTAGAATTTCATGTTAGAATTTACTAAGATTTTGTTATAAACCCAAAATCTCATTAATGAATATCAACAATCAAATTAGAAAACTAGCAATTCATCTCTAGGGTTCCATTAATATTTCCTAGAGACCTATATCATTCTCATATAAGGGTTTTATTGTAAACCCTAGATACAAACATCAAACTCCAAAATTAGATAGGCAGTACTTTTGACCAAGCTAGGTTTTCAAATATGCAGAAGCTTATACACTTAGGGTTTCATTCCTAGGACTTTACTTTTAAGGGTTTTGTTTATAAACCCTAATTTACCAAACCCTAATAATCTAGGGTTTCATTATATATATTAATAACAAACCCTAAAATAATAGGGTGTAACAACCCATAAATATTAAGAGTGATTTCATTTCTAAATTTCATCAACAAACCCTACGTATACTAAGGGTTTCGTTGTCAACACACCCTAAGCATTAGGAGGCTTAGGGATTTACAATGAACCCTAAAGGTTAGGGTTTCACCAAAAATGATCAAATAAGAGATAGGATGATAAGGGTAGATTCATTCTAATGATTAATCACCATAACAAGAATCCTTATGATTCAAAACCTTGAACATAATAAATTTAGTAATACAAGACAAATTTCAAAATTATTGTATTTTTTAATGAAGAGGTTTAGCTACAAAATATTATGGTCTTAGACATACCTTGAGTTGTTATTTTTACAAACCTTGTAGGGTTTCCTTGAAGTTCTTCCTATGAATTTAGCTATGATCTTTATACCTGCAATACTTATTGACAACTATTACCAAGCAAAGTATCTGATACTAAAAACATGATGTCAATTTGTCAATCTAGGGTTTCTGTGCAACAATGGAGGGTGGAATCCTAGGGTTTCCAAGTACAAACCCTAGATATAGAAAAAATAAAATTATCTTTTCCTTCAATCAACACTAGGGTTTACTCGACACCCTAGATTAACTACAAACCCTAGAATTCAAGGGTTAGGGTTTCTATATGACCAGGGTTTTTCATGTACCACCTAGGATTTGCAGCCCTAGACATTGAAAACTACATCTTCTAGGACCATATAACCAACTCAAATTTAAAAATATCTTATGTTTAGACCCTTAATAATTATGCCATACATACATACCTCATGATTACATACCTCTGTCATAGAGACTTCTATAAGGGCCTGCTCTTCTAGTTGCCATGATTTCCTTATCATCTTCTTCAAGGTGTATGTCAACTCAAGGTGTTCTTCACGATATCTAATAGTCTCTTTCTTAAATATATATATATATATATATATATGTTTTTGCTTTCAAGGGGTACTGCAATTTTTTTGATGTCATGAACATTTCTAACTGTAATTTCAAGATATTCTTCCAGTATGCTTCTTAGGACAATTTTCCCACTAATGTAGATTAATTCCTTCCTCTGAATTGATTCCCAAGAAATGCCAAGAAGGTATTCTCCTATTAATGCAAAAAGGAACACATGTAGCTCTTCCTTGCAGATTCTCCTTTTCTACTTCTGGTTAGGTCATAATTATAGACTTCACATACTATTTTCAACAAGAAGGTTGTTAGGTCATAATTGTAGAAATTCACATATTATTTTAAACAATAAGGATTGCTTCCTTTACTGCTCTTTTCAATAGGGTTGGTTCCTTTATAATGAAAATTCAAAATATGTTTACTTCTCTGATAGATATATATTTCTTGAGAGAGACACCCTATGATTAGGGCTTGCTATATACCTTACAAACAGGCCTAACGCTCATTACAAAAAATAGATACACTTCGAATTCAATAGTCATCCTACAAAGCACTATTAGGATTCAAACCCTTTATATATATATATATATATATATATATATAGATATATGACCATAAGTTTGTATCGTGTTATTACATGAGTCTTGGTTCCATTTTCTAAGTGACTATATCTTAGACTTAGATCCTTTCTAAAAGACACCTTAAAAACTAATTCAGCCACCCCTTAATTATGCACATAATTTTGAGAATGTACCAGAATTTTAGATTTCTTAAAAGGTGATTTCAGCCCTTCATTTTTATGCTCAGATCCTCATTTTCTTTTGTAATGGGCTCAACATTGAGAGGGCTATTATATTAGCCCTTTGGTTTCCTAGAACAGGGCTTGTATGCCCTTCATATACCCCCACTCTTCTTGAATATGCTTGCAACTAAATAATTATAATTAGGGCTTGTAATTATGCCTATAATTGTAAACTAATTATTTTAGTAGCACAGTCCTAAATAAATGATTTCCTTTGTGTTGGGGCTTAGTTTTGCCCAATTTTGACACCCTTTTCCATACTTTACCTCTCCCATATTGAACTATCTTTAACCCCTATTATGCCTATTTCGGTTATAATACTTAGGTTTTTGCCAAAAGGGTGTTGTACGCTGAAGGTATGCAAATTAACATGAAAAAAGTGTCTTTTACCTTAACTTTAAGTATTCCTTACAACTAGTTTTTCTTTATATAATTACCATGCCAACTAATCTAGATTTTTTTGCGCAAATTTGTTTCGATTTGAAAATAGGCCCGGATTTCCTGTAGACAGTTGTCTGATCCTATTTCCTGCAAACACTCCAGAATTCCTGCAGCCACGGATTTCCTGTAACCGCCCAGATTTCCTGCAACAACATCGGTGGTTAGCTATGTTCCACGAATATCTAAGCCAAACAGGAACATGGGTTTTGTGGAGAATTGATCACATATGGATGTTGTCCTATTGGTCATTTCAGATTTGCCAATGATACCACCCAGATTCATAAACCTTCTCTCATTGGCCGTTTGGAGGAAAGCTACAGCCATGTAACAAATTTCGTCTAATCCATGCTTTCAGTCATGGATTAGACCCAGTATGGCTAAATTTGATATCTTGTAACAGGACTGTTAGTTGATGGCTTAGATTAGTAGTCTTCCTTCCTTCGAGCCATATATGGGCTTTTGTAATTGTATAAATTTTGTTCTAGTTTATATGATAGGGGGTTGCTGGGTTGGTTTCAGCTAAGACTGTATATCAGATTGTACTCGACTGTATCTTTTTCAGATTAATACAATATTATATGTTCTGTCTATTTCATTGAGCAAGCTCTTCTAATTTGAAGGGGTTGTGAGTAAGGGAGGGCCCCCTTTTCTCACAACTCCCATAGTTTAGTGTTTATGCATTTTATTTATGTTATGTAATAATAATTTGTTCCTACAGCTAATGCACTCTTTCTGATATATCAGCAGCAATTGATTAAATGAATTAGTTTCTTGTTAATGTGTGGAATTCATTTAATGAAGATTTGATTTCTAATGTTGAGTGAATTTCTGAGTTTGTTGTAAGTTGATTTTTGTATCTTTTCCTAATCATCATCAACAATCTTAAGAGTTGTAGAGGGATGTTTGATCCACTCTATAGCCTTTGTTGCTAAGTGATTGATGCAGGAAAGAGTCATTGGTTTTGTATGATTGACTAGTTAGATTAATCAACACTCACAATGTTAAGCCTGCATATATTTTGTGCAGCATCTCACAAGTTTACCTGCCCTAGGTTGATGATTTATGTTAATCAAATTATAAGGCTATAATTTGACTCAACATTTTGGCACTGTTGTCGGGGAGGTGCTAAATGGATAATACTGAAGTGTTTCTAGTACGTGCATTGTTTGGAATTTTTCAGGATTGGGGGAGTCGAAGAGGTAAGACGAAAGTCAAAGCCTACGCACCGGAGGAGGTCATAAATTCACCAAAGTCGTTTCCTAATTGTTTAGTAAGTAGTTTTTTTAATTTGTTTGCATAGTAAATGATTGGGTCCAACATCTACAAATGTCTTTTGTGGTGGTGTGAGCACCACTTCATTTACTAATACACTCGCAAGGAAAAAGAATTCTGCAAGATATAAGGCAACAAGAGAAGAAGAGTCCGGACAAGAGGTCTGTGGTCCTGAAAAGAGCCCAGAACATATTCTTGCTTCTACAGTAACAACTTCTGCAGGAAAATATTTTGTTGCTGCCCATTTTGAATCTCCTGTCACAAGGAAAAAAACATCTTTGCTCAGTGGTCAGCTTGAAAAGGAATTCCTTGGCAATCCTATTCAAGAACCAGAATTCCAAACCATTGATTCCGCAAAATCCGTAGTTTACAAAGGCCCCACTTTTTTCTGGTCCAAAATGGCTCATGAAGAGGGGACTGGTCACACAAATGGATACGATGAGAAGGAAGAAGAATTAGTCACATTTGAATTCCCTATCAGGGAGGGTGGTGGAGCTACTCAAATGAAGAATATTCCTCCTTCAGCCTTTCCTAACTTTCGTGGGGTTCCTAGTGAAGATCCTGGTGTAGAAATTCTCACTGTAGATTAAACTGATTATGCAATGTACGAAAGAAAAATACTTAATCTACTTCTACAATCAAACTCTCGGAAGCTTAATCGATTTTGAGCAAGATCAAATAGAACACATATAACAGAGAAGAAGAATCAATCACACATGAAACACAGAAGAATACTCTAGGGAAAGGCTCAGCTTAAAAACCCCACTATCTGCATTATCATACAAGTGGAAATATCTCAGGATTACACAAATATTTAGCTCTCAAGCTATCCATATCTCAGTACAATCCTTCACTGCTACTCATAGACAAAACAGACAACACATATGCCTTCTCCTCCGTCCTCCAAACCTTCGATTTCCTTGTGCAGTTTCTCCTGGGTCCTCTAGTTGTAACCTGTGTGATTCTCACCTCACACACTGCTCTAACCTCTGTAGTAACTTCACAATCCTCAAGGAATGAATTCCTTCTGCATGCAAGAGATATTCTCATAGGAATATTCTAGCAACTGATAGTACATTGTCCCTGCCTCTAATCTCAACTGGGTCTTTGTTTGAACTGATATGCATGAGTTATTTATGAGAGAATATTCAGTTATCTGGAGAACACTAGTTGCATGCATGCATGCATTAACTGACTGAACTCACAATCAGTTCCACAAACTGTTTGGAACTAATATAACTGGACTTAACTCAGTTAACTCAGCTAACTAATTACAACTCATCCTTATCTCCTTAATTAAGGAATAACTTCCTCAATCAAAGGGATAATTGTTGCATGACTTCACAAAGACTTCATGTTTGAATTTCTCCAACTAATTAACTCAAGATGAATTAATTAATTATTTTTCAAACAGCTGGTGAGACTAAATTCGAATTTTAATTCTTAATTTTAATTCAAGGACAAATTAAAATTGTAATATATCCTGAAATGCTATCTATAGCAATGTTATTTTAGCATTGCTATTTTTAGCATTTCTTGTTGCTATTTTCAACACTCCCTCTCAACAAGAAAGGGATTATCTACCACCCCGATCATGTCTCTGTGGAACTCGAATTTACACTTTGACAATGCCTTAGTCAAAATGTCAGCATCTTGCTCCTCAGTTGAAACATACTGCAACAACATGATCCTCCTCGCCACACAGTCTCTGAGATGATGATACTGAATGTCGATATGCTTGGACCTATAATGAAATACTGGACTCTCAGAGAGTTTGATACAACTCTGATTATCACAACAGATCACAGTTGGATCCATCCTCTGATTAAACAAACCAACTTGAATTTTCCACATCCAAATGGCCTCACATGATGCCTGACTTGGAGCCATGTATTCAGCCTCTGCTAAGCTAAGTGCAACTGACCATGTTTCTTGCTATACTAAGAAACTACAGCTGAACCAAGGTTGAAAATTCCTCCTGATGTGCTCTTCCGATCTTATGGACTCCCTACCCAATTTGCATCTGTGAAGCCCAGTAGCTTCACTCCCTCTGACTGTCTGTACCATAATCCATACTGAGATGTGCCTCTGAGGTATCTCAAAACATGCTTAGTTTCCTTCCAAAATAGCTTGGTAGATTGAACCATAGCTTGACTCAGTTGGTTCACCGCATAGCACAAATCTGGTTGTGTGTTCACTAAGTACATCAGTGAACCCACAAGCTGCCGATACATAGTAGCTACTACTACTTCTCCTAAAGTAGCATCCTCCTTCCTCCAGTTACCTACTAGAGGATTTTGCATGGGCTTGCACTTCTCCATGTGGAATCTCCTGAGTATCTCATTGGAATGCTTGCCTTGAGACACAAACACTTCCTCATCCTTCTACCACACTTCCATGCCTAGAAAGTAGTGCATGAGACCCATGTATTTCATCTCAAACTCTCTTGCAAGGTCCTCCTTGCAAGACATGATCAACTAATCATCACTTGTCAATATCAGATCATCAACATAAATAACAATGATCAACTGCTTACCTTCCACCATGATGTGGTACAAGTTCGCATCTGCTTCACTCTTTGTGAAGCCTAACCCGGTGAAGTAGTTGTCGATCCTGGTGTACCAAGCACAAGGTGCTTGCTTCAGCCCATACAAATCTCTCTTGAGTCGGCACACATGTGACTCACGATCAAAGGTCTCAAATCCTTCTGGCTGCTCTATGTACACCTCTTCCTCAATCTTGCCATTGAGGAATGAAATCTTCACATCCATTTGATGGATCTTCCAACCCATCTGTGCTGATAGTGCCAACATCTATCTGATAGATGAGTACCTTGCTACAGGAGAAAAAGTCTCATCATAGTTGATCCCCTCGACCTGTAAGAAACCACGGGCAACAAACCTTTCCTTATGTTTCTCCACACTACCATCAGCAGCATGATTTACCTTGTAAAGCCAATGGGAACTCACAACTGACTTGTTCTCTGGTCTTGGAACAACATCCCAAACATTGTTCTAAACTATGGAGTCATACTCCTCCACCATAGCATCAACCGAAATCGGCTATTACACTACTTCCTCAAAGGAAGATGGTTCGATCTCTACACATTCCCCAACAAGGGCCATGTAACCAGTGTACCACTCAGGTGACCTTCTCTATCTACACTGAGAAGATGGCTCTCCCACATTCTCTCTCACATCCATCAACAATCTGTCAGCCTCCCTTGTGTATTTCTGCCCCTCTTTGGAAGAATCTGCATGAGTGGTTGTCTCCACTCCTGGAAACTCTACATGCAGCTACTCCGCATCAGTCTGAGGCTCCTCCTCCTTAGGAACCAAAAGTTCCTCCTCTGCCTGCAACTTGAGCTCCCTCTCAAGGGAAACTTGCATGGCCTTCATCTCATCGAACTTAAGATCTCTGCGAACCACTGTCCTCTGACTGGTAGGCAAATATACCCGATAGTTGTGGGGAGTATCAATGTACCCCACAAGTATTCCCAACTCTGTTGTTGGTTCTAGCTTCTTCTGGGCATCCTTGGTCACATGGCAATAAACCGATGAGCTAAAGATCCTGAAGTGACTCACATCTGATCTCTTCTTGGAGAAAGCTTCCTCTGGTGTCTTCATCCCAAGTATGTGATGCAATCTTCTATTCTGTAAATAGACCGTTATGTTGCATGCCTCAGCCCACAAATGAAGTGGTAGGCCTTGGTCATGCATCATCGCCCGAGCTGCCCCCACAATTGTTCTGTTCTTCTTCTTAGCCACCCCATTCTGTTGTGGGTTATGGGGTGTCGTCAACTTCCATTTAATTCCTTCTGCAACACAGAAGTCCTTAAACTCTTGAGAGAGATACTCTCCACCATTGTCGCTTCACAAGGCCCTAATCTTCTTTCCTGATTCCTTCTCCACCAAGGCTTTGAACTCATAAAACCTTGAGAAGGTTTGATCCTTCTTCTGTATGAAATAGATCCATCATTTACGAGAAAAATCATCAACGAAAATCACATAATACCTTTATTTAGCAGTGGAGGCATTCGAGAATGGTCCACACACATTTGTATGAACTCGCTCTAAGATTGCTTCCACTCGACTGTCTCGATCATGAAAGGAATATTTTGCATACTTACCCAAGGTACAATCTTTGCATGTGTCCACTTGCTCAAGTTTACCTTTGGGAAGTCCGGTAGAAATCTGATGCATTATCTTCAAAGCCCCATGATGCAAGTGTCCCAACCTTCTATGCCATAACTCGCCAATATCTTGGCTTTGCACCAATTCTGCTTTGGAACTCAATGCAGCACAGTCATCTACCTCTATCTTGTAGAGATTCTTCACTTGAATCCCAATCCTCTTGGTCTAACACGTGGCTATGTGTCTCAGGAACGCCTTTCCTTTACTGAAGACTACATCATAGCCTTTGTCTTCCAACATCACGACCGATACCAAGTTTTCCTTCAGTCCAGGCACATACTTTACATCAATCATGGTTAGAGGAGCTCCATGCTCCCTCTGAAACACAACTGTACCTTCACCTAAAACATGGTACTTTCCATCATCGCCCATCTCGATGCATATTTGGAGGTCTTTCTCTTCCAAGGTACTAAATAAACTCGGATCGCCGGTCATGTGGAATGAGGCTCCACTGTCCAGGTACCAAACATAACCCACCATCGATGAAACCATGGATGCAATGAGCATAAAATCCAATTCAAACTATGAGGCCAGTGCCTCACCATCTGATCCTTTTGAGGATCTCTTCCTGGATTTCTTCAATGGACAATTAGTTGCATAATGGCCCACCTCATGACAATTAAAGCATCTCACTTTAGATTTGTCAATCTTCTTCCCTCCATGGGAAGAACTTGATTTGGAATGGGAAGCCTTCCATTTCCCTTTCCTCGCCTTACTTGCTAAGGCTAGATTTTTTTCATCATCATGCTTAGATGAAGAACCATCTCTGGTGCTTCTCTTGATATCCTCCTGCATAAGATCCGACCACGGTCGTTCCCAATCTGGTAGTTTCTCTCTTCCATTCACTGAATCCTAGTAGTTATGCTAGCTCTTTGGAAGACCGAGGAGAGCAAGACTCACCATATCATCATCAACTATCATGATTCCTACACTTCCAAGCTCATCTCTGCATGTGGTGAGCTTGTTCAGATATGTAGAAATCGTGTCGCCCTTTTCACACTTGATTTTCCGAAGCTTGTCCTTCAGCGCTAGCTTCCTCTGGTCGTTGTTGTTCTGATATAGGTCCTTCAATGTCTTCCACATTGAAAATGGAGTCTCCTTCCCATGGAGACTCGAGAAAATATGGTCTCGAACTCCCTCCAAAAGAATCCTCCTCGCTCTCGCCACACATTTCTTCCATTCCGCCAATTCTTGGGCATTAGCTGCTGCTGGCTTGGGGACTTCTTGATCAATGAAGTCCTTCAAACCATTGTCCTCTAATACCACTTCCATGCGATCCTTCCATGCTATGTAATTTGAGCTGCCATCCAGGGCATACTCGAGTCTCAAGCCATTGAATGCCATTGGTGAACTTTGAGATGTGATAAGAAATCGATTTTTTACCTACAATCAAGAACTTCAAACTTCAAACTTCTCCCTTCTTTGTATACTGTTCTCCGCTTTGATCACCTTTGCTCCGATACCATGTAGAAATTCTCACTATAGATTAAACTGATTATGCAATGTACTAAAGCAAAATACTTAATCTACTTCTACAATCAAACTTGCGGAAGCTTAATCGATTTTGAGCAAGATCAAACATAACACATATAACAGAGAAGAAGAATCAATCACACATGAAACACAGAATAATACTCTGGGGAAAGCCTCAGCTAAAAAACCCCGCTATCTGCATTATCATACAAGTGGAAATATCTCAGGATTACACAAAGCTTTAGCTCTCAAGCTATCCAGCTCTCAGTACAATCCCTCACTTCTACACATAGACAGAATAAACAACACATATGCCTTCTCCTCTATCCTCCAAGCCTCCTCTTTCCTTGCGCAGTTTCTCCTAGGTCCTCCAGCTGTAACCTGTGTGATTCTCACCTCACACACTGCTCTGACCTCTATAGTAACTGCGTAATCCTCAAGGAATGAATTCCTTTTGCATGAAAGGGATATTCTCATAGGAATATTCTAGCAACTGATAGTACATTGTCCCTACCTCTAATCTCAACTATGTCTTTGTCTGAACTGACATGCATGAGTTATTTATGAGAGAATATTCAATTATCTGGAGAACACTAGTTGCATGCATGCATGCATTAACTAACTGAACTCACAATCAGTTCCACAAACTGTTTGGAACTAATCTAACTAGACTTAACTCAGTTAACTAAGCTAACTAATTACAACTCAAATACAACTCATCCTTATCTCCTTCATTAAGGGATAACTTCCTCAATCAAATGGATAATTGTTGCATGACTTCACAAAGACTTCATGTTTGAATTTCTCCAACTAATTAACTCAAGATGAATTAATTAATTATTTTTCAAACAGCTGGTGAGACTATATTCGAATTTTAATTCAAGGACAAATTAAAATTGGAATATATCCTGAAATGCTATCTATAGCAATGCTATTTTTAGCATTTCTTGTTGCTATTTTCAACACCTGCTGCCTTTCTATTCGAGTTCGATGTGTTATGCAGGAGCTATGACTATTCTTCCAATGCTCATAAACCAAAGTTGTTTCCTGCAACATTGAAGGATGCATCTCTCAGGTGGTTTATGGGGTTGGCTTCAAACTCCATTACAACTTGGGAGGAAATGAAAAAGGTATTCTTAAGGAAATATCAAGATAATTGCAAGATTAGGGACCTTAGAGAAGAAATTTTTGGCATGACTCAGAAGGAAGGGGAGAGTCTTGAGGACTTGGTGGAGAGATTTCAGTATAATCTGCAGAGATCCAAAATGAATCAACTAAGCAAGGATACTAAAAGAACAATTTTTCTCAGAGAAATCAGACCAGAATCTCTGGAGATTCTAAACTTAATGGGAGGAGGTGACATATCAAAGTTGGGCTATGATGAAGTATGTGGGATATATTAGCGATATTCAAGAGGAAATTCTAAAGTTGGAGCAGGAACAAGAGATACTTCTTTCAGGCTTGTCAAGTCAGTTGTTGGAGCTAGAGTAGCCCAAGCGGAAATGGGTAATTTATTTGAAAAAATTTAAACTGATATTCTTAGCACATTATATTCTCAATTGGATGTTTTGCAGGTTAAGAAGAAACAGGAAAAACAAGAGGAACTATAGAAAGCCATGGACATTTTCTGTTCGAAATGCAGGAAAAATCATGCCTTGAGGGAATGCCCTACAGATAGTATAGAGGTATGTCGAATCTATGAAGCAAAGCATTCCACTGATCAATGTCCTTCACTTCCTTAAATCAAAGTAACATATCTAGCATATCAAGGAGTTGTCAATGCACTCTATGCAATGGCATCTCAAAGACCATGGCAACCACGTGTTGCAGGTATGGCTCAGTCGCATTATCAAGTTCCTTATAATCAAAATCAAATGTGGAATATTCCAATGCCCTGGAAGCCTTGGCCTCCACAACAGCCTTGGCAGGGGAAATTTTCTTACCCTACCACTCAGAATTTTCCTTCTCAAAACTTTTATCCACCGCAGCCCACACAACAGCAAATGATTCAACCTCAACAGCAGTAACTTCAGTTTCCTACCCCACCAAATCAACCTTGTCCTACGCAACTTCCTGCCCAGCCAGTGTCTAACCCCAATAATAAAACCATCCAATCCACTCACAACATTGGATTGGTCACTTATCCCACTTTTCCTACCTACTATATTGCACCATAGTCATTGTAGGAAATTTTTGTTCCCGTGTTACAAGAATTTCTATGTCGCTGCAAGAAATCCAGCTTAGGTCCAGAAAAGTGGTGACTTAACCTGGAAGAATTGAAGAGATTATAGAGGAAGATACTCTAGAAATGCCTGAAGTTGAAACCACACCTGAACCAGTAGAACAACCTACTTCAAGGCCACAAGAACCTTCCTCATCCCATACGATCTAGCCTCCTTTTCCAAAGAGGTTGGAAATGAAACTAAAACAGCCCAAGTTTGATCTTGTGTCTAAACTGAGAAATGTATGCATTAAGATCCTATTGCTACAAGCAATTAAAGATATCCTGATCTATGCCAAAACAGTAAGGGAGCTATGTACCAAGAGACCAGGAAGACAAAAGAGAGAACTCTCTACAATTCAAGTAGGTGGAAAGCTTGCAAGTTTAATGTCTACCGGATTTGTTACTGAAAAATATGCAGACCCTGGAATCCTTGTGGTTACCACCTTTATCAATGGACAACCTATAAAAAACACTTTAATTGATTTGGGTGCAGCCATTAATGTGATGACTATGGAGACCTTATCTAGAATAGGAACCTTTGACTTACTGCCCACTCCTACCATGTTAGAGTTAGCAAAAAGGTCTAAGGTAAATCTAGAGGGGGTATTAGAAGACATTGTCATCTCATTGGATTCCTGGAAGTATCCTACAGATTTTTATGTTCTTCAACCAAAAACTAACTTAGGAGGGCATCCTTTGATCTTGGGGAGATCGTGGTTAGCCACGGCAGATGCTTACATAGGGTGTATGTCTAGAAACATGACCATCACTCATGGGACTGAAATAAAACATATTAATTTGTATCCCCCTGCTCAACCTCTCTTAAGATCAGAAAATATACATTGGGTTGAAGAAGAAGAGCATGATTCAGAATATACCCGACTAGTTTTGACAATCACCCAATCCATGAGCCTTAAAGAAAATTTGATAAATTGTTGTATTTCTAATCCTGATTTTTTGCAACAAGAAGAAGGGCAGTCTAGTCATAATTTAGATTTCATTATTAATCTACAGGATTTTCATGAGTATAGTAAAGCAATTGAACTACATTCAACCTTATTATTTGCATTTCCTACATATTCCATGACTGAATGGGGAGTTGAAATTTTTCCTGAAAAACCTTTGAATATTAATTATGTCTTAACCCCTGAACAGGAAAAACAGTTAATTCAAGCATTGAAAAACTTTTCAAACACTTTTGCCTGGGAATACACAAATATGAGAGGCATTCACCTAGACACATGCATTCATCATATTTATATAGAAGAGAAAGCCATGCCTACGAGACAAACACAAAGGAGGATGAACCCCACTTTAAGGGAAATTGTGAAAGATGAATTGCATAAATTTTTAAATGTAGGGTTCATCTATCCTATCTCAGATAGCCATAGGGTATATCCATTGGTTATTGTCCCCAAGAATGGTAAATGGAGAGTGTGTGTGGATTACAGGGAACTAAACAAGGCTACCTTGTAAGATCACTTTCCCTTGCCTTTTATAGACTAAGTGTTAGACACTTTATTAGGGAAAAAATATTTTTCCTTCCTACATGGGTTCAATGGGTACAATCAGATTAGTATAGCTCCAGAAGACCAAGAAAATACTACATTCACAATTCCCTGGGGTACCTATGCATATAGGGTATTACCATTTGGTCTATGTAACGCACCAACCACATTCCAGTGGGAGTTCCTTGGTATTTTTTCTGATATTTTGCATGATTGCGTAGATGTTTATATGGAGTACTTTATAGTCATGGGTGATACTTTTGAAGAAGCTTTACATAATCTTGAAATTTTTGCAGAGATGTAGAGACACTAATCTCTCATTAAGTAATGAAAAATGTTTTATGATTATGAATGAAGGTATTGTTTTGGGTCATCATGTTTATGTTGTAGGTATTAAACTTGATCGGATAAAGATTGAAGTCATTACAAAGCTATCACCACCAACCAATTAGAAGGGAGTCTGAAGTTTTCTTGGACATGCAGGCTACTATAGAAGGTTTGTTGAAAATTTTACAAAGGTAGCCTCTCCATTATTTAAAATATTAACTAAATAAGTTGAATTTCATTAGGATGATGAGTGTCAAGCTGCATTTGATACACTCAAGGAAAAACTTTCTTCAGCACCGGTCTTGAGAGGCCTAGATTGGAAATTGCCTTTTCATATTTCCACTAATGCCTTTGATTCAGCCATAGGAGTAGTATTGGGACAAAAGGAGGATCCTGTAACCCATGCTATTTATTATGTTAGTAAAAATTTAACTCCTACATAACTAAATTACACAATAACTGAAAAAGAATTCCTTGTTGTGATTTATGTTATTAACAAGTTTAGAAATTAGATCACGAGCTATGAAGTTTTTGTACACACCGATCACTCTGCCATTTGATGTCTCATGCATAAACCAGTTACTAATGGCAGGATTACTAGGTGGCTTTTGTTGCTACAGGAATTTGACATCATGGTATTGGATAGGCCTGGAAAGGAAAATCATGTAGTTGATTTCTTATCTAAACTCAACCATGCAGGTGAGGATGTTCCTGTTAATGATAGCTTTCCTGATGAAAATTTGTTTGTTATTTCTGTTAAAACACCTTGGTTTGCAGACATGGCCAATTACCTTGCTACAGGAAAATTGCCTCCTTACTTTTCATCTAATCAAAGAAAGAGAATTATTAGGAAAAGCGTTGATTACTCTTGGATTAGGGGAGATATTTTTTCATTGGACCTGATTTGATTATCTGCAAGTGTGTCAGGGAAGATGAGATCTATGACATTTTGAGAGCATGTCACGATGAACTGTGTGGAGGATTTTTGCAGACAAGCGGACAGCTTACAAGATCCTTCGCCCAGGTTACTATTGGCCAAGTCTTTTCAAATATGTAAGAGAATATGTCCGGAAGTGTGACAGCTGCCAGAGAATGGGGCAGCCTGTACAATCAGATGAGATGCCTTTGCAGCCATAGGTTCTCATAGAACCTTTTGAGAGGTGGGATCTTGATTTTGTAGGTCCCATCAACACTATGTCCAAAGGTAAGAAGTATATTTTAGTTTGTATTGATTATGTTACGAAGTGGGTGGAGGAAAGAGCACTACTTAGAGCAACAGAGAAAACAATGGTAGATTTTCTTTTTTTCCAATATTTTTGTAAGATTTGGGGTACCCAGGGAAATAGTCACTGATCAAGGTACTCAGTTTGTATCAAATCTTATGCAGGGAATTGTGCAGAAATATCAGATTACTCATCGGAAGTCCACCCCTTATGACCCACAGGCCAATGGGCAAGTAGAATCAATAAATAAGGTGTTGGGGACAATCCTTAGCAAAACACAGCAATTACATAACAAGGATTGGTTTGACCAATTTCCTGAAGCATTATGGGCCTATAGGATCACATGGAGAAATACCACTAGATTTTCTTTGTATGAATTGGTGTATGGAAAGCAAGTTTTATTTCCCATTGAATTTCAGGTCAAAACTTTTAAAATGGCAGTAGATTTAGGTATAGACCTTGACGAAGCTCAGCAGCAAAAAATCCTACAGCTCAATGAGTTGGATGAGATTAGGCGAGATTATTTTCAACATACTGACTTGATTCATCAACAATGGGCTAAATGGCATGATAGATACATTAAAAAGAAGCAATTCAAAGAGGGAGATTGGGCATTGTTTTATGATTCAAAATTTAAGAACTTTAAAGGGAAATTTAACACACATTGGTTGGGACCCTATGAAATTGACAAAGTTTTTGATAATGGATCTATTCGGGTTAAAACCATCGATAATGGGAATGTTACCTTATTGGTGAATGGGCACAGACTCAAGTTATATCAAAAACCCCAATCCAAGGAGGAATTTGTGGAAGAAATTGTGAAGAAAAGAGAGTTGGAGATGGTGAGAGAAGGGATCATTCCTTCCACTATCTCTTCCTGATTTCCTGCTGACACAATGAGCTCACTCTATTCCTCCTCATGCTCGGTAAAACATGAGAGGAATGTATATTGGGTATAGGTTTATTCCTTTTTCTGGGCCCAATGGACTAGTTATGGAAAAGGATCCCCCTCGAAGTCTTATTTTCCAAGTGTTTCAGACTCTCTAAAATTGAAATCTAGCGAGCATGGACTACCCTGGGCTCGTTAAAATTACAGGTCAGTAGGTTCTTTAGGATCCTCTCAATAAATTTTGTTTTCAGTTAAATCTGGATTGCTCATGTTGGACTGATGTGGGATTTCTTAAGGCCCTCCTTCCAACAATCTTGGCCCATCGACATCAGCAAGTTATCTGGGTGCAAGATTAGAGTCTGATGATGCCTTGAAGCTTGTATGCCGTACTGACAATCTATCTCGCCAACAACAATGGGGAATCACTATGGCTCCTTGATTGCTAGATCCTACAGGGGGTTTCGACAACAGCTCATTAATTCACACCCGATAAGATGCATCAGGGTACCTTGGTTCTCGTTGTCATTAAAGGTGATGGGCCTCGCATTGGTTAACAGCTGACCTCAATGGCTAGTAATCCAATGAGCTCATTACACATTCGACATCAGCACCTTTATTCATGTGCAGTGAATTGTACACCAACGAGGGAGAAGTGTAGATTGATGGTTTGATTTCCTACAGAAGCTCTGCAAGTCACGGTCCGATTTCTTGCAGAAGTTCCGCAAGTTATGGTCTGATTTCCTGCAGAATTTTCAAAAGTTGTGGTTTGATTTTCTAGAAGGCTCAGCAGTCACAGTTCCATTTCCTGCTGAAGGCTCAGCAATCCTGATTCCATTTCCCAGAGCGACACCTTGATTTTATGAAAAACAAAAACCAGAAATAGAGAATTAAATTAAATTATTTAAAGTATTGACAGATTTTAATTACTAGTCGAGGTCATGAATTATGAAGTCATATATCTTATTTAACTATTAAGTGGGTTATCATCTCAAGGACAGGCATGAGTCATCTACAGGACTAGACCGTTGGAAGGTAATAAAGGTAAAGTATAGCCAACGACAGGACACTTGAGGTAAAGGGTAATTAACGCTTTAATTTTTAGCATGTGTATGATTTGTCGGCTATGGTCACCCTTGCAGCGGAACACGACTGTAATCTAGTGCATTATGACTCCAGCTCCATGCCTTATCACCATGATTCTAACACGACCAGTAGATGTACTCCCCATATCTTCCTACAGGTAAGATCATGATGATAATCATGATCACAACCTGTCTCTTGAAAATCTCGTGCTTTTTTATAACTTTCTATAATAAGCCCTCCCTTATCACACGAGTCCGTTGCAAAGCTTAAGCTCGATATTTTCAAAGAAGTGCATACACCCTATCTTCCAGCTTTTCACCATGCCGAAATTTCATGCCCCCATTCGCTTTGAGCCACAAGGGCTTGAGTTGTTGGAGGTTGACCCTCGTAGTAAGGCAAAATTGGAAAAAGTAGCATGGCTACCATTTTTCTAGCGATTCAACGGCCATGACACTGAAGTAACAAAATATTTTTCCCTAAATCTGAATGGTGATAAGGCTCAATTTGAGGATGTCCAATTCAGGTTGATTGAGGGTTTGGTAGCGCAAGCATGCGGAATTCCACAACTGGGAGAATGCTGGTTTAAAAAGAAGCATTTCAACAAGGGCTTGTGCGCATCTTTCCTCCGTAAAGAACATTGGGACCCCGGTTGGAGTAAGGGAATTTCGCAAGATTTCTTGAAAATCAAGTACTGGAACTTATTGTTTTTCCTACAGAAATACATAATGTGTGAAGATTTCTTTGGGCTTGCATTCTTGTTTCACATTTGGCTCCTCGCCCATTTTCATGACAAGCCGTTAAATTTGTCATATTACTTGAGAATGTATCTGATGAAGATGTCAACTTGACGCCAAGGAAAGGGGGGCCAATTTAGAGGAAAATATCTATCACCATAGGCTGGTGAAAATCATCTTGGTGGAGGTTTTGAAAGACAAGAAGTGGACATGGGAGGAGTTCCTGGCTGAAAACTACTTTGCAAAAAATGAGGATTTTGATTCCTCAAATTCCATGGAGGACGCAATGGCAAAAAAATCGAAGAAAAATTCATGGATGTGTGGGCTACAAATAAAGGAAAAAGAGGAAGAGAAAAACTCTGACCCTTTAGAGTCTACAGAGGAGAAACCAGTGGAAAAATCAAAGAATAAGTCACGGACTCATGGGCCACTAGTAAAGAAGGAAGGAAGGGACGACATTGACTCTCCAAAGCCCATAGAGAAGAAGCCTGTAGAAAACCAAAGAAGAAGAAGTCGCGGACCCTTGGGCTCCAAATGAAGGAAGAAGAAAGGGATGAAGAAGTGGTGGTGATAGGGGAAACTGTGGGCAAACAACCTAAGGCGAAGAATGGAACTTCCACCTCTGTGAAAAGATTTACCAAAAGCCACATTGTTCAGTTGGCTATAAAGGATACTATGGATGCAGAAGTGTTGCCCGAGACACCGGATAAGAAGAAGGAGAAACACCATGGCCCACCCAAAGGTAAAGAGAAGATTGAGTCAGCTGAGTTCATCGGCGAAGAAGCAATGTCCTTTCAGGACTCCCCACTGCATGGAAGTGGGAATAGCACAGTAGGAGAACAGCAAGTAGAGGAGGACCTTGGGTCCCCTCAATCCCTCCAAGGACATCAAGAAGGGGAAGTAACCCCCCAG
Source organism: Pinus tabuliformis (assembly GCA_031772625.1). Classification (NCBI taxonomy): domain Eukaryota; kingdom Viridiplantae; phylum Streptophyta; class Pinopsida; order Pinales; family Pinaceae; genus Pinus; species Pinus tabuliformis. The sequence goes on along the minus strand of CM062807.1, from coordinate 994,898,208 downwards.
AAGAGATGGTCTCTGCAGGAATTGGAAGAAATCATCACCGAGCTCACCATTTCAGAGAGAGCCTTGAGAAAGGAAAACGAGACCCTGAAAGAGAACAGCCTGTGTATACAAAAAGAACATGAGGAGTGGGTTTAGAAAGTGGCCCAAATTATGAAAAAGAAGCAGGCTAGGATTGATCATCTGAAAAAGAAGAATGAATTATACAAGGGTCAAATTCCTACAGAATCCAGTGGTAACTAGTTGGACCAGTTGGTAGAGGTAGCAGATCAGTTGGCTACAATAGCTACAGCTCATGATAAGGAATGATTTCCTTTTTCTTTTTCTTTTTGGGGAAGATGCAACATTTTTGCTTGCATAAGGGGCATGCAAGAAGCTAGGTGTGGGGGAGATGTTGGGGCTTGGTTTTTCCCAATTTTGACACCCTTTTCCATACTTTACCTCTCCCATTTTAAACTATTTTTAACCTCTATTATGCCTATTTCGGTTATAATACTTAGGTTTTTGCCAAAAGGGTGTCATAGGCTAAAGGTATGCAAATTAACATGAAAAAGTGGCTTTTACATTAACTTTAAGTATTCCTTACAGCTAGTTGTTGTTTATTTAATTACCATGCCAACTAATCTAGAGTTCTTGTGCAGATTTATTTTGATTCGAAAACAGGCCCGGATTTCCTGCAAATAGCTGTGTGATCCTATTTCCTGCAAACACTCTGGAATTCCTGTAGTCGCAGATTTCCTGTAACCACCCAGATTTCCTACAGCAACATCGACAATTAGCTATGTTCCACGAATATATAAGCCAAACGGGAACATGGGTTTGTGGAGAGTTGATCACATATGGATGTTGTCCTATTGGCCATTTCAAATCTACCAACGATACCACCTAGATTCATAAACCTTCTCTCGTTGGCCATTTGGAAGAAAGCTACAACCATGTAACAGATTTCATCTAATCAATGCTTTCAGCCATGGATTAGACCCAGTATGGCTAAATTTGATTTTGTAATGGGATTGTTAGCCGATGGCTTAGAATAGTAATCTTCCTTCCTTCGAGCCATATATGGGCTTTTGTAATTGTATAAATTTTGTTCTAGTTTATATGATAAGGGGTTGTTGGGTTGGTTTCAACTAAGACTGTATATCAGATTGTACTCAACTGTATCTTTTTCAAATTAATACAATATTATATGTTATGTCTATTTCAGTGAGAAATATCTTCTAATTTGAAGGGGTTGTGAGTAAGGGAGGACCCCCTTAATAATAATTTGTTCCTACAGCTAATGCACTCTTTCTGATATATCAGCAACAATTGATTAAATGACTTAGTTACATGTTAATGTGTGGAATTCATTTAATGAAGATTTGATTTCTAATGTTGAGTGAATTTCTGAGTTTGTTGTAAGTTGATTTTTTATCTTTTCCTAGTCATCATCAGTAATATTAAGAGATGTAGAGGGATGTTTGATCCACTCTATAGCCTTTACTGCTACGTGATTGATGCACGAAAGAGTCATTGGTTTTGTATGATTGACTAGTTAGATTCATCAGCACTCATAGTGTTAAGCCTACATATATTTTGCGTAGTATCTCACAAGTTTACTTGCCCTGGGTTGATGATTTATGTTAATAAAATTATAAGGATATAGTTTTACGTGACACTTTGCTTGAAAAGTAGACCTTTGTGACCTTCTTCCTGCCCTTATGCAAGTAAATCTCGCTCTAATACCATGTTGAGAAATCTAGGGCATCATATGGATTAGGATCTTTAGGTAGATTTCTCTTAGACCTTGAAATTTCCTTATGATTGCTCTTTTCTTCTTATTATTTCTTTCAATTTATTATGTTTCTTTCATTAGCAAAAATTCCAAACAATGAAGATCACAACAAGGGACAAAAGATGTAGGAACTCATCTAGGGAAAAACCCCTATCTAGGGGAAAACCTAGTCGAACTCTTCCACTAGTATATTCAAATCAAGATGAGACAATCCAATAATCTTTAGACCTAGAAAAATACATCCTCTAATCACTAAGTCAACCCTTCCTTCCAGTAGATGATCCTTGCCAAAGTCTTCAAGTGCCAGCTTCTCAGATGCAACTTCAATCCAAAATTTTGGCCCCCAGCTTCAAAATTTCAGAATTGTAGTTCATTCATAAATTTTGGCCCCAACTTTATATTAGTAACTTCGCATTTGTGAGAAATAGATTCCCAAAAAATTGGTTCTTGTCTTCCCTTGCTTCTTCCTTCTTTATCCTCAACTTCTCTCTTCTTTTCTGCCTCTTTCTCTTGTAGATCGAATTTGTTGAGTGTGTATTCCAAATGATTTGAGCTACCTCTATATATATATATTGCTTTTGATGGGTCAAACAGCCCTAATCCAGGCCAAGTTCATGAGGATAGGTCCGACTTGGTGTGGAGGTGACAAATGATACTTTTTGACTCAAAAATAATTCTTTTTACATGATACAAAAAACCTAGAAGGGTCTAATAAATGTGACAATGACTCTTTTGATTCTTGACCAAGCCCGAGGCCTTCAATGGAGGTTGTGACCTAGAAAATAAATGAAAGAGCATGAAACCCATGCTTCAAATATATTTTTCTTTTACAATAAATTTTTCTTTTGACAAATACAATTATGAAGACATATACTAGTTACATTCTTCAACACATGTTGGGAAATCCAGGGCAACATAGTTAGGGCTTTTTATTTAATTTATTTCTCTTTTACTTGACAATTTATTGTGATTAGTTATTATTTCTTATTCTTTGTTATTACATGTTTATCATCAAGATAATTGCCAAAAATTCAAAGACAACAAAAGAACAAATGATGTAGGCACTCAGCCAGGGAAAAGCCCCTAACAAGGGGAAAACCTAGTCAAACTCTTCCACTAGTAGATTCAAATCAATTTGAGACAACCTTGACCACTTGACCCAAACGCTGACCTCCTTCAATCCTCCAAGTCAACCCAAGATTCAAGAGTTTAACTTCACGTACTTCAACAAACCTGTGTTTAGGGACATTAGTACTTTGTAGGAGCAGAACTTCACATGACAATAAATCTCGACTTTGAACCCTTTTCGATTGTAAATTTGTATATTTTTTTCCTGCAATATACCATAGATATCTTTGCATATGTGGCAGAGTAATAAAAAGAAATCAGTTGATCTTGACCTTCTTTTCTATACCTTCGATCCTTTCTTTAGACTTCCTTTTTTCACCCTTTTAGTTGCAAAGATATATTGTCGATGATGATCTTCCTCCAATGGCTCGAATACACGGCTATATAGATGCTTCTATTGGATGGTTGAGTCCCTTCATGAGGTTGAATTGATGTCTTCCTGAGGCCGGCCTAGAGGATGAAGTATACATGACACTTTTGACCTTAATAAAATTTCTTCCTTGATTTTACAAAGCCCAAGAAGGGTCTAGTACAAAATAATGATGACAATGACTCAAGACATAATCCTAGAAGCCTACAATGGAGGCTTGACCTATTGACTATTGACTATTGACCTAAGCATGAAACCCATGCTTTAATAAATCAATTTCTTTTAATAATAGAAATGTAATTTTCTTTCTTGTGACCAATACAATTATGAAGACTGACTCTATTTACATTCCTCAAGACTCCCTCTTAACTAGGGAGGTATTCATAATTACATGTATACATAGGTACATGGAAGATCTCAAAATGATATGCTCTACAAAGAGTTACAGCACAAGAAGTGCTACAGATTCCGACCAAGTTATTCTAATTAGGTGGGACTAAGGTGTGTTCCAAGGTTTATCCTTTATAGGTACCATCAAACTTTAGCTCTAACACCAACCCAAGGATCTAGGTGCGTATCCAAGGTCAGGGCTCCAAGACAAACGCTGCCCTCCCTACTTTTGGATGTAGACATCATCAAACGCTGACCAGATTTCCTCCCAAGCATCTTGTCACCCCAAGATGCTTCATCTCTCCTTATCAACTAAATCAAATATATCCACCAATCCATGCATGCTTCAAACAATCAACCTTCTTTTGTAGAGATATGCATAAACACAACCCCAATTAGTGATAAACTTTCACTATACATATTTAATACAAACCTTCGTGGTTCTTAATCATTCTGATGTTGATTGTTTGAATATTTTTATGGTGGGTATATTGAGTTTTAGTGCTCGGAATCAATTCCATAGTATTCATTGTTTGTGTCGGTATTTTGAGTCTACAACAAGACTCGTCTTAAGGACAATATCCTTGAGTCTACAGAAAGACTCATTATGATGTTTCTTATATCATCATCATATCAAACACATCTACTCGAAAGCTTTACTTCTTTAACTTTTCAACGACACCAAACTCAGCCTTAGCGCTTTCTTCCAAAATCATCGAAGTTTTGTTCACAACTTTATCATTATTGCTTCAGCTATTCTCGGATTTCAAACATCCTCATGGCCTTTTCATCAGGTTGTTAACTTATTTTCAAGCTCCCTCTCAACTAGGGATACATACACTCTCGTTTATCCAAGTAATTAGAAGACAAGTTCATCAATTATCTTATTCTTTCAGTAACATAGGCTCTTCCTTTTTGCATAAGCAATTCATCGAAGAATTTAGACATTCCAAACTTCATCATTTCTTCACATGGTAACGTGATCATGTCATCCAAGTTCTCACAACTCCCTCTTACCATCATGCTCCACATCATTATCAAATTATTATAAAATATGAGCTAAGCATCTTCATCATCTTGAAGACTATGTACCTATAAAACTTTAACAACAAGTACAACCAAACACAAATATGTATGTACAAGAGCGTGAAGTCAAGTATGTCATAATAAATTAGGTTTTTCTTATATTCAAGACCTAAACCTAGTTAGGTTTTATAATCAGTCAAGAGTTTCACCTATTAGAATTCTTGCAACAATATTTACTAGGGTTTTGTAATAAACCCTAGATTTCATCATTAAAATAGAATCATATCATTATTCGAAAACATTATACTTCTAGAGTTTCATTATCATGCCCTAGAATATCTATCTCTACTAGGGTTTTATTACAAACCTTAGATTTCAAAAACTAAATCATGAATATCAATAATCAAGTATGTCATAATAAATTAGGTTTTTTTTATATTCAAGACCTAAACCTAGTTAGGTTTTATAATCAATCAAGAGTTTCATCTATTAGAATTCTTGCAACAATATTTACTAGGGTTTTGTAATAAACCCTAGATCTCATCATTAAAATAGAATCATATCAATATTCGAAAACATTATACTTCTAAAGTTTCATTATCATGCCCTAGAATATCTATCTCTACTAGGGTTTTATTACAAACCTTAGATTTCAAAAACTAAATCATGAATATCAATAATCAAGTTAGCATATCAACATTTCATATCTAGGATTCCTTTATTATTTCCTAGAGACTTATATCATTCTCATAGTATGGTTTTATCATAAACCCTAGATACAAACATCAAATTCAAAAAATTAATAATTTTGACTAGGATAGGGTTTTAATTATATGGAAGCATACATACCCAAATATCCATGACTATGCAAGGGTTTAATCCCTACTATACCAAACCCTAAGAAAAAACTAGGGTTTCTAGACATCAACAACAAACCCTAAAAAGCTTAGGGTTATGAAAATACCAAAAACCCTAAACATTATGATTTTATCAGGTGATCTTAAAATTTATCAACAAACCCTAAGCGGACTAGGGTTTCATTATTAACATACCCTAAGCATTGAAGAGCTAGGGTTTATAGTGAACCCTAAAGGTTAGGGTTTCACCAAAATGAGCAAACAACAAGAGAAAGTGTGATAAGGGTAGATTAAATCTAAAGATCAATCACTCGAACAAGAATCTTTAAGATTCAAGACCTTAGACATGAGAGAGTTAGTAATATATACTAAATTTCAAAAACAATAGTACCTTTTTATGTAAACATTACTATCATGTGATCTTTGAACATACCTTGAGTTGCTCCTTTTATAAACCTTGAAGGACTCCCTTTGAATTATGATAACGACTTCATGAATCATTTCCTTATGAGTCAACTTGTGCCCAAGGATCCAACTTGCTTTATCAAGTCACCATATCTGCAATATTTATTGGCAAGTACAAACAAAATATATAGGTATAATAGTGCAAAGATTGTATAAATTTATTTATTACCTTCAAGCCTAGACATCAATTAATTTTGTTCTTAGCAACTTAGAATTATATCTTGGACTGCATATAAATCCTAGATATTATAAGATATGGTTTCTAAGTAAATTGAGAGTTTTCAAATTCTAGGATTACATGAGCAACTAAGCAAATAAGCATGTTATACATACCTTAAAATTTATGTACCTTAGACTTTGATATTTGATTGGGCTTGTTCCCTTTTCATGAAAACTGCATACATATTGTTAGATGATAAAAACATGAAAAGTAATAGAAATACATGTTTTTAAATGAATACTTTGAGTTGGTTCTCAAGTGTTGAATGTCGTCTTCTTTGACATAAGAGGATGTTTCCTAAGACCGTTACAGGTCCTCAATAAGACATTCTTTTTACTATTGTAGTCAGAGAAGCATAACCTTCTTTTATCACTAATTATAGTAGATGATTTTATTGCAAACTCTTCTTCTTTCACTTCTTTAATAGGACACATGTAGCTTAAAGTCAACCCTTTGGACTAAGGCTTTCTTAATCACAGAACAAATTCTTCAAAAGATGTGATTTTGATCCTCTTTATTTGTGCCACTATATAACAATTCCTAGGTATGCCTTTTATAGGAATATAGTCTTCCTTTCATGGTAACTATAGTTATATATCAGAACTTTCAATTAGGTCAAAAGACTTCATATAGTTCAGAATTGGTTACCCATGTAATCATGTATATAACCTTATATAGTTTGGACTTCTAAGATGATTGCAGATCCTTAATTACATGAATAGATCGTTTTCCTTTTCAAGACTCTAGGCCATTTATCTAAATCATCCATCCTTGACAATGATACTTTTAGACCTCTTTTCTTTCCTTGTTATAAGTGTACGATTTGCCCCAAAGTTAGTAATAAGAGATTCAATTTCTCTTCTAGGCTGACTGTAACCTTATGACAAGTCTTCCAATAAAACCTTTAATACCTTCGACTAATTTGGTCTTGGACTCTTTCAAGTGAAGATACTTTGCTAGTCTATATTTGAACTTTGAATTATAGAGGTGACCCAAAATATTTTTGGATTTTTGAGGATACATAGAATTTCGGACCCTTTCTAGAGTGATTTCAGATGATGCTCAGGACTTTAATTTCTAGCTCAAGGAGCTTACCCTTGAGAGAGTTGTCATCTCATCTATTTGTACCTTTGAAACAATTCTTTTGACCTCTTGAAACTCCTTTGAATTTCTTGCGGCCTAATGACTGTGTATAGGGATTATAGATGTGTCCAAAATTTGTTTTTGATTCCTCTAGGAGCTCAGTCCTAGGAGACTTGGTTCCTATTCTTGTCTTGAAGCCTTAGATGACCTTATTTCTGCCCTTACATAAATGAACCTGGCTCTAATACCATGTTGATAAACATAGGGCAACATAGTTAGGTTTTCTTTTTTAATATATTTCTCTTTTACTTAACAATTTCTTGTGATTAGTTCTTATTTATCCTTCTTTGTTATTACATGTTTATCATCAAGACAATTTCGAAAACTTCGAAGACAACAAGAGAGCACATGATGTAGGCACTTAGCCAAGGAAAAACCCCTAACATGGGGAAAACCAAGTCAAACTCTTCCACTAGTAGATTCAAACCAATTTGAGACAACTTCGACCACTTGACCCAAACAGTGACCTCCAATCCTCCAAGTCAACCCAAGATTCAAGAGTTTGACTTCACATACTTCAGTAGTCAAAAAAACTTTGAGTATTCATCAAAATCTCACATACTTCATGTTGGGTGTGTGTTATATTCTTTCCACAATTCACTGGGTTTGGGGAGATGAGAAATATTTTATTTTGATGAAAGAGTCTCATCCTTATTGTCAGAGGAGATGAGACAGAAAAATATGGAGAACCAGAATGGATATGCCTTATCTCTGGGAGGCCGGTCCTAGAACAAAAACAAAAATAAGTTTTCAAGTGGTAGATCTAAATATAGAGGGAGATCTAAATCTTCAGGAAAACCTACAAAGGTATGTTGGAAATCAAGAAAGGAGGGGCACTACAAAAAGGATTATAGATCTAAAACTCCTGAGAAAGGAAAGGGATCTGATGCTGCTCCTTTTGTAGAGGCGAAAACCACCCCAGATGAAGGTGGGGATGTGTACTTCGCTTCTTCTTCAAGTACACATGTAGATCATGAGGCATGGTTGTTTGACTTAGGTGCATCCTTTCACTTCAATCCTCATATGGAGTGGTTTTGCAAGTACGAGAAATGTTATGGTGGTGATGTCTTCCTAGGGGATGACAGGAAGGCTAGAATCATAAGACATGGAAAATTCAAGTTGAAGTTGCAAGGTGGAAGGATTAGAACACTTCCTAGTGTTATGCATATTCCTGCATTGACCAGAAATCTGAAATCTATAACCAAGATAGATGATGCAAACGTAAAATAGTGTTGGAGAAAGATGCTTGCAAGATGGTTCGAGGAGCATTGGTATTGATGCAGGGAGTTTAGATCAGAACTCTATATAAGTTGTTGGGAAATATTGTTATTGATTAATGTAACAATTGTGTATTTCCTGAAGGTGGAGCAAAAAATATTCTAGTCTCTGGAGAAAAAAATATGTTGTGGCATCAAAGACTGGGACACATTGGAGATAAGGGATTTTGAATACTACATGGTAATGTAATGATAGAAGGCATGTCTAATTTCTCTCTGGATTTAATTTTTGTGAACATTGTGTATATGGGGAGAATAATCGGGTGAGTTTCCCCTTTGGTGCTAAGAGGGTGAAAGGTATATTAGAGTTGTGCATATTGATGTGTTTGGACATGTTTTGGTTCCATCTCTAGGTAATTTTGTGTACTATGTCTCGTTTATAGATGACTTCTCGAGGAATACAAGGATATATTTCCTCGGGAAGGAATATGAAGTCTTTGACAAGTTTAAATAATTTAAGGCTCTGGTGGAATCAGGCGGAGGAGAAGATTAAGGTGTTGAGGATAGATAATGGTGCAAAGTTTTGCAAGAAGGAATTTGAAGAGTTTGTAAGAAGTGTGGTATAGCATGAGAAAATACTACCCCATACACACCTCAACAAAATTTAGTTGCAGAAATAATGAATAGGACATTGATTGAAAAGGCAAAAAGGATGCTCAGTGGCACTAGATTAGGTCAGGAATTATGGCTAGAGGAAATGGATACTACATGTTACCTGGTTACAGATCACCTTCATCAACTTTGGAGGATAAGACCCCACGTATGGATTGGTACGAAACCATGTCTTTCACATATGAGTGTATTTCGTTGTGATGCATATGTACACACTCCAAAGGAGAAAATAACCAAGCTATATGGTAAATCTGAAAGGTGAATCTTTATTTGGTATAAGGATGGTTTAAGGAGTTATAGGTTTTGGAACTAAGAAACAAGGAAGGTTGTGTATAGCTGAGGTGTGTTGTTTAGAGAGGTGAAAGATGTTATTAAGCATGAAGTTCTACCAAAGGAACCTGAGAAGATAAAATTTGAATTGCAAGAGGAAGAATCGGACTCTACAGCGGAACAGGAATCAAAAGAGGAAGAGCCACACACTCCAATTTTGAGAAGATTGGTTTGAGAGAGAAGGAAACTAGAGAGGTATTTTCCAACAAATTTCTATTCAAATTTTGCTTTATTTATTACTCATGATTATCCCAAAACTATCAGAGAGGTAGTGGATTCAAAGTGTTACACAGTAATTTGTCACCATTTGTCACCGTCCTTGTTACCCCTCTCCCGCACTTTGGAGGACTCATTCCGGGACCTGTGAGAAGTGACATAACTTGAAAACACTTGCATTATGTTCCCCTAAGTATGGACTTCATATGCCCTGAAGACATCTCCTGCAGAATATCCTTAAAAAGTTCCCTTTTTCCATTAGCGCGGATCCACAGTGTATTACTCGCGCCAATGGGGGAAATCCTCCAAAGAGGGCGCTCTAGTTGGCGCTCTGTCTCAGATCTATACCCGTGCCAACCGATTTTGGGAAAGCTTTTTAACAAACGCACGTGCGAAAGCTTTTTCCTTTCGACTCATGAAGCTTTTTAAGGATAATGCCAATCCCATGGATGTCTTGATTCATCATATCTCCCTTTCCTCTATCCATAATAGCTTTTTGAGGATAAACCCAATCCCATAGATGGTGTGATTGATCTTATCTCCTTCTCCTCCATCTATAAAAGCTTGTTCTGTTGCATTTGACAAGCTAGTTCGAGCATAGGGAGAATTATACTTTCAGAAGTCTAAGAGATTGCTATAAGAGTCTTCTTTGCATTCATAATCAAAGAGAGAGAGGCTTGTTCCCAATCCCGACGAGCTTTGCAAGACATATGTAGCTGATCACCCAGCCAAAGGAGGATTTGATGTCAGAACTATGGTTGTATTCTTCTTTGTTGTTTATCAATAATAGATGACTATCATTATGGTTCCACTCTTGTTGTTCATTGTGATGATGTTTGAGTTATATCTTTTCTGACCGATATATAATTGCATCTATTGGATTTTATGCTTGTATTTGTGTTGTTCTTTGCATGTGCAGGTGTCCATTCACGGAGATCGTGAGGATCGTGACCGGTCGGAGCAAAGGAACGGGAGTGTCGACTCTTCTACAACACTAGCGTTGGAATCCAAGTAGGCTCTCATAATCCACCTTTAATTTGCAATTAGGAACTTGCGTGATAGCATTGTTTGATTGTTGCTAGACCCATTTTGGGCTAGTGGGGATCGCCTCTGTCCGCAGAGGGGATTTACCTCCCCAACAATTTGGTGACTCCGCTAGGAAGTTAGCTTGTTGTTTGATTTGTAAACTTTAGACGGAGCCTGAAGTACGACCAGATAGCCTTCGAAACGATATTGCTTTGCATTAGCGAAGTAGATCAACGCCACTTTAGTCAATCTCCGGTTTGGTTTACGAACTAAACATCTTGGAGTTTATCTTGCCTCTTTGGTTTTTCTTGTTTTGCTTGTTTGGTCAGCTTTGCGGGTTGATTCTTTGGTTGTCTCTTGCTTCTTGGTCTGTCTAGGTACTGCTAGCCTAGTCTTGGATTGCTTGTTTTTTATTTTAGCATAGAAAACTCAATTGGCGCTCTTTTTTTGCATGACAGTCGCGCCATTGGCATCGCTTGTCAATGTACATCCCACGCCAATCCTCAATTGGCGCTAATTTTAGCCTGAAATTCGCACCAGCCCAGGGAACCTTTTAGAGTTTGCTTGTTTTGAGCCTTCCAAGCTTGGTTTTTGTGTCTGGATACTTCCTCTAAATCACTTGAGTGTGTTAGAGTATTGTTTGACTGGTTCTTGTCCTTTACCCTTTGGGTGTTTGCTTTTTTCTACCGATTTCACGTTTTAGCCCTAGGACATCTAGTGGCTTTGTGCATCGAGCCTTCCTTAGGAGTTTTGGCCTTCTGTTGGTCCAATCGACTTTTTGGTTACTCTCTTGCACTTGTTCAGTGGTTGTTAAAGCTTTTTATTGTGTTATTCGAGCGATTTACCTCTTTTTCGCTTGGATTTCGCTTAGCTTCGTTTAGGCTTAGATCACATAGCTCATTGAGGTCTTTGTGATTTTTCTTGGTTTGAAAGATTGCCTTAGTGTTTCAGGGACTTGATTGTGTTTTGATTGAGTGAAATTTGTCTCTTTTACTCTTTGTTATTATCTCTCAAAATTTGTTTAGTGCACTTTTCCATTGAAAAGAAAACGAACAATCTCTTTTGCTTTGAATTAGTTAATGGAAATTAGAGCTTTTCGTTGTTGTTAGTGATTAGTGACTTTACAGAAAAGTTTTGTTTATTGCCATTAGCTGCATTAGAGTTATTGTTGATTGTTTTATGATCATTTTGTTTGATTGAAAGATCTTAACTCTCTCGTAGCTAGCGTTCATCGAATGAAATGATATATTTTGGCACATAGCTTGCATTTAGGAAATTGTGAGAGATTACATACGGTAGGACCTGGAAACTGAAACCTAATCAAAGATCAACCGTAAAATGAACTGAATGAATCTAAAAACGCATTGGAACTTAACGCATACATCTATAGGTCTAGGCTAGAGACGTGTTCCGGCGTCGTTAAACCTAGTCACTGTTGTTTCACATTAAGGTTGGGTGATTCCTCCTTTTGTGACTCAATAGTGTTCTAGCACGGATTTGTGCTCCCACGTACCGTTGAGTATATGGGGAGACCCCACTAGGTTATCATCCTTTATCCACAGGAAGCCGTGTCTGCCGCCTTACAAGCCGTAACGCACTGAACACAGCATTCGGGAAGATTGATTGCCGTACGGAAAATCCTTGGTTTTCATATGATTGCCAAGGTGTATATGCAGTTTTATGGATTTTTTTGTTAAACCCTTTGCCTAGTTCTCTAGAGTAGTCACTTTTGATCCTTTTCGGACTCCCTAAAAGAAAAGGCTCATCTGAGCATTTTGTCACTTCGGGCTCATTAAAAATTCGAAGGAGACTAGAGTCATATTTTTGTCCTTTTCTCAACTCTTAAAAACTGAAAAGGTCAAGTTCGGTTCCTTTGTCTTAAAATTTATTCCGCTGCGATTCACATTTACCCGGTTAGATCTTGTTTGCATTAGCTTGAGTAGGCTTCTTTTTCAATGGCAACCTTTCCGGGGTTCACCAACCCAGGGATCCCCTCTGACGGAAACCCTGGTCATTTCGCTCCTTTTGGGAATGTTGGTGCTCCTTACATGGCAACGTTGTCCCTCCTATGGTTAATTATCTGGTTGCCTGTTTGGTTGTTCCCAACCTCTTTGGTCCCTACCGTTTCAACTTCTGGTCAATCAGTCCCTCCACCATAACAACATCATGTTGATTCTAAGTATTGGATTTTATGCTTGTATTTGTGTCGTTCTTTGCATGTGCAGGTGTCCATTCACGCAGATCGTGAGGATGGTGACCGGCCGGAGCAAAGGAACGGGAGTGTCGACTCTTCTACAACACTAGCGTTGGAATCCAAGTAGGCTCTCATAATCCACCTTTAATTTGCAATTAGGAACTTGCGTGATAGCATTGTTTGATTGTTGCTAGACCCATTTTGGGCTAGTGGGGATCGCCTCTGTCCGCAGAGGGGATTTACCTCTCCAACACAAAGGATGGAAAACTCTAGAAGGAGGCTATGGTTGATGAAATGACATCTTTAGATAAAAATGAGGCTTGGGATCTGGTGGAGTCGTTTGTTGGAAGGGAACACATTGGCAACAAATGGATTTTTAAGAAGGAGATGAATGTAGAAGGAAAGGTGGAGAAATACAAAGCTTGGTTACTAGCAAAAGGTTATTCACGGGTGTCAGGAATTAATTTTGAGGTAGAACAGATGGATGTGAAGGAAACATTTCTTCACGAGGATCTGAAAGAAGAGATCTACATGAAGCAACCTGGAGGATTTGCAGTGGAAGGTATGAAAGAACTGGTATGCAGGTTAAAAAAATCTATGTATTGGTTAAAACAATCACCAAGGATGTGGTATAAAAAAATGTATAGATATATACGGGGACTTGGCTTCACAAGGAGCAAAGCACATTACTGTGTATATTTTAAATTAATTGGTGACCGTGTTATTTATTTGGTCTTGTATGTGGATGATATGTTGTTGATTGGAAATGACAAAGAAATTATCCAGTATTTGACCCAGTTGCCCTCTAAATTCGACATGAAGGATCTTGGTGCTGCAAACTATATTTTGGGCATGAAACTTAAATGAGATCAGGAAAAGAGGAAGCTCTGGTTATGTTGTCGCCTCTCTTACACACTTAGATGATTTTCTTAGAATATGCCTACAAACTTAGTCCTTGCAAGGAAAAATAAAGATAAAGATAGATATATATTATATCAAATCTAATAAAATACATATCTTTTGTGAGAAGGTAGAAGATCCCTTTGGAAGGGCTCCCTCTCACCATGAAGTATCAGCATCTTCATTTCTTTATGTACCTACAACATTCACTTACAAGTACGACAAAAAGTATACAAGTACAAGAGTATGATTACAAATTAGGATTTTAGATCCAAACCCTAAAATATCAATTCTAGGGTTTCAAATTAAATTCTATACTTACTAAGTTTTCTAATTTCTCCCTAGACTTCCTTGAAAACCTAGAGATCAAAACTAAGGTTTCTTTGAGGGAACAAAATTAGAATGAGATTAAGGTTTCTTTACTAGTTAGGATTTACAAGAATTTTAGCTACAAACCTTAGAACAAAGAAAATGAGATTTCAAAATCCTAATCTACTTTAGTTTAGATTTTATATGAATAAAATCAATTGTACTTGCCTTAGACTGTTGCAACATTTCTTCAAAATTCCATGGTCTTCTTCTTCCAAAGATGTTGAGTTCAAGGAATACTTCAAGGACTTCCACAAACATGCTTCTTATGATTGCTTTGACCCTTTTCAACCATGCTTCCTTGAATATGGATACAACCTTTATGTTTTGAATCCACTATAGTTTTAATTTGTAGATTACTTTTTTATTCATAACATTACTCAAGATCTTCATATCCTTATGACAGAAATTCACGAGAGAGATTTGAATCCTTTCATTACTATTATAACTTGTACATTATAGCACACTTTTATCTTCAAATTGTTATTTATGCTCAGAACTTTTTGATCAGGTGTTGTAGTGGAAATTCGTATCATATAGTAAATATTCTTATTACACCACCTATGTGTTGGTGGAAAATTGTAAAAGGTAGAGACCCAAGGCTCAGATATAGGGGTCAACAAAGGATTCATTGTAGTCTAGCGTAAATTCAGCATTTTCACCTTACTCAAGAGGAATAAGGCTTTTCACCTAAGGCGTGTCATGACCTTACTAGGATAGGGATTAGAACTAGGCATCAAGGAGAGTTGTGCAAAAATTATCATTCCCATCTACTCTAGAAATCATAACATCTTGCATATAACCATCGCAAAGTGTAACTTGCAAAGTATCCAAAGAGGCAGAAGACATCTACATTCATTCATACGAAAAAAAAATTAAAGAGGCCCATGCAACTAACACTTTCAGAACCATAAAGAAATCACACAACTCTTCCCATTAATGTAAAGCATCATTACATTTTGGCGTTATGGCCCTTGAGATTGTAATAGAAGAATCAGTATACAAAGTAGCTCAGAATCAGATGAACACAAAGCAAAACTAAGTTTATTAGACTCAGCAATAGCTTCTTAGCATATGACCTTCTTCTCCCTTCTTGTTGTCTTTTCCTTTAGCTTTTATAAACTACACTCACCTAAACTGCCAATCTCTTCCTCGGATGCCATGCACTTTCCTCCTTAGATGTTTTTGTGGCTCGACTGCAACTGTTCCATCTCTCATTGAAGACCTTTACAGCTCGACTGTGCTTTCATGTCCCCATATTTTTCGCTTTCCAACTTCAGTGTTTGACGAACCTTGGCCGATTTTATCTCTTTCCCTCGATTGTTTCCTCCACAACTTCCCTTTGGTCAGACTTGGTCAAAATGTATCAAAAACTCTATCCCCAAAACGAAGGACCCAACATGCCCTGATTCAATCCTTGGTTGATGTTTTTGTTTCTTATTGTTTTTGGAAGGCTCTTTCTTATGTTGCTTCTTCTTGAACTATTCCTCTGTGTGTTGCAAACTCTCCTTCAAACAAAGGACCCAACTCTGGGACAAATTGGGTGGTTGTGTCTTGAATTGGGTATATTCAGCAAGTCTTGACCACCATGAATCCGTCAATATGACAGCTTTCTCAATAAATTGTATGGTAATTTCATTTGTTGGTTGGTTGGGTAGTGCATTCAGAAGAGCATTCCATTGAATTTTTTCTTCTGCGCTAAGCTACAGCAGTTTCTGGAAATGGACCTGTGTTGGTGGTTTGAGGTTGCAGAGTAGAGCCTTGGTAGAGCATGAGTCATCCTCAATTTGTTGGATCTTTTTTTTTTAGCATATCAGTCTGTGAAAAAATATCATTTTCCTTATCAAGGTCAAGTGTGTTCAAGGCTTGGTCAAGCAAGTAGTGAGCCTATTGTTGCAAATCATAGGCTGGTTGATTTTTCTTGGAAAGGAACCCCCACCAGTCATGAACCTGAGTGAAGATTTATTTCACCTCTCTAGGAGCCTGATAAAGGGTCGCCTTTAGAGAATCCACATCAGTGGTATTCTACTCAATATCATTGGCATACTGGGTGGCTAGATTAGGGAACACTCTTTGGCTAGCTGCGATAGTTTTTTGAAGCTCCTTGTTTGCTGAAACAAGGTCGGTAGATACAGTTCTGATGTAATCATAGCAATATGAGAGAATCCAGGCTAAGATTTCCTCCAATGTGTTTGGTGATACCTCACCAATGGTAGGCCAAAGAGCCTCGAATTTGGTGTTGATAACATCAACCAATTGTTGTAGCACTTGATTTTCTTAGAGAATTTAATTGCGCTCGACCATAATGGGGAGAAGTTGTTGTTGTTGTTTCTCATGTTCAAGTTTCAAGTTATTGTGCAGTGTCTTTGCTTGGTGAATAGCCAGTTGAATGAAGGTAAATAATTGAGAGGATGACTAGCTCTGAAGGTCATCTAGTGTCATAATAGAAAGTGGAGGGTATTAGGCTTGCAGTGGTTGTCCATTGGCAACCAATTTCTCAGATTGTCCTTAATGTGAAGTTTCTCGGTGTAGGGTCTCTGTAGTGTGGGTTCTAGTGAGGTATAGAACAAAACATGTTGGTGAAATGGGAATGGGATTGGATGCCTAAGGTAAGACGATTATAACTTCTTGGCCCTATGGACAAGAGTGAATATGTTGGTTGGTTACTAGTTGAGGGCTTGATGCTAGTAATAAATATAACAAAGGTATGGTAACCAAATCCATAGTTGTATGGTGAACAGCAAGGGCATATTAGTCAGTTTCGGTGATGGTTTAAATTATGGAATAAACCTCCATCTCGGAATCAACACGGAGGAGGTTTCTAGTCGGAGGAAGGTCTGAAATGGTTTTGTAGGTGTTACAGATCTATTTCGGCACATCACTCCCATCATTCATATCAGTACCATTAGGGCTCATCAAACCCTAATTCAGTTGCTACATGCCCTAGAGAAGTCACCACTTTGAATGCCACCTTCCCTGAGAGTTTCTTTACCTCAAGCCCTCCAGAATTGCCCCCTTGAGGGACTAGCGCAGCCTTGGATAGGGGTAAGTGTGCTCCAGTGCAGGTATGCCCATGTCAGGGTGCTCTGCAGAGCATCTAGGCCCACTTTAACCTACGCTAGGCAAGATTGAGTGAAATTCACATAGGGTTTCGAGAATATTCTTATCTTCTGAAGCCATCTAGAATATTCCCACACTTATCATTTCTTATGAGCTCAAAATTGGATAGGGAATGAGTTAAGTAACCTCCTATCCTCTCATCCCTTCCTCCATGGAAACTAACTCTAAGTGTGGAAGGCCATTCAATACCCTCATTTATGACAAAACCTCCTCCATCTACTTATAAATTGAGCATTCATCTAAGTGATCAGGGGCTGGACTTTGAGAATTTGTAAGGAGATATTGTTGGTGTGAGAATTGAGAGTATAAGCAAGTAGTGTTATACTGTCAGAGTGTCATGCTATTGATGTGATGTTGGTTGGAACCCAAGTTGGAAGAGTGGCAATGGATCAGACTTCATGGTTGTAATTCTTCCTTCTACCTAATAAAGTTGTTTACAACTTTTTCCATGTGCTTATCTTGATATATGATGTTTATATGTGTGAATGTATCTAATTCCATTTACTTATAGTTGTTAGATCTCTTGCTTTGATTGGTTCTTTGTCTTTTGTTTATGCTTGCAGGTACTTTTTGAGCGAGTTAAGTTCAAGGAGTGACGGGAATCATACAAAGGAGACAAAAGGAAAGTGAAAGAACAAGTAGATCCTTTGATTCCCTTTGTCTTATTTATTGTCTATAGAAAAAGGATAAGTGCTTTAAATCTGTTGTTCTAGGTGTTGTAACATGTATTTTGTTGTTTGTTTCATTCAAAAATCACTTGAAAAATATTTTGAAAAAATATAAGGTAAGTATATCAAAATAAAAATATAAAAGAAATGAAGAAATATATCGTATTTACAAAGGAAACAAGTGTTAAAGCATTAACAACGAACCTGAAAAATATATGTTGCGTTTAAAAGTTCGGCGGTTCCGCAATGATTATGGACGGTTGGTTCCACTGACAAGCACCGATTGCGATTTGTGATTGGGTTCTGGGACCGATATTATATATGTCATATTTTATAATGACAACGAGTCTGAAACAACACAGAGTGCTTATATATTATATATATATATGACCCTACTGATCGCGATCTGCGATAAGGGCCGGACCCGAATAGCCTTTATGCAGGTTCATTTGCCAATTGCGATGAGCGATGGGGATTCCAGACCCGATAGCTTATGTGCTATACTTTATAATTCAGTGTGTTCGTCTTATCGTGGGTTGTAAAGATTTTTATTGATATTCATATATATTTTTTGTCTACGTTGTTTTATGTGAGTTTCTATTATAAAGGATTATAATAGAAAGCCGGACTCGAAGCATATATATATTATATTTTAAAGCCTCGGCGGGTCCGCAATCATCGCATAGCACTTTATATATATGTATATGACATGTCAATTGCAATTTATGACAGGCCGGATCCAATAGTGATATATTATGTTATATAAGTCTGGCAGATCCACAAGGCATCTGAAAAAGAAAATTTTAAGATATAAGGTAGGTTTTCAGGCGGAGCAAAAAACGGTAATGGTTTTATTGGAGCTCACCTGATCCCACTCAGCATTCAACACGTAGCAGTCAGGTGGAGAGAGGAAACCGCCCATTTTGGGCAGGTATTCTCCGGGCTTATGTCCCACCCGAAACCTTTACAGACTGTCCAATCTGAAAAGCATAGATCAACAGTGGGGATGAATCGGCGGGAAAGTATACCTCGAAACTTGTGCGAAAGCGGAAAAAACATGTTTTATAATATATTTTCATTATAAAAGGTTTACAATAGAAAAATGCAGGTATAAAGGATTTATGCATAAGTCCAACACTTTCATAGCTATGTGGCGTAAGGGTGCATAAGTTAAGTTTTACAGTGATTTTCGAGCCGATTGCGATTTGCGATGTAGGTCAATGGAGCACTGAATGAGCGGATTTGATAGGTTAATAAAGCAAGATTAACTCTTTTGATTTCTGGATTAATCATAAGTTCGCGTTAATTTCACTATGTAAAGTGGAAAATCAGGGTTAGATCTGAAGCTGAAGAGGAAGACAATCTGATATGTTTCTTTGCATTTTGGCCAATCAGAATGCCCATGTAAGCCCAAGATTATACAAATTAAACACATTTCATTATGGCTAAAACGAATTAAGCATCATTAGGGCATTTACAGAGGAATTCAGTAGTGGATCAACAAAGCAAGCCAGCAGTTATCATCCCCTTCTGAATCCAATTATGTTCTTGTTATTTCATGTTCTTTGAGGCGTATTTTACCCTCTGTAAAATTCTATAAAAGTTTTTACTTCATATAGTTATAAAAATAGTTAGATAATTTGGGCATTTTCAAAAAGCAACAACTATTCCATAATGTATAAAAGAGGAAAATTTACTAAGAAATCGTTGGAATTTTGGAGAACCCGGAGACTAGGCTACTGTATTCCTGATATCATCGTTGATTAATGAAAGGATCAGAAGTTTCCATGAGTTGTTGCATATAATTTTGTAAGCTTCTATGTCATGTGTCATGCTATGTTTTCTTATTTTCAAGTATAATAATGTATTCGCAGGTCTTTATTTGCTTATGTAGATAAAGTTAAAATTCCTTAAAAGAACGCTCCTATACTTGAAGTCCGCACTTCCTTTCTAAATTATAGATAATAGTTTCTGTGAAAGACCAGCATATTGTCTATGATTCAGTTCTCATTATCAGAATTCCTCTAAGTTACAGATAGTAGTTTATGTGAAAGATCAACATATTATCTTTAACATCTCCTTCAAACTTTCTTCATTCATCATTTATATCTCGCAACAAATGGCATTCTAAGATGTTCTGGTTATACATGTATTGAGAGTTAAAGAGCTAGTTTTCCAGGTCCTTCATTTGAAAATACAACAAACAATAAGTGACAGTAAACAAATATTTATTAATGTCTTAAGCATAATTTCCCCACAGCCAGGAAATTGGTTTCTTAAGGAATAACATTAATTGGCGACGTTGCCGGGAGAGAAGACAAGAAGATTTTTCCCTGGGTTTCAATATTTTCCTCTGGTTGTTCAGTGAGGAGAAAATATTTGGTTGTTTTGAATCAAAGCAATAACTCTGACTTCAAGAAGGCCCCATACGATATCAGACACTTCACAAAAGAAGGTTCAAGCTCTTTCAGATCCTGAAAGGCTGGTTTCAAGGAGGGTTAGGAAGTCTAAGATCTCAACTAGACCAATTCCTACATTGTCTACATCAAGTAGCAACTTATCTAAACATTCATCTAATAGAGAGTCATCTTTTTCATCATATTCATTTCAAGAACCTAGTTGTCAAGACCAATCTTTTGAGTCTGTTACTTTTCATTTACCTGTTGTAATTATTCAACCTCAACCAATAACCACATTACCTCCTTTGCACATTCCATTTACCTCTCAATCAAGTTCCACATATATTGGTAATCAAAGTTCACTAAACATTGCAGCACCTACATTCTTAGTGAATAGGTACGCACCTCTTCAACTACCACAACCTTTCAATCAAATGCCACAGGATTACCTTAAAACTCTTCCACGTTTTTCAGGAGAAGATGAATAGACAACAGAGAATCATGTAGTAGTATTTTGTCATTTTGCAGGAAGCCTAAATGTTGAACATTTAGATGTTGTTTTAAGACTTTTTGTTCAGTCCCTGGATGGAGAAGCAAGGAAATTGTTCAAAGGACTTCCTAATAATACCATTCCTTCTTGGGAAGATATGGAACGTGTGTTTATTCAGAGATGGGGAGAAAAAAGAGACCATGGATATTCATTAATAGAGTTTAATGCCATAAAGAATGTTAGGCCAGGGTAACTCCAGAATGGGCAGAGAAAAAACCGATTGCTTAATTCATTAGCTAACTATCATTTATATACAGAAATAGGACGGATCAGTTCATCTTCTTGATGACTGATCGCGTTCCAGTTCACCCCCGTTGAGGATTAGGTGTCAACATTGCCCCCCTTAATCTGAAGGGATGTTGGTGAGTCCAAGCATCGTTCTGAATCTTTCAAGCTTTTCTCTTCCAAGTGCTTTGGTGAAGATGTCTGCAATTTGCTCGTTTGTGGAACAATGACGGAGATGGATTGTTTTGGCCTCAACATGATGTCGGATCAGATGATATTTAGTATTGATGTGCTTAGTACGATCATGGAACTTTGGGTTCTTGGCCAACTTTATTGCAGAGGTGTTATCAATCATGAGTGGAGTTGATTGTATTTGTTTTACCTGAAAATATTCAAGAATTTTCCTGAGCCACACAATTTCTTTTGTTGCTTCAGCTGCTACCACATATTCTGCTTCTGTTGTGGAATCTGTTGGTACTGATTGTTTGCGTGATCTCCAGGAGACAGCTCCTGATCCAAGACTCATAGCATATCCTGAAGTAGATACCCCAGTTTCTTTGTCTCCATCGAAGTTTGAATCAGAGTATCCAATCAAGTTGAAGTCGTCCACCTGTGTATACTTGATTCCAAGGTCTTGAGTTCCCTTCAAGTACCTTAGAACTCTTTTTGCAGCAGACCAATGTCCCTCACAAGGCTTTTTCATAAACCTGGAGAGGATTCCAACAGCAAATGAAATGTCTGGTCTGGTAGTAGTGAGGTAGATGAGACTTCTTACAAGCTGTCTATACTTTGTTGCATCCTCAAATTCCTTTCCTTCAATAGATGTGAGCTTCAAGTTTTGTTCCATTGGAGTAGAAAGAGGATTGCACTCTGTCATGCCAAATCTGTTTAACAAATCTCCAATGTATTTCTTTTGAGAAAGAAATATAGATTTTGGATGTTGGGTTACTTCAATGCCAAGATAGTAATGAACATAGCCCAAATCAGTCATTTCAAAAAAAATTCCTAATTCTTTCTTTATGGATGCAATATAGCTTTCATTGTTCCCTGTCATTAAAAGATCATCTACATATACCACAAGATATACAACTATTTTGCCAACTTTCTTGACAAATAAAGTTGCATCATCAAGATCAAAATGATTGAAGTTGAGTTTCAGAAGATGCTCAGTTAGTTTTTCATACCAGGCTCGTGGTGCTTGTTTGAGGCCATACAAGGACTTCACAAGTTTGCATACTTTATGTTCATGTCCTTTCATAGCAAATCCTTCAGGCTGGGACATAAAAACATTCTCTTTTAGATCTCCATTCAAGAATGCAGTTTTTACATCCATTTGATGGACTTTCCAACCGTTCTGAGCAGCTAGTGCAAAGAGTGTCCGGATGGTGGCCCATTTTGCTATGGGGGCAAAAGTTTCCTCATAATCGACCCCTTCCTTCTGTGCAAAACCTTTTTCCACAAGCCTAGCTTTGTGCTTGTCAAGTGAGCCATCAGCTTTGTATTTGTTCTTGTAGACCCACTTGCAGCCAATTGGTTTGGTTCCAAATGGAGGATCAACCAGCTTCCAAGTGCCATTCTTTATGAGGGCATCATACTCCTTCTGCATTGCTTCTTTCCATTCATCATGAGAAGCAGCTTCTTTGAAGGAAGTTGGTTCGAAATCTGTAGACAAGTTCAATTCACAATCATAAGTAACATCCATATCAACAGGTGAATTAGAGTTATCTACATCACCTCTGTTGGGTCCCTATAATACTAGTGATTACCCCATTACTATTGTAGTTATACCCCTTATTTATATTAATGTACCCATGTAGTGCCCATATTGTTACTATTGTGCCACATAGAAGCCCACTATTGTTATTGTTGTGCCTACAATATTATTGTTATGTAGGCTTTGATTGTATTGGACCACTTAGACTCCTATATATAGAAAGGAGGTATTTTCATTTGTATCATCCAAGAATTGTTCATTTATGTAATGTAAAGGAGGTTGCCCCCTCGAAGAGGCTGAATTCTAAGTCGTGGATCTCTCTTTTCTATCTTTTTGTGAGCTGGTTTCATAACATTTGGTATCAGAGCTTTGGATTCTAGGGTTTCGCTGCTCCAAACAGGTCATCGTGGCATTTTCGCTATAACTTTTTTTCTGTGACGTTTCAGAAGTCGCAAAAAAAAACCCATTTGAGAAGACATCGCGCTGAACCTTGGGTCCGAATTTCAGATATTTTTGCGCGATATTTTTGGAGATATGATCTGAGGAAGTTGGTCTTTTTGAGACTCCTGAATTACATTCAAAACAGGTGACCTGGGGAAAATTGTCATAACTTTCTTTCTGAGCATCGGATTGAAATTTCGTAAGAAGGTACAGAAAGAGGACGGACTGTAGTTTCTTGTGGGTGTTTTTCAGATCCAAAGGTTGAAACAGTGACTCGTGGCACGTCGTACAAGTTCGCTCTACTGAACCAGTCTAAAAGCAAGTCACTGTGGGAGATTTCACATAACTCTTCCTTGGAGAATCCAATTTGGCTCAGACTTGTGGCATTGGAAAGAGGACGCAGAAGGCTACTACAAGTAGAAATTTCAGAATTGGATGATCCGAAATTACAGAGATACATCAGATTCAATATCAGGCTTCTATAAAGTGAAAAAAGGTGTGTAGTTTTTTTTTTAATTTTTGTGTAAGCTTGGTTAAACGGAATTCAAAGGGCATAGTAAAGCATTATTATCGGTAACTGATGCCCCGAGGAAAGAAAATGCAAACACCTAGTAAGGAACCTGAAAGCTCTAGCATGACTCATGAAGAAGAGGAAGAAATGCTACATGATATATCAAAATTACAAGAACAAGTGCAACAAATGTCACGCTCACAAAAGCTAACAGAAGCTAAGATAAGTGGCGTGGAATCTAAGGTAAATGGAGTGGAATCTAAGATAAAGGGCATGGAAGCTAAGATGGAGGATTCGATGGCAAATTTGAAGATAGATTTGAATACAAACATGGAAGAATTGAAGAAGTTGCTACAAGAAAGGGTCACTAATGGTGAAAAGGTAGTAAAGGAAACTCATGATGAGAACAAAAGAAATGTTAATCATGATTCCATAGACTCTAATGTTGGATCGAAGACTCACCATGTTCCAAAAATCGATATGAGGAAGTTTGATGGCAAGGATCCCGCCACATGGATATTACAGATGGAGCAATTCTTCGATCTCAATAATGTGCAAAACACACAAAAGGTACGTATGGCAACTTTATATTTGGAACCAAATCAGTTTGTATGGTATCAATGGCTTTGTTCTCGTAAACAATTTATCACTTGGGCAATTTTTACGGAAGAATTGATAGCACATTATGAGGATACAAAAAGCAACACTTTTTTTAGCCAATTGATAAGTCTCAAACAAAAGGGTTCAATAATGGAGCACATTGAGGAGTTCCAAAAATTGAACATAAGGGTAAAAGATATTCCAGAGGAGCATAGGATTGATGTGTTCATAGGGTCTTTAAAGGATAATATCCAACATGATGTGCGCCTTTGGGAACCTGATTCATTAGAGAAGGCATTCAGGTTAGCAAGAAAAATGGAAAGCAAAATTATGGCAACTAGGAAGCATACCATTCACAACTATAAAGACGGAAGTGTTGTTGCCCATAGTCTTCCACAACCTACAAGGTTGACACCACAACAATTGGAAGAAAAAAGAGCAAAAGGGCTTTGTTACAATTGTGATAGCAAATACACAAAAGGTCATAAGTGTGCTGAGAAGAAATTATTCTACATAGATTGTGAAGAGGAAGAAGAAAAGGAGCAAGAAAGGTCAAAAGAAGAGGATATATTCCAGGAACAAAGCCTAGATGAAGAACAAATAAATCCGACCATATCTTGTAATGCATTGGCGGGAATTACCACTCCTCAAACCATCAAGATAGAAGGACAAATCAAGAAGAAAAAGGTAATAGTGTTGATTGATTCAGGAAGCACCCACAATTTTATTCATTGTAGGGTAGCAAAAGAATTGAATTGCTTCCTATATCCAGCACCAGAGTGTCAAGTGATGATTGCAAATGGAGGAACAATAAATTGTTCTGGAAAGTGCCATAATATCAAGCTATCCATGGGAGAATATGTATTGACTAGCCCAATGCTTTCCATTCCAATGGGAGGTGCTGATGTTGTACTAGGAGTCCAATGGCTACAATCCTTGGGTACAATAGCTTTTAATTTTCAAGAACTTTTCATGAAATTTTCTGTGGAAGGAAAGGAAGTTGAATTAAGGGGTATTGCAGGGAAACCAGGAAAGATAATCAGCTCTAATGGAATGACAAAGCTTCTAAAAAAGGAGCAAAGAGGTGTAATTGCACAATTATGTTCGCTAGATGTTTCCACATTGGAATCATCTATTTCTCCAGATCTCCAAAAAGTCCTGGACAATCATTCCAAGGTATTTGATACTCCCAAAGGTCTCCCACCTATGCGTGATCATGATCATGCTATTCATCTGATTCCAGGAAGTGTTCCTCCAAACATCAGGCCGTACAGATATCCCTATGTCCAAAAAAGTGAAATTGAACGTATGGTTGCAGAAATGTTAGAGGCTGGTATAATTCAACCGAGTCAAAGTTCTTTCTCAGCTCCAGTAGTATTGGTGCACAAGAAGGATGGATCATGGCGCATGTGTCCATGTGTCCAGATTATAGGGAGCTCAACAAGCTCACTATTAAAGATAAGTTCCCCATTCCTGTTATTGATGAATTACTGGATGAATTGCATGGATCAATTTACTTCACCAAGTTGGATCTTCGTTCGGGATATCATCAAATCAGAATGAAGATTGAAGACATTCCGAAAACAGCATTTAGAACTCATGAGGGTCATTATGAATTTTTGGTCATGCCTTTTGGCCTTACCAATGCACCTTCAACATTTCAAGGTTTGATGAATTCAATTTTCAAACCATTCCTTAGAAAATTTGTGTTAGTATTTTTTGATGATATACTAATCTACAGCAAGTCTTGGAAGGATCATGTTGAACATGTTGACAAGGTGCTACAACTATTGGAGGAGAAACAATTATATGCAAAAAGATCCAAATGTTTCTTTGGAGTCCAGGAGGTGGAATATTTGGGTCATATTGTATCTCATGAAGGAGTTAAGGTAGACCCTAGCAAAATTAAAGCCATTAAGGAATGGAAAATCCCCACATCCATAAAGCATCTGCGAGGATTTCTTGGGTTGACAGGGTATTATCGCAAGTTTGTTAAGAATTATGGGAGAATAGCAGCACCTCTAACAACATTATTGAAGAAAGATTCATTTTCATGGACTTCGGAAGCAACAAAGGCCTTTGAACATCTTAAAGAGGCAATGTGCCAAGCACCGGTCTTAGCTACACCGGACTTCACAAAAACCTTTATTGTGGAATGTGATGCTTCAGGAAATGGAATTGGTGCTGTTCTAATGCAAGATGAAAGACCCATTGCTTTTGAAAGTCGTCCAATCAAGGGAAAGTTTTTAAGCAAAGCTATTTATGAGAAGGAAATGTTGGCAATACTCCATGCACTTAAGAAATGGCGACCCTACCTAATGGGAAGACACTTCAAGGTAAAAACGGATCATGATAGCCTTAAATACTTTTTAGAACAAAGATTATCCTCTGAAGAGCAACAAAAGTGGGTCACAAAGATGTTGGGTTATGACTTTGAAATCATCTACAAAAAAGGGAAGCAAAATGTGGTGGCAGATGCACTCTCAAGAAAGGATGAGGATGTGGAAGCATTGTTGTGTGCCATTTCTATTATCCAACCAGATTGGATAAACGAAGCAAGGGAGGAATGGAAGAATGACGAAGAAGTGTGGGCACTTATTCGAAAGCTACAACAAGATTCCAGTACTTCTGATACATTTAGCTGGAAAAATGATTCGTTATGGTACAAAGATCGCTTATACCTCTGTAAGAATTCCCAGCTAAAACAAAAGATTCTTATGGAATTGCACACTTCTCCCTTAGGAGGGCACTCAGGATTTTTAAAAACTTACCACAGGGTTAAGAAGGAATTTTTTTGGGATGGCCTTAAATCAGATATTCAAAAGTTTGTGGCGGAATGTTTGGTTTGCCAGCAAAATAAAGTTGAAACAATTAAGACACCGGGTCTATTACAACCTTTATCCATTCCAAGCCAACGTTGGGAGGAGGTTTCAATGGATTTTATCACAGGTTTACCCAAGTCTGAGGGAAAGAGTGTCATCATGGTGGTAGTTGACAGACTTACCAAGTATGCACACTTTTGTGCATTATCACATCCATTTAAAGCCAGTACAGTTTCTACTGCATTTATGGAAACAGTTCAAAAGCTACATGGAAACCCAAAGATTATTGTAAGTGACAGAGATCCCATTTTCACTGGAAATTTTTGGACAGAATTATTTTCTTGTCTTGGTACTCAGTTAGCTCATAGCTCATCTTATCATCCTCAATCTGATGGGCAAACTGAGATAGTAAACAAATGTTTGGAAGGATATCTTCGTTGCTTTGTATCTGATAAACAGACACAATGGGTCAAATGGTTGCCTCTGGCTGAATGGTGGTATAACACTTCCTTCCATACAGCAACAAAAATGACCCCATTTATGGCACTTTATGGGTATCAACCACCATCCATCACATCATATTTAAGAGAAAATTCTAAGGTTCAGGCAGTGGAACATCACATCGAACATCAACAACAAGTCCTCCAACTCTTAAAGGATAACCTCGTGTTGGCACAGAATAGAATGAAACAACAGGCAGATCAACATCGCAGTGAAAGAAGTTTTGATGTAGGTGATTGGGTATTCCTACGGCTACAACCATATAAGCAAATGTCCCTCAAGCAAGCTAAGAAGGATAATAAATTATCACCAAAGTATTATGGTCCGTACAAGGTGTTGCAAAAGATTGGTACTATGGCATACAAATTGGAGCTTCCTGCAGCTTCTCGATTGCACCCAGTTTTCCATGTTTCATGTTTAAAGAAGGTTATAGGCGACAAGCTCCCAGTTCAAACAATATTGCCAGAACTTGACGAGGAAGGAAAAATTATATTGGAACCGGAAGCAGTCACAGAAACAAGAACTCGACAGCTACGAAATCGATCAATTTCAGAGTATCTTATCAAGTGGAAGAACTTATCCGCTGAAGATTCCACATGGGAGGATGAGAATTTTATGCAGAAGTATCCAGAACTACTCAAGCGTTGAGGACAACACTTTTTTGAAGGAGAGGGGCATGTTGGGTCCCTATAATACTAGTGATTACCCCATTACTATTGTAGTTATACCCCTTATTTATATTGTTGTACCCATGTAGTGCCCATATTGTTATTATTGTGCCACATAGAATCCCTCTATTGTTATTGTTGTGCCTACAATATTATTGTTAGGTAGGCTTTGATTGTATTGGGACCACTTAGACTCCTATATATAGAAAGGAGGTTTTTCATTTGTATCATCCAAGAATTGTTCATTTATGTAATGTAAAGGAGGTTTCCCCCTCGAAGAGGCTGAATTCTAAGTCGTGGATCTCTCTTTTCTATCTTTTTGTGAGCTGGTTTCATAACAACCTCCATCTTGTCGGTTTGTATTTCTGGTTCCTGTTTTTCCAGTTTCATCAGGGTGAACACTTTCAAGTGTCTTTGTCAGCCATTTTGGGGGACCTTTCTGAGATGGTCCAGGCTGCTCTGTTGATTGAGTTGGGTCTGAATCAAGATTGAGTCTCCCAATTCTATCAATTACATCACTTAAAGCATCATCCGTTGTTGGAGTGTCATGCAGGGGAGATTGTTCTTCAGAAGAAGATTCCACATGTTGATCTAGTATAGGAATCCCCCCTTCAAGATGTGGAATCTGATTATCAAACTCTTGAAATGATTTCGGTTTTGTGAATCTATCCAAGCGATCAAGTTGCCGCTCAACAACACTGTCAGATTTGGATGATTCAAGAAAAATGACATCTCTAGATACAACAAACTTTTTATTTACTTCATCATAGAGACAGTATGCTTTAGATGTGTTTGAATACCCCAGGAAGATACACTTACGACTTCTAGCACCAAGTTTGTTTCTATGTACCTTTGGTATTAAAGCATAACCGGTGGAACCAAAGATCCTGAGATGTTTTACCGAAGGAACATGTCCATACCACAATTCATAAGGAGTCTTGTTTCTTATAGCACTAGATGGACATCTATTCTTTATATATGCAGCACATAGAACAGCATCAGCCCAAAACATTATCTTTACATTTTTGAAGAAAAGCATGGATCGTACCATATTCAAAATTGTTCTGTTCATTCTTTCAGCTACACCATTCTGTTGAGGATTATAAGGCACAGTTGTTTGATGTTTAATCCCATGTTGGCGAAGATAGTGTTCAAATTCATTTGATGTATATTCTTTTCCATTATCAGTGTGAATAGACCCAATATGAGATTGTGCATCATTTTCAATCCACTTATGAAAATTTTTGAATGTTTGAAAAGCATCAGATTTGTTCTTCAATAAATAAACCCAACACATTCTGGTGTAATCATCAATAAATGTCATGATATATTTATTTCCATTTGCAGAAGGAACAGGCATTGGACCACATAAATCTGAATGAATGAGTTCAAGCTTTCTATGTGCTCTTGAATGTGAATCATGAAAAGACAGTTTGCTATGCTTTCCTAGAATGCAAGCATCACATTGCTTATGTTTTCTAGGAATTGTAGGCAAACCAGCAACACCATTTTTCTTCAACAAGTGGAGACTATCATAGTTTAAATGTCCAAATCTAGCATGCCATAATAAACTTGACGGAAGTGTGCCTTCTTCATGATGAGAAATATATGAGAAATGTTGTGCATGAGCAGAGGTTCCTTACAATTTAAGAAGTCTTTCTTCTTCTATACCCCTCATGACAAGTGAGTGGTCAGATGCCTTTCTTACCTCAAGCTTTCCATCAAACATGTGAATGGAGTGACCTTGCTGGCGGATGTGAACCAGGGACAGCAAGTTTCTCTTGAGCTGTGGGAGATATAGAACATGATCCAGAAGAAAGTCTGGAAGACCAGGCAGTTTAAGCCTGATTGTGCCAAGCCCTGATGGCTTGATTTTTGACTGATCTGCAAAGTATATTGCTCCATCAACATTATCAGTGAAATCTTCAAAAAAATCTTTCCTATGAGTCATATGACAGGTTGCTCCTGAATCAAGCAACCAGTCATTTTTCGAAGAAGCAAGTGAAGCATTAAACAAATCTTCATTTACTCTAATGTTACATTGTGCCTCAATATAGTGAGCGGATTCAGGTGCTTTACCTTTGTCTGTGTCATCAGTTTTACCTTTCTGTTGATTTCTTCTCTGCTCAATTTTGTCCCATGGTAGCTTGCATGTAGAAGCATCATGTGATCCATTTCGTTTGCAGCGAATGCAATGTAGATATGCTTTTTCTGCTTGAGAATGTCTGCCCCCCCTACCTCTGAAGTATCTTCCTCTTCCTCTTCGTCCACCTCTTCCTCTTGTAGAATCTTGAGCAGGATGCTTTTCTTTATGAGCAAGGCAAACAGTCTCTTCAGAAGATTCAGGGACTGTTTTCTTTCCAAAGGCTTTCTCTCTTTCAGCAAACTTTTTCACAAGAGACTCAAAGGTTATGTCTTTAAGATTTCCATTTGCTTGTAAAGACTCAAGATAATTGGAGTAGGTAGGATAGAGTGCTTTGAGAAAGGAAATAAGTGAAATATCCAGCTCAACCTTAGTGGATTTAACATCATGCATTATAGACTTTATTTCAGATGCAAGAGCAAGAGGATCATTATTTTTCAGTTCAAGAGTGAAGAGTTTAATCATGAGCTGAACAAATTCAAGTGCAGAATGTGAATCATAGAGTTATTTCAGCTTTTGTAAAGCTTCAAAGGCAGTGGAATAGGATGAAATATGACGACTTACTTCTTCATTTACAGATGCTGCGATCAATGCATAGGCTTTGCTGTTCTTGTTTTCCCAAATGACAAGTTCTTTATCTGATGTAGGCTGCACAGGGTCTTTGTCTTCTTCTCCGACACACACTCCTTTCCACAACTCATCGTAGATGAGGGTGTGTTTTACCATCCGAGACCATTCAGAATAGTTCTCCTTGCCAGTGATAACTATTCCTACCATAGAAATGATTGAATGCATTCTGTAAAAAATTACTTCTGCTAAAAAAATCCTTACGTTACAGCCTTCAAATCCCTCTAATATTTGCTAAAAGCATCAACATTTCATTGTACTTATCACTGTAATACTACTATGTTTTTAAAAAAAATGTGCAAGGGATCACTTCAATGTATTAATATATCACTGCAATACTACAGATGCTTTGATATATAAAACACTCTGAAAACACCGCAATACTTGAATGATATATAAACGCTTTGATACCATCACATAAACTGCGTAATACCATGAATTTAACAAACGTTTATATTTTGACTCAATTGCTCAACACTATACCAAAACTGCTATCATACCATCACATAAACTGCGTAATCACATAAACTGCATACGGCTGCACAGGATACCATTTGAACAGAAGCTCCCACATTGAAGCTACGGAGGTTTAACATCTCGTGCCAGGGAGGTTTAACATCTCGTATTCCATATCTGGAGGTGTTGCTGCCTACTGTTCATTCAGTGTAAGCAAAACCCCCACGATGAGTTATGATTCGGAACAGCAGATATTTCAAGAACGAATGATGAAAATTGGGAATGAAATAAACGATGAGGTTCAACAGCAGCTCTCAGGAGTGCAGGACCACGTCAACTTCACTCTCCAGAAAGCTTACTTTAAATGCGCCTACGATTGCTTCGATAGGAAGAGAAACCAAAAGGAGTATGTATGGTGGCAGTTACGGGTCAAGGCTCTCGATATTCATGGAGAGAATCTCATGCTCTTTCCAGGCAATGGCAATGGTAGCTGCAAGGCCACTGTTAACTCTAAGCTGAAGGATGAGCCAAAGCTACATGACGCCGCTGCCGGTTTCCTCCGGGTTCAATCCGTTAGTAAAGACGGTAACTCTTCCCCCGGGGAGATTCGAACCTTCGATGCCAGTACTCTGGATGATCAGCAACATCATAGCGGCATTGTCACAGTGGCGGTTCCGGCCGGGTCGGAATAGTTCTCAATGGAGCAGACTAAAACAAATACCACCATGCGTTTCAAGCAGGGGATGGCTCTAATGGGAATCGAATCGAAGTTGAACGCTTATCCAGTAAGGAAGGCCGTAATCGCAATGGCAGGGACAATGCAGTTGTTACCACTGAGTCCCTCTCTGGCCAGGACAGTGCGTATTCGATATCAAAAAAACGCGCATTCAACAGCGCATAACTATGGACAGTGCGCAGTCTCAGGACAGAGGCGCTCAGGACAGAGGGCGCAGTCTCAGGACAGAGGCACGCAGTCTCAGGACAGAGGGCGCAGTCTCAGGACAGTGCGCAGTGAATCAATAATACTCTGGACGGATGCAGCGCTCAGGACAGAGGAGTGCTCAGAACAGAGATGGGAGTTACAAGGAATCTGGGACCTGCGCTCTGATACCATGTCAGGCCAGGGTAACTCTAGAATGGGCAGAGAAAAAACTGATTGCTTAATTCATTAGCTAACTATCATTTATATACAGAAATAGGACGGATCAGTTCATCTTCTTGATGACTGATCGCGTTCCAGTTCACCCATCCGTTGAGGATTAGGTGTCAACAAAGAAGAAGTCTGATGAAATTGTGGCCAAATTTGTCAGAAGATTTAACAAATTGTACAATAGTCTCGTAGCAAAGATTAAGCCTCCTCCTGTTGGAGAAAAAATAACTTTTGCAGGGGCTTTTTGGATTCACATTAAAGGAAAGAAGAGCCCCAACTCTTGATCAAATCCAAACAGATGCTTTAGAGATAGAAGCGAATCTGGTGGCTATAGGAAAAACACCAGAAACACAGCCTACCCAAGGCAAGGGAAAGGAAAAGATAGAATCCTCTCAAAGTCAATCATTGGAGGATATGTGTAATGTAATTAAAACTTTGTCAGATAATTTAAATAGGTTAGAGTTAGAAAATAAGAACTCTCAAAGACAAACACACTATAATAAGAACTTTAATCCCCAATTCAGAAGACAACCTTTGCAAATCTTGCAAAAGGAAAGAAAAGATCAAAATCAAATCCAAGCACCATTATATATAGAAGCAGATCCTGGTGAAGAATGACCTGAAGATCAAATTTCTACATTATATGAAGTTGATGAATATGAACTCGGAATTGAAGGAGAAGAGTATGTGTATGATGAAGCAGATGTTATTCATGATGAAAATGAAATTGATGAATATTGGAAACAATTCTCTGATTTTATGCAGGCTGAACTACATAAGAAATATGACCTGAGATCTAGGAAAAGATTAAGAAATCAAGAAAATGAAAGTGAGCAGCAAGTTTCAACTTCCTCACCAAAGGCGACTCCACAAGAATCTCAGCCTGCAAAACAAGTAAATAAAGGAAAGCAACAACAAAATGCAAATGGCAAGACACAAATACTTCGAGGTGAGTCTTCTCAAGATCAAACTGGAAAAATTCCTTTGGAGAAACTTGTTTCAATTCCTCAAATAATTCCAGTCATGAAGAAAGGTGAAGATGAGAATGAAAATACTGCTAAACAAGGTCACTTGTTTAGTCTTACCAAGGAGTTGGAAAAGGTAAGAATACAAGTTCCCCTTACAGAATTGGCAAAAACACCTACTTATCAAAAGGAGATTGTTGAGTTTATTAATTTAAAAGAAAATGAGAGTGACACTGTAAATCTGCAGGAAGATAAACCAGTAGTGGTTTTTGGTCCACATGTAGAGGAAGTAGATTCTTCAATACCTCCTTTTTATATTTCCCTATTGGTTCATGATTTCCTCCTACATAATTGTATGTTTGATTCGAGAGCTTCACATAATCTTATGCCTCTGTCAGTGATGAAGCAACTAAATCTACAAGTGACCAAACCTTACAGGGATTTGTATTCTTTTGATTCAAACAAGGTCAAGTGTTTGGGGGTTATTAAGGATCTGGTAGTGTCACTAGCCCAAATTCCAGCTAGAAGCTTGGTCATGGATGTTATAGTAGCAGATATTCCTGTTAGACTTGGAATGCTTCTATCTAGGTCCTAGGGGGCTAAATTGGGAGGTGTTTTTTACATACGTTGTTATATCAATTTTTGGTGGGGAGGAAGGGAGATTGTACAGAGAAACTAGGTCTTTAAAGACAATTACAAAAAATGGAGCAAGAAATTCACCTGTATATAGTCTGGAGAAGGATGACTTTGCTTGTTTCACACTGCATGATAATGCAGAGCTGGTTGAAGATACTCAGAAGCAGCTTGCTTCAGCCAATGTAATTACATAGTTGCAAACGGAAGAAGTGTGGAAATGTTTCTTTGACAGAGCTTATTCCAAGGAAGGAACAGCTGTTGGTTTTCTTCTAATTGCACCTGGAGGTAATATGTTCCCTTTTTCTTTCAAATTAGAGTTTGAGGCAACTAACAATGTGGCAGAATATGAGTCCTTGATTATTGCTCCACAAACAGCCAAATAGATGGGAGTCAAGTCAATTTATGCTTTTGGAGATTTGAAGCTAATTATTATGTAGATAAAAGATCACTGCCAAACAAAGCATCCTAGGCTCTAGGCATACAGAAATGAGGTATGGGATTTGATTGAAAACTTCTTTGAAGCTTTTAACATTCAATTTATTCCAAGAGATGAAAATAGATTGGTAGATTCATTGGTTGTGGTTGCTAGCACTTTCAAGCCTCCTATTAATGCAAGATTAAGGTATGAGGTAGAAATGAGACACAGACCTTATGTTCCTGATAATGTTAAGCACTAGCAAGTTTTTGAAGATGACCAACAGATTAAGGAGTTTTTGACTATGGTTGAAGATTTCCACGGCACAAAAATTGATCAGGATGAAGAAGAGACAACAGAAATTGCAGAAGCTGGTGGTTTAAAAGATTCAATAGCAAATCAGAAGATCTTTCAATTGAAAGAGAATATTCTACCAAAGGGACTTGTTCCTCTTGAAAGGCTTTTAATTCCAATGATATAGCTATGGACTCAGGGAAAATCTCACAGGATGAACGTATTCAGGATCATAACATTGAAACTCAGGAGAATCCCAGGTTAGTCAAATTATATTTTGGAGTTTCACCTAATTTTCAAGAAATATATATTAAACTTTTCAAGAATTATGTTGATGTCTTTGCATGGTCCTATGAAGATCTCAAAACCTATGATGTAAATATTATTCAGCATAAAATTCCTTTGAAGGAGGGGGTTAAGCCCTACAAACAGAAGCTTAGGCAGATAAATCCTCTACTTCTACCATAAATTGGAAAGGAGTTCAATAAGTTGCTTGATGCCAAAATCATAGTCCCACTCAGGTATTCTGATTGGGTCGCTAATCTAGTACCTGTGAGAAAGAAAAATGGAGAAATAAGGTTGTGTGTGGACTTTAGAAATCTCAACAGGGCTTCTT
Source organism: Pinus tabuliformis (assembly GCA_031772625.1). NCBI lineage: Eukaryota > Viridiplantae > Streptophyta > Pinopsida > Pinales > Pinaceae > Pinus > Pinus tabuliformis. Next base: position 994,862,390 of record CM062807.1, on the reverse strand, counting down.
TGAAAGATAACTATCCATTGCCTAAGATGGATCATGTGCTGCAAAAGGTAACGGGATCTTTTAGAATGTCAATGCTAGATGGATTTTCTGGTTATAACCATGTGGCTGTGGATAAGGAGGATCAGAAGAAAATAACGTTCACAACCCCCTGGGGAACATTTATGTATGCCAAAATGCCTTTCGAATTGATGAATGCAGGTGCTACATTTCAAAGGGCTATGGACATTTCTTTTGTTGGAGATAAATTTGTAGTAATATATTTGGATTATACTATTGTTTACTCAAAGTCTGATGAAGAACATTTGTATCATTTGAAGAGGACTTTTGATAAATGTAGAAGATTTGGACTTTCCTTAAATCCCAAGAAATCCATTTTTGCTTTGGAAGAAGGAAAACTATTGGGACACATTCTTTCTAGAGAAGGAGTGAAGATAGATTAGAGTACAAGCTGCAGAAAATACCATTGCCCAAGAGTAAAAAGGATACTCAAATTTTTTTGGGAAAAATAAACTTCTTGAGAAGTTTTGTATCCAACTATGCAGAAATTTTAAAAGAAATTACTAATATGCTAAAAAAGGAGAATGAAGTGAGTTGAACCAAAGAAGCTAGAGAATCATTCTCTAGGATTAAAGAGGCATTACAGGTAGCTCCAGTCTTAATCAGTCCTGATTACCAAAAGCCTTTCCAAATTTTTTCATTTGCATCATCAAGTTCAATAGTTTTTGTCTTACTACAGAAGAATGATGAAGAGAGAGAGTAGCCAATTGCATTCTTCAGTAAGATTCTTAGGAATTCTAAGCTAAAATATATATTCTTGAGAAATAGGCGTATGCTTTGGTAAAAGCCTTGAAATCTCTTAGAACTTATGTGCTGCAGTCCCAAAGCATTGCTTATGTGCCAAATGCTGCAGTGAAAGATGTATTACTACAGGGAGATGTAGAAGGCGAAGAGGAAAGTGGATTGCCAAGATCCAAGAATATGATTTGGACATAAAACCCACAAAGTTGGTGAAAGGACAAGGATTGGCAAAAATGTTGACAGAATCAAACTTTCAGGCATTGGGAATTAACTTGTTGGCACCTGTGGATGAAAAAGCAGCTGAAGAAAGTGAAGGAGAGAAAGATCCAGGTATGAAGATCAAGTATTAATTTTTGTGTTCAGAATGGTATAAGCATATAATTCATTATTTGTGCTTTATTTCTTGTCCCCAATCCTTAGATATAACAAAGTACAGGGCACCAAAGATCAAGGCACAACCATACGTGATTTTGGAAGGCAGATTATACTCGAAGGATCCTGCTGGAATTCTATTGCTATGTTTAACAGAGGACGAATTTACAGAAACAATCAAAGATTATCATGAGGGGTTTTGTGGAGGAAATCACAGTTGGAAAGTAAATGCACATAAGATCCTTCAAGCAGGATTTTATTGGCCTACTTTATTTGGTGATACATATAAGTTTGTTATAAGTTGTCAGAAGTGTCAGCTTTTTGTTGAGAAAAAGAGGTTAGCCCATTTACCTTCGATTCCAGTTTTCATACAGGAGCCATTTAGACAATGGGGATTGGACTTTGTTGGAGAAATCAATCCACCTTCAAGCAAACAACACAGGTGGGTTCTCACAGCAACTGATTACTTCACCAAATGGGTAGAGGCAATTCCTACTAAGAGAGCAAATGATCAGATAGTAATGAAGTTCCTAGAGGAAAATATTTTCAGCAGGTTTCGATGCCCCATTAAAATTATAACAGACAATACTCAAGTCTTCAATTCAAGTAAGTTCATTGCTTTTTTATCACAAGTATAATGTTATTTTGTCCCATTCAACAGCTTACCATCCTCAGGGAAATGGATTAGCTGAATCTACTAACAAAACTTTGATGAAGATCCTTAAGAAAACCATTGCAGAAAATCAAAGAGATTGGGATTCTAAGTTAAAGTTTGCTCTATGGGCTGCTAGAGTAACTACAAGAATATCTACAGGGAAATCACCTTTTGAATTAGTATATGGAACTTAGGCTCTGTTTCCAAGTCAACTTGTGAAGCCAGTGATTGCAATGATTCAGGAGGCGAAAGAAGAACCAAATGCTTTGGTAAGAAGAATGAACAAAGTGGTGGAGCTAAGCGAGAACAAGGACAAGGTAAGAGACAACTTGATTATGTATCAATCCAAGATGAAACATATTTTTGACAGGAAAGCCAAGGAAATTGATTTCAAAGTTGCAGATTTAGTATTGAGATGGGATACCAGAAGAGAAGATAAGGGCAAACATGGGAAGTTTGATCCTCTCTGGTATGGTCCTTCCAGAATTTCTGAAGTGAGATCCAATAATACCTTCATCCTTGAGAATCTTGATGGTGAAACTCTACAGCTGCGTGTTAATGGGTAATACCTAAAACACTACTTCCAGATCTAAAGAATAAGCATCATTTCATTGTGAATACCAGAGTGAAATCATTGTACAAATGCCATAGTATTTCAGTTTATGCAAAGAAATATATGACTCCATGCCCGAAGTGAAGGCATTAATCTGTGGTTCGTAGTGCTTCTGTGGCAAAAGCACTATCCCTGCATGGAGCCAGATGTTGTAACATGTATTTTGTTGTTTGTTTCATTCATTGTGTCATTCAAAAACCACTTGAAAAATATTTTGAAAAAAGATAAGGCAAGTATATCGGAATCAAAATATAAAAGAAATGAAGAAATATATCGAATTTACAAAGGAAACAAGTGTTAAAGCATTAATACCAAACCTGAAATATATATGTTGCGTTTAAAAGTTTGGCGGGTCCGTAATGATTATGGACGGTTGTTTCCGCTTACAAGCGTCGATTGTGATTTGCGATTGGGTTCCGAACCCGATATTATATATGCCATATTTTATAATGACGGCGGGTCCAAAACAACACAAAGCACTTATATTTTATATATATGACCTTGTCGATCGCGATCTGCGATAGGGGCCGGACCCGAATATATATATTATATTTAATAACTCTGGTGGGTCTGATAATCCTTTATGCAGGTACCTTTGTCAATTGCGATGAGCGATGGGGATTCCCAACCTGATAGTTTATATGCTATACTTTATAATTCAGCGCATTCATCTTATTGCGGGTTGTAAATATTTTTATTGATATTCACATATATTTTTTGTTTACGCTGTTTTATATGAATTTCTATTATAAAGAATTATATTAGAAAGGTCGGACTCGAAGCATATATATATATATAATATATTTTAAAGCGTCGTTGGGTCCGCGATCATCGCATAGCACTTTATATATATGTATATGACATGCCGATTGCGATTTGCGACGGGCCGGATCTAATAGTGATATATATTATGTTATATAAGTTTGGCAGATCCGCAAGGCATATGAAAAAGTAAATTTCAAGATATAAGGCAGGTTTTCAAGCAGAGCAAAAAACGGTAAATGGTTTTATTGGAGCTCACTCGATCCCACTCAACATTCAACACATAGCAGTCAGGTCGAGAGAGGAAACTTCCCATTTTTGGTGGGTATTCTCTGGGCTTATGTCCCACCCGAAACTTTTATAGACCATCCAATCTGAAAAGTGTAGATCAACGGTGGGGATGAATCAGTGGGAAAGTATACCTCGAAAATTGTGTGAAAGCAGAAAAAGCATGTTTTATAATATATTTTCATTATAAAAGGTTTACAATAGAAAAATGCAGGTATAAAGGATTTACGCGTAAGTCCAACACTTTCATAGCTATGTGGCCTAAGGGTGCATAAGTTAAGTTTTACAGTGATTTTCGAGCTGATTGTGATTTGCGATGCAGGTCAACGGAGCGCTGAATGGACGGATTTGACAGGTTTATAAAGTAGGATTAAATCTTTTGAGTTCCAGATTTATCAGAAGTTCACGTTAATTTCGTTGTGTAAAGTGGAAAATCAAGGTTAGAGCCGAAGCTGAAGAGGAAGACAATCTGATATGTTTCTTTGCATTTTGGCCAATCATAATGCCCATGTAAACCCAGGATTATACAAACTAAACACATTTCATTATGGCTAAAATGAATTAAGCATCATTAGGGCATTTACAAAGGAATTCGGTAGCGGATCAACAGAGCAAGCCAGCAGTTATCATCCCCTTTTGAATCCAGTTATGTTCTTGTTATTTCATGTTCTTTGAGGTGTCTTTTACCCTCTATAAAATTCTGTAATAGTTTTTACTTCATATAGTTAGAAAAGCAGTTAGATAATTTGGGTAGTTTCAGAAATCAATAATTGTTCCATAATGTATAAAAAGAGGAAAATTTACTAAGAAAGGGTTGGAATTTTGGAGAACCCGGAGACTAGGCTATTGTATTCCTGATATCATCGTTGATTAATGAAAGGATCAGAAGTTTCCATGATTTGTTACATATAATTTTGTAAGCTTCTCTGTCATGTGTCATGCTATGTTTTCTTCTTTTCAAGTATAGTAATGAAGTTGCAGGTCTTTATTTGCTTATGTAGATAAAGTTAAAATTCCTTAAAAGAGTGCTCCTATACTTGAAGTCCTCACTTCCTTTCTAAATTATAGATAATAGTTTCTATGAAAGACCAGCATATTGTCTATGATTCAGTTCTCATTATCATAATTCCTCTAAGTTACAGATAGTATTTTCTGTGAAAGATCAGCATATTATCTTTAACTTCTCCTTCAAACTTTCTTCATTCATCATTTATATCTAGCAACAAATGGAATTCTGAGATGTTCTGGTCATACATGTATTAAGAGTTAAAGACCAAGTTTTCTAGGTCCTTCATTTGAGAATACAACAAACAATAAGTGATAGTAAACAAATATTTATTAATGTCTTAAGCACAATTTCCCCACAGCCAAGAAATTGGTCTCTTAAGGAACAACACTAGGTATAGCTACCTACCTAGGGAATTAGTATTTATCCGTAGGTGCAAAATTCCACATAACAAATTGGCGACTCCACTGGGGATCGACCATCGATCCAAGTATTTTATCCTCATCATAGTACACCCTAGTAGACTTTACTTGCTTTCATTGATCTTATTTCAGTCTTTTTGAAGTGTTTTTGGTCAAAAAATTGAGGTTAGATGTATTTTGATTGGCCTCTCTGGCACCAGCGTAGGCTTGGTCACGGGAGAGTGCTCTGCAGAGCACCCTTGGCTTAGAGACAGTGCTCTGCAGCATAGTTACTTCCACTCTGACCTACGTTGATCCTCCTTAAGCTTAAAAACCCATATTTGGCTTAGATTTTTCCAATTTTGCTTCTAAAGTTGTTTGCTTAAAGATCAATGTTTCTATGGTTCTGATATCAACTTGTATGTTTTCTCCTAGCCCTAATTTGACCTTGATTGTTTAGTGTTTCTTAAGAGTTTTCTTTATCATTACCAATTCATTGTCAAATTTAGTTTATAGTTGATTAATCTTTGTTCAAAAGAAAATGTCGTAAAAGTCTTCATTTCTTTTGAAGAGGAATTGTCGTAAAGTCTTCGTTCTTGCAAAAAGATTGATTGATTGTATGTGCATTAGTTTCCTTTTGTTCATCTCAACATTAATGAATTGAAAAGGAAAACTTTCATTTTGCATATTGTAGTTTGTGAATGCTTGATAGGAATAGCTAGGGAAATTGCATTAGGTATGCTCTTTGCTCTTTGTCAAAGATCTGATTGCTCTATCCCTTACTAGCTACGATTTTCATTATTAATTGAATGAAAGAATGCTTATCATATTAGTTGCATTCTAGGAATTGCAAACATACATCACGTGGTGAACCTTGAAAGGAAAATTGTTAAGAAGATCAACTTAAAATTCATCTGAATTAACCTAATGGAGCATTGTCACCTAACGCAAAACATTTAGAGGTTCTAGGCTAGAGACGTGTTCTAGCGTCGTAAAACATAGCAGTTGTCACTAAATTGTATACGATACATCCCAAGTGTGATACCTCATTCCACGTACATGAGTATATCGTAGCTCATCCACGTATCTTCGGGTATATAGGGCGGTGTTACAGTACGTAAAGTATAAAGGAATGCTCTCACTATGCAGTTTCACATTAGATAGCGCTAATACTGATTGGGACTCCACGAACTTTCAGGTATATAAGGGAGAAAAACACTAGGTTGTTATCCATTCTTAGGTAACTAAGTCAGCCGCCTTGTACACTATGATACACCAAACACAGCATTCGGGGAGATCACCTGCCCATACTTCTCGGTTTGCAGGGAGGAATTCTGCATTTCACAGTTGCTTAGTATTCCTTTTGCTTAGATTATCCCTCTTTTGTTTTGTTATGTTATTTTGATTAAAATAAAATTAATTGATCGCAGATAACATCCTCCACGCTCGCTCCTTAGTTTATCTTAGGTTGAGACATATGGCGACAAATCTGGAGTCCACCGATCGAGGAATTCCTTTTGATGGGAATCCTAGTCCTTTTCCTCCTTTTAGAAATATTGGTGCTCCTTATATGGCTACATTATCCCCTCCGGTATTTACCATTGGTTGCCAGTATGGTTGTTTTCAACCTCCTTGGTTCAAAATGTCATGATTTCTCCACAATCAAGTACTCCGCCCAAAGTTTACGCTTTGCCTTCTTCATCGATTGTTTCTTCCTCCCCTTCTTCCTCTTCGCCTGGTGAAAGTATTGATACTAGTAACCATGTGGCTAAGAAGAAGAAGAAAGGGAAGAAGAAGCCAATTCAACAGGGGGGCAACCAAGCAACCATTGCTTTGAATGCAACTTCTAATGAGAAACTATTTGGTAAGCCTCACAAAGTTTGATATCCATGCAAACTTTGTATGGGAGACCATCTTCTTCGAAATTGTCTTGATATTCCTCATATCTTAGAAGAATGGTCTTCTTGTTCACATCATCCTGTGACATCAACTTTTGGAGATCATGTTGGTGACACACCATCAACTAGTGGTAGTAAATTTCATGGAAAGAAGGGTAAAGTTAAGTTTCCATGTAGGTTATGTGATCGTAATCACCCCATTCACCTTTGTCCCTATTTGGATGAAGCCAAAAAAGTGTTGGATAACCATCCTGCTTCTTCACAGCGACTTCCATCTAGTTACAAGAGACGCTCCCTTAATCCTTCACTAGTTGATAAAGTGACTGACCTAAATCAACCGTCGGTGAAAACCACTCTCTCTGAATGTGAATCCCATGAGTCTATACCTAACCCATCACGGGTCAAGGTAACAGTTGACCCGATTTCACCTTCAGTTAATTGTACCTTTCCCGTAGAGAGTGAGTATGATACCACTCAGGCTCTTTTTGTTTCTTCAGATTCTAATGAGCTTGGAGACAGCCCTCCTCTTCCATCAAGACAAGAGGAAAATCCTCCCATTTTCGTAACACAAGGGAATAATACTCCTGTTTCTATGGTACCCCCTCCAAGTAGTTTGGTCACTTCCTTTGATTGGAATCGACTGGTAGGATGTCGTCTTCCTTCTTATGTGCCTTTCCAGATCATAGTATAGGTTTGTAATATGATTGTTCCTGGCACAATTATAGATGAAGGTGCATCTATGAGTATCCTTTCCTCCATTGTTTGGCAAGTGCTCGGTTCGCTACCACTTGTGCCAGTTACTCAAAATCTATTGGATTTTAACAGAGGAACTAGTCAACCATTAGGGATCCTTCCCAACGTGCCTATTACTATGGGAGGAAAAATTGTTTATCTCAATGTGATGGTAGTCCCGGGCCCTTTAGATTACAATTTACTTCTTGGGCACGACTATGTTTATGACATGGGAGCTATTGTTTCAACGCTCTTTTGAGTGATCTGTTTCCCACATGAAGGCAGAATTGTTACCATTGACCAACTTTCATTTACTGGTCCAAATATGGCTTCCAATCAACCATATTCCCTAAATGGTCCTTTTGTCCCAATGGTATCTTCCTCGCCACGGGTCAATTATGTGGCAACCCGTTCCATGCCTACATCAACTGACGATCAATTCAATGATGTTGTACATTATGTACTGGGGGCATTGGAACCAGATCTCTCTAATGGATTCCTTGCTACAAATCCCTTCCAAAGCATTATTCTCCCATCTAATGAGAACCTCTTGGAAGTCATGACCTCTTATGAGTCATGATTGAGGAAAATGAGGATAGTTATTTTACTGTGTCAACCTCATTAAAAAATGAAACAACTCCCATGAGGATAGTTCCTTGTCTTGTGTCAACCTCATTAAAAAATGAAACCAAGGATATGAGGATAGTTCCTGGTCTTGCGTCAACCTCCTTAAAAAATGAAACAAAGGGTATGAGCATAGTTCCTTGTCTTGTGTCAAGCTCGTTAAAAAATGAAACAAGGAATATGAGGATAGTTCCTAGTCTTGTGTCAAGCTCATTAAAAAATGAAACAAGGAATATGAGGATAGTTCTTTTACTGTGTCAAACTCATTAAAAAATGCAACAGAACCCAGAGCATAGTTCTTTGTCTTGTGTCAAGCTCGTTAAAAAATGAAACAAGGAATCTGAGCAGAGTTCCTTGTCTTGTGTCAAGCTCATTAAAAAATGAAACAAGGTCCCCTGGAGCAAAGTTCCAATTCGAGTCTTTGATTAGATCTCATAAAATCCCAGTTGAGTCTTTCACTTGATCTCGTAAATGAACCTTCATTCCATCCACCTGATAGCCACGAGTAGTCTACTTAAGTGAATGCAATGAAGCTTGGGGGGCATGCACCTAGAATCAAGTCATCATGTTGGGGGCATGTAAACCAATCTCAAGCATAGTTTTTTCATGCTTCAAGCTTGTCTAAAAATGAAACTGAATCCAAGCATTGTTTTTCATGGTTCAAGCTTGTGTAAAAATGAAACTGAATCCAAGCATAGTTTTTCGTTTCAAGCTTGTGTAAACATGAAATAGAATCCAAGCATAGTTCCCTATGGTTCAAGCTTGTGTAAAAACGAACCCATCTCCATTTTAACCCTCGTGATTTCCATTCTATCAGCCTCTTTCATCAGATGAGCCTTGTTTTTTTTCCTTCCATCGTCACTATCTGCTTGCTTGATCATACGCTTTCACTTGGTAGTTTTATCCTTTTTGAGGAATAGTTGCAATGAGTGGTCTTATTAGCCAGCCTCTTCACATAAATCAACATGTTTTGAGAAGTTCCAACATCACCAAAACCAGTCGTTACCTTAGACACCACTCGTTCCTCTAAGTGGAGTCCCCTTTAAGCTCTTTTCAGACGCTTGAAATATGAAAAGATTGATGAGTGCTTGTCCTTTTCATCTCGTTAACGGATTGGAAACGACATCTACTAAGTATAAGTTTAACCCTTTTCCGGAGTGAGACATATTATTTACGAAAAAGGTATATGTTGATCGAACATGGTCAATAGGTTCTCTCTCGTATTGTTTTACGCTTTTTTGAACTTGAGAGACAAATATACAAAAAATAACTTCTGGAGTTTTCTTTTCGTCCCTTTTCAAACTCTCTAAACATAAAAAGGATCGAGTTATCATTGTTGTTAGACTTGTTAAAACATCAAATAGCGACAAACTTGTCCATCATGACAAGACCAAGTTTCACCTTCGCTAGGCTCGTTAAAACATCACATAGCGATGGATTCACCCGAAGGGTGGAATTATACAACAAGCATATGTTATCCTCCTCAAGCTTGATAAAAATAAAGTGGTATTGGTCAGCAATGACTGGGGAAAATGGGAAAAGGGGTAAACTACTTTATGGCAGCAAGTCACTCTTGCATATGACACTTTCACTTCATCATTGTGACTATTTGGGTTGGGTTATCTGCTTGATGGTCATTATACCTTGGTCTATCATACCATCCATTACTTTTCTTTTGGGTCAATGCTGCCAATCCATTCAGCGTCGTTGACATGTTCAAGAGAACTCACTAAGTTTAAAATTCATCCTTTGCAATAGTCATAAACCTTCATTTCCATGACCTCCATTCCTGAACCTTGTGTCGTCAGCCAAATTCCGTCTCCAAAATCATTACATTTGTTTGGTGTTGTTGATGTGGGGATACATCAAGGCCCTCTTGCGATGGTCGCTTCTTGTCGTCAGCACATTATCCAAGAAGTTGACTTAGAAAAACCCTTCTAGTACCTTGAATCTTGCATACATCAATGGTAGGTTTCTCGCTTCCGGCAACAGGTTGACATCACTAGCATTCAACTGAAAGACTTTGTATGGTGTTTGACATTAAAACATCCATTCACACCATGTAGAATGTACTATAGTACATTGAGGATCATGTTGGAAATAATACTGAGAGGGGGGGGGGTGAATCAGTATTATCAGATCAATAAAACTTTTTCAATTTCATACTCAGAAACATATACGCTACTTCAGTTAAGTGAACCAGCGTGTACACGCTACTGTGTCTAAAGCAACCAACGTATAACCATAAATCTTATGATTCAGTTAGTTTATCTTCAGTAAATTCATCAGGACATTATTAACCATATTAATAGTAAACAGGTGCAGTATTACAGAACAGATCATCACACAAAAGCCACACACATGAACACCATGATATAAGGTGGAAACCCAATGTGGGTGAAAACCACCTGCTGCAAGTCGTCTCTATCTTTCTTTAATAAGAAACTTCAGTTTACAATCTTTTGTACTGGTGCAGCCTTATACCAGTACGCAGGCTACAACCTGCAGAAGGCTACAACCTTCTCTCGTTTTCAGACTCTCCTGGAAGGGAGATCCAACCCCCTTTGCTCTTGTACTAGCTAAGATACTAGTACGTAGGTGCTGGCCTACAATCTTCTTTCCTTCAGGTACCACTTTTCATACATTTTCAGACTGGATATTCCTGAAGCACAACATTACTATCTGAAGACCACAATTCATCCAATTTTCATAACAGATCATTGAAGCACAGAACAACCAATACTAGCATCATCAATCTTTGAATCACTGAACCACTGAAACCCTGTCAACACCCAGTCACCAGAACACAGAGTAGACTACAGAACTCTGCAATAACAGTCAGACCCAACTGCAACCCCAAAAATTAAGCTTCAAAAGATATACGCTACTTCAATGAAACCAACCCGCGTATACACGCGCTTTTACCAAAGACAACCTGCGTACAGATCTAAAAATAATTTCTCATAACTTGCAGCTGTACTAGACATCAGTCATACTCAGAACATAACATAACGTCAGTATGCAGATCTAAAAAATATGCATAATCAACCATATAACGATAGTTCATTTCAAACCATTTGATCCCGATCTATCCTTAGATCTAGTCTTCCATCAACCGGTGTGATTTCTCCTTAGCTTAGATCAAGCAACCCAAAACCTGCATACTAGATCTCTTCCTTTATCAAATATTCAAGACCTTTTTCAATGCCCATGCCTAATGATCTTCTTCTCCTTATATAGCCTTAGGCCCTTCACAATACCACGGTCCAAAACCATAGTAACACAATACCATCAACTTCAAAACTAGGGATCAACACGTCTGTCGAGATACCCTGGTCAAAAACATAGGCTCAAGTACCGAGGTCTAACTACCATGGACCAAAGGAAAGCTTCTCGACATGTACGCTCTTTTCTGTTCATGAAACTGCGTGTATACGCGACTTCGTATATAGCGAGCCTGCGTATCCGCGACTTAGTATATAGCGTACCAGCGTGTATACGCAACTTGGGCTTAATGAACCTGCGTATATGAAATTTCTCTTCATTCTTGTAGTCTGGACTGAGATCTGTCATCAAAGAGAGTTGCCATCAAGGACAACACCTGTACCGTAGCGCCACACCTATGCCAAAATGCCAACAATCTCCCCCTTTGGACTTGATGGCAACCCCAAGATCCTTAGAATCATTCTCCCCCTTTGTCATCAAGGGCAAAGGGCTGTGCTCCCCCTGAGTACATGCTGATATCTCTGCTCTGCTGTGCTGAACATGCTCCCCCTGACTGTAGGCAAGATCTGCAAAAGATGTTCTTCAAAAAGAACCAAGACTTATACATCATAAAGGACCTTCCTATCACCAAAAGACTCAATACATACATCCATACTCCCAACCAAGAGGGGATACATCATAAATTTACATATAACTACCAATTACATTACATCATTCATCCCAGGCATAGTGGGGAAACCAACATAGGCCGTTACATGACCTTGACACCATAAAAGAGTTATCACAAAAGAGATACATGACATAGAGACGAAAAAAAAAATCTAGACCAAGACTTATGAAAGTCACCAGCAGCATCTGATAATCATCTTTTAGATCAGCGACCAAGAATTCCTTCTGTGCTCCTTATCCTGAAACCAACAACAGTTGTGAGCTAGAACCAAAAGCATCTAAATGCCAACAATGCTTTATTAGACTTTAAGATGCTCCCCCTGAAACTGTGCCTGCTGCACCCCCTGAAACTGTGCCTGAAGGACTCTGGCATACCCATCTCAGACCTTCTCCAACCAGAGTCTGCCCTTGCTGTTCAGAACTCCATATACGCGACTTCACCTGCATAAATCAGCGTATGTACGCGGATATTCCTTATACAACACGCGTACACCAACTTTTCTTTAGAACAGACAAGCTTCAACAGCAGGATGAAGCATCAACTACTTCCAGCTTTTGTCTGAGATATTCAAAAGTCTCCCTGGGCAGTGGTTTTGTGAGAATATCATCAACTTGTTCTTTAGAAGAAACATACTCCAACTTGACCTTTTGTTCAAGCACTTGTTCCCGGAGGAAGTGATACTTGATTGGTATGTGCTTGGTCTTTGAATGCATGACTGGATTCTTTGAAATGTTGATTGCACTTGTATTATCACATAAGATAGTGACAGGTGGAGTGCAAGTGATTTGAAAATCCTGCAAGGTTTGCATCATCCAAAGAAGTTGTGTGCAACAAGATGTCGCAACCACATATTCTGCTTCAGCTGTAGATAAAGCAATCGAACTCTGTTTCTTGCTGAACCAAGATACTAATCTGGAACCCATGAAGAATGCACCACCACTTGTGTTCTTCCTGTCATCCACACTTCCGGCCCAATCTGCATCTGTGTAAGCATGAAGAGTGAGATCTGTATCTCTAGGATACCATAAGCCAAAGTTTTGAGTCCCTTGAAGATACTTGAAGATTCTTTTGACTGCCTGAAGATGAGTTTCCTTTGGGTTGGCTTGAAATCTTCCAACAATTCCTACTGCATGCATAATATCTGGTCGGGTACCTGTCAAATAAAGCAAACTCCCAATCATGGATCTATAAGTTGGTTGATGAACTGCTGCTGATTCATCATTTGCACTGAGGCTGCATCCTGTAACCATGGGGGTACATACTGGCTTTGACTCTTCCATGCCATACTTCTTCAAGATCTGCTTGAGGTACTTGGTTTGAGACAAGAAAATACCTCCTTCATTTTGTTGGATTTGCAATCCAAGAAAGTATGTCAATTCTCCAAGTAATGACATTTCGAATTCTTTTTGCATAACCAAGGCAAAGTTTTGACTCATAGCCTCTTCATTGCTGCCAAAGATAATATCATCTACATACACAACAAGTATTAGCAATTTGTTATTTTCAACTTTTATATAGAGATTTCTATCTGCTGATCCTTTTGAAAAACCTTGTTGGTGAAGATATTTGTCCAAACGATAGTACCAAGCCCTTGGAGCTTGTTTGAGACCATAGAGAGACTTTTTCAATCTTCATACAAGGTTTGGATCATTCCCAAGAATGAAACCATCTGGCTGCTCAATATATACTTCTTCTTCTAAGTCTCCATTCAGAAAGGCTGATTTCACGTCCATTTGAAATACCTTGAAGTTTTGAAAGCTTGAGAGAGCAAGGAACATTCGGATGGCCTCAAGTCTTGCAACAGGAGCAAAGGTCTCTTTAAAATCTATTCCTTCTTGCTGCGCATACCCTTTACAAACAAGTCTGGCCTTGTTTCTAATTACTTCTCCATTTTCATTCAATTTATTTTTGAAGACCCATTTTGTCCCTATGACATTCTTATCTTTTAGTCTAGGAACCAATTCCCAAGTGTTGTTCTTTTCGATCTGCTCAAGTTCTTCATCCATTGCTTTGACCCAACATTCATCTTTGCATGCCTCTTTCACATTTTGTGGTTCAGTGGAAGAGAGTAATGCCAAATAGCTTGAAGCTTCTGCAATTGTTCTTCTTGTTTGTACTCCTGCTTCTTTCTGCCCCACAATATGAGATTCTGGATGATTCTTCTGAACATATCTGGATGGAGTCTTCTCTTTTATTCTTGTCTGCTCCTCTGGTTCTTCTTGAGGTTCTTCTTCTTCTTGAGGTTCTTCTTCATCATTCTGTCTTTGAGGGTAGCCTTCATCTTCTTCGATGTCTTCATGATGAACTTGCCTAGGAATGTATCCCTTCTCATCAACCACAACATCAATGCTGTCAACAATTCTGCCAAGTCTTTTATTGTAGCACTTGTATGCTTTGCTATGTGGAGAATAACCAAGAAGAATGCCTTCATCTGCTCTTGGTTCAAGTTTGCCAAGTTGCTCATCAGTATTCTTAATATAACATTTGCTCCCAAAGATTTTGAAGTGCTTCACCGAAGGAGTCTTACCACACCAGAGCTCATGAGGAGTTTGAGTGTTGTTTACTCGGACATTTGTTTTGTTGAGAATAATAACCGCAGCATGTGCAGCTTCACCCCAGAAAGTTGCGGGAGTACCTGATTCATCAAGCATAGCACGAGCCATTTGTTGGACTGTTCTGTTCATTCTTTCCACAACTCCATTTTGCTGAGGAGTTCTCGCTGTAGAGAATTCTCTTCTTATCCCATGTTCTTCACAGAAATCGAAAAATTCATTCGAGGTAAACTCCCCACCTCTGTCAGATCCGAGGCACTTAATTTTGTGTCCTGATTCATTTTCAGCCAAGGCTTTGAATTTTTCGAATGCTTCATCTTTGTGCTTCATAAGTCCTAACCAGACAAACCTGGAGAAATCGTCAATGAATAATATCAAATATTCTTCTCCTGGAGGTGTTCTTTTTCTGAATGGACCACATGTATCTGTATGTACTAGCTCAAGAGGCATGCTAGCTGATCCTTCCTTCTCAGGAAAATTAGTTCTGGTTTGCTTTCCAAACTGACATGATTTGCATATGGTGTTGTCTGGAATTTTGATATCTGGAAGATCACGAACTGCCTGATATTTGCATGCTTTCCTTATTTGTGGAAAGCTTAGATGCCCCAACCTCCGATGCCATAGCCATTGTTCATCATCCTTGCTCAAATAGCATTGTTGTTGTCTTTCTTCAAATATGTATAGATTATTTGGAGTCCTTCTTCCTTTGATCACTGTTTCACCTGTATCAAGATCACGAACACAACATCCATTTGATCTAAATATTACCTCTGTTCCTTGATCGCACATCTGACTGACACTCAGAAGATTATGCTTCAATCCATCAACATACAAAACATTTCCAGCTTTGACCTTCTCTTTCAACGGAGCAACGCCTTTTCCTTTTATGGCTGCAGAGATATCGTTTCCAAAAGAAACTTTCTTTCCCTTTTCTAATGTGGTATATGATTCAAGTTTTTCTTTGTCCCCTGTCATATGCTTCGAACATCCGCTGTCAATGTACCATAGACTTTCTTGACCTTCTGCATAAAAGGCTATCCCACATCTTTCTGGTTGCGGTTCCTTTATTTTCCATGTTCTGACATTTGAGGTTTGTTCCTTCTGAGTTGTCTTCCAGAACCTGCTCCTGCATTCAGAGTCTTCATGACCAAAGTTATTACAAATAGAGCATTCAACTTCATTTTCAAGAACCAAAAAGTTGTTATAGGTCCTTTTCATGGTTCGAGTCATACTTCTTTGCTTTTGAGCTTCTCCAGTCATGATTGTCTTGTAGGCAACACATTGAGCTGCTTTGTGACCGAAGTTATGGTAAGAAAAACATTGGCCATTAAAGAAATTTCTGCGATAATCAGATCTATCATCCAACCGGTTGTAGCTTCTATCGACATCCATTCTTGGGGCAAATTGGGAAGATTTTACCTGTGGTTGATTGTAGCTTCTGTTTGTCCTTAAGGCAGCTTGTCCCCAAGTTTCTTGATAGTCTTTATTTGTTCTTGAGGTAAACTGTCCCTGATTCACCTGATGACTTTTATTTGGTCTTTGCTCGCTCCTCCTTACTGCATCAAGATAACTTTTAGAGGTAGAAGCTTGAGATGTTTCTCCATTATATCCCAGACCTGTCTTGATCAGAGGAGAACGCTGCACATTGATAATCTCATCCAAGGTTTTAGATCCTTTAACAAATTTAAGATTAATCGCTTTTGTTTTCTCAATCTCCTTTCTAAGACAAACAATCTCACATTCCAATTTTTCAAGATGTTTTTCCTTTTCAGCCAGTTGACATTGTAGAGAATCAATAATAGCACTTTTCTCTTCTAAGCAAACTTTGAGATTATTCATTTCTTCACAAAAGCCTTCTACATCTATAGCATCCATGTAGTCATCATCTTCAAAAGCCATTAAAAGTTTATATCTATTACCCTGTTCATCTTCGTCACTATTTGAAAGACCATCACTATCTTCATGAGTGTAATAGCTTTTCTTCTTTTCATTCTGTTTCTTGTTCCATTTAACAGGTTCCTTTCCCTTGTCATTGTTATCTTTGTGAGGACATTTGGCAGCATAATGACCTACTCTTCCACAAGCAAAGCATTTAAAAGGTAACTTACCTCTGAACCTTCCAGAACCCCTTTGAAGATTTCTGACAAAATTTGATTCTTCTTCTTCATCTTCTGGCACGTGACTAGCTTCATAATAATCTTCTTTGCCTGAAGCCTTGGAAGCAGCTTCTCTTCTGTCTGATGGACCTCCCTTTCTCATTTCATAAGCAGTTAGAATTCCGTGAAGCTGAGACATAATAAGACTTCGTAGATTTTCCTTTTCTTCTATTGCAAACACTTTAGATTCAAATTTGGGGGACAATGATCTTAGAACCTTTTCAACCACAATAGCCTCTTTTATTTCTTCACCCAAGTTTTTCATGCAATTAACAATCTCATCTACCCTAAGGAAATAGTTAGCCACACTTTCATCATTATACATTCTGAGAGTCTCATACTTAATCCTGAGAGTTTGAAGTTTAGCACGCTTTACCTGTTCGTCTCCTTCATAGCTCGTGACAATTTTGTCCCATATTTCTTTTGCGGATTTATAGTGCATTACCTTCATGAATTCCGATTGGGATATACATCCCAATAGAGTACTGACTGCTTTCGCATTTGTTTCATATTTCTTTTTCTCGGCTGAATTTGTAGGAGTAGCTGAAGGAAAAGTGTAGCCTGTCTCTACGATGTCCCAAACTTCTGTACCAAGAGATTGAAGATAGGCAGTAACTCTTACCTTCCAATAATTGAAGTTTGTCCCATCAAAAATCGGTGGCCTGATTGATGCTTCTCTCTCATAGTTACTCATGATGAACGATCTACCTTCAAGCGATCAAGCTTCTCTGAAGGACCTGCTCTGATACCAATTGTTGGAAATAATACTGAGAGGGGGGGGGGTGAATCAGTATTATCAGATCAATAAAACTTTTTCAATTTCATACTCAGAAACATATACGCTACTTCAGTTAAGTGAACCAGCGTGTACACGCTACTGTGTCTAAAGCAACCATCGTATAACCAGAAATCTTATGATTCAGTTAGTTTATCTTCAGTAAATTCATCAGGACATTATTAACCATATTAATAGTAAACAGGTGCAGTATAACAGAACAGATCATCACACAAAAGCCACACACATGAACACCATGATATAAGGTGGAAACCCAATGTGGGTGAAAACCACCTACTGCAAGTCGTCTCTATCTTTCTTTAATAAGAAACTTCAGTTTACAATCTTTTGTACTGGTGCAGCCTTATACCAGTACGCAGGCTACAACCTGCAGAAGGCTACAACCTTCTCTCGTTTTCAGACTCTCCTGGAAGGGTGCTCCAACCCCCTTTGCTCTTGTACTAGCTAAGATACTAGTACGTAGGTGCTGGCCTACAATCTTCTTTCCTTCAGGTACCACTTTTCATACATTTTCAGACTGGATATTCCTGAAGCACAACATTACTATCTGAAGACCACAATTCATCCAATTTTCATAACAGATCATTGAAGCACAAAACAACCAATACTAGCATCATCAATCTTTGAATCACTGAACCACTGAAACCCTGTCAACACCCAGTCACCAGAACACAGAGCAGACTACAGAACTCTGCAATAACAGTCAGACCCAACTGCAACCCCAAAAATTAAGCTTCAAAAGATATACGCTACTTCAATGAAACCAACCCGCGTATACATGCGCTTTTACCAAAGACAACCTGTGTACAGATCTAAAAATAATTTCTCATAACTTGCAGCTGTACCAGACATTAGTCATACTCAGAACATAACATAGCGTCAGTATGCAGATCTAAAAAATACGCATAATCAACCATATAACGATAGTTCATTTCAAACCATTTGATCCCGATCTATCCTTAGATCTAGTCTTCCATCAACCGGTGTGATTTCTCCTTAGCTTAGATCAAGCAACCCAGAACCTGCATACTAGATCTCTTCCTTTATCAGATATTCAAGACCTTTTTCAATGCCCATGCCTAATGATCTTCTTCTCCTTATATAGCCTTAGGCCCTTCACAATACCACGGTCCAAAACCATAGTAACACAATACCATCAACTTCAAAACTAGGGATCAACACGTCTGTCGAGATACCCTGGTCAAAAACATAGGCTCAAGTACCGAGGTCTAACTACCACAGACCAAAGGAAAGCTTCTCGACATGTACGCTCTTTTATGTTCATGAAACTACGTGTATACACGACTTCGTATATAGCGAGCCTGCGTATCTGCAACTTAGTATATAGCGTACCAGCGTGTATACGCAACTTGGGCTTAATGAACCTGCGTATATGAAATTTCTCTTCATTCTTGTAGTCTGGACTGAGATCTGTCATCAAAGAGAGTTGCCATCAAGGACAACACCTGTACCGTAGCGCCACACCTGTGCCAAAATGCCAATAGATCATTAGCATTATCAATGATTTCTCTCACGTCTGTTAACGGCTTACATCATTGGTTGGTAATCAGATAGTGTCTTCCCATGTTTGACTTCAGATCACATATTCGCATGATTAGACTCGTACTTGAGCGAACGATTGAATGAGATAGAAGACCCCGGATCTAGTTTCATCCATCCAGACTGCGATTTCAGGAAATGTACCAAATCATCTGTATAATGGCATTACATTGATGGTCATCCTATCATGGGTCTATCTGTAGACTGTATATGTACTTGTAATGAAAGTTTATATTTTGAGCATGTTTATGCCTTCCCTAAGATTCATGAGAAAAAATCAAAATATCATGATATTATGTATTGTAATCGATGCAAGTCACCAACCACTTCGGAACCTCCTCATCACATTGTAAATCATATCACTCGACATCATTATTTTCGACTTCATGCTTTAGGGGGCAGATGTTACATATCCATTTGGGCACATCACTCCCATCATTCATATCAGTACCATTAGGGCTCATCAAACCCTAATTCAGTTGCCACATGCCCTAGACAAGTCACCACTTTGAATGCATCCTTCCCTGAGAGTTTCTTGGCCTAAAGCCCCCCTAGAATTGCCTCCTTGAGGGACCAGTGTAGCCTTTGACAGGGGTAAGTGTGCTTCAGTGCAGGTAGGCCCATGTCAGGATGCTCTACAGAGCACCTAGGCCCACTTTGACCTGCATTGGGCAAGATTGAGCGAAATTCACATAGGGTTCTAGGAATATTCTTATCTTCTGATACCATCTAGAAGATTCCCACACTTATCATCTCCTATGAGCTCAAAATTGGATAGGGAATGAGTTAAGTAACCTCATATCCTCTCATCCCTTCCTCCATGGATACTAACTCTAAGTATGGAAGGCCATTCAATACCCTCATTTATGACAAAACCTCCTCCATTTGCCTATAAATTGAGCACTCATCTAAGTGATCAGGGGATGGACTTTGAGAATTTGTAAGGAGATACTGTTGGTGTGAGAATTGAGAGTATAAGCAAGTAGTGTTATGCTATTGGACTATTGTGCTATTGATGTGATGTTGGTTGGAACCCAAGCTGGAAGAGTGGCAATGGATCGAACTTCATGGTTGTAATTCTTCCTTCTACCTAATAAAGTTGTTTACACCTTTTTCCATATGCTTATCTTGATATATGATGTTTATATGTGTGAATGTATATGATTCCATTTACTTATAGTCGATAGATCTCTTGCTTTGATTGGTTCTTTATCTTCTATTTATGCTTGCAGGTACTTTTTGAGTGAGTTAAGTTTGAGAAGGAGCGACGGGAGTCATACAAAGGAGACAAAAGGAAAGTGAAAGAACAAGTAGGTCCTTTGATTCCCTTTGTCTTATTTATCATCTATAGAAAAAGGATAAGCGCTTTAAATATGTTGTTCTAGGTATAGCTACCTACCTAGGGAATTAGTATTTATCCATAGATGCAAAATTTGTCATAACAGTAGGGGAAGGTCATGCGGCGTGATGGGTTCCCAGACATTAGGGACATAGAGGAGGTGGATTGTGGTATTTATTTGATGATTTGGATGCTAGTGAGAGAGTGTGTTTCTTCACCGATGAGGTCGATGACCTCGACAGAGGTAACTGAAATGGTTTTTTGGGAAGCTGAGGGATTTCGGGTAGCAATTGGATGGGTGTCCTAGAATGTGGGTTTAGTAACAAAATGAGGGGATCTCTCCATGTAGTGGTCATGGCAGGATTCCTTCAAATTAATATGTCTGTTTTTTGTCCCGGACTTCACCAATGATGTTTGCACAAGACAAAACTTTATTGTGGAAGCCCTCTTCTAAGAGAAAAAAAGGAAAAGCCCACATATGGAATGTGTTTGAGTTGAATACCTCAGGGCGAATCCATGTGGTGTCGTCAAAATCACCAAACCATATGGGATTCTAGGGACAACCTTTGTGACAGCAATCATTTTTTCACACCAACTAGCGAAGGAGGTCTCATTGATTTCTTTATTGTTTGGGTCCCCTAATGTCTGCCATGGAGATTACCTAAGTGGAAGGGGTTGATCTTCAATGACTGGGGCTAGATCTCTACCTTCAAGATGACACCACTTCATCATTGTCAGAGAGACAACTAGATATCCATATATGAAGTATGTCGCTCGCTTATACACATCCTCTCAAGCTTCAAAAGATCTATTAGCAAGTAACTGCACTAGCTCAATTGTTCCCTCTTTTCACATGCTTCTACCACTGAGATGGTATCTAGGGTGCATTCACCCTTTGTATAATGGTGCATGATTTTTCTAGCAATTATGTGACAGGTGAATTTAATGGATGGAATGTTAATCATGTCAATAATGGCTCCTTTTCCACCACATTGAGTAGTATACTTAATATAGTTTTTGTTGTCACATGTTTTATTCCTGCACTGAAGATATCCTTGTCAATTGTTATATGTCATTGCCATGTATTGGGTACTCCCTATCGAGCTAAAGGGAACCTCCATGCAATCACCTCATAAGGAACTTGGTGCATTGCATGGTTGCGCCTGAAGTGCCAAATACTTGTAGATTCCTCAAATTCATCAACATAGACCATTCTAATAATCCGAAATCATTTTTTTATCCTAGAAGAGTGGTTGACATCTTGTATGGCTACAGTATTTGTGAAGACTTCACAATTGAGCACAGGGAAATGGAAAGAGTTGGATAAATCATTGTCGATGAGTGTATCCTTCTCATATCTACCAAAAATATTTTCAAGTTATGTCACTCCAAGGTCGGACAGAGGAGTGGGAATATGGATACCTTAGTCATGACTGTAAGTCATCGACTGTACATAACAGACACAGGGAGCTTGAATTTGGATTGCTAACCATGAGAATTTGACATTGAAGCTAGAGAGAGCAGTTCAACCACCTAATATTTACAATGGAGAGATTAATTTTTCCATGCAAACTATATATAAAGACTTGACACGAGGCTTGTGATTAGATCGTTTAACTAATAAATATAGAAATTTACTATACTTAATTCAAATCATGGCGTTAACGGTGACTGTGACTTGGACCTGATTCAAATGAAGTGAAAACTCAAAAGGCAAATGGTCATGATGGTCAATCATTATGATATGATACCAAAACCAAAAATTTGATAACTAAAATGTGTCAGGGATATTACGAGAGAGATTTAAACCAAATTCAAAAAGACGCAGGGAATTATTACTAATTATGACAGATAAGACAACTGCCACGTGCGATTCCCCGGCCACAATCAGTTGCAGAGGGATGCACTCAACTAACTAACAAACCTGATGTGAGTAACCTTATTCAGAACTGACATAACTCACATAACTAACTCAACTTCAAATTTAACTAATTAACTCTATCATAAAACTAACTGTGATCCCCTTTTGGAGATCAAATCAATTGATTAAGAATTGGGAGGGCCATGGAAGGGCTTTAGGCATGCACCATTCACCCATCTAGGAAATCGAATTTCGTCTAGTTGCGCAAGTTTAACAACTCCAGACTCTTTCACTTATGCAACAATGAATGGTCCTAACTAGTGCATTGGGAGCTTCCCAGGACGTTTCAAAAACTTATTGTCATATAAGAGAACCTTGTCCCCAACTACAAAGCAATTCCTCTTGATGTGTTGGTCATGCCATGCTTTCTATATCTCCTTCTCAAGAATATTGTGAAAAGAATCCGACAAACTGGCTTCATCCAACTCCCATAGTTGATCTAACCATTAGAGAACTTTTGAGGTCTAAAATGGGCCTCCTAAGAAAAATGTGCAACCAAAATAAAATTTATAAAAACCTAAACAATATTATTATTACTTTTTAATATTATTTATATTTTTATGATATTATTATTTGTTAATCCACGCATCATTTATTTTATGACTCTATTTTATATTAGTTAATATTTCGGGATTCGAATAGGATTAAACCATTAATATTAATATTTTTAGAATATTTATATAATAATATTCATTAACAGGGTTATAAGGGGGTTATAAAAAGTTTTAATAAAAAACTAATTATTTTTATTTTATAATATTATTTTATCAAAATCATTTTTAAATTATTTAATTAGATTCCCTTACCCTTTTTTGTCAAAATCTTTACTAATTTATGCCCTTAGTCAAACTAGTTGTTACTCGCTAACGACTAGTTAGCAGCTCTCTACATCTATGATTACAATGTCTGGATCTGGTTCCTCATCTTGTCCTGAAGATGAACCACACTGGCTGGTTCGAAACACGTCGACGAGAATATCTCTTATGTGATTTTCTCTGAAAGATGTTGTTATAATAGTTTTTTCTTTTTTCCCTTTAAAATTTGATGATGTAATTTAATATTATTTTATTATTTCCACTATTATTTTATAATTTCTTTAGGAGGCCCATTTTAGACCTCACAATTCCCCTAATGGTTTGTGCAATTGACCTATTATCAGACATATGTGTTTCCTACAAAATAAAGAGGTTGGGAAGGATTAACTCGACAGATACTACAGCCTCTCAGCCATAAACAAGTTGGAACAACGTATATTTATGAAATCATTTAACAGTGGTATGGTGGGCACAAGAGGTAGCTATTACCCACTCGTCTCAGTCATCCTAGTTGGCAGAACTTTCTTGGTGATGCCCTTCTCTAGGATTTTATTGAAAGCTTCGATAGTGTCGTTTGATTGAGGGTGGTAGGGGATGCTTTTATGGTGTTGGATCATGAAGTTATGCAACATTGTGGATTTTGTATCATTAATGAAGTTGGTCCCCTAGTCACTGGTGAGGCTCCGGGGGCACCCAAATTGAGTTATGATATCTCAAAGATAATCGGGAAGCGGTGTGTGCAGTGCAATATTTAACTAGTGTAGCTTCGACTCATCTAGTGAGATAATCTG
Organism: Pinus tabuliformis; assembly: GCA_031772625.1. Lineage (NCBI taxonomy): Eukaryota > Viridiplantae > Streptophyta > Pinopsida > Pinales > Pinaceae > Pinus > Pinus tabuliformis. The sequence continues at coordinate 994,838,416 of CM062807.1, read as the reverse complement.
TAGATGTGATAATGTACCTGGAATGTGAATGATGTACTAGTGGATAAATAGGCCCCACGAAGTCCACAGCCCACTTTTCGAACACCTGGAGTGCACGTACAGGCTATAGAGGAAGATCATCCCAATGCGATGGTTGTCCCACCTGTTGGAAAACATCACATTTTTCGACATACTCCTTCGCAGCCCGGAAAAATGTGGGCCACCAAAGTCCATCTTGTAGTACTTTTATCATAATGGGTTTTCCTCCTACGTGTCCTCCTACATATCCTAAATGGAATTTCCCTAGCACATCTTTCTTTTCATGGTTGACACATTTTCGTAATATCTTGTCAAGACCCATATTGTACAATTAACCTACAATCGGCTTGTAATCTGCAGCTCGAACCACCATATTCCTTCTTTGGGTTTTTGTGTACTCTTCCAAACATTTTATAGTGGTTAGAAATATTGCAATGTCTTCCATATAGTCGGGGATGGCCCTAACCCAAAACAGGTCAGCATCTGGTAGTTGGTCATTTATTGACCCCCAGTTTCGCCCGATTCCAGACAGGAGAGACGATCATGCCCTACATTCATATTTCCTATCTTCACAATGACTTTGAATGTAAACTCCTGAAACAATAGGAGCCACCTGCAAATCCTCCCTTCGAGCACAGGCTTATTTACCAAGTATTTTAGTGCAGCGTGGTCAGCAAAGAACTTGAATGGACAACCCAAAAGACAGTGTCTGAACTTCTGTAGCGAATACACCATTCCAAGAGCTTCTCCTTCGTTAGTGGTGTAGTTAATTTTCGAAGTGGAAAGTTTTATGTTGGCAAAATGAATTGGGTGATCTAGGTTATTGTCTCCAGGATGGGCCAAAACAACTCCTAGAGTGATTCCTGATGCATCAATATGGACATGGAATTCTTTATTCCAATGCAAGTAAACCAGGATTGGTGCATTTACCAATTTATCTTTTATCATATTAAAGCCATAATCTCATTCATCGGCCAAGGTGATCCATTCATACTTCTTTAGCACCTTCTCTAATGGTGTCGTAATCAGGGCATAGTTACGGATGAACTTGTGGTAGTACCCTATGTGGTCGAGAGTCAATCTTACCTACTTGACATTGATTGGTGGAGGCATATTCATAATTACCACAAATTTGGCAAGAATGACACACACACTCCTTCTTTGCAAACTATATGCCCTAGCAATGTTCCAAAAGCGACAACGAAAATGCATTTATTCAAGTCCAAATATATTTGTGGTTGTCTACAGCGATCAAACATTACTCTGAGCAGTTTGGAGTGCCTTTTCAATAAATTTTACAATGTCCAATCATCCATATAAACCTCCAGGAATCTGTTAATATAGTCGCAGAAGGAAGCAATCACGATCCTTGAAAACATCGCTAGTACATTCTTCAATCCGAGCAGCATGACATGGTAGGCATAAGAGCCCTATTTAGTCATGAAGGTGGTTTTTTCTTATCTTCATCTATAATGTGAACTTGGTGATAGCCAGAGAACACATCCATGAATGAGTAGGTTTCATTACCTATGGAGTATCAAAGGGGTTATGGATGTAGGCATTGTTCAAGCTCATGTAATCTACATAGACCCAGATTTCTTCAAAATATTTCTTATTCTAGATGAAAATTAAACTGACCCACTCAGCTTGTTCAACTGCGAAGATGAGGCCAGCTACTAACATCTTATCATTCTCTCTCTTCACCTTCTCCTTGACCCTTAGGTTTAGTCAAAATGGGCAATGTTTCATTGATCTCACATTTGGCTTCAACATGAGCTTCATTTCTCCCAACTGCCCTTTAATTCCCTTAAGCTCTGCAATGGATGAAAGGAAAAGATCCTCATACCCCTTCAGGAGATTGAAAGTCTCCTTGGTGGTTTGTTCATCCCAATAGTTCTTGATGGAAGCCAATTTTGGTTTCTCTTCAATGTCAATGTTGTGCTTCTACAACTTCAAAGGTTATAGATACGGATCAATTGTTATAGGCCCATCTTCTACGTTTCATTCCCCTTTAGATTCCTTATAGGTCAAATACCTTAACCCTTCTAATTCATCTCCATTAGGTTCAAGATTCATCTTCCCACAAGCCACAGCCTCATGAAATCTGGACTCATATATATTATTGAAACCATCCTCATCACAATAGCCCTTAGTAATATCTCCTCCTAGGAATAGGACCCTCTCGACTACTTTCAAGGAAACTGTTATTATTTTCTCATCATCGACAAAGGAGAAATCATGGATGAATTGGGTTTTCATGCAATCCCACTCACTGGTCCTCCTTATCTCTTCCTTAAGGTACCACGCCTGGGAGAATTTTCCAAGAGTGTGGACGAAGTTATGCACCAACAAACTCTCTAGAAGTCCTTCCCTAGTCCACCTATCTTTACAACATTGTATATGTTGGTCAAGATTAGTGTACCCTTTGTACTTAATGAGATTGGGTGAGAAGTCTTATGAATATAATAATTTGCAGATCAATGCGGATTTAATCATCTCCCATCCCCTGAGATGGTTGTAATGGGAACCGCACCACCTTGTCAGCGTCGCTTGAAGGGTGACATCCAATAATAGTACCTTGTGTGCTTCCAAAATGTTCAAATCAGCTTCCTCAACAAAATCAATAATGAAACTCATACCATTAAAATATGGCAACAAAATTATTTTATTGAATAAAATTATTTTATATGATATCATGTTGTTATATATTTGTGAATAAAATGCTATTTCGAGGTGACACGATGCAAAAAGAATGAATTCGATGCACAAACTACACAATAATGACTCATAACAATGCACAATGAAGTTAAAAAAAATATTGTTTTTTTCTTTTGATATTTTGAGTGTTGTATGCATGACACTAATATAACACAACCATGATGCAAAGTGTACTATTGAAAAATCTAACACATGAGAACAAAAAGACTTTGGCCATGAGTTTGAGAGTTACCACAACAATACAACCATGTATTCTAGTAATGTTGAGCCCTATAGTAGAGAGGTAGCCCCCAAACCTTAGTCCTACTAGAAGGAATATCTATGGGAACACCACTTGCTAAGCGTATATAATTTCATTAACGCTTTCCAATAGGCAATCTCAAACAAATTATGTATTTTTTGTGTATTGGAATAAATCCTAACATGTCATGGGCTTATTAAAAAAGGGAATATGACATATCAATAAAATGTGAACAAGATAATTTTATAAATGGGTAAACCTAACCTAAGATGTTCTTTTGGTAAATGTTTTCCAAAGTTGGAATTTATAGTTGTGACCATAGCATAAATACAATTAAAATAACATTGTTTCAAACTTCAATATTTTGGTCACTCAACCTCCATTTTGGATGATTTTTTTTGTCGAAACTGCCTAATTTTCAAGTCAATGCCATAGCTACAATTAGTGTATGGAACTTTTGAGTGATTTTTTTAGATCCTTTAGAATGTTGCATCCTTCTTATGTCAATTTTTTTCATTTTTTTCAAACAAAAGATATAACAATAGTAAAAGTTGGCTAAATATCTGAAATTACCATGTAGTGTTCCCATGAACAAAAGTCATCCATTATAATAATAAATAACCACAATAATAAATAAACAACAATGGGAAATAACAAATGGTTGGGAATCTCACACTCCCAAGGGTTGGAAGGTACTTGCATTTCCTAAAAAATGGTAGAAGCCAACTCTATGAAAATGGTACTCAATTGTGCATTAGTTTTTGATGGATAGTACAATGAACAATTACAAGTAAAGGGAGATCATTTTTCACTCAAAATCAACTAACACCTGTTTACTAAATTAGTGGTTGGGATGGGGCACTTTCGTGCAAACAACCAAGATACAAACCTCAATAAGTTATAGCACCTTTTGTGTGTAGGAGAAGATATTTCACCTCTCAGAGTTGGTTTCCATTCAATGTCAAAGGGATTTTTTTTAACAGTACTTGGTAAATAATTGTATCAAGAAATATTCTATGGCAAGATCATGCAACAAGTGGTATTATAAAAATCATTGGCCTTGAGTTTCAAGAAAAAAGGTGAATTCCTTATTTGCCAAAAACTTAAAGTATTTGTGACCACAAAACTTCATCCCTATCTTTCTTACATGAGTAAATTCTAGAAAATTGTTGACACGATAAAGAAAAAGAAAACATGACTAACTTGGATTATGGGCCCAATTGCTTGTCACCACTATCTATGCCATTGAAGGGGATTTTTTTATTCTTTGTCATCATTGTCCAAATTTCCTTTTCCTATGACAAGGTCCTTGCTATTTTTGTGTTTCCCAATTTGTCTATATTTATGGGCTCTAATTGCTCTTGTATCTAGTCTTCTTTAACCTGATCCGCCTAACTTGCCTTACAAGGTTCTACATTATGAAATTCCACTGAGACTTATTGTGAGGGTTGTTAATGAGGTGAATGGTTTTAGTTTAAGGGAATACCCCTTGATTTCTTGATCTCCACTAAGGTACCCCTAATTTATTGTGAATTTGATTTTGTTTATTTTATAGAAGGGATTAGTTTAGGTGGATCTTCCTTGGAAATTAGTTGACGTTCTTCCTTGTCTCCAACCCACTAGGTTGGATTTCCTTGTTGCTTCTTAGTTGTTTTTGGCCCATTTGGGAATTTTGTTTCTAGGTGTCTTGTTTCAAAGCATGATTGATCATGAAAAGAAACACATTCATAATTTAGTTTTTGGGTCCAGGAATAGTTCTCACCTTGCAAAATTATTTATACTAGAAACCCCTTGCCGAATTCCATATGAACACATATGTGAGCATATGCATTGGTGCATAGTCTCTTTATTCCAGTACAATTGTGGTTATATCTTCCAAGAGCTTTTTCAATGGCTCAAAGAGAGGTAGAACCCAAGTAATGTAGAGGTAGACTTGGAAGTCTAACCCACATAAGAGTTGAGGAGAGAGAATTAGTTAGAGGATTTAAAGAAGGTGTCCAAAGTTTTATACATAAACCATAGTTTCCCCGAAACCAAGGACTAGTGTTTAAAATCAAATCCTTGTCTTCAACTAGAATGTAACACCCCCTCCCAAGTCTACCCAAAGTAACCATGTCATCCAGGGTAAACATGAGGAGAGATGCTACTACAATAAGATTCAACCTCCTATGCCACCTTAAGGAAGTGGAATCGAAAAAATATCACATACGTTCATCCAATATCATCAACAGACCCCTCAGGAGACAAGTCAACCACTCAAACAACCTGTCCTTGGGTCCCACTGTCGTTTTAGGTCTCTTAGGCCTCAATTTCTCTCACGCTATGGGCAAGGGACCGACCAACAACTCAACGTCGTTCTCACAGGCCTGCTTGCTAGCGACTGTGGTCCAGAATTGCCATTTTTGTGCTAGTGACCCCGAGATTTAAGCCACTTTTCTAGCCCAGAATCTTGGCCTTTGCCCATAACTTGTTGTAACTTTCAGAAATCATTAAAAACATGACAACCATGTTGATCAATCAAAAATCACCCTTAGGACTAGGCCTGAGCATCCCCAACTAGGATTGACATTCTGTCAAACACTTGGCACCAACGAAACATACAGGTCTAGGATACAAGACAAAGCATAAATGAATGAAACCACTTATGAAGCATAACCAAAAGGATCACCTCCTTCTCCATTGAATTACTACATCATCAATTAGGTCTTGCATCCATTCATTTAACAGTTACAAGTAAATATATGAAATAACCATGACATAACCCAATCATTCAACCATGCTTATAACCAACATAAAATCATATAAATATCAGAGATATGATAGCCATTAAATCCACATATAATTCAGTGCAAAAGTAAGAGAAATTAGCTTTCATTAATCATAGGCAAATCCGACCACGTTCGAGACTTCCACGTACCACCCGACCATAGACACGCTGAACCAAATATCTCTTTCAACTAGTCACCCCCATACCATATTCCAAGCATGAATGTGGGATCTCATAGAACAACTAATCCAAGAACAATCAAGGGAATCCAGAGGTTAAACCACCTCCACCCTCAACCAACCGTGATCACACGAAAATCAATGCTTCAATCACAACCAAATAGAACTAGAAATGCCATTCAAAATCCATCACTATCCTTGAGGAATTTTCCGTCTCCTTGTCTCTCAGGCTTTACCACAATTCAAACCCAGATCACTAGGCCCTAAACTGATACTGCTCCCTCAGGCTTTACCGTGTATCTTGCCAAAACCGGTTAAGGGATTCCTATGCCTTTGGGAATGAACCTTGAGACCACCTCCGCCCTAGATTTCGAAATCCATCTAACAATTCCAAAGTTCCAAAACTGAAATAAACATCCCAACATACCATGGCATCCGGAAAAGGCTAGGCTAGACTGAAATCCACTATCATAACCCGACAAGACTATGCCACCGACAGTAAGAGAACCATACACCAACATGCAAAGCCATGCATGTCCAAACCACCTAGGAAATCACACATGCAAAAGGTTACCTGCAAGTATTCCTGTTGAAGCTGCTTAATCATGCTTTCCTTTCCTTGTTCCTTGCTTGCTTTCCCTTTCCTTTCCTTGCTTTCCCTTTCCTTTACTCCAAACTAGAGTGTAGCAAGAAAACTCTTAGTGACCAAGAGTGTGTGTGTGTGTGGGTGCATGTGAGAGAGAAAGAGCTCCAAACTTGAACTTGACAAAAGCCATGAACTGATCCTCATAAGCCTTTTTATGCATGAGGCCTCTAATTTCTTCATTTTCCACTATTTTCCTTCAGTTTCCTCCTCACATGCAACCTGTGACCTTTTTCCTTCCTTTTCTCATAATTTCCTTTATTTTCATAAATAATGTGCCAAAAATGCCTTTTTGCCTTTTAATGCCTTTGCCTTAGCCTTTGTTAATTTCCTTAGCCAAAACACACATTGAGTGATGCCCACTAGGATATATTTTCCCAACTTTCAGCTTGGAATAAGTGTCCCTTAACCCTGGCTTTATTTTGCCTTTATTAACTTTCATCACATGAACTTTTCACCAGGGTTGTTACATAGAACAAACTCAACAATGAAGTAAACCTTTGCACATGGGTAAATAAAGGCTTCTTCTTTTAACTGAGGTTTCCAGGAGACTGAAATCCATTTATATATATAAAATAAACAAGGCCAAATGCCATTGAAACGAAAAACAAGCTCATTTGAATGGAAGAAGGCTTCTCGAAAAGCATAATTTTTCACTATCAAAATAATGATTGTGGTAGCTTCATGAACGAGGAGATGAGAAAAACAAGGGACATTCTTCATAATATCATTGAAAGAAGATTTACCCATATTACCATCCAGAGGAAGACAACCATATATGTAATCATTGGCCACATTGGAAATTAGAGAACAAGATTTGTGCAAATCCCCTAAACTTCCCAAAGTCATCACAACAAGCTTTTGAATGAGAACTAGGTGAACTAGAGTAGGGGGCATTAAGGAAATGAATATAATGGTTACGATTCTTGGAACAAAACCACCAAGGAGGAAAGAGCTGCATTGAACCAAAGCCCCAAAATAATAAGTTGGGAAAACTATCATCAGAAAAGAGAGGGAGGCCATACAAGGTTAGATTAGAGCACATGAAGGACTGCATGGGTTGCAAAACCTTAGCTATATCTGACAAAACCCTGCATCAACATTCTTCGACTCTTACAAATTAAATTTGATCATAAAAAAGAATTAACATATATTTAACGAACCAATTATACACGTATTATTAGAAAAGTTGAATAACAAACATATTTATACAACAAGTATTCTTACTATATATATACATATATATATATATATATAAAACAAAATCTGAGCATAAAAATATTGTACTCTCATAGAAAATACATAAATATTGTACTTTTATAAAATTACATTTATCAATCAACTTTTCATTTAAAGCTTCTATACTACCATGCAATGTTCTAATTATTGTAGTCTAACTAATCTGCAAATTTGCTCTCAAAATCATGAATATTTCGACAAAATTTTGATAAAATCTGGTAGAGATTTTTGTAAATCCACGTTATAGTTGTCAAACTTCAAGATTTTGGGTGCCCCATAATTTTTTGATGGTACTTAATCCATTTTCACCATAAAAAACATGATTCAAACACTAAAACTACTAGATTTTTTGAATTTTTTTGAATCGGATGTCAACGACTTTTAACTGTTCAAAGAATTCTTCCACCTAAATAAACAACACTGTTCTAATAACCAAAACACTACTACACTAATAAATGCACAATAAAAAAATGCAACATTAAATACACAATAAAAAATAACAAAAAATTTACAAGCTTTCATACCATGCTTAATTAACTTTTTACTATTTTAGTAATTGGGATGCAGTATTTCTATGCCAACAACCCAAGTTTCCTTACCCAATTTTACGTATTAACATTAGTTCTATTTCTTATTATTATTATTGAAAAAAAGTTCAAGACATATTTACCCATCAATTTAAAAAAAAATTAAATAATAAAATTAAAAACATCTTTATAAAATAATCTTTCTTCCACTAAATAAACAACACTGTTCTAATAACCAAAACACTACTACACTAATAAATGCACAATAAAAAAAATACAACATTAAATACACAATAAAAAAATAACAAAAAAATTCATACACAAAAATTGGAATACATATTCAAATTTCATATTAAAAAAAAACTATTATGAAACCATCTTTAACTGATTACAAGCGTAAACCCTTTTTCATACCATGCTTAATTAACTTTTTACTATTTTAGTAATTGGGATGCAGTAAAGCCAACAACCCAGGTTTCCTTACCCAATTTTACGTATTAACATTAGTTCATTCAAGACATATTTACCAATCAATTTTATAAAAAAAATTAAATAATAAAATTAAAAACATAATCTTTAATTAATAGAATAATAAATGATTATGAATAAGAATACAATTTTTTCTTATACAATGTTCAATTTTTATTTATTTATTAATTTAGTTGGTGGGATGATGTATTTTGCTTAAAACATATTTGACAAATCAATTCTAAGTTTGACAAAATAACACTAGCCTAGATCCATTTTAATTTTAGATCTAGCAAGCTTATCAAATCTCTTTTCACTTTAAAAAGAGTTTGTATCTCAAAAGATTTGATCTCTCTTGGTGTTTGATAGATCCAAAATTAAGATTGGTGCTTGATAGATCCTGAATTAAGATGGATCTAGACGGATTTTATTACTTATTATAATTAACTATATTAATAATTATAATTTATAAATTTTATTTTTATTTTTATGTAATTTGATGATGTCAAAATGTATGTTTTCTTGATAATTATAATCATTAATTTAATTTATTTTTTAATTTGTTTTTGATAGAGTCAAATGTTTATAAGACATTATGACATCTCCACATACTTGGCTCAAGAGAGCGTCTCCAAGTAATTACTTTTAACCTTTTTATTAATTTTTAAATTAATTTACATGTAAATGTTTACAACATCCCCAAAAGCTTTTTGCTTTTAGATTTAATTTAAAAATTGTTATAAAATATCTTGATTTTGAAATGAGTTATGGTTTTCGGGCAAATAATACTGATAAGCCATGGTATTGTAACAAAGCCTATTTTAGAAGTTAATAATATTTATGATAAAATGGGGTGAATATCCATAGTTAAAAATCTTGTTATATTATATTGTATGTTTATTATAAGTATTAAGCTTTAATTTAAAAAATGTTATAAAATTAAATTAAAATAAAATATTTATAATCTGTTTTTTCTTTTTTTAATGAGTTACGGTTTTTGGGTATGTGGTATTGTAAGACTAAATGTTTACAACATCCCCCAAAATCTTTTTACTTTTAAATTTAATTTAAAAAATGTTATAAAATAATTTGTTTTTGAAATGAGTTATGGTTTTTGGGCTAATAATATTGATAAGCCATGGTATTGTAACAAACCCTATTTAGAAGTTAATAATATTTATGATAAAATGGGGTGAATATCTAGTTGTTTATTATAAATATTAAGTTTTAATTAAAAAAATGCTATAAAATAAAATATTTATAATTTTTTTTGAAATGAGTTACGGTTTTTGAGTATGTGGTATTGATAAGCCATGGTATTGTAAAACTAAATATTTACAACATCCCCCAAAAGCTTTTTTATTTTAGATGTAATTTAAAAAATATAAAATATTTTGATTTTGAAATGAGTTATGGTTTTTGGGCAAATAATATCAATAAGCCATGGTATTGTAACAGAGCCTATTTAGAAGTTAATAATATTTATGATAAAATGGGGTGAATATCCATAATTAAAAATCTCGTTTATTGTAAGTATTAATTTTTAATTTAAAAAATGTTATAAAATTAAATTAAAATAAATTATTTATAATTTTTTTTTTGAAATGGCTTACGATTTTTGAGTATGTGATATTGATAAGCCATGGTTTTTTTTAAGCTTGGTAAAATTACTTCTTCCACATGTCTAATATATCACCCCGATCAACAACTTCACAGCAAAAAATACCTTAATAATACACAAATCAACGTCTATCCAATACTCCATAAACAAAATGAATATTAATTTATAAGTACTATTTATATATTATATTTTAATGTATAATATATATATAGTTTAAAAATTTATTTATTATATTTTAATATGATATACATATATATATTTTTTATTTAAAAAATTACAAAATATATATTTTTTATTTAAAAATTTATTTGTAATTTTACTATTAAGATCAAAGTTATAAAATAAAAAAATTAAATAAATATTTTCACCCATCAAACATAAATATTATATAAAAAAACCGATCATAAAAATATTATACACACAAAAATTATATGGAATATTACGGCTAATCCACCGCAATAATTTTCTTCCCATAAAGGAAGTGTCTATTTTTGATTTAATCACATGGCGTGCCCATGAGTATCACAGCAAACGGATCCATAGCTATATATTCCATAGATGAACCTAAACAGCGGGCGAAAAATTATATTTTTTTATTAGGTGCCAATGCTATCACTGAACAAGGTCGAGTGCTTCTAGTCTCTCAAGCACACAAATTGTCAATGGAGGGGGAACTCAAACACGAGGACGAGCCGCTCAGGGTGCTGGAATTCTACAGCGGTATTGGTGGAATGGTAAGATTTTCCATCAGATATGCATGTCGTTCTTTACTTCTACCTTTCCTTGACATCAACCTACCTACATATGCTGCTGGCAGAATTTTACAACATTGAATTTAGTGAATGAGATTTGACATGAGTTCAATGCAATGAATATGTTGAAAAATTTATAAGTAAAGGGGTTTTGGTAGGTTTTAACAGCTCGTTTTTAACAGTCCCTTAGTTATAACCCAAACTAGGAAGCACATTAAGCCACCGTGGTGGTTGTGTTCTTGATCGTTTGACTTGTTTGGGCCGAATGGTGATTATGTCACGAATGCGTAATTCAAGCAGATTGTTTGGCTTGTAATTAGGATTCAAAGCTTCGTTTTGCTACAATGGCTGAAAGTTTATTACATCCAGTGGATCCCGTATGACCTCTATACACTTGGGCAATATGTACAGTACACCATCAAATTTTCACTAGTTGCTTGATAGAAGTTTTGGAACATGGCCTTCTGCCTATGTAGATGATAGGCGGTGACAAAATAGGGGATTGAATCAGATTGAGTTAGAGCTGTCATCTACGAGAGCAACTGGTCTATGGAAGTTGTTTAAAAAGTAATACTCAGAATGGCTTCAAAGTACTTCATTTGGAGAGGCAGTTAAGGAGTAGCCATGTTGCAAAGTTTCTCACTTTATATTTAATCCCACAGTGGCAGTTCTGTTTACAACTATGTTATCAGAAATGCCCCTCTGGGAGCCCTGAAACGGCGTTCCACGCTTTTGATACTCATTCTGATGTGAAATGCAACAAAACCGCCATGGAAACGTTTGTGTTTTTCCTTTTTTCAGAAACGGCATTTCGAAAGGTAGAAACACCAAAACCGCTGTTTTTGGTCCTGCCAGAAACGTTTTTGGCGCACTAGCTCGCATTTCCAGCGGGGAACATTTAAGAAAACATAGAAAACGCAAAATAAACCTAAAATAAAAAACGCAAACCCTAACCCTAAAATGTTAAAGCAGACTCTCTAACCTATAAATACATCTTCTTGGGCCTCCCTTGAGCACACCACTACTTATGCTTGAGAGAATTTGTAATTTGAGTGTTATTCTTACTGTGAAAAGTTGCTGAGTGGTTGATTGGCTCGCTATCGTAGTACAAGTAGATGAAGCTGGACAGAGTTGTGGCTTATTGGTGTTTGCTAAGAGTTCACGGCAGAGAGGAAGACACAATTGATATGTAATTGGAATTTGTAATGAAGTTATGAACATGGGATATATAGCATGCTACTCATTATGCAGTTTGCACGTATTCTTTATTGTATGTTTACATTGTACTACTATTGTACATCGTATCATAGTATAACACTAGATAGTAGTGATGATCTAAATAGTATCATAGTAACTATAGTATTGATGATGATCTAAATGACAACTCTCTTTTTCACCTTTAATTGATAAGTGGCAATGCTAAATTTTTTGCTTCATGTTCTTTTTGCTTATGTGTTCGTGTGTGTGTATTTGACATTTATTCATTGTGTTGTATTTGGCCTTTTTCAAAATTTGTTGTTTTTGATATGGATACCATATTCATATCCTTTTCCATATTCAATCTAGTCCAACTTAGGTTTACAACTTAATGGGCTTGCTAAAGGGAACCTCAGCAGGGCTGGAGGAAGTGAAGGGATTAAAAATGATAAAAGCAAGTTAGTCCTAGGTGAGTGATTAAAGACAATAGAGGCAGGTTAGTCCTAGTTGGGATGATTACAGATTAAAGATGATAGAGGCAAGTTACTTTTATATTATGCTAAGGAATTTGATCAATAGCCAATAATGATTTTGATGCCATGGCCTTATGTTTAAGCCTTTATGTTTGTCAAAATCTAGAAATCCTCTTGTTGTTGATCTTGAGGGATTCATTGCTAATCACGAAGCCTTTTACAATTTTGCTAATCACGAAGCCTTTTACAATTTTGCTAATAAATGTTTGTGATCAATAACCAATAATGATGCTAATGCCATGGCCTTATGTCCAAGCCTTTATGTTTATCAAAATCTAGAAATCCTGATGCTGTTGATCTCAAGGGATTCATCTCTCATCAGGAAGCCTTTTAGAATTTTGCTAATCAATGTTTGTTAATCATAGAGCTGTGTCTGCCACATATAATGGAATCATAGATTAATAACATGCGAGTGACCCAACCCATGATTTTTGTAACATTGAATGTGCTTGGAAATTGTACCAATAATTGGAAGCGTAATGCCAAAAAGCTAGAGAGCCATGATAGTTAAATGGACATTCCTTCAAATGTAGGGATATTCATTCCTTATAGAATTGCCTTTGCAAAGATGAAATCATAGGACCAACATTATTTTAGTTGGACAACTTTAACATGTGACAATGACAACAAAGTGGACTTCCCATTACAAATCGTCAAGAATTCCAATGCCACAGAGCAAACATTCTACCTTGTGTGTTAGGAAATAAACTTGAAAATCATGATTCGAGTGTAGACATAGACAATTGCACATGTACCCCCAATGGAACAACAACCCTTGTGGCCCAAGATTGTGGTGCTCAACACCTGTTTTGAGGTACAAGGAGTAGTGCCCCTGGTAGCCTCTTAGGGTAGGATCGATAGTTAGAGACCCCATAGGGTTCGGGGTAGTCCCTTGAAACCTCTGATGAATTTAGCATTGATAACACTACGATAGCACAATTATAGAGCATGCATGCAAAGCTTGTCCTTGTGTGCACATATCTTAGCATTCCCATGAACACTCCTACAATCAAGAATGCCAATAGTTGTCAATGTGTGCCCCCTTTAGCATTCTATGTGCACACTTGTATCCAAGAATGTCAACATTTGCTTAAGATTTGATGGAAGCCTAATTGTTTACGAAATCAAATCTTGGTGCCTTTATATAAATACTTGTATTTTTTATTAGCGCTCCTAGATCATTTAGTCACCTATCAAGTAAGATTTTGTCTTAGAATTCTCCTTAGGACTTTGGCATACATGATTTCTCATTCTTCTGTTTTTTGCTAGTTATACTATGATGTCTTTTCCCCATTTTGAAGATTAATGGAAGAGCCTTTATGCTATATCTTTTTCTCAATTGTGAATTGTGCATGTAATATGATAACAGAGCTAGTTTTTCTTCATGTTCATGGTTGTTTTTCTAACTTTGAATTGTCTCAAGTTTGTAATTGTCCTTTGCATTGCACGTCCTGAACTCTTGGCGTGGATCATTGGTATTAGAGCATAGTTCATGCATGCCTAGATGAGATTGCAGTCCTCGTGTGAAGGAATACAACCAAAATTTGTTTCGTAGTATCCATCTACTAGATGTATGAAGACAAGAGTGGACAACTCTACCAAATCATCCTTCAAGGATTCTGCAGAGATACAACAACTCAAGGTATTAGAGAAATAGAGGACCATGCTTTTCATCTAGTTTTGCGACATAATGATGCAACTTGGTGCCTTTATGGTCATGCATTATGGGACACATGGTTGTTGCATAATCATGGTCACAACAACCCTATGTCCCATAATGCATGACCTTTCAAGGTTCAAGTAGATATAGAAAGCCTAATCTTTCAAGGTAATATTGATGTTGATGCGTTGGATATTGGCCGCAAGAATTGGAGTCATATTTCATTGTCAATCACATCATGGACCAAGAAAGATCACCTTTGCGATGCTAAAGATGTACTCTTAATGCTTTTCTAGTGGACGACACTCAACAAATAACATGTTGAGGATGACAATCCCATTCTTACCTTGCCCGAGTTTAGGGAGGTTGCGTGTGGGGGTTCTATCCCCTCCAACACTATGATAACCAATGTATCAAATGTCAATTGTTGTGCGAATTGAAAGACCAAACTATTCAAGACTATGTTAGTTTTTGTTGCATCGGATGGTGTTCTAGTCTCAAATTTGGTCAGAGAGGCTAAGAAACACTAGAACTTCAGAACCCATAAATCGTTTATGGAAACCCACCTAGAAGCAACTCAATTAAGTTAATTAATCAGTAATTAAAATTTTCCTAAGTCTAACTTAGGGAAAATGATTAATTAACAAAAATTAATTAAGAAAGGTGAGGTTTCTCTAGAAACTCCAATGGACTAACTCAGAAATGATCTCAGCCATCGATAAGGACTTAATCATGGTAGTTGGCGATCCAACTGGAGATTGTAAGAGTAGGTCGATGGGGTTGGAGTAAGACATCGAAACACATTTGTGAGAACCAGTGAAAGCTAGGAGAGCGAGTGCCTTGGGCAGATCGAGCTATTCAGTGTAGGATTTAATGCAAGAAGAAGGGTCGAGCCAAACGAGGAGGATTGAGGAAGTTGCAAAGACACTTCTAGTAGAGATTCTCAACAACAGAGCATCTGTAGTTGAGAGGCCGAATTATTCTGCAGGAAAGCTGTCCAGGAATAGCAAGTAAGGCAAAACCCCAACGAAAGTGTCAGAAGAGGGTTGTTTCAGTTGTCGGAGGTTGGTAGATTACCTGAAAGGCAAAGTGACTTATTTTCAGTGACAGAGGGAGGCTAGACAACCCATTTGGAGGAGTTCCAGAGGTTGTACGACTTACCTAGGCCAGTAGTGCAAGCAACTAGTTAGGTAGTGCGCGCAGGCTAGAAGGAGGCCAAATTATTTTGGTAGAGGAAGGAAATTCGTCCAAATATTTTGGCAGCGTATTTTTCTGGAGGATTACCAGTTGGGCATCCAAATTTGTACTCAGATAATTTTGCTACTGCATAATAATAAAACCCTTATCTGTTGCACCGATTTTTCCACATTGGGTTTTTGCGGAGACATTTGTCCAAAAATAACTGTGTCAAATTTTATTGTGTGTGTGCATCTTATTTCTCAGTTTCCAGTTTATTTTCTGCAGCGTTTTATTTTGAAGAATTAGCATTGTGAATTATTCGTTATTTTGCCAAAAACAAAATAAACTGCATAATAATTCTAGTTAGAAGAATAATTTCTTGTTACTACTTTTTCAAGCGATTTTTCACATGGTACCAGAGCAAATTAGATCAGACATGAAGCTCAAAAGTGGAAGAAGGAAATCGTCCAAATTCAGAGGGAGTTTGGCATCTCGATTTCTAGGTTTGCGCAAGGCCTTGCTAGGCAATGCGAATTACTAGACAAGGGTTCGATTTTTAGAGGTAGGCATCTTGAAAAGTTCGAACTTCTTTGGAAGTGATTCTAGCAAGAAGTAGGTGAGCAAATCAACTCTTTTTGCAGAGTAGATTTTTGATCTGGGCGCAGTTGTTTTTGCAGTAGCAAAATCAACGTCAGGTGGAAGAGAAATTGCACACTGAGGGATTTTACTCAGAGGGTTTCTAGCCTTAAAGGAAATCCAAAATTTCCAATAGTAGAGGGAAACAACAAAGCAAATTTGTGCATTTTGTGAAGGAAGTGCGTGTAGCAAAGCAGACACCCTAGCAGGGAGAGGAGGAGATTCCTGTTTATATCCCAGTTGTGAGTTTTGCAGAAAATGGCCTCAACAAGGCTTAGAGATTAGGATAGATTGGATGGTGCATCCAACTACATTATTTGGAAGGCTAAGATGTCCTTTCTGCTGGATGAATTTGGTTTGAAGACATACGCAGAACAAGTTATAGCCGTACCTACAGATCCGCAACAACTAGACAACTATAATAAAGAGATGGCCAAGGTGAAGCAATTGATCCTTGATGGAGTTTAGGATCATATAGTCTCACACTTAGCGGCCAAGAATACGACCAAAGAAATGTGGGATGCTCTTGCAACACTATACCAGAATCCTTCCGAGAATCAGAAGATGTTCCTGAAGGAGAAGCTAAGAACCACTAGGATGCAGAAGGGAGAAGGAGTTACCCCCTACCTCACCAGAATTCAGGATATCTGGAATGAGCTTGCCGCAGTAGGAGAGGCGCCACAAGAAGTTGAACTTGTGCATGTAGCTATCAATGGTTTCACCGAGGAGTGGGCTACTTTTGTCCAAGGCATCACTGGACGAGATTAGCTACTTGGATGGGATCGATTGTGGGCAAATTTCACGCAGGAGGAGATGTGACTTGCTCTAGTCAAGAGTAGTCTCGGTGGCAACAACAAAGGATCAAAGAGTGTGAAGGAGGAGGAGAACGTAGCCCTTGCATCGAAGGGAAAGGCAAAGAAAGGTCCCAGTCAGGGACAAGGCTCACAGGGAGGAGACAAGAAGAAGAAAGACCTGTTGAAGGTTAAGTGCTTCAGGTGTGGTGAGTTTGGTCACTACAACACTCAGTGTCATTAGAGGAAGAAGGACAAGAAGGAGAAGCAAGAGCAGGCAACAACTTTAGCAGAGATTGATCTGTTGTCCTCCATGTTGGAGGAGGATTTTGCTTTATATGCAACTATACCTCTAGGAGAGAGGCGGGGAGACATTGATCTCTAGACTCCAGAGTTGCGCAGCGCTGGTTAGGGTCCATAGAGGCGAGCATCAAACATGTGTTTCCTCATGGATCATTACCTTTGTTACAGGGGCTCACAGTATTCAATAGCAAGTTGGATCAGTGTCAACTTGATGTAGTCAGTTCTCAATGGATAGTTGTAGTGCTAGTTGCATTTAGACGCTGGGGAACGCAGTGCAAACATACTCAGTGGGCAACAAAGGCTTGTAGCAGCGAGAGACTCAGGAGACAGTTGCAGCATATGTACACAGCTGATTCAGTATTCAGGATCTTAGTTGCAGTAGTTGCAACAACAACAACAACATGAGATTAGTTGCAGTGCAGTGGCAGAGTTGACAACAGTACAGTTGTACAGTGCAGTGTCAGCAACAACACAGATGCAGGGTGGTTCAACTACAGTTGTGGTAGATGAATCGGAGTTGTGCTGTAGTTGGTGGGCAATGGTCACAGTTGTTAGTCATCAACAACGTGTATGGAGGATGCTATGGATATTGGGTGCAAACCTTCCTCACTAAGAGGGAGTGTTAGTTTTTGTAGCATCAAATGGTGTTCTAGTCTTGACTTTGGTCAGAGAGGCTAATAAACACTAGAACTCCAGAACCTAGAAATTGTTTCTAGAAAAGATCACCTAGAAGAAACTCAATTAAGTTAATTAATCAATAATTAACTTTTTCCTAAGTCTAACTCAGGGAAAATGATTAATTAACAACAATTAATTGAGAAAGGTGAGATTTCTCTAGAAACTCACATGGATCAACTCAAAAATGATCTCAACCATCGATAAGGACTTAATCATGGCCGTTGGTGATCCAATTGGAGATTATAAGAGGAGGTCAATGGGATTGGAGTAAGACACATCGAAGCACATTTGTGAGAGCCAGCGAAAGCTAGGAGAGCGAGTTCCTTGGGTAGATCGAGCTATCTAGTGCAAGATTCAATGCAGTTAGAAGGTTCGAGCTAGACAAGGAGGATTGGGGGAGCAACAAAGACATTTCTAACAAATATTCTCAATAGCTATAGTTGAGAGGCCGAATTATTTTGCAAGAAAGCCATCCAGGAAGAGTGAGTAAGCCAAAAACCTCGACAAAAGTGTTAGAAGAGGGTTGTTTCAATTGTTGGAGGCCTGGCGATCACCCAGAAGGCAAAGCGACTTATTTTCAGTGACAAAGGGAGGCTAGATGACCCAGTTGGAAGAGTTCAGAGGTTGTATGACTTGCCTAGGCCAACAATGCGGGCAACTAGTCAAGCAGTGCAAGCAGGCCAGAAGGAGGGCGAACTATTTTGGCAGAGGGAGGAGATTCCTCCAAATATTTTGGCAATGTATTTAGTTGGAGGATTGCTAGTTGGGCATCCAGATTTGTACTCAGATAATTTTGCTGCTGCATAATAATAAAACCCTCATTTGCTGCACCGATTTTCCCACATTGGGTTTTTTTGGGGACATTTTTCCAAAAATAACCGCGTCAAATTTTATTTTGTGTGTGCATATTATTTCTTAGTTTCCAGTTTATTTTCCGCAATGTTTTATTTTGAAGAATTAGCAGTGTGAATAATTCGTTATTTTGCCAGTAACAAAATAATCAGCATAATAATTCCAGTTAGAAGAATAATTTCCAGTGCCCCCTTTTCAACTGAATCTTCACAGAGTACACCAACAAGTTTCACTCTTTTATGACTTAATTGGACATGCACGGTGTAGAGCATAACAAGGCCTTGAAGTACTTCATTGGTCTTCCACACTACATCCAAGTTGAAGTAGAGTTTCTCAACTTCATGGCATTGGTTTAGGCATGTTGACATGCCTCCAAGATTGAGGAAAAGTTTAGAATTGGGTTGAAGTAGATAAGCTCTTTAATCCAAGTTTGCATGCAAGAGTAAGTCTATAGGGAATGTGTAAAACACTCTTGTGCCTTTGAAGCAATATTGGCACAAAGGTTGACGCTTGCAAAAGCAATGGCCTTTGGTGAATTGACCAAGGTTGGCAAAGCATGGGAGCATCGGGAGCTCCATTTCCCAAAAGCCCTCGAGTAAAGTGTTGTGGGAGCATATATATAAGACAATATAAATGTAGATAAGGTAACATGTCCAATTAATGACCATTACATTGATTTCAATACATATTAGTTTTAAAATGCTAAATTAGTTATATATATAGATATATATAAGTCAATATAAATGTAGATAAGATAACATATCCAATTAATGACCACAAATTAGGTTAGCAGGACTACTGAGTACATTGATGTCAAAACATATTAGTTGTAAAATGCTAAATTAGTGGTATATATATATATATATATATATATATATGTACGTAAGATAACATGTCTAATTAATGACCACAAAAGTAGGTCAGCAGGTGTTAAATTCTGGTATGTTCTATGCTTAGAGCAATTTACTTCAATTTTTCATATTAGCCCAATGTCAGTATTCAGATTAGCAATCACATCAACATGATAGTAAAATGCAGATAGAATATAAACATAAACAATAGAAGACAAGCCAAGACAAGAGGACACAAGATGTGGCACCAGCCAGGGACAAACCCCTCTAATTAATGACCACAAAAGTAGGTCAGCAGGTGTTAAATTTTGGTATGTTCTATGTTTAGAGCAATTTACTTTAAATTTTCATATTAGCCCAATGTCAGTATTCAGATTAGCAATCACATCAACATGATAGTAAAATGCAGATAGAACATAAACATAAAGAATAGAAGACAAGCCAAGACAAGAGGACACAAGATGTGGCACTAGCCAGGGACAAACCCCAATGTGGGGAAACCCTTGATCAATTCTTCTTATATTCTTCAATAGTTCAGCAGAGAGAGAGATAACACAAATATACAAAATTGATATTTTATGACTACAACAGAAAACTCTTGACCAGAGAAGTCAGTGCTGGTCAAACTAGACAAAATCTTCCTCTGAAGATCATTCATATGGCACTAACAGGATGTTCATCAAACTGAGCCAAACATGGTCAAACCCTGACCCAATACAGCTCCCAAAACACTGTTGTCTTCTTGCTGCACTAGCTGTCACTGCTTCAGCAATTAGGGCACCAAGCACTACTGTAACAGTCCTCCAACAGTCATCAAAACAACCTTTAATCTCTGCAGTATTAACTCACAAGACAACTCCTAGATTATGTTGATGATCTGGGCATATATAAGCCCTCAAACACCCATACGCAATACTTGACTATGGTGTTATGGCCTGCGGCCTAACACACAGTCTTCCTGTAGCTTCCAGGCAGCATAATCTTTATTCCTTGTCCCTCCAACGATACCCCAACAGATCTGGTCTTTATCTCCTCTAACTCGGCCCTCCTACAAGAGGAACACAACCTCACGCAGTCACAAAATGACTGCCTAAATAGTCCCTTAACCCATGCCTAGGAACAACCTTCTTTCACACTGTTAACATAATTATTCTTGCTGCATTTAGGGCTCCTTTTGCTGCTTCCTAGGTCTCCTTCTTAGCTGTGTATAGGGCTCCACTGTCTGCGGCTTTAGGTCTTCTTTTACTGTGGATTTAGGGCTCTCTTGATAGCGAATTAGGGCTCCTTTATGACTGCGGATTAGGGCTTCTTTAGGCTGCGTATAGGAGCTTCTTCAGGCAGCGTATTAGGGCCTTCATTGACAGCATATTAAGGCTTCTCCTTGACTGCGTATAAGGGCCTCTTGGACAGCGGATTAGGGCCTCCCTTTAAGTGTAGATTAGAGCTCTTCTTGACAACATATAGAGCCTACCTTAACTGCGGATTGGAGCCTTCCCTTTGATGCAGATTAGAGCCTCCTCTGCTGCGTATAAGAGCTCCTTTGATCTGCGGCCAGATCTCCTTCAAGACTGCGGCTAGGGCTTCTCCCTTAGTCTCCTCTTCACTTGCGGCTAGGGCTTCTCCGTTAGTCTCCTCTTCACTTGCGGCTAGGGCTTCTTCATGAGGACTGCGGCTAGGGATACTCCCTCTTGACCTCTCTTGCCACCAAACCCAAACGAGTGGAGAGAGATGATGAGAGAAGTGTGTAACAAATGACTTGTGATCTTCTCTATTTATAATGCAACGTTGAGGTTGAGCTAGGGTAATTTGGTTGCTCGCTGACCTTAACAAATTGTGAATAATACAAATAAATTCATATCTCCATAAATACATGTCGGAATTGGATGATCTTTAGATCAATCCTACACCTCTCGAAGAGAGGAATCCAAGAAAAATATCAGATGCCATAAATAAGATGACCCACATGGAGTTTGCCCTTAGTTGCCAATTTTAATAGTAGGACTATTGAGTACAATGATGTCAATACATATTAGTTGTAAAATGCTAAATTAGCTGTATAATATATGAAAATATACATATTTGTGCTACTTGTAGATAAGATAAGACGACTCTATTAACGTCCAATGGGATTGATAAGTACAAAAGTATCAATACATTGTGGGAGTGTAACGACCACTCCTATAGAAACCAAAGACAAATTAAATCTAAGATGTAAACTCTCTAGACTAGAAAAGAAAGAAATGCTAGTGGAAGAGCTCAATATATACAAGAACAACTAAGGGTTTAAGAGATAAAAACAAAAGACTCCTTGGGGGGGAATGCCTTGAAGGAGGGCACAAGGGTGGTGCTTCCTACATCTATCATCTAAAGAAGAGCAGTTTGAAAATTATTGCAGTTATCTGGTAATTTTCCAACCTATCTTTTAAAGATTATTTGTCCCAACAAAATTATTTGCTGCAAATATTGAATAAAAACACTACTCCAATTTTCACGAATTAAAAATTCACAGGAACTGTGAAAACCACACACATAAAAATGACACCGGTATTTTTGGACAAATGTCCCTGGAAAAACCCCAATGTGGGGAAAACTAGTTTTCCAGATGAGGGTTTTATTATTTCTTCAACAAATCTGTAATTGATTGAAATTACAATTGCTTGGTGTAAAATGGCAAAGATTCAACAAAATTCGATCCACTTCTATAAGACAATTCAACCCTCTCGAAGTAACTCAACCCTTTAGAAGCAACTCGACCCTTTTGTATGGCACAAACTCGGCCCACATGTGCGGCATGGAGGAATTTAGCCCCCACTGGCAACTTGTACTCCTGGAGGAATAAACTTGGCCTCCATTGGCAAATCGGCCTTCTCTAACAATTTGGCTTTTCTTCTGGCAAATCAACCTCCCTTTGGTAATTTGCACAACTGGAGAAAACTTGGCCCTTTGCAAAATAATTCGGCCGTTGCAAAACCTCCTTTTGAAACTCTTTTTGAAACTGAGAAGTTGGAAGTCTCTTGGATGAAGAATATGCTCTAGAAAATTTCTTCTTGCTCCATCACTGCTGAAACCCTCGTTGGTGTCAAACCCCATGCTACCACTACACATCACTTGAATGATCTCCAAGATGCCCATCGATTTCCTCTTATAATCTCTCGTTGAGAATTCAATGACCAAGATCTAATTTTGATCAATGACTAAGATCATCTTGACTCCATCAAACACTTTTTGTAGAAGTCACTAGAGAGAAATCGTCTTATCTCAATTAATATCAATTAATTAACCTGTTTTCCTAAGTTACGAAAATAATTAAAAACTAGTTAATAATCTAATTAAGATATTTTCCCTTAGAAAAATTTCCTGGGCTTGGAGATATTGAATTCTCTTGGGCTCTTAGCCTCATTGACTCCTCTTGAGACTAGAACACCTGTCCAAGCTATAAAATCTAACACTCTCTTTTAGGAAGGAAGGTGTTTTGCATAACACCCAACTTATCTCTGAAGAAGATAAATCTTGCCTTCCCCAAGGCCTTCGTTAGGATGTCTGCTACTTAATGATCTGTATGCACTTATTGTAGCTGGACTGTCCTTTGCTATACATAATCCTGATGAAATGACATCTAATGTCTATATTCTTTGACCTATCATGAAACACAGGATTCTCAGAGAGCTTGATGCAACTCTGATTGTCATAGTGTATCATGGTCATCTCCACCTTTTGACCAAACAAGGCTACTAACAACTTTTGAAGCCAAATGGCCTCGCATGTTTCCATGCTCGTTGCTATAGACTTTGCTTCTGTAGAGCTCAGTGCCACAAACTTCTGCTTCCTGTTGTACCAAGAGACAACTCCCGATCCCATGTTGAAGCAACACTCTGAAGTGCTTTTTCTCTCCACTATATTGCCTGCCTAGTCCGCATCAATATAGCCCATCAACCATAAACCATTTCCTCAAGTATATCTAATTCCATACTCGATTGTACCACGCAAATAATGCAACACATGCTTTGCTGCTGTCTAATGCACCCCCTTTGTTTTGACCATGAATTGACTCAAAGAGTTTAATGCAAAGGATATCTTTGGCCTGGTGTCGACCAAATACATAAGAGAGCCAACTAACTGCTTATATAGTGTAGGGCCCACATCCTTCTCCTTAGATGTATCTACAATCTTCCATCTCGAATCTCCTCAAGATCTCGATATAGTATTTCCCTTGTCTAAGGAAAATCTCCTCATCTATTCGCCGCACCTCCATGCCTAGAAAGTAGTGCATTAGTCCCAAGTTTTTCATCTCGAACTCTGTTGCAAGGTCCCTCTTGCATTCTTCTATGAGCCCTAATGAACCTGTCAAGAACAAGTCGTCCACATATAGGACGAGAATGAGTACCTCATCGCCAACCATCAAATAATAGAGGTTCACTTCTGCCTCACTCTTCACGAGGCCCATCCCTTGCAAGTATCTGTTGATACGCTAATATCCCGCCCTAGGAGCTTGCTTGAGCCCCTACAAAGCTCTCCTTAATTTGCACACGTGGGTCTCACTTTTGTGTGCTACAAAGGCCTCTGGTTATATATATTATATACAACCAAGAGAGAAAATGTCTCTTTGTAATCATTCCCTCCTTCTGAGAAAACCCCTTGGCCACAAATCTCGTCTTGTATTTCTCTGTGCTACCGTCTGCACCGTGCTTGATCTTATAGATCCAACATGATCCAACTTCCACCCTGTTTGTCGATCTAGGCACCACCTCCCAAACATAGTTCTGCATGATTGAGGTGTACTCCTAAACCATGGCATCTTGCCACACCTACTACTGTGCAACCTCTTGATTGTTGGAAGACTCGTTATCCACGAATTGACTCTTCAATGCCTGTAGCCATTGTACTTGTCTGGTTGTCTCTTCTCTCTCATTCCCGTCCTAGGAGTCCCCACAAACTCCTGAGCATCCCTAAGTGTTTGTTGAACTTCTCGGTTCCTCTTGCCAACAATAGAGGTTGGAGTTTGGACTTACACATCCTCCTAATGCAACTCTCGTATCTGTTGCATCCGCTGCTTCGTGCTCTATGAACTCTTTGGAACATTTGTACTTGATCCTGTGCTAGTACTAGTAATAGTACTCGTACTATTTTATCCCTATTCTGTTGTTCTACCCTTGGAGCTTCTGTTGGCTGCTCATTATGATCAACTATTGCTGGCAAATCTCTGGACCTTCAATATGCCTTGTCCTCCATGAATCAAACATCTCCCTTGACAATTATCCTCCTAGTCCCTGGAATAAATATACGATATGCCTTTGAAGTTTCATTGTACTCGACAAAGTAGCCCTTCTCTATAGTCTGATCCAGTTTGGAATATGTTATCCTTATAATGCGACAATAAGCCATGCAACCGAATACTTTGAGGTGGCTGACATCTGGCTTCTTTCCTATAAACACCTCCTCAAGTGTCATCTTTCCCAATGCTTTATGTGGGACCCTGTTTAAATATATACTACAGTACTGCATGCCTTTGCCC
Organism: Pinus tabuliformis; assembly: GCA_031772625.1. NCBI lineage: Eukaryota > Viridiplantae > Streptophyta > Pinopsida > Pinales > Pinaceae > Pinus > Pinus tabuliformis. The sequence goes on along the minus strand of CM062807.1, from coordinate 994,813,051 downwards.
ATAAGTATCTTGGCATATCTTGGTCATACAACATGGCCTTCGCTGCCTCTGTTATGGCACGATTCTTTCTCTTAGCAACCCCATTTTGTTGTGGGTTGTAAGGAACCGTCCACTCCCTCTTGATGCCCTCCCTTGTACAAAACTCTTGGAAATCTTTTCCTGTGTACTCGCCTCCATTATTTGATCGAAGGACCTTTATCTTCTTGCCTGTCGGATTCTCCACAAGAGCTTTGAACTCTTGGAAGCGACTGATGACCTTAGCCTTGGTCTTTAAGAAGTAAATCCAGGTCTTCTTGGAGTGATTTGACATCAATAAAGGTAACGAAATATTTGTACGCTTTGAGAGATTGAGTCGATATCGGATCACATATGTCAAAATGAATCAAATCAAGTACTCCTTTGGACCTCTTGTCACTCCCTAGAAAAAATGCCTTAGCAAAATTCCCCAACACACATACCTTACACACATCGTCGTGCTCCGTGCTCACCTCTGGAACACCTATCATTGTCTCCCTGAGCAACTTAAGTGTCCCATGATGGATATGGCCCATCCTCCTATGCCAAAGCTCTCCTTGATCTCTCAGATCACTGCTGCTTACTAGTGCCTTTGGAGTATCCATCTGCAACTTGTATAGTCTACCGCTCTTGACTCCAATTAATATGGGTGACTTCCACTTATGGCGCTTAATCAACATGTTCTTCCCTCTAAAGAGTACATTATATCCCTTATCTTGAAGAACATAAACGAAAATCAAATTCATCCCCATTCCTGGCACATGCAACACATCGTGGATTGAAATCAGCTTACCAGACTTCCTCTAAAATAAGACTGTCCCTCTCCCAACTATATTACACTTAGACTTATTCCGCATCTCGATCTGGAATCTTATTTCCTCCTTGTTGCTGGAGAAGTACTCTCTAACTCCTGTCATATGGAATGATGCCCCACTATCTATGTAGTAAACACCCTATGAGGTTGAGCTAGTTTGGCAAGCTATGAGTGCGAACTCTTGTTTCATTCGGATGGAAAGCTCATCTCCATTTGCTGAAGTTGTTGTTTGCTTCTGCCATTCTTGTCACCTTTCTTTCTCTGCAGGCAATTGCTGACATAGTGACCAAATTCGTGACAACCATAGCACTTGACCTTTGATAGGTCCTTCTTATTGTCCCCCTTGGAGTTGGACCCTTTATTGGATCCCTTTTTTGCTTTGTTCTTCCTTGCAAGAGCCATGTTTTCTTGTTCTCCCTCACCCTTCTGTTTGGTGCTGTTGGTGTCACTGACGAGACTCTTAAGTTCTTCCTGGGTAAAATCTGACCATAGTCTTTCCCAATCTAGAAGATCTTGCCTTCCTGTAATAACTTGTATGAAGACATCCCACTCCTTAGTAAACCCATTGAGGGCTGTCTTGACAAGCTCATCGTCCTCAATTTTCTCACCAACACCTGCCAATTCTTCCTTGACACGTTTCAACTTGGTAAGGTAAGGCACAATGGTTTCACCCTTGTTTTGTTTCGTGCTTCGAAGTTTCTCCCTCAGGATCAACTTCATGTTTACACTAGAATCTTGATAGAGTTTACAAACTGCATCCCACATCTTCTTCCCTATATCTTCTTTTGCTATATGAGGCACAATGTGATCCTTGACCCTATCCAGAATAATGCGCTTGGTTTTGGTATCTTCCTCCTTGTAGGTAAGGAGCTGTGCTGCATCTGTCGGCACGACTAAAACATTGGTTGCATATTTTTTAACCCATTCTCCTTCAAGATTAATAGGATTATGGATTTCCATATGCCAAAGTTAGATGACCCCTCTAATATGTCTTGATCCTGTAAACCAACTGAAGCCATTTCTCTGAAACCATCGTAATAAAATAAGCAAACTCTAATAAATCGGGAATAAATCGATTTGGGTTTTATAAACCCTTGGTTTCCTCTCTTGCACCCTGGGCTGAGCTTCTTAAATAACATTTTGCGCCTCAGATCTATTGTGATACCATGTGAAAATTATTGCAGTTATTTGGTAATTATCCAACCTATCTTTTAAAGATTATTTATCTCAACAAAATTATTTGCTGCAAATACTAAATAAAAACACGATTACAATATTCACCAATTAAAAATTCACAGGAATTGAGAAAACCACACGAATATTTTTGGGCAAATGTCCCTAGAAAACCCCCAATGTGGGAAAACTAGTTCCGCAAGTGAGGGTTTTAGCAAATCTGTACTTGACAGAAATTACAACTGCTTGTCGTAAAATGGAAAAGCTCCGACAAAAGTCAATCTTCACTTCTGCAAGTCAATTCAGCCCTCTGGAAGCAAATTGTCCCTCCTATAAGACACAATCTCGGCCCACATGTGCAGCTTGGAGGAATTCAACCTCCACTGCAAAATCACACTCCTAGAGGAATAAACTCGACCTCCACTGGTAAATTGGCCTCCTTTGACAATCAACTTTTCTTCTGGCAAATCGACCTCCTCTTGACAAATCAAGCTCCCTCTGGTAATTTGCACAACTGGAGAAAACTCGGGCCCTTTGAAAAATAATTTGGCCCTTGCAAAATCTCCCTTTCAAACTCAGACATTGGAAGTCTCTTGGATGAAGAATATGCTCCGAAAAATTTCTTATTGCTCATTCACCGCTGAAACCCTCATTGGTGTCAAACCCCATGCTACCACTGTGCATCACTTGAATGATCTCTAAAATGGCCATCGATGGCTAAGATCACCTTGACTCAATCAAACACTCTTTCTAGAAGTCACTAGAGAGAAATTGAGTTACCTCAATTAATACTAATTAATTAACTTGTTTTCCTAAGTTAGACAGGAAAATAATTAAAAATTGGTTAATAATCTAATTAAGATATTTTCCCTTATAAAAATTTCCTGGGCTTTGAGATATTTATTTCTCTCGTGCTCTTAGCCTCATTTACACCTCTTAAGACTAGAACACCTGTCCGAGCTATACAATCTAATGAGGAGATCCTACTACATTATGTTGGTAGAATGTTATCCATGATGGATTAATGATTAATCATTCAAGCATCAACCATCTATTACCTGCAAATATACAAATCCTTAAACCATATAATAGGAAGTAGACTAGTGATTTGTGGAATGAAATAGACTATTCACCAATTGTTAATGTGATCAAAGAGATGTTAATAAAATATGCCACCTGCATAAGTTATGATATTATAATCAACTAAAGTATGAAGACCGAAAGGTCCAAAACACATTTTTTTTAAAGAAATAGATAGATTATATTGATTCAGCTGCAGTACGGGCTAGAACCCTTACATACAGAGATAATTCTTCTTCTGCAGTAGACCAAAATTGTTCACTAAACATTCTATTTCTATTTGGTCTTTTCCATGCAAAGATTCTTACAACATTTATTCTATATATCCGCCAAAAACCCTCGTAGTATTTAGCAAAAATACAAAACATTCAAACATTACTACATTGCTTGACCACTTGCTTCCATTTCCTCCTTTTCATCGTCAACTTGCTTGTCCGCCGTCGCGTCTAGCTAGTGCAAGGGAGGTTATTCCATAGTTTGTTCCTAGGGGTCGCTGGGCTGCTTCTCTTCAAGAGCACTTGGAGGGGAGGTCAGAGAGACCATAGACTTTCTTTAAAACATCAATTGTCGCCATTTCCATTGTAACCTCAATACCGCCGACTTTGGCATTCAAATTGTCCACCTTCTTTGCTAGATTCTCCACCATGAGCTGGAGGCACTCCAATTCTTTTCTTAGATCTTCCAATTGTCGATTAAGCAGGGCAAAATGTGATTGAGCTTCCAGAGTTACTTGCTGCCCAAGCTTCGACATCGTAGCTGAGATTGCTTCCATTATGGACAACAGGTGGTCCTTGCTGTTATTACCACTTCCTTCTTGGCGCGAGGAGGCCATAATACCAGACACCTAGGCTCTAATAGAATCTTGGAATATTTCAGGGATACGATTCTTCTTTTATATTCCAAAATTCCTTCTTCTATTAGCCATCAACCCTTGCTTCACATTTAATGCCTCTGTCCAAGGGTTGCGTCATCGAATCACAATATCCCTGCTCAAAATCCTTCACCCAACTTCCGATCACAACTACACTGGAGTGTATCAACGCCAGTGTGGTACTAGCTTGCATAGCCTTAATCTTCAAATTAATTTTGCTTAAGCTTGACCTCCACTTGTCATATGGCATGGGATCCTTATTCCGACTTCCCCATCTAGAAGGCCATTCCCAATAAATCTGCCTGCTCGAAGAGCAAACCACTAATCTAATCATACAAATGGGATTAGTGCCAATGATAAATAGACTTCGAGCTACATAATCCACTTGTTCATACTTATAATGGGTCTCAACCTTCCTAAGGATGATAAGTCGTGCTTCATAGGACATGCATAAGAAGAGGATCACCTTGATCCTGATTAATGCTCCACTCTTCTAGATTTGCTCCTTTGTTGGCCTGTTTGTTAACAATTGGATTATTTTCCCTTTTGATATGGTAAGAGCCAATAGTTTCAAACTTTTGAATTTGCATCCATATTCTTGTAATTAGTGGCGTCTGATCTTTCCCAAGGAAATTCTTATTTTGGTGAAATTTTTGGATTATTATCATGGAGTCTTTGAATACAATAAGCCAACGAATTCCCTTTGCTAAGGCTATCCTCAACCCTTGTCGTAGTGCTAAGGTCTCTGCTTGATTGTTTGTTTTCCATCCTGAGCCCCAAGCAAATTTCATCACTATTTCTCCTTCGGGGTTATGTATAACCCCTCTCTCTCATGTCTCCCCAGTCCAAAACACAATTTTAAAAAATGGTCTTTTTATTCATTTTTGTGAAAGTGCAAGGGGAATGTAGTGTTACTTTTTACATGGTCTTCTTAACTGATAATTATCTTTGATTATTATTATCTTTTCACATCCTTATTCACTAATTCCATCATTCAATAATTACACAATAAACATCAACCATATAGCAAATAAGACAGTAGGGTCATAAAGAGACAACCACACAAAGAACCCAAAGTTTTACCTTGGGAAAACCCTCAAAGGGTAAATGCCCAACCAACCTTTTCCTTAGAGAATCAATGCAACAAGAGATACATCAAAGTCAACACCAATAAGATGACCAACCACCAAGGACCAAGTCAGTCCTCCACAATTCTATCCAAAAACTGCAACAAGGTCAAGAAGACGTCCTCCAAGTCTGCCTCAGATCTTGCACTATGTCATTGAGATCGGCCTTTGAATGCGCACCATATCCAAGAGATATATCATTGAGATAGGGTCTCCAAGAGGAACAAAAAGAGTCCAACAATTCTGCCTCAGCATGTGTACTTAACCACATAGACATAGCCTCAGATAAGAGATCCGAATTGTTGTTGGAGGAGAGTGAATAGGCTCTATCTATAGTGTTTCGTCCATGTTAAAAGGTGTGTCCCATAGGCATGCCAACTTGACACTTGGAGGGCTGACTTGCTCACTTTTGGTGTCAAAATACAGATACAAATTTTCATTTTTCCCGCTCTTGACAAGCCTCATAATATTTTTCTTTTAAATACAAAATAAATTTGTTTCTTGCAAGCAGGAAGAACATGCTTCATATAATTTTCTTTTACAAATAAATTCATTTTCGAATATTTCAAGTACAAATGAAAATATTATGAAGACCGACCATAGCTACAAAATTCAACACTCCCTCTTAGATAGGGAGGTATTCATAATGACTATCTAGATGTTCTCTATATACATGATCTCTTTAAGGAAAAGGGTTCAACTTATTGATAGCAACATCATCTAGGGCAACGCGCTTGACCTATATAAGTATCATCGATAGGTACCACAACCCAAGTTAGCTCTCCTTACCAATGGTACTCACTCAACTAGTCACCATGATTCGGTGGGTGCCTCACTTCATGGTCTTTTGTCTAGTTCAGGGTTGCCATTACTCATGGTCAAACCTTAGGGAAACCCACGTCCCAAAACCAAAGCCTTATCCTAGGCCATGATGCTGAAGAGGCACCCACTCCATTGAGTGTCAGAGCCTCAAGGACGATTCTCTCTAGAATGTCCATCCCTCAAGCTATCTCACCAACAATCCAGGCCATGCTCCTTTTATTACCAATGGTCTGAGGCATGCCCTTGTTGTCATGATACCAATGCTCCCTCTTACTCATAAAGGGGTTCTCCACATCAGCTCCATCATCTACCATCAACACCTGCTAGTGGCCATATCTCGAGCGGTACCGAACCCATGGAATTGTCATCAATATATCAGGACTCACTCCTCTAGAGTGATCGCTCCTCAAATCCCAAGGCCTCTCCCTAGGCAAAAATGCTGAGACCCTCAACTAGCAAGCACTCAGTCACCCTTCTTGGTGAGCACTCTGGGCCAAGACCTCACTCAACCCCTCCTTGGCTGGTGATTGGGTCTAGATGCTAAAAGACCTCACTACACCCTCCTTGGTGTGTGATCGGGTCTAGATGCTAAAGGACCTCACTACACCCTCCCTGGTGTGTGATCGGGTCCAGAACCTCACTACACTGTTCCGGTGTGTGATCGGGTCCAAATACCGATAGTCCTCACTACACCCTTTCCTGTTGTGTGATTGGGTCAAGAGCTCACTCAACCCCACATGGTGAGTAATCGGGTCTCCTCCGAGAGGCACTCACTCAACCCTACCTGTTGAGCACTCTGGGCCTCTTGGACCATTCTCTCCAACGAGAGAATGTCCATCCATGCTATTATCAAATCAACATCCTCTCAACGAGAGGATTAATTTCCACATGCCCCAGTTTTTCTACAAACTTCTCTTTGGGCAACAACTTCATCAAGATATCAACTGTTTGCTCATCAGTGGAGTTGTACTTGAGCCTTACTACTCTCTTCCTTTACCATGTGTTGGTACTAGATCCCAAGGTTCCCTGACCTGTCATCCTGCTGTCACTTGCACGTGATCAACCAATTTTGCAAGTTGCAGTCATACTTCTTCATTACTCACTTTTCATGTTGCAACATACTTGGCCTTTGAGTGCAACAAATGTTTGCTTCCTGCTCATCCATGAGATCTGAGCCCAAATAAAAGCGATATACAAACTCTTTCTATTCTCAGCAATCCTTGCCTTGCAGCTGAACTTCTTTTTTTGATGCTGTGACCAGTTGTACCATGTTGGTACTTCAATAAATGTTGAGCTACATGCCTTGGTTCAATCATCAACTGACTTGATCCACAATCTTGATTACATAAATTGCCCTAACTGGGTATCCTTTCAGAAACAGATCCTGCCATGGCATACTTGGTTGCTACCTCTATCACTGATGCTATCAACTATCAAGTCAAGATCCGTCATCTTGAATTATGAGGTCAACTCTTTCTAATGCCAGAAACAAGAGTTCCTAGAGAAGCCTTGACTTCTCCCTCTAGAGCAAATCCTTTGGTCAATGCAACTCCCTTCGGCACATAAGGTCTTTTGTTTTTGTTGGAAAACAAATCATATAGGATCAACGCTGATCCATCAACCCCAGAGGAGTTTGAACAAGCCTTCCTTCTAGTTGCAAATATAAGACTTCTTCATGTACCTCACTAGCTTGAGGTAGCTCTTATGTTCTCTTCTTTCATCGAGAAATGCGATCTCTACAGAAGTCTTGAAGATAATAAATTTTAACAGAAGTGTACCTGACAAGATGTCCCTTCATAACCTTCTTCCTTCTTACCAAGGTAATCTTTCGCTTTGAAATCCATGCCATCCAATCTTGCTTTGTCTTGGCATAGATCAAGGCATTCTGCTCCCTTTGAGTCCATATCTTGACTAGTACAATATCCCTCATCACAGAGAATCTCTTTGTCGCATCTTTGCTCTATTCTTCTATTTGCTGCCAAAGTCTTGGTATCCTTTATTATGTACCTGCAATCCTCATTAAGAGGCTGTTAATTTGGCAACTCAGTGACAAATTCCAATCATGGGACTTAATTCCTCTTTTTGAGAGGACCAAAATTAATTTGGATAAGGAAAGATTTATTTTTTAAGTCAAGCCCACAGGTACACAAGTTGTCAAGGTCTGCCTAAGGACAAATTGCCCCTCCTCCAACGCATATAAATACAAGTGAACTCAAGCTCATTTGGACATCACATCACATCAACTCATCTTCTCCCTCTCAATCTGATTGGTTCGTACAGGTCTGAGGCAACTCTCTCTCCCCACATGTGCGAAGGGTTTCTTGGCATCTTTGACTTTTGCGTTGACTTTTTAAAGCGGTGACTTTGACCAACATTGACCGAGGTGTTTGAGGGATTGTTTGACTGCGATTTGACTTGGAAATATTCTGTGTAGGCAGGTTGCATTAATTGGCATAAGAACTGAGGTAATCTGGACAGTTTGACCTGTGTTGACCATAGGGTTTGACCTGCATTGACCATAGTATTCTCTCTCTTTTGACTGAGTTTTCAAGATTGTTTTGGGCTGACTTTGATCAACTGTGGAGGTCGAGCTTGTGGACAGTTGACCGAGCTCCTAAAAGACAAATTTGACTGTTGACTTGGGACTGGTTAGGGCATGTTGACTGCTGTTGACTGTTGACCAGAATTGCAGATTATGACAATTGACTAGATTTGACTATTTCTTCATTGACATTAATTCTTGGATGGTAGATTTGTTGGATAAGTCAAACTTTGACTTTGACTCTTATTTATAGGTTTGGGCTCATTGTACTCTCTACTGAACATTTTGTAACAGTCTAATAGAAGAAGAATTTTCAAAGGTTTTTCCCCCTTGTGGGGTTTTTCCTTGGTCTTTGACCAAATCGGTGTCTCTTGTTGTTGTTCTTGATTTTCTCCTATTGCCATTGCATTTACTGTTCTATCTTCAATCGCTGTTGATTCTTGGAAGAATTAATTGTTACTGAAAATATTGCTTAATGAAGGATTGAATTGGGGTAAAGTAATTGAAATAGCATAGAGTAGTGGAAAATTAATAGAGGCCATGGAAGAACAATTACAATCAAGCAAAGAATTCAAAGACAAGAGACTATCTAGTAACAACAATAATAGTAACAAAGAAGAGAGATAAAAGTACTTATCTTTTTGAGAAGAATATTAACTCCCTCTAGATCTTTAGACTTCCTGGATCCATCTACAACTTTATCAATTTCATCTTCATCATCACGATGATGTCATTTCTTTCTTGTAAGATCTAGAATTTCTACTTTTGGCATAAATGTTCAATCCTAGTTTTTTTTTCATAAACCCTAGGGTTTTTCAAAAACCCCTTAGCATACTAGCGTTTGCAAACCCTAAATCAGACATGTTGTCATAGATCAATCATCTTCAGTGAAATAGCTTGACTTCTTCAAGACATTGTAGCAACAATAATTGATCTTGCAATGTACAACGAGTAAATTTCACCATTCCATTATTCAAATACCCATCATACTTGAGTATTGCTTCAACATTACTGGACTCGAGCCTTTTAACTAAAACACATAAGTTCTGCCAATTACACATCTCTCTTGAGATATTTTTTTAGTGCTCAACTTTGAAAGAGGACATGGCCTCTTCATGCAATTGTGCACGAAATGTATCTTTTTAGTGGATAAATCTTTGTGACAATTTCCTAGGAAAATATTCCAAAAATTTGATACTTGTCACGTCAGATCTTCAAGGGTTCTATTCTTGCTTGCAAGTTTTCTTCAAGTCTTTTTTTTTTTACAATGTCGGCTACTCATATATTAGAAAAACTTTCTGAAGTAAGATCTAGTACATGGCGAGGAAAAGAGTAAGAACTGAGGTACAAAACCGGGTACGCAGACCCATAGTCCTCAAAGTTTCTTTTGATTGAACACAAAACGGTAGACAAACGGCAATACTGCCTTACATAAGAACCACCTAACCAGGCAAATTTGTAATGCATAAGATCAAGGATAATGAGCAGTGACCGAGTCTTCCTTTCGAACGCTGGCTCTAGTCGAGTTTTCTGCATATTGGCTCTCAGTGAGAGTGCGCAGATGATCAATAACCGCCTCCATGTGGATGCAGCGGTCTTTAAGATCTTCAATTTCCCTTTTTCTTTTTTCCAATTTCTTTCTTTTGGAGTTTCTATCAGCATGATAGTCTTCTGTTAGTTCTTTAACCTGAGCTATAAGGTTGTTAATCATCACAGTATGTGCCTTACACATATTACATTCTTTGTTATTGAAGATGTTCCTCATTGGGTCTTTGGTCTGGGCCTGGTTGGAGGTCTGGCCTTGCTGACCCGCCATTGGAGTAACCTGAGGGAAGAGAAGGGAGAGCGTGCTTTTGAAGAGGGAATCAGAGTCCGCCTTGAAGAGCGCGGGACCGCAGAGGAGCTGCGAATTTGAGAGGAGGCGAAGGGGCCTTTCGGTCTTCTGGCAATCTCTGCTTGGGGAGCAAGAGCGACTGTTAGAAAAAAACGAATTCACATATAACTGAAAGTTTCTTACCACAGGCTCAGGACCGGTGAGGATCCTTGAGGAGAAGTGTGCTACCCAAGTGCACCAGGAACTTGCTGTAGAAGATCGATCGCTGACAGAGGAAATGTTATGGAGCTGCCCACTGTTTATAGGTGACGGAAGGTTCTGCGCGCTGATGGATCGGATCTGAGAGTGCTCAAAAATAGAGTGAAAACGATCAGTTTCCATGATTACCATTTTGACATACTGATTGCAAGAGGTATGGACTTTGCTGTATACGCCCAGAGAGCCGGCCTTGGAAGGACAAGGAGTCACGCGGGCAGTTCGGACGCTGAGGGGTTTAGATGCCCGAGGTTGAGATGCTCCATCATTGAGCCGGAAAATGCAGAGAGATGCGACAAGGTGGCTCTGATGTCTGAGTTGACTACTCCCTTGGTATGGAACGACGGCTGGCTTGTGCTCACGGGATTTCCTTGGCATAGAATGAATTGTTTTCTCTGACCTGGCCGATCCTCCTTCTGACCGCTTGGTTAGCTTGCTGGTCAGCCTCCTTGTTGAAATTCCTGAGGATATGATTAAAATTGACTTCTCCTAACACTCTGACGTTCTCCATGATTCGATTCTTAATGTTGTTAAGGGCCAATTGTTTGAAGTCTCTACCTGAATTCATGGCAGCTATTATAATAGCTGAATCTCCTAAGATGAGCAGATTCTGAAGGCCTTTGCTCTTTGCAATGAGAGAGCCCAGAAGGAGGCTATAGGCCTCGGCTTTGTTGTTAGACATTTGGCCTAAGCCCCATTCAAAGGAGACCATAGTGTTCCCCTGCTCATCCTTAATGATCCCACCAGCCCCAGCTTGGCCTGGGTTCTTTTTTGAGGCTCCATCAAAATACAGGGTAGGCCTTTTTTGTTTCCTGATCCAGGTACTAATTTCTTCTTCGGTGCCGCGGAGCTTCCAATTCTGATTGCCATTCCTCTCTCTGTTGCCTACAAAAGGTCTTGGAGTAAGGTTGAATTTTCCCAGCCAGTCCTTGAGCCTTTCATCCTCGACCTCCAGGTCTTTCTCAGAAACCCCTGATGCTTCGAAAGACTCTGCAATGAGGGCAATGGATTTAGCCACGATACCTGTAATGGAAGGCTTTTGGTTGTTGAAGATGCATTTGTTATGTGCAATCCATATTTGCCAACTCAGATTTGCAGGGATGCTGTTCCAGATCCTATGCACTATGTGGTTACCTTTTTTGGGTTGATAGAGTCTTTTGTCCCAGCTTTTGTGGAGGGTCGAGATCTGAGGAGGGAGGGCTTCTGAAGAGATAGCGCCAGAGAGAAGGTACCAACAAGCTTTAGATGTCGGGCACTCAACAAAGAGATGAGTTATGGATTCTTCAGCTGACCTGCAAAGACAACACATAGATGGCCCCTGGATACCTCGCTTCCTGAGGTTCTCAGCAGTTAGAATTTTGCCGTGGAGAAGGGTCCAATTGAATAATTTGACCTTTGGGGGGCATTCAGGGCGCCATGCAGCTTTGTACAGGGGCCAATTGTTTACCACAGAGATGTCTTGGAGAGCTTTGTATCCTTCTTTAACTGAGTAATTGCCCCCATTTGGGTCCCAAACGAACTTGTCTTCATCCCTTTTGCTGGTGGGTGCTGAACCACTGAGGGAGCTTTTGAGCTCATCCCAGAGCTTGACTAAATTTAGAGGGAGATTGGGGAGGAACCAGCCAGCCCAGCTATCATGATCCCATAGAGAGATATCAGAGAGAGAGTTGAAATTCGAATCAGCCATCCATCTTTGAAGGGGGACCATGTGATGGAGGATTTCTCTGGCCTGAGACCCCATTATTCTATCTTTCCAGATGCTTATTTCTTTGCCATTCCCCGGAGCTCTAGAGATGAACGGCTTGCAAAGGGGGATCGTTTTCTTGATAAGGTTCCAAGTTGGAGTGCCTTGCCTTTCTATGATGTTTTCTGTTAGGATATTGCTGTTTGGGCCATTTAGGTATTTTTTCTTCATTATGGAAGTCCACCAAGCCCCTTTTTCATTTAAAATCCTCCAGATCAACTTGAAGCCCAATGCTAGATTAGCTAACCTAGGAACCCTTATTCCTAGCCCACCCTTTTCCACCGGAAGGATCACCTTATCCCACTTTACCAAACTGAACTTCTTGGTATTCTGCTTACCACCTTGCCACAGAAAACTCCGAATTATCAACTCCATATGATTGTGAATGCTTGCCGGAGCAAGAGCGATAGCGAACTGATATATGGGAAGAGAGGCGAGGACTGACTTGATCAAAATCGATCTGCCTGCTAAATTCAACCAGTGCACTCCCCAACTTTGCAATTTGCCTCTGAGCTTTTCAATAATCTTGACCCAAATCCCTGAATTGATTTTCTCTTTAGCCAGTGGGAGCCCCAGATACATGAAATGGTTCCAATTCAGCTGCGCTGGAATTTCCATGATGAGGGATATGCGCTGTAAGATATGGTTAGGGATGTTCCAGGCATACAACATGCATTTGTTATTGTTGAGTTTGCCTCCTGAGGCAAGAAGAAAGAGGTCCAAGACTTTTTTAAATCTCCTCGCCATTATGCTAGATGCACCTCCTATGAGAAGGGTGTCATCCGCAAACAGAGAATGATTGATACCTTTCGATCCTCTGACAATTTCAATCCCTGTTATTTCTCTTTTCTTCCTCAGATTTTCCAGCTTCGAACTAAGAGCTTCCGCCATAAGAATGTAGAGGAAAGGAGAGAGCGGGCACCCTTGCCTCAGGCCCCTAGAGCTTTTAAAAGCTTTGCTGGGCCTTCCATTTATGAGGGGGGCGGTCCAATTGCCCGAAATGCACTCCCGGACCCTGCTTATAAAGAGCTCTGATATTCCCATCTTTTTAAGGACTGCCTGGAGGAAAGAGTGATTTACTCGGTCAAAAGCATTGGCCATGTCCAACTTCATTATCATACCCTTTTCATTCCTAGTGATGCTACTTTGAATTGCCTCCTGGATGAGAATTACATTGTCAACAATTTGTCTCTTCGGGACAAAGCCCCCTTGGTTCTCAGAGATAAGGGTAGGAAGGATGGATTTGAGCCTGTTAGCAAGGATCTTAGTTACTATTTTGTAGGAGACGTTGCAGAGGGAGATAGGACGGAAACGATTAAAGGAGAGAGGGTTGGGATCTTTAGGAATTAAGGCAAGGAAGGAGGATTTTATTCCACTGCCCATCTTGCATCTTTGGAAGAAATTTCTAACAACTCTGATGTAATCCTTTTTGATGGTGTCCCAGTGTGTCTTGTAGAAGTCCATAGTGAAACCATCGGGTCCCGGGGCCTTGTCTGAGGCCATATTGCGCATTGTTTGCTTGATCTCTTCCTCAGTAATTTCCTTGTCCAGCTCAGAATTTTGATCTTCAGAGGTTTTACATTCCATCGTGTCAAGAATTTCCATGCCATCACTGCTTTGCTGGCCCGCGGTGAGGAGATCTTGGAAATGAGCAGACGCAGCCTCCATGATTTCCTTTTGCTCTTTTATTTCTACTCCATCAACAGAAATTTTATCTATATTATTACCTGCTCTCCTGAGTTTCAAGTTGTTGTGGAAAAAGGAGGTGTTCCTATCTCCCGACTTGAGCCATAGACATCTTGACTTTTGTCTTTGTTCCTCTTCCTCTTTTCTGTTCAGCTTGTACAGTTCCTTTTGGAGTTCCATCTCTTGGATCTGCTCCTCTTCCGTGTCTTGTCTGCTGTCTTTCCCTTGATCCCACTGCATGAGTTTGGCTTGGAGTGCAGATTTGTTTCGATTTTCTTCTATTACCTTGGTTTTGACCCACTGTTTGATGGCCCAACGCAGAATCTTTATTTTGGATTCCCAGACAAAGTGCGGGGACCCTCTGATCTCTGTTGACCAATGTTCTTTAATCAGAGTTCGGAAATCTTCCTGATCCTCCCACGCTTTGTTGTATCTGAATGGTAGCGGACCCAGATTTTCTCCTTTATCCAATTTGAGTGCTACAGGCTTATGGTCTGAGAAGCTCCCTTGGATAATGAGACTTTTGATGCATGCAAATTTAACCACTATTCTGTCTTGGACGAGAATTCGGTCCAGTCTTTCCTTAATATTGTTTCTACCTGCTCTCTTGTTGGACCAGGTGAATCTCCCATTCTGAGGAGGGAAGTCCACTAAATTGTGATTTAGAATGATTTCCTCAATGGCATCCCTAGAGGGATCAGCCAGGAAGTTTCCCCCCATCTTTTCATCAGCATTCCTTATTAAATTTAGGTCTCCCCCTAGAAAAAGGTTCCGTCCTTGAGTTTCTTGGAGGTCTGCTGCAATTGACTTCCAACAGGCATCCTTGTCTCGATAGTGTGGGGGGGCGTAGACATTATAGATAGTATATTCTTCTGTCTCTGTTATGTTTTGAATATCTGAGCGGATCCACCCGCTGCTTTGTTTTTTATTTAACAATTTCCATTTTTGTTTGTTCCAAATGGTCCCTATGCCCCCTGAGGCACCAGCTGCGCTAACTGCTATTCCTTCATAAGTTCTGTTATTCTTTAGGTAGTTTTTGAAGTCCTGTTCATTAATTTTGGTCTCCTGGAGGAGGAGGATGTCTGGGTGTTCTGATTTAAGAAGGTCACGGACTGCGTTGACTTTGAGGGAGGAGCCCATCCCCCTACAATTCCAAGAGACCAGATTCATTACTTAAATAATTTGTTTTGAGGACCTCCTTTCTCTTTCCCTTTCTCGCCATTTCCTTTCATCTTATCCAGATAAGTATCCATTGGCTGTTGAATCCCTGTTGTCATTTCTTTTGCTGCTGCCTCATCCCTTACTTCCTTATTTGTTTTCCTTCCGACTTTCCTTGGTGGTTCTACGGAAGTGTTGCTTTCCTTAGACTTGTTCCGGGTTAATATTCTCTCTATAGTGTGGGGGGGGGAGGAGGGAGGGGGGGAGGAAGGCGGGGGGGAGGCGGGGGTGACAGGGGGGACTCTCGGGGAGGGGGGGGGGAAGGAGGGTCAGCTTCTGATAAGGTTTCAAATGGGTTGGAGGATGCGGGCATGGTCGGCCTTGACGGAGAAGGGGGGAGAGGGGGGGCTGTAGGGTTGATGAGTTTTCCTTTAGGAGGGTTGGGCCTCTTCTTTTTGACGGTTTCCCAGGCTTCCTCTGTTGTTTCAGGGTTAGAATCAGAAACATTTGCATTTGCTTTACTACATCTATTGGCAAAATGTCCATACTCGTGACATACCTTGCACTTGAAGGGGAGCTGTTCGTAATCGACTTGCTGAAGATGCGTCCATTGGTCAACTCTGAGCTTGATGGCTTCTGGTAGTCCCTTCCCGAGGTCCACTTCTACACAGATTCTTGCGCATGCGTGCATGTTCTCCTTTGGTTCCGATCTGTCAATATACTTCCCTATTCCGTTTCCAATTGCCTTCACTGATTCATCTCCCCAGCGATGTAGAGGGAGATGCGGGAGCCGGACCCAGACGGGAACTGCATTGGGGACATCCATCTCCGGGTCAAAATCCGGTGTCCATCTGTTCAGGTAAAGGCCTCTAGTATCCATGAAATATGGGCCGTTCCGGAAGATTAGGTTTCTGTCTTCCACTGTTTCGAATAGGAACGTAAAAAACCCTCTTCCGCAGAAGCGGATCGCTATCTTGCCTTGCACAATTGAGTTCCAGTTTCTTTCCACCCATCGCTGAACAGTGCGTGGGGAGGGCCATAAACCTGTGAACTGACCAACCAAACCTCTATCAGCTAGAGCAACTGCCGTTCTCCGGGGAAGGGCAGGGGGGAGCGGAATTTCTGGGATCTCATCCATTTTTTTGACGAAGCGAGAAGTAACTGGTCTGATCCTCTCCGAGGAGTTCTCCTGGGTGAGGGAGGCAAAAGATTTCATAAGATCGACCTGATCCGGTCCAGAAGGGCCCAAGGCCGCCATGGTCGGGGAACAGCCAGAGGCAGGCGACCTAGCAGCAATAGCTGCTAGGCGCAGGAGCAAGGAGAGGCAGGGTCGAGGTTAGGAAAGGCGAGGGGGAGAGAGGAGACACGGGGAAGGGGGAGGGAGGGAGATGGCGGGCTCAGGGGCGGGAGGCCCGATCGCAGACAGACCTCGCAGCCAGGCTGCAAGGCACGGGGAGGCAGGAGGGGCTCAGGGCGCGGCCATGGCGAGGAGCGCGCGATCGACAATGTGTGTCTTTCAAGTTTTCTTCAAGTCTTAACAAGCTCATCTTCTTGAGAATGCATGTGACCCTTTTTAAATAATCTCATATGATGCTTTTGACATGCTTTACAACATCATCATACAGGTCTCATATTTTACTTGTGTGACTACAACAATAATGTCATTTTACCTTGCCATATCAATTTATCAAAGGATGGACCTTTTCATGTCTGTCCTCAAGGAGTCCTACATCAAATATGTCAAGACAGAGCTTCCAAAAGAATTATGACAATACATATCTCATATGTCAAACTTTAGATTTGTAACTTGGATTTTTGGCCTTTTGAATTATTCAAAGGGATATCAGGTTGGCTCCTGGCAATGCATCTCGTCCTTCTTTGAACAAAGATCTTTCTAGATTGACTTTTGAACAAGTTCTGAGATCAAGACTTTAAAGACAAGGTATGTAGACTCTGTGGAAAACTCAGACTCCTCTGAAGGATAACTCGACACTTCTTAGCATCTTCAACAATGTTTTGCTTGTCGTGTTTGCAGACAAATTTACGCTTCCTCTTTTCGAATAGTGCCTTCATAACATAAGGATTGAAAGTGCCCTTCTTCTTTAATCTTTCTTAGATTCTCGGCTTCCTCCTGAGATGAGATAATGACCTTGGCCTATTAGAGGTCAAAACTTGAAACATTGACCTTCTTTGAACTTCTAAGATTTTCGGCCTAAGAATTATTTCTGAGGCATTCAACCCTATATATATTGAGATCTGAGATTATATTTGCGTCAAGAATTCTTTTGATTGTTAAGACGGAGAGATATTACTCTATTTCTCAAGACTGCTTTTATCACTGAGATTCAGTCCTATTTGAAAGACTTCAGCCTCCATGTAACAATGCAAGTCTTCTTGTTACAGTGGTGATTAAGCATCTTAGACTAGAGCAAGAATAATTTCTTCTTCAGGGATGCTATTTTACCAAGCTCTGAAACCATGTTGATTTTTACATAGTCTTAACTGATAATTATCTTTGATGATTATGATCTTTTCACATTCTTATTCTTTAATTCCATCATTCAATAATTACACAGAATACATCAACCATATAGCAAATAAGACAGTAGGATCATAAAGAGATAGCCACACAAAGAACACAAAGTTTTACCTTGGGAAAACCCACAATGAGGAAAAACCCAACCAACCTTTTCCTTAGAGAACCAATGCAACAAGAGATACATCAAAGTCAACTAACCAACAAGATGACCAACCACCAAGGACCAAGTCAACCCTCCATAATTCTGTCCACAAAGATCTTTGCAACAAGGTCAAGAAAACGTCCTCCAAGTCTGCCTCAGATCTTGCACTATGTCACTGAGATTAGCCTCTGAATGCGAGACATATCCAAGAGATATAGCATAGATATAGGTTCTCCAAGAGGAATGAAAGGAGTCCAGCAATTTTGCCTCAACATGTGTACTTAACCACAGAGACATAACCTCAGATAAGAGATCCAAATTCTGTCATTGGAGGAGAGCATGTTGAGAAATCTAGGGGCGGCTAGAATAAGTAATTTTCTTGCTTTGATAACTGCTTGTGATGTTTTTTTACTTAACTTGATTAGCTTCTTCTTTCACTTGATTATTATTGTGTTCTTTATCATCAATGATCAAACAACTACCAGACAATGAAAATCAATAAGACAACAGGACACAAAATGTAGGCTGCTAGCCAGGGCCAAAACCTCTTCTCTTGAGAGGAAAACCCATAAGAATTTTTCTGTTCTTATAGAATGTTCAAATGAAGAATTCCAAGACCTATGACCCTTGACAAAGACCCCCCCAAGACCAAGTCAAACTTCTTCTTTGATCAACTCTTCTTCCACCAAGTCAATGCTAGTCGATCTCTTCTTTGATTTCCCAATTTTGACCCTTCCAACAGATTTCGGCTTCTTCAGTAAGTCTGCAACTTTTTCAGCCCTCCTGCAATCTGTGATTTTCGCATGTGTGAGTTATGTAGGGCAGAATAAAGTCACTTTTTCACCTTCGCTTAGTCTCTCCTTTTCTTCTTGAATGCTCGACTTCCAAAATAGATCCTCTTGGCACCTTAATTCAGCTTCTTCTGATGAATATGATTCGGTCTTGTCACAGCAGAGAGGATGCCCTTTTTACGGCCTGCACATATGAGTGATTAGCCCAAAAACAATCCTTTTATTTCTTGCTTCTTCTCCTTTTTATTCTCCCTTTCTTCGCTGGCTATTTAGACTTCTTTTCTTGATGATCGAACTTCACATTGATGCTTTCTTCAAAATGAGGTTGAGCTCCTATATATGGTCTTCTTGTCATTGTTTGTTGTTCGACTTGTCACTTGCTTGTAGGCTGACTTGTCCCTCCTAGAAGGCCGACTTGTTGACTGCATGTTGACAAGGTCTTGGAGGGTCTTTTATGACACTTTTGACTTACATAAAATTTCTTTGACTTGATACATGATGCCCAAATGGGTCTTATACATATTACAATGACTCAAATGACTTCTTTGACTCAATGTCAAAACCTAGAAGTACTCAATGGGTGCTTGACTTACAAATAAAATAATCTTGAGCGTGAAACCCATGCTAAAATAACAATAATAAAAAAGTCTTTCTCTTTTCATCAAATACATAAAATCATGACGGCATTAGACATTATGAAGACCAAACCTAGTTACACATTTCAACAGAGAAAATAGGCTCTATTTATAGTGTTTCATCCATGCGAAAAGGTGTCCCATGGGCAAATCCAACTTGACACTTAGAGGGTTGACTTGGTCACTTGTGTCAAAATACAAATTCAAATTTTCATTTTTCCCGCTTTTGATGAGCCTCATAATATTTTTCTTTTAAATACAAAATAAATCTTTTTCTTGCAAGCATGAAGAACATGCTTCATATAATTTTCTTTTACAAATATAATTTATTTTCCAATATTTCAAGTACACATGAAAATATTATGAAGACTGACCATAGCTACAAAATTCAACATGTAGTGAGAGCACCTAGGGAGTGTGGTTTTGGGGTTTGAGAGCACACAAAAAGGGTATGAAACATGTTCCCTAGATGCTTTTGCTTGGAGCTTGGTTTTGGGGTGGGATCGACCCCTAGGAGGATGCTTCTGATAACACTAGCCCGAGTAGAGTAATGCACCCACAGTGAAGCAAGACAAAGGCAAGCACAAATTAGGTTAGAAATAGTGTGGGTATCATTGCATGCCCATTCTAGTCAAGATGATTTACTGAGGTGTGGCCTCATGAGAAAGATTGAATGTCATGCATTCAAGTCATTAATCGCTCAGGTGTTGTAGCTTGTGCCAAGTCAAGCTTTGGAGATTGTAACCATGCTCAACAATCTTGCTTGTTTGATTACAAATACTATGATTGATTCACATATTGATGTGGTAGAAGAATGAGAGCATTTTTTTTGTACCAAGCACCGGATCAAAGGACTATGATTGATTCACATATTGATGTGGTAGAAGAATGAGAGCACTTTTTTCGTACCAAGCACTAGATCAAAGGACAACCTCTTCATATCAGCATTGATAATATGGGGTGGAAGAACATCATCATGTATGATGTGGTGAAGCGCCTTGGTTTGTCCACTGCTGCACATTCTGGACCATGTTCTTTAGGTTGGCTTCGACAAGGTAAGGAACTCAAGGTAATGTGCTATTGTACCTTTCAATTCATTATCACCCCTATAAAGCAATAAATCATTTGTGATGTCACATTATTGGACATTTACAATGTGCTACTTGGAACGCCATATATCCTTGATTGTGATGGATCTTATTGCTCCTATCAAAATACTAGATCCTTAAGATCAATGGGATTATTTACAAAATTTTGTGAGCTTTCCTTAAGTTGTTTTCTTTTGCATATCCTAGTTACTTAAGGAAATATTTGTTAAAGTAAATCCAAGATAATACTAGCAAAATCCTAAGTTGGATTTACCTCTTCATTCAAGACTTTTTTATTCCACTTTAATTAATTTGTTGTAGTCTTGTCCCAATTATATTGGTTGTTTTTTTATTGAATATCTTGAAGCCCGACTTTATGATCTAACCCTAAACGTGTTGGTTTAGAGTGTTCATTTGTTGGAAATACTGAGAAGGGTGTGAATCAATATTTCTTACTTCAATTAGTAATTTTAACTTTTCAGAGCATTAAACATTATTAACATTAGTTAAACATAACAATCATTAACACCATTCAACAATGCACAGAATCAAGACGTTGGACACCAGATATTTTTAGGTGGAAACTCTTTCAGCAGAGAAACCACATAATGCTTAATATTTGTCTTCAATAAGTACATTAATAGAAAGCTACAACTTCCATCGTTTTCAGCTACAACTAAGGGAGGCTCCAACCCCCTGGTTTACAAGCTACAACTTGATAGATGCACCAACACCCTGTTTACCCGCTGCTACTAGAAGGACTCTCCAACGCTCAGGTTTACATGCTCCAACACCCTGTTTACTAGCTGCTATTGGATCCAACCTGCCCTAACACCACCCTGTTGCCTTGAAGTGTTCTTAGGCTCCAACTTGAAGGAGACTCCACTCTCCTGCCTTGCACCTCCCCGCCACCTTGCTCAGCGAGCTGCCACTTTCCCTGAAGGCTCCAACCTTCATCTCACCAAGACGGACCACGTTTTCCAATTTTCAGATTGAATCCACCTGTGCTCGATAATCAATACAAAACAAATTATAATAAAATCTCTACTCAATCTGCTTCTGCTCAATTTATACCTCAAACCCTAGCTGCTGAACAACTCTATCTTCTTTTTGCTCTTCGTTAACTATTTTTTCATTGTTTAGTTGTCAAGTCATAAACCTGTCATCTGAAATTACCCTGGTTCAACAAGACACCAAACATATGGCCATAACACCCTATGTCAAACAATCTAGTTAGAAGCATTGAAAATTCATCAGTTGTTCACATGGGCCAATAACACTACAACCAACACATTATCATGCAATCTACAACCTATACCATATGACCTATAACCACTATCTTTGTCATTGTTACTACAACCTCTGTCCGTGCTGACTAATGCACAATCCAATGTGCCATAAGTATGTCCTGTGCCCAACTTGAGCTGTCTCAATTGTTACACTAAAATCATGCAAGCACTTGTTGTTGTCTCAAACCCTAGATGTTCAAATCAACAATATGCAAGTGAACTAAGTTCAGTGCTTCTTCCGATTTTTAATTTGGATCAATGTTTGCTTCAATAACCCATAAAACATATAATAGATTAATCATTCTACAGTTTCATATTTTCTGGGCAGTGTTTTACAAGTCATACAAGGTTTGTGCTAGTGCTACAAAATGACTATATTTTGGCTGACTAATTATTTGACAAAATAAAACTTCATAAAATTTAAATTTAATTTTTAAAAATTAGACTTCATAAAATTAATTGAACTTAAATTTAGATCCCTCAATACCAACGTGGCAATGCATTGACCAACCTCAAATGAAATATATTTGACCTATCGAGCCAACCTCAACTACAAATTCTGTGCCATTTTATAATCTCGCCAAGTTTGTGTGTTCATAATGGTTTTATTCAAACTTCTGCTATCGCATGAATCCAAATTTTCACAGGGTCACAATATATGCTTGGCATTCAGAACCTCTTCTTCTGTCGCAGTAGAGAAACCAATCTCTGTGATATGAGCTACAACTATCGATCTCACTTCGACTCCATGTTGGACTTACTCACCAGGCTTCACGTTCGACACATCATGCTCTAGCAAGAACCAGGATATTAATGCACCAGGTTGGAATAAGTTAACGATCAATTTCTTTGGTCAAGATAGGCAAAACACAGTCGCACCAGATCATGCCTTCAAAGTATAAGAGGTCCACAACTTTGACTGAAGGTTCAAGCAAGATATGTTTGCTTCAGATTAAGCAAAATATATTCTTGAAGGACACTAAGAATGCTTCAACAAATCTTTAAACAAGTGTCAACACTATGTCATGAATTTGGAAAACTTCGCCCACCGAAATGACCTTGAATTAGTGCCCTGATCTGCCTTTGAGCAGGTGATGGATAACATTTCCTTAAGGTTTTGTGATAACAACTGTGCCCTAATTGAAATGAAAAACTTACAATACCGTGAGCCAATTCCAAGGAGTTTTGCAACATAACAATTCCGCATAAATTGGAATTTTTCTTGTTAAAAACTGCCTTAATTCGTCTGCCAAATGCTCCATTTCAGGTTTTGCGTACAAATAGGATAGACATTGTTGATTTGGGTTAGCATCAGATGTGCTCTAGCCACGAAATTTGGTGGAGAGGTTAGAGCACATGAGATCTCCAATACCCAGAAAGGGTTTGTGCAGAGTCTAAACAGTTTGGGAGATATTAAAATAATTAATATTTTTAATGGAGTCCCTAAGCTTAAACTTAGGGAAATTAAAATATTAATGTGAATTAATATAAAACTGTGTTAGAATGGTCCAAAAGACATGCATCAAGCCAGATCTAATCTTAGCCGTCGATTAGGGACTTAATCTCGGTCGTTGATATGTTAACGAGAAAAGTATAATAGGAGGCTTGAGGGTCACTTGGAGAACACACCAGAGTGATCAGTCATTCTATTCTCTAGAGCGGGGTTTGCTAAGAGAGATAGAATCAGCAATCAGTTGCAGCAAGGGGCAGTGAGTACGAGGCAGAGAGGCAGAGACAGTGCCGAGAGACCAGCACAGAAGCAGAGAGAGGCAGACACAGAGCTAGAGGGAGACACGCAAAGGCAACAAAGATTGCGCAGAGCCAGAAGGGCCTGCATCGTCCATGCAGAGGCTGCAGGAGTGATGCACAGAGCCAGAGAGGCTGCGCAGAGCCTTAGTAGGTTGACGCAGAGGGTTTCAAGCTGACGCAGATGCCAACAGGGTTGACGCTGGGCTTCAGATTGTGCTGGAGAGGGGTTTCATGGAGCAGGCTTTTTGAATACCTGTTTCCGAAGAGAGGTATTGCTGCCAGATTTTTTGTCTCTGTCGGGTTAGCCAGTTTGGCACCTAGTGTACTCAGAAAAGCATTGCTTAATAATAAAACCCTCAGATAGCTGCACCGGTTTTCTCGCATTGGGTTTTTCTGGGGACATTAGTCCAAAAATAACATTGTCATTTGTGTGCTTGTTTCTGTTTCCTTCAGTTGATGATCTGTAATATGTTGAGCATGCACTTGCATTTATTTTCAGTATTTACATGGTAAATAACTTGTTAATTAACAGAACAAGTAGGTAGGAATAAATCAGTAAAGTGCATGGAGGGTTTCTAACGTGTCAGACTTAGAAATTCCAACAGACATGTCTCAAAATATTTACAAGAGGCCAAGGATTTTACCCTTAGCACAGTGCAAAATATCCCAACCAAGACCACAAAGAAATAGGTCTTAGAGGCAAGCCAAGCACCACTCTAATTGCTTCAGGATAGGTCGAAAATTTCTAGAAGTAACATGACCATAGGAGTGATGAGTCTTGGATTGTTGATATGGTTGCACAAAGATTTGCCCTTAACCGACCACAAAATATCATAAGCGAGTGCCTAGAACAGTAGCGCAACGAGAGCCTCCTTTTAAACTCTAGGCATAACCACTGGTGATTTTAGGAGCTTCCAGGCAGATAAAAATTCAGAGGGAACGAGACTTATAAACAATGTGGATCCTTATTCTACGTCAGAGATTTAAGTGCATTTAGATCCACCTGCAAAGAAAAGAAGCCCAACGATGCCCTTCAGCCCAATAACCCTAAGCAATAAACCAAAAACCATTTCAAGAAGATTGCCTCCTCGTTAAGTCTTCAAAAACTCCTCAAGGCCGAGAATATTTTAGAGCAGAAATCACTTCAAATGATGTGCGTTCAATCTGTGCTTATGTGAAGAAGTAGGGTGCCTTTATATAGTTTTAGGAGGGACATGTTCTAGGTTAGCCGACCTTAACTTAGGAGAGAAAATTTAATTTGAATGTTTTAAATTTTGTGTTGGAGTCAAGACTTTCCTCCAAATTTGGACCATAAAGAAATTTGAATTTTCAAAATTAATTTTCGTTGGGAATTAACCTTCGATTTGAATTTAAATTTTATGCCCCTTTTTGTTCTTCATAGCTTGAATAATGTTCTAACCAATGCTAAGCTGCCACCTCATATTCTTTTGGTGTTTTTAACCATAAGGAGGGGGTTTTGACTTTAACGAAGCCATGTCTCCTCAACCGTGAGGAACCTCGTGACGTGCCACATCCACCTCATATTCTTTTGGGGTTTTTAACCATAGGGAGGGGGTTTGATTTTAACGTAGCCATGTCTCCTCAACCGTGAGGAATCACGTGACGTGCGACGTACCATTAGAATCAGACAACGAGGACTCAGGAGTATTTGATAATGATGGTCTCCAAGGCAAATTCATTGCTCTGCATCTTCAAACTCCTTAACAAACGTAGGGCTTCCCATGGCTTCTCAAAGAACCTCGTGACGTGCCACGTACCGTTAGAATTAGTACAACAAGGAGTATTTGATAATGATGGTCTCCAAGGCAAATTCATTGCTCTGCATCTTCAAACTCCTCAACAAACACAGGTCTTTTAGGGCTTCCTAAGGCTTCTCGTCTTTGGGAGCTTCAAACTGATGCAATTTAGACAAATAAAAAGAGCGTTCAATTAACGGACGTTGGCATGAATGACAACACCATTCAACGTCATTTACTTTTTTGGGTTGATTCGTCTCTTATCACAATGCTTTTTTCCAAGAAAAAATGTATTTTTATTTGAGATAATAAAAATACAATACCTAGGTGCTCTATGCAAAATCGAAAAGCATCATGAGGAGATAAATCTCTTCCTAATATTTCACTATAGTAGAATATGCAGAAAGATCCATGGCCTTCATAATATCAAACATTTAATCTATCAAGTAATTGAAAACAAATAGTTGACTTAACAATCTCATATACTAACAAATTACAAGTTCAAAGGAGGCTCAGAAATCATCATTAAATGAAAATTGTTGTAAACCCATTGTATGGCCATCTCCTACTTCTTCCAAGGAACTATAAAACTTAGGTAGTTGAAGTTCTTCCTTTGAGTGCTAACCTGCAATCTTGTTGTGCTCTCTGTAAATATGATTATAGTTGACCCAAAAAAATTGATTAGATTCCGTCTTTAATTGTTGTTCTAGTAGGAGATAATTATTATGTAGTTGTATCACCCAACACTTGAAGCTTGTCAGTCCCTCTGGCCAAAATCAAATTTTAGTAGGTAGTATAAGGCTTTGAATCCCCTTTTATTATTTGTTCCTATTTCTGTATTACTTTTCACCTGAAATCTATGTGTGTCTTAAAGCGATAGAATGAAGGTAATCCCATTGATAGAATCCAGGCCTTGAAAATCCTCATCAAAATATCCTCAAGCCAGAGGCTTGTTCAATTGGACCTTTGATAGAATTCTTCATGGTTTACCCTTCGGAATAACTTTATAATAGTTAAATAAAGCATTAACCTGGGAAACTTCTTGAAAAGTAGGCATCATCTTTTCTTCAAACAAAGTAGAGTTTCTAGCTATCTGTATTCCCCACCAAACCAAAAATGGGATTGCTTTAATGCACTTTAGATCTGGCTGAGTAAACCAAACATTAAGAAGTGTCTCTATGGATTCACATTTCCAAAGGTTCTAGATACCCAAAACATCCCAACCTCAACTCAAACTTTTTGAGAAACATTACAATGTGGGAACATATGTGAAGTACAAAAAGAAATCCCAAGTACAAAAAAGTATCCCCAAAAGGCAAGGAAATAGGGAAAACCTAATGGGAAGAAAACCCCCGACAAAAGAGGACAGTGTGGAGTACGTAAAGTAGCCTACTTTGAAGAAGATGCCTCCTTCACTCTTAAGTGAGCTCGCAAGTTTGTGAACTTTTGCTTGTTGAAGATGTTTGCAACTTGTTTCGTTGACGGACAATGTTGTAGAGCAATGACCTTGTCATGAATCAATCCCCTAATGTAGTGCATGTGAATCTCTGTGTGTTTGGTCCTCTGCCCTTGAACTGGATTTGTGGATATTTGTATAGCACTTTGATTGTCACACTATATGACAGTTCAACGGTGAAATTGGATACCAAACTAAGTAAGAATATGTTGCAACCAAATGGCTTGGACTGTTGCATATACTACACCTCTGTACTCTGTCTTTCTGAAATGATAAAGCAATAACACACTGCTTCTAGCTTGGCCAACATATAGGACTTGAGCCAAAACTAAAACTGTAATTAGGGGTGAACTTGTGATTTGTGCCATCACCAACCCAATCAAAATTTGTATAGCCAACAAGATCCAATGTGCAATCTATTGCATAATGAATACAAAAACTAGGAGTACTCTTAACATACATAAGAATCCTCTTAGCATATTTCTAGTGTAGCTCATGAGACTCTTGCATGTATATGGAAACTGTTATGGCAAATTACACACAACCACTAGGAGTGATTGCTCTGTAGTCTTATGGCCCTGACAAGACTACCAGATCGAGGAGTATAGACCAAAATCAATCAAGCAAATGGATCCCAAACCACATGATCCAAACAATCATTCATGCTCGCAATCCCTAAACTAGGCTTTGAGCTAGAACCTGAAGCCCTTGCAGATTGGTGACGGATCTTGAGTCCAATGCAGAGTTTCCTTGCTCTAATCAAGAGATCTCTTCCTCCACAACAGATCTAGAACCTGCACACAAGCAACACCAAACAAGGACCACAAATAGTTTTCTGCACAAGACCGTCAGTTTGAACAAATAAAATAGACATGAATAATTGATTATAAACACAGATGTACAAGAAAGGGAACATTCATTTTTATTGTTCATAAAATAGATACAAAATGCATACCATCAACAAATAAGATCCTCTCCTCAAGCTTGTAGCATGGTCTCCTGTTAAAATTGGCAACTAGGGCCAAATTCCACCTTGGGACAACTCATATGATGGAGATGATTTTTGCATCTAATTCCTCTTTTTGAGAGGTCCAATTTTGATTGAGCTGAAAGGCTCATTCTACAACCCAGTGTGATGTGTAGCCCTGTCCGTCTGTCATCAAAGTTGAAATTTTGCCCAAATAAAAAAAATCTTAAAATAAAAAAAACTAAATAATTATACAAAATATTTAAATAATGTGGGTTCATAAAAAAATTTGCACATGAAGAAAGTGGATCCCTCTCGGCTCATGTTAGATCCGTATTTAAGATAGATCTATGCTGTTATAAAGATCATCTCATTCGGACAAGCAATAGTGAAATTTTGAATTTATTCTCTCACATGCACAAATTGTTAAGGTTGGCCACAACTTAATGTAGGCTCAAGAAGCCCAAGATAGGTGTCTTTTCATCCTCAATGAATTGTATAAATAGGAGTGACCTCTCTCCTCATTTGGACATCACTCACTCATCTATTCTTCTCTCTCCTAATCAGATTGGTTCGTATAGCTTTGTGATCATCTCTCTCTCTCTCTCACACGAGTGGATGAAGGATGAATTTCTGGGATAGTTTGCAGGCCAAAAATTTCAGAGTTTCAGGACAACGTTGACCATTGTTGACTAGAGGGTTATTGACCAAGTTTGACTGTGTTTTCAAGGGAGGAAGTTCGATCTCCTTAGGCCGCATTTTTGGGCATAGAAATCGAGGCTTTTTGGGCATGTTGACCAACGTTGACTTTTGTTTGACCGTAAAAATTCACAATAGATTTTCTCTCTCCTTTGACCGAGTTTGATTGCACTGTTTTGGGTTGCATTTGACCTCCAGTTCAGGCCAAGTTTGACTAAGGAAGACCAAGCTACATTGGTGAAGTTTTGTTGCTGTTTTGACAACGTTGACTTTTTGGTTAGCGTTGAAGTTTGACTGCAGAATTTGACAAGGCTGATTTGATTGTGTTGGGCAAGTGAATTTGATTTTTGTACTCTCTGTGCTGAACTATTGAATAATAATAAGGAGGTTTGATCAAAGGGTTTTCCCCACATTGGGGTTTTCGCTGGTATCCGCCAAATTTGGTGTCCTCTTGTCTTGGCTTGTCTTCTGCATATGTTTTTATGTTCTATTTGCATTTACTGCCAATGTGATTAAGTTAATGTGATTGCTACTGGAAATAATTGGAAATTGTCATTGGGTTGCTAAAGGAACATAGAAGTAAATTGTGCTAAGCATAGAACATACCATTGTTATCTAAAATTAACATGGTATCAGAGATCAGGTGAAGACAAAGCCCAAGCAAGAGTGAGGAAAAGTAATCACTAAGGGAAGCTGTTGGACAAGAACTTGGAACTAGTCTCAATGACGACTACATCTTACTTCAAATCCGAGGACAAGCTTAGGGACAAATCCGACTATAATGCATGGAAGATGTCTTTGGATTTGACTTTGGAAGAAAATGATGCTAGGGACTATGTCAAAGGAAGAGTGGTGGAGCCTCCTTCAAGTGCACCCGCTGTTGCAAAAACAATGTACAAGAAAAGTGAGGTCAAATGTAAGAAAATTATTGTTGATCCTATTGACAAGCCTTTGGTTGTAAGGTGATGTATGACAAGCTGGTTGGGATGCTCAAAGTAAACAATGCAAATCGAGTCCTCTTTCTCAAGAACAAGTTGAAAGACATCAAGATGGATAAAGGAGAATCCATTCAATCCTACTTCATGAGGATTACCGAAATCAAGAATGATCTCTTATCTATTGGAGAAGTTTTTGGTGACAGGATTCCGGGATTTGATGAATTATTGGCTAGTTGCACTCAAGAAGAAATTAGGGTGATGGAAAGAGACAAGCCCTCAAATGGAAATAATCCTACCGCCTTCTCCGCTCATGCTAAAAGGAAGAACAATGCTGGTCCAAGAAGACAAGGTCAAGGGTTCAAGCCGGGATTCAAAGAAGGAAGAAAAGGAAGATGCTTCAATTGCAACAGGTTTGGCCACTTCGATAAAGAGTGTCCTCACAAGAAGGATACTCCAAGAGATGATGACAACAATAACAACAACTACAAAGGCAATGGCAATCAAAGGAACAACAAGTTCAACAACAAAGGAAAGAGGAATGCTCCCGCTGCTTGATATGGAAATGGTCATCCTCCCAAGAAGTCGAGAAACTCTAGGTATGAAGAAGCTAATGTTGTAGAAAAGCAAAAAGAATTTTATCTTATTTTTGCCCTCACCACGACCTCTCCTCTGGTTACTTTGGATCATTGGTTGATTGATAGTGGTGCCTCAAGCCACTTCAATGGGTACAAGGAGGCCCTCTCAAACTTAATTGAAAAAAAGACAAATATGGAGATTATACTTGGGGATATTGCCACTTATCTCGTGAAAGGAATTGGCACTGCTACTCTTCACTTAAATTAAGGTCAAACCCTTCATTTACAAGAAGTATTATATGTACCTGATTTGAAAAAGAACCCGGTCTCTATTTCTACGATGGAAGATAAAGGTTTCAAGGTGACATTTGTTGATGGGAAGGTTTGTGTTTAGCAAAGGAACCCGAAAGATGCATTCGCACTTTGGATTTAGGGTTGAAGCTCTCTATCAGTTGAGAGCCAACTAATCCGGGAGACACAGTTGAGTGGCCAAGTATTTGTTTAGATCTAGCAAGATTTTAAGGATTCGATTAGATTTATAAGATTTGAAACCAGTGCTTTGTGGAGTCAATACTCTTGCTTTACAAATTTAAGAGCAAGTACCGGATGGACAATTGCTTTGATGGGTAACTATCCTATATGAAATGCAATTCCTAGGACTTATGTGAAAAGCTGGAATCTTGGTTGATTTTACTTAAATGCCTAATCTAAGTATGACCCTTTGATCTTTATCTATATGGAGCCTAAACTCTGTAGTAAATGGTAGGGAGAAGTCAAGGTGAAGCACGTGAGGGTGTGATTAATGATCCATTTCCTTGAGATCTAACGTACCCAGTGCCTCCGACGCTATAGAGACTGTGGCTCTGATGACTGCAAGGTTACCGTTTTAGATACTAAAAAGGGTAGACTTCTCAAGAGAAGATGCAAAAGTGTTCCTATTTCTCTATCAACCAAGCTTATGCTTGGAGGTAAATTTTAATATGCACGACTATCTTAGGATGCAAATGCAATGTGAGATTAGAAAATGATTATTGGAGGAAGATTGTTAAAACCTTGGAGTACTTAAATTACAATTTAGTCTGAGTTATATCGCTAAGTAGTTATAAAGGTTCAATGGAAAATCTCAGTCACAAAGTCCATTTTGAAAGTGCCAAAAAATGAAATTCACTCAACTTAGTAATTGAAAGATGCAAAATTCCCCACAGATCCACAATAGAGTACTTATCCAATCTTGGTATAAAACCTGATGACAATTACTTGAAGCTTCAAAACGAAATATCTTAGAGATGACCAATATGCAATTAGATCTCAAGCAACAAATTATCTAAGATTTCAAATTACTCAATGTTATGCAATTGGAGTAAATCACCTTCAATGTTACTTAGCTTAGATAGAAAAAGATCTGGAACAAGAGTACTTTTGAGCAACTTAAAACATCAAATGCCAATGACTCTTTAGATCTATTTGCTTGACCAAACATGTGAAATAAATGTTCTTTAGGCAGTGATAACTTAGAGAAAGACAAGAAGCATTAGACTTCTCAAATACCAATGCCAACAATTATTCTGATGATGCAAGCAGTTCACCAATGAGCTAAAATTTACTTGAAATTTCAAAGATTATCTTCAGGACAACAATGAATTCTCTTATGACAACACTAAGTTTCTAATGCCAAAATATTTTAAACACTTTTGGATTTATTATTCTCAAATGTACTCCAAAAGAAAGATGCAATTCAGTATTATTATCAGACTTCAGAAAGCGTAAGACAACCCTTATAGATTATAGATTTAAGCCAAGTTATGTCTATGCAATGTGTTTGTTTAATGTCACTATTTTAGATGTGATTAGCTCGATGTATTAGACAGTGATAGAAATAGAGGTTTAGAAAACGAAACCTGAGGCCCTACGCCTTGAAGCTACTTGTCCAAAGTTTCTAGTGATGTGTCCCCTGAAACACGAGTCCTTACCCAAAATTCTATGCAAAATTTGAAGATTTATCAACTCAGAAAATTAAAATTTCTCCCACAGTAATGAAACCAAGTCCAATGAATCTTCAAAAGCAGGGAATAGAGGCTAAAAGGCTTGCGTTAAGGATTGAGAGGTAGATCAGAGGCTAGAAGGAGGGTGCAGAAGAAAGGAAGGGGAGTTGAGAAGAGGCAGCGGAAGGGTTGCGTTAAGGCAACGGAGGGAGAAGGGAAAGGGAGCTATGGCAAGGTTTAGAAGGGCTGCTACAGGCAATGGCAGGGCATTTGACAAAGGGTTTGAAGGCCGAGAATCCTAAAAACAAATGCCGTAGGGTGAAAAGGGGATGTCGAAAGGGCTTAAAGGCTAAACAAAGAAGTTTAGGGAAACTCTTGGCCTTAAGGGGCTTAGAAATATGCCCAAATCTCACGAAAATTTACTGTTAAACCCCAAATATTCTTCCTTTACTGAATAATCTCAAATTAATTGGCTTTGCAAACAAAGATTTGAGACTAGATCTTGCCCTCCAGGGCCTAGATCTATCTCAAATTAAAAAAAATCTCCTTGAATAATCTCAGATCTACACCTGCACAAGTAAAAAATGAAATACCTAAGACTCAATATATACACAATTTGAAAATAAAATCCCAAAAACTCAAGGAATTTAGAAAATTAAAATTTTTCTTCATATCTATACAATTACAATACAGATCTACTGGATCTTAGGAGTATGAGTCCAACTCCGCTCCCAGATCAGTAGAATTAAACTCCTCCTAGCCAGATATATCAATTAAACACAGTATATAAAAGATAAATAAGTTTAAATGAGACACTAACCAAGAAACCCTGCAATAGAATCTTCGTTAGATAAATTTTGGGATTTCAATTAGGGAGACTCTTAAGATCTTATGCCTTGGGAGTTGGCTGGTCCAACCGAGGACTTCCCCTCACGCCTAAACTTTCGAATATAAGAGATCTCTGCACACTCGAATTAAGTTGTCAGATCAATAGAGATATAAAATAACACTATAATTCTAAAATATTAGAGATACCTGTTAATTTAATTGAATTAAAATGCTATGTGAGATTCAATAACCTAAGCAAATTACCTGTACAATAGATTATTCCACAAAGGCTAATAATCAACTTCTAAAATATACTTCAACAAAACATTAAGAACAATATTACCATAAGAAGTAGGAGAGAAACACCACCATCAATGAAAACCCCAAAGACTTTTGCGTTATTATTATTCCAGAAAAATTACAAGAGAGCTTCAAGAGCTAGTACACGATTCAAAGATCGGATCCTTTGTGAGACAAATGACCTTTAATTTATAGATAAATTCTCCAAACGGCTAGTTGGCTTGATCCTCGTCAAAGTAATCTCGACCGTTGATAAAGATTTAATTATTTTTTAATCTCCACCGTTGAAATATTTATTTTTTGAGGAATTTTCGAATTTATCTTTTAATTCCTTTTTAATTAGCTCAAAATTAATTATTTTGAGCTAATTTCCTCAAAAAATTGACTTTGACTTAACCACCAAGGCCCAAGGGTCCAAATTTTTTGAAATTTTCAGTATTGGCTTGGTGGGGGACCTCCAAAAAGTAATTTCTCTAGAACCCACAAATTTATTTATTTTTATAGTTTGGAGAATTTATTTTTCACAAGACTTAATTTTGATTCTAATTAATTGAGTTTCTGGCTTAGGATTTTTTATTTATTTTTGCTAGAAAATTTAATTAATTAACACATTATGGGATTACTAATTTTTTCCAACCGTCTAATATTTTAGCACCATGGCTAAAATATTATTTACATAAGATAATTACATTTCAACTCTCAAAGGAGGAAAACCCGTTTGTTATAGACCCTCAATTTTTTACCCAATTCTGCGACTCAATATGATTTAAAGACTAAGTGATTTGTAATAAAATAATTTAGCCAATTAGCTAAAATTATTCCCAAATCATTTTTACAGAAGGCTCGATTAGAACACTAGGATTCACCTAAGATCTTGACGACAAAATCCACCCTAGCTTTGGGGTGAGGTTGGAGGGAAAAACTCTGCCGATCATCTGTGTTTAGAAACACAGATGAATCAGTGAGATGAAACCTCCTAGGATGAAAATTGTCACCAAAATAATAGGCTTACCTAGGTTGTTACATACATATGGTCTTAATAAGATCATTTATATTACAAACTTTCAGAATGGGTTTACAACTTTGAGAAACTGTTGACTGATGATTGATGAATCCAGGATGATCTGGGTGCTCGAACTGATGGAATCTCTTTGCGAAAGAGTGTACTGCTATAGGGTAGTTGACACAGAGTGGTCAACATATTGGTTGTACAATTATGAATACCTCCCTAGTTAAGAGGGAGTGTTGAGAAATGTAACTAGTTTTAGTCTTCAAGATTGAGAGAGATGATTTTATTCAAGGATGTTTGAGATGTGATCCTTTCTTCAATGTGAGGGAGATCACTTTGATGATGAAGTACTCTTTCTTGCTTCCTTTATTTGATGATTGTAGAATGTGTAGGCTTCCAAAGGTGCTTCAAATGTAGAGTCCTTACTTGAAAGGAGGTAGGGGCCTTGAGGTCGTCTTCTTCTTCCAAGAGTTTCTTCCTTCAAGATGATTTGTAGACTAGTCCTCGTTGATGTGCTTAAATCTCCTTGATGCTCTTCTTATATTCGACCCTTATGTATCCTTCTTCAATGGAGTGGTCTTCAAGCTCCCTCTTCTTGTTGTTGTTGTCACCTTAGCTCTGATACCATGTTGAGAAATCTAGGGCAACTAGATTAAGGTGATTTCTCTTATCTTTGATAACTGCTTGTGATGTTCTCTTACTTAACTGGATGTACTTGTATTTAAATTCTTCTTTCTCTTGATTATTATTGTGTTGTTATCATCAAATAACTACCAAACTATGAAGATCAAAGAGACAAGAGGACACAAAATGTAGGTTGTTAGCTAGGGCCAAAATCTTTCCTCTTGAGAGGAAAACCCACAATAATTATTTTCTTATAGAATCTTCAAATGACGAATTCCAGGAATTAAGATCCTTGTTAAAGACCCCTCCAAGACCAAGTTAAACTTCTCCTTGATGAGCTTGTCTTTCACAAAGTCAACCCAAGTCAATACTGCTTCATACTTCAAATTTCGGCCTCACTTTAGAGATTCATCTTACTGCTTCAGTTCTGCACTTTTTCAGCGTTCCTGCACTTTCTACAACTTCGCATGTGTGACTGTCTTTAGAGTAGTTTTGACCTTCTTTCCTTCGCTTAATGTGCTTCCTTCTCCCTAGAATTTCTACTTGTAGATTTAATCTTTTCAAGAACAAAATTCGACTTCTTGATAGGTCTATGATCTTCCTGCAATAGATTGATGCCCAAATTCTTCACACTTGTGGGAGGATTTAGCCCAAAACAATGCTTAAAAATCTCAGATTCTTCTTGCTTTAGATCTCCTTCTCTTCGCTAAGATTTCAACTTATTTTTCTTATTTTCTTGTGATCGAACTTGTGTGTAGGTGTGTTCTCCAAATGAGGTCGAGTACCTCTTTTTGACCACTGGAGTGGCACTTGTAGATTTTTTTAAGACTCTATGCCCAAGGATGTACCAAATGCTGCTTGTACCATCAAAAAACATCATATCACTAGAGTTTTTCAACTCTACTTCTTCTAATTTTCTTCTTCAATGTTCATTTTCCGTAGCCTTACGAGGATATTGTATAAATGTCACTAGAATAATGAATAAAGCCATGTAACAGGCCTAGGGTGTTGGGACTTGATCAACAAGCGAGTGCACCTTGGAGTGTTTTTTTTATTGGTTAATTATTACTGCTTCTTAGCTGCGAATAATTTTCTAGGTTTTTTCATTCACTGCATTACCCCAAAGCTAGGGTGACAACTTGAAGGTTGAGACCATAATTCATCTTAGTGTCCAAATTTACCATGCTAGGTCATCTCTGAAATTTCGCGGAATTTGACTAGGTCTAAGTAGGATTTTTTAATAATTGAATTTTTCCGCAAAACGAGATTTTTTAATTAATTTCTATGTAATGATGTAAATAAGTGGTCTTTGGAAATGTCTAGGGCATGTGACTACTTGAAATTCATCCTCAAAGGTCCAACATTACCCTAGGACCCACTTTGAGGGTCAAAAAAAGACTCATAGTCCCTCAAAAGTCAATTGTTCTAATGATAGTGACAAAAATTTAGAAAAAATTCAAAAAATTCAATAATTGGAAAAATTATAAAATTTTCCAAAGTCAAAGAAAGTAAAAAAGTGACATGGAAATTCCAGTGAAGGTCAAAGGTGATGTGGCATACACATGGGGCCCACCAAAAGCGACCTATCTCATGGTCAAAGTCAAAGTATGGTCAATTAGCAAGTCAATTGTTCCATGATGGGTACAATGAGGCAACGCAAAGCTTGATTTAATTTAGAATCAAAGATGATGGAATTAAGTTATAAGGTAAAGTTAAGAGAAATGAGTGGAGGACCCCACCTCACTTACTCAATGCATAATATTGAAAGTTAATAACACACATGCCCAATTTGAACTCCACGCATCAGAAGTGAATAGTCAACACAATTGTCATAAGTATGCTGCCAATAGGGAAAAATCAACGTAGATATGGATCAGTTCAATGAGTAATTTGACGTGGAGTTTAGTTGAAGTTTATACCTACGCACGTCCAACTGTACACAAAATCAATGCAAGCAAAGAATAGATGAGGATACACAACTCCTGTCAACAGCTACACGCAACAAATGAATAACAGTTCGTTGGCACTTACAATAGGTGTCAATACACAAATTTTTGGTTGGAGATTTGCGTGGGATATTTGCTCCCTCATCACCTACATTCATACCACACTTGGAAACCCAAACAAGAACTCTAATTTGGCACATGGGTATGCTATTCAGCCTCAAGAAAAACACTGCCCACTTGCCATAAATTGATTTTTACACTTGGCATTGGAGCTCTATTGAACAAATTCGAATTTCTCTTTGGGTTTGTCATCATTCCACTTGTCACTTGGTCTCTACATTGGGATTTGCTCCCACTCTCTTATATAATAGAGCCTTGGGCTCTCATATTGTAATCGGGAATATGAGCTCTTGTGCTTAAGGATACTCTGTTGGATTGTACACTCTTTGCAAATTAAATACTTCGGGGTTACATTTGAGGTGTTCTTCTCTTTGTGTATGGTAACTTCTTGATGTTCTTGCTCTTATATTTCAACTTGTTTCATTATGTTATTATTTCCATGATGTTTTTCAAGTTATGATGATGTGCAGCTATCTCACATTAGCATAAGGATTATTTACTTGCTCTAGATAGAGAAATGTTTTAGTTGATGTCAAATATATCTTTAAAATTTTCTCTTCATTGCATTTGATTAAGCCCATGTGGATCTAATATTTTCATGTGAAGTTGTGTAGAAAATCTTTCTTTGATCAAGCTTCAAGCGTGAAGGGAAGTTCTCGGGCGAACCAACCTACTCTTGAAAGTACTCAAGGAGAACCCACATTTGTCAATTGCCAAAGTCTTATCATTAGAATTCGTCTTGCAAAGATTTCTTTTGAGCTTTGGTCTCATATCTCTTGCTTCATAATTCAATATTTATTTTTCAAATATTGTGTTTCATTTGCTAAGCTAAATCATGGCTAGGCAAAGAGTGGCGTTTATTCATACTCTTTAGCTTAGTCTTTGTAGATTATATTGTACACATAAATCTGTAATTTTATTATTTTCATAGCTAACACTTGGTTTGTCTTGCAGTGTTCTCTAACTTGTTTCTTATGACATCGTGCGGGATTTATCAGTTGAAACTATTAACAAATTGTGTGCAGGACCTTGGGTTCTCAATTCAAGACTAATTTTCTCTCTTGGTCGTGGCATTCAAGGCTCTCTTTGGCAAGACCGAGTTCCATTTTGGGGATGCATTTCTCTCTCTTGGCCGTGGGCTTAAGGAGGCTTAGCCTCTCTTGCTTCGGTGCAAATTTCTCTTTTCCTTACATCTAATTTTTGTATCTAAAGCGACCCATTTGAAATTTCAGATTTCATGGCCCTCCTTGGTCTCATTTGCAGCAGTTATTCATCAAGGTAAAGTCTATGGTCTAAAGGTTTCATTGTAAAAGACTTTCTTTGATTTTGGACGAGGCTTTCGTGAGCCCTTGCTTCTTGTAATTTAATTAATAAAATTTTTGATTTTTGGGAGTGTGGGTTTTACCCACTGGCATCCTTATCTTTTCACTTTGGGAGAGAACTTGTGGTTGGTTTGATATATTGATTCTAGCTTCTTTTCTCACTTACATGCATGCTTTAATTTGCTAATTAACACAACCATGCATCTCACTTAATTTGCTAAAGTTCACTACAATTTGCTTGCACCATTTACATTTATTGCTACAAGTCACAAGCTACATTTCCATTTTATAGCAATTTATTTTCATGCAAGCATTTCTTTAACTTGATACATTTAGCTTGAGGCTTTGTCTAAAGTTCACTTATGCTTCATCATTGTGCAACAAATTATACATCTTGAGTTTTGATG
Organism: Pinus tabuliformis; assembly: GCA_031772625.1. NCBI lineage: Eukaryota > Viridiplantae > Streptophyta > Pinopsida > Pinales > Pinaceae > Pinus > Pinus tabuliformis. The sequence goes on along the minus strand of CM062807.1, from coordinate 994,774,767 downwards.
CATTTGGTATTTGGGCAATTTCACTTTCCAAAGCAATTATTTATTTTATGTCAAGCTAATCTCTCAAGTTAAAGTTTCTTTCTTTTGCAAGGCTATTTTGAGTACAATCTTGAGTTTACTTTTCACAAGCATTGCCATTTATTTTACATGCAAAACAATTGCTCATAAGTTTCAAGTTTGCTTTTGGTGGATCATCAATTTATCATAAGTCAAAGCAAATACTTTCATTTCACAATTTTACATGTTATAAAGCTTATGCAATCTTGTGTTTAAAGCATCTCTATCTTTTACATAACATTTGCAAATTTACTTGCACATCATAGTAGGCATCTTAACTTAGTTGCACATTTAAAATCAACCTCCAAGCATAAGCTTGGTTGATAGAAATCATAGGGAAAAAATACTTTTTTGGAAAGTTCTTCCATTTGGTAGGAAGTAAGGTAAAAGTGTTGTGATCTTGCATTTATGAAGGTGGCTTTTCCCTTTGTAGGAAAGAAGTCACACACTGACTAATCAGACTTAGGGGACGAGTATCGTTAATGACACCTCTGTGCCCTCGCCCCCTCTTTCTTATAATCTCCCAAATTTTTACCCTTTGGTAAGAGCTCAAGAGGAGGACTTCTCACCTAGATTAGGTATTTTAGATTAAAAATAACCAAGATAATTGCATCCAAACCTAGTATAGGTGCATTTCATTTTAACACATCTTATGGTTTTTCTTGCAATAGGTCATTATACTTGTCATTATGAATGAATGTTGAATTGAATGCTTTGTTTTGGCAAGCATTATTTCATCTACTTTTTTGCAAGTAGACTACTAATTGTTTTCATTTTGCAAGATATCCTTGTATGCTTTGACTTAGCAACTGATCACATATATTTGAAAGCATCCTTATATCTCGTATTGATTATTTTATCTGTGCTAACATTTTCTTGTTTCACTTTCAGGGTTACTTGTACTTTTATTTGAAAGCATTTCATTTATATTAAGTAAATATCTTTCATTTTTTGAGCAATACTTTAAAAGGCACTGGTCTTTCATATGCTTATGCTTATCTCATGTGTCAATGATTTAATGGTTATTACATTTCATATTTCTCACATCATATTTGCCTGCAATCTTTAAAGTTAATCCACTTCATTTTAACATTCTCCTAGAAACCTCACATTGTTAACTTAGTTTTCTTTTCGGGACCACCCCCCATAGTTAGCCTAGGAGATAGTTTAAAGTTCAACTTTAAACGGAGAGAGTTGGGAATAGGTGACAACCGCTTCTATTAGTTCCTTGCCACCAACCACACCTTGTTGGGTTAAAGGCTTTTCTCACTAACTATAGGTAGGTGTAGGCGGTGGGGTCAACATCTTTTGGCGCCGGTTTCGGGGACAAGTCTTTTTGTACTTGGGAAATCGACTAACTTTTGGTTTTAGAATATTGAACATTATGATTAGATTCTTGCTCAAGTGGCAACTCAATTGAATTCAAGTTTTGCAAGAGTTTCTACTAGGAGAAATCGAAGGGGTCTAGTTAGCTCCACTCCTGATCCAGAAAAGGATTTTAGAGAGGGGTTAAATAGACTTTCTCATAGTAGAATCCTCGCTAATCTCGGGCAAGAGGGTATTTCTGATATTCATTTGATTTTTCAAGAACAAGTTGAGCTTAGCATCATGAATGATCTTTTTGCCTTTTGTAATTTTAGTAACATAAATGGCTATCCTCACAATATCCCTGACAAAGCTATTGAAAAGTTGCCTTCCTTTCAAGGTAACTATTGAAGAATTTAGGGCATCTAGCTTAGGATAATATTCTTCTATCGATGATAACAATTTGTGAAGTACCGGAACATTAAATCAAATAGTACCTTTATGAGATGGCTTTCCATCATGGCATCTTGTTGGCTTGAATCATCGACATCCTGTATTTTCACATTTCCAAGGCCTTTCCAGGTGTCAAGGGTCCTTTGATCTTTTTCTTCCTTTGTTAGAATTCTTGTGCCTTCTTCCAAGAGATACCTTCAACAGATCTGTCGGATGTTGATTCTTAGTGTCCATGTTGTCTTGTTATCTTTGATCTCTTTACCTCATATGCTTCTTTATAGATTTTCTTTTTCAACCACCCCATACTCCATATGAGGAATTTTCTCATGTTGACCTTTATCAGTGAGTGGACCATGCCTTTGTGCATTTTCTTCGATGAAAGAGATCTATCTTGTCCTTGATCATGCTTCCAGAACAATTCTCCATGCTCATTGATACAAATGATGACATGACTTTAATTGAAAATATAGATGCATTCATATCTCATCTTAGTTCTTTCCTTGATCATCTCAACTTCCTTTGACAACTTCCTAGATTGAGATTACCTCAATCTCCTTTGCTTTGCTACATCTTTCCTTGCCTACATATCATCCTTTTCTTGAATCCCCATAAGTGGAATTCTCATCAAGACATCTGCCTTTTCTGAAGATCATGAACCTTCTATTGAAGATTTTATCGGAGGATCCTTGTAGTCCTCATCTTGCAAATGCTCCTTTTTGTTGATGATGGTAGCCTTCTAAGATGATTCTTTTTTATCATGATCATTCCTTTATGCATTGATGAGGTCATTCAATGGCTACATCCTTCCTACATGAATATTTCTATCTAAGCTATCTCTGCATAATGCTCCTATATTCCTGAAGATGCCATTCCCATAAACCATGCGTTCTATCCTACTACTACATGTTCCTATGATACCCAAAACTTTAAAGAAAACTTATGTGAAGAAGTTGATTTCAATCATAGTAATGATCTGGAGGGCCCTCCTTCTTCTGCGTCTTATCTTCTTCTTTCACTTCTTGGGTAATGTGGGCTTCTTCTCGTTTCCTCTTATTGTTGTCCTTCTTGAACTTAGGACAATCCCTTTTATAGTGTCCATACTCTTCGCAGCCAAAGCATTGGACTTTGGACATATCTCTTTTACCCTTTCTATGTGGACAAAACTTGTCAAATTCCCCTTTTTTCTTGGCCATAGCAGCAAATGCCTGCTCCTTTGATCCCATATCATCTTTGGCTTTGAGTCTAGTCTCTTCAATTTTGCATAGAGACCAAAGTTCATTCAACAAGGTAACTTCTTTCTCGGCACATATACTTGATGTGAAGTTGCCCCATTCCTCAGTAGTGCATGGAGCACCACAATAGTCATCTCTTTGTTTGACACAAGGTTGCATGAAACGGGGAAACGGATACGAGTTTCCGAAACGGGAAGTGATACGAAACGCGACCTCCCCAAATTTTGGAAACGGGGAAACGCGAATATATATATATATATATATATATATATATATATATATACACACACACACACATTTGGACATTTACGAAATATGTGCAATCATAAAGCATATATGATACATTCTAATTTATTACATTATGATAAAATTGTCAATTTTCAATGCATAAATTATAAGTCTCTAAATTTACATCACATTTACTCATGAATGATCACATAATGAAAATAGAAATATCCAAAATCAGCCACGAGAAATTTCTAATTTCTTGTCTCGTGCTTGATTGGGAGTCTCCTCCTACATAATCGAACGACCTTAGTGCTCTTGATTAAATACAAGTTTCATACCCTAGTACCCTTCATGCTCTTGGTTATTGGGAGTCTCCCCTGCATAGAGGGCTTGGTTCTCTTGATTAAATACAAGTTCCATACGCTAATACATGATAAAATCCAATGGAAACATTACAATCCCCCCAATCCTGAAATCCTGAAAAACAGATAAGTCTGCTGGATTTTGAGTGAGATCTAAAATTCTACTTTCTCCATATGAAATCCAATGAGGGCGAATCCACTCTCAAACATCTTGAGTCATTTCATGGTAATGTTAAAAATTCAAGTAAAAGGATATCACTTTTACTTTAAGAATTTAACATTACCATGAATTGCATATGCCTCACACTTGCTGATGAACTGCATATCAACACTAGGGCAAAAGTTCACTTTTATAACTTTAGACAGGCATCTAGAAGCAACTAGAAGTCACTAGGATAAACTAAAAATAAATTAGAAAACAAATTAAGAAAAAAAAAAAAAAAACATAGGTAAAATGTTGAAATGTGAGTTGTACGGCCATGAAACGCTTTTCTGGCAGTACTGGCCACGTTTCAATTTCGTAAAACGTGGTAGTACGGCTGGAAATGTGTTTCACAGCTGTCCCACACGCGTTTCAGTGTTTCGTACTCGTTTCCGTACGGAAACGCCCTCCTGCCTTATGTTTCCTGCAACATAGGAACTTTGACATAACTTCTCCTAGTTCTTGTAGCTGGTCTCTCGTCTCATAGACCTTCATGAAGTAGGGAGCTATTCCTTCTTCCTTGGATATCTTCATTTTGTGTAGTTCATTATGCAACGATATCACCTCTCCAGCTGTACTAACTGAGAATAGCTCTATCAACTTATCATAGATTTCTTTAGATGTTTCAAGTTTGGAGACATAAGGAATGAGAGGGTCTTTAATGGATTCTATCAGAATCCTTTGAGCCCTTGTTTCATCCTTATTATACTTTGCTAGGGCTTGAGTTTGTTCCTTACCAGGAACAACACTCCCTTTGATGTAGTCATCTTTTTCCATGCAAGGAAATTAGCAGTCCCAACCAATTTGTTGCTTTCCTTGCAAAAAGACATTTTGATATTTTCAAAAGAGGACATAAAAATACTTACTTGAGAGTGTTAATGATGAGGAGATCTTGCTGCTTTCTTGATGAATGAAGTCTCAAATTCTTGGATCTTGGAGTTCTTCAAGATGCTTCTTTCAAGGTGCCTTGTGATAGATTTGCTTGTTGATGAAAGCTTCTCAATGTGTAGATTTGAAGATCTTCAATGATGGGTCTGGATCTAAATGGCTTCCTTTGAAGATGATGAGTCTTTGATGTAAACCCCTCTCAGATGAACCTTCTTATAGTTGCCTTTAGATGGAAGGCTTTCTTCTTTCTTTGTTCCCAGGATGGTAGTCCTTCTTGATGGATCTGGGAGAGGAGATAGTAATCCTCCTTGTCTTTGATGGATCTGGAACCCTAGCTTGCAGATCTGATGCTTCAACCTTTATGTGCCTTTGCTTCTAGATCTTGATGCTTTGATCTTCTATGTGTTCTTGAGATGCCCTTCCTTGATGTGTAACCTTGCTCTGATTCCATGTTGAAGAATCTAGGACATCTAGCTTAGGATAAGATTCTTCTATCAATGATAACAATTTGTGAAGTACTTCTTACTTTTCTTATTAGCACAATCTTCTCTTATTATTATTAGTGTGTTCTCTTACTTCATCAAACAGTTACCAAAACAAAAGAGACTAGAACACAAGATGTTGGTTCTTAGTCAGGGCAAAACCTTTCTCTCCTAGAGAGGAAAACTCTTCTGCAATTTCTCTTATTGAAGCTTCAACACTAGACCCTTGACAAGAAGATCCTCAAAGCACAAGTCAAGCCTTTCCTTTTGATTCGATGTTACTTCCTCTTGTAGCACTTCGTCCTCCTTCTTTGTCCTTCTTCCGACCACTGATAGCTTTACTGCAACAACCCTAGTTTGCATGCCCTAGAAGGACAAAGAAGGAGGACGAAGTGCTGCAAGAGGAAGTAAACTTTCTTAATTAGGAAGAGGATATTATTCTTAACCAACTGAGCTCTTTTCTCTTATGTAGTTGCAGATCTGAGACAACAACAATATGACCCTTATTCTTCGCATGTGTGAGGGGATACCTTCAAGGATTGTTGCTTTGTTTCCCGTCTTTCCTTCGCTTGAGTAGTCTCTTCCTTCACTGGAGTGAGAGGCCTACTCAACACTTTTTGCTTTTCACCAATCAAACATTTTCATGCAAACATTTCAACAATCAATTTCATGGCATGAATCAAACATTTTCATGCAAACATTTCTTTAACTTGATAGATTTAGCTTGAGGATTTGTCTAAAGTTCACTTATGCTTCATCATTTTGCAACAAATTATACATCTTGAGTTTTGATGCATTTGGTATTTGGGCTATTTCACTTTCCAAAGCAATTATTTATGTTATGTCAAGCTAATCTCTCAAGTTAAAGTTTCTTTCTTTTGCAAGGCTATTTTGAGTACAATCTTGAGTTTACTTTTCACAAGCATTGCCATTTATTTTACATGCAAAACAATTGCTCATAAGTTTCAAGTTTGCTTTTGGTGGATCATCACTTATTCGGATATGCATGGGTTGGCTTATTTTATTGGATCAACCACTATAAATAGGTGGGTATGATCTTCGCATAAGCACAGTTCAGAATTCAGATATCTCTTTGAAGTTTCGGTGAACAATGGCAGTTAACAAGTTCGGATCTCCACAGGAAGACAAGTTCGGATGTCTCTAAAATTCAGGTGTATAGTTATAGTGAAGAATTTAGATGTCACTACAGTCAAGATCCCTTTGAAATTCGGGTAACCAAAAGCACAGTGACAAGTTCAGATATCAAATAGTTGACTACAGTGATGCATTCAGATCTTGATATAGTTTGGTGTCATGTCAGCTAGACAACAGTTCGAATAAGGATATATATAAGCACAGGATGGTGCCATGACAAAGACCACTGCTTAGTGCTATGAAGGAGCTACATATCACAGTGATTCTGTGGGCTCTCAGTATAAGTTTTGGTGCTATCTTAAGAAGAAGGATATGAGTGCTATGTTAAGATAAATGGCTTGGTGCCATCATAGAAGTAAGGTCCAGATAATATGACAGCAAGAAGGACAATAATAAGAAGATCTTGATGATTGGATGAAGGTCGAAATTGAAGAAGAATCAAGGGGGTTGACTGTCCAGAGGATGTGCCTTGGTCTAGGAGTGGAAAATAGGTCAGAGGTCATGGTCTTGGTATTTGTCAATTGGAATTTATATAAGAAGAATTTGTGCGGGTTTTCCTCTCAAAGAGTGAGAGGTTTTGGCCCTGGCTTATAGCCTACATGATGTGTCCCTTGTGTCTTTATGTTCATGCATTGGTTACTGTTTGATGAAGAAGAACACTAATAATCTAAAGTGAAGAAGATCCTAATCTAAAGAAATAAAATGCATTCACACGCAGTTACTAATGGAAGAGAAATCCCCTAATGCTAATGTCCTAGATTTACAGGGTGTGTTTCTCTGATCAAACCCTAGTCTAATCAAGTTGTATGTCTAACTCTTATTTGATATTATTGTGAAGTTGGGTTTGACTAACACATGATATGAAATGTATTTGCATGATGATGAAATCTAGGCATATATAGATATGTCCTTTTGGTTGAAACCCTAGCTTGGTCTAGGTCAGATGTATTAATGTTGTCGGACATATGATATGCTTATGAATGATTATGGATTCCTAGATATGTGTGTTGATCTAGTTATTGATGGTCATAAGTTTTAGGATTTAATGGAAGTCCTTCTAGGATGATGATATTTAGAAATCTAGGGTTTTGCAGCTAAACCCTAGTAGTAGTTAAAATGTCTAATATGTGTGATGTAACAATCTAAAATCTATTTGTGATTATTGAGATTGTGTAAATAGAATTCTAGGGTTTTGGAGTTGAACCTTAGTAGAAGTAAAAATCTTTGATGTATGAAGACAATATGATAATTTGAGATTTGTATTTGAGTTTTGGTTGGGATTGATGTTTGATTGAAAAATCTAGGGCTTGCAACTAACCCTAGTGGAAGCTGGTTATGTTAATGACTAAGCCATGATTGGTTTTGATTGATTCTTTTGTATGAAATCTAGGATTTATGAAACCCTAGTGAGAAGTCTAACATATGAATTTTGAAAGTTGTTAGATGCTTTGTTGATATCTATTTGTTGTTTCTAAGGTTTGCTATATGTTGAAGTAAGGTATGTCATACCTTTGGAAGAAACATTGAAATCCTAGATGGAATGAAAGTCGCTATGAAGTAGCCTAGGGTTCATGACGAAGTCCGTAGCAAGATGTTGAATAGTATATGTCTCTTGTTTAAAAGTCTGGGTATCTTATTTGTAATGCTTCCGTGATTTTGATATGGCTAACTTCATTCTTCTATAGATTTGGTTGTACTTGCTATCTAAGTTGTGCAGGTACACAATCTTCAACTTGGTGAATATGCTCGATGTGACAAGCATGATGAGGATAATAACTCTGATGAATTGGTTGGAAGCTGTGAAAAATTCTTCGGTGACGAAAAGAAGCTAATCTCCCTGAGGAAGCCTTCATAGAAGAAATCTCCCTAAGATTAAGAGGGAGTCTAGATGAAGAGATGTTTTCTAGTTGACAGGGAGGGCATAACTTGGTTTTGATTAATGAATTTTGGAGGATATGTTGCTGCATGAGAAGTAGGAAAGGAAAGTATATAATTGAGGAATCTTCTGTCAAAGATTCGGTTGATAGTCCTACTGAGTTGAGGAGAAACATCTAGAACGACCCCAAAGGTTTGTATTTGATTATGTACATGTGAAAGTATATTATTGATTGGGGTTGTGTTTGTACAAGTAAATCTCTCGAAGGTTTTTGATAGCATGTTGGTTACCGATCAGTTTGATCAGGAGAGATTTGTGGTCCTTGATCTGCTGGATCAAGGGGTGTTGAGGCTTTGTGAGTGAAGCATTGCCTAGGAAGACATCTGGCCGACACTTTGTGTTGATGTCTAGGTCCCGAAGTTGGAAAGGTGGCATTGGTCATTGAGCTCTGACATGCACCTGGATTTCTGGGTTGATGGTTAGCAAGTAAGCCTGATGGTACCTAGAGAGGCTGAAAGCTTGAGTCCATCTTAGTCCCACTTGGATAGATTGCCCTGGTTAGGAATCTAGTCCATGGCATTGCGGTGCCTAAATTGTTGAGAGACCAATGGATAGATTGCCCTGGTCAGGAATCTAGTCCATGGCATTGCAATGCCTAAAGTTCTTCATGGTTCATATAGTTTGAGATCTTCCATTGTACTTGTATATTTTGAATACCTCCCTAGTTAAGAGGGAGTGTTGGAAAATGTAACTAGGTTCAGTGTTCATTTAATGTATTTGAGACATCATGTAATGTACTTGTCAAAAGAATAAAGAAAAGAATTATTAGTATTATTATTGTGACTTATTAAAGCATGGGTTTCATGCTTGGGTCAGCGTGTTTTAGGTCAAATTCCCCATTAAGGACTACTAGGATTTATTTCCGAGTCAATAGAGTCATTGTACTTTTAAAGAGACCCTTCTTGGGCTTTTGAATCATGTTAAAAGGTTTAGTATTGAGTCAAATATGATTTATGTTCCCTCCACACCAAGTCGGCCTAGAAGAAGATCAAGTTGGCCTAAGGACGCTTATTCGACCCACAAGAAGCCTATAAATACAAACTAGTCAAAGTCATTTGGAGCATCTCACACACAAGAAGTTCACTATCTCTTGTAGCTGGGAAAAGTGCGAAGTTTGATGCCGGGAGGTCAAAGTAAGTGCGAGTTTGGGGAAGTCTAAGGAGAAAGGAAAAATCGAAATTTTGGTGTCTCTCTCTCTCTGTTTCATGCTCTAGATTGGGAGATCGAAGTCTTCCAAGTTTCACTGTTGCTGGAAGCTGCTGCCTAGTCGAAGTTGTTGGAAAGGGGTTGAAGTTCTAGAGGTTGACTTGGTGTGGAGGGAAGGTCTGGTCTTGGTCTAGGGTGAAGAGTCTCAAATACTATTGAAAGGAAGAATTTCTTGATTGGGTTTTCCCCTCGAGGGGGGTTTGCCCTGGCATAGTGTGTACATCTGGTGTCTATTGTTTTATGTGCTGCTGCTTTGGTAATTGTTTGAGGAACTAAAAGAAAGAAGATATAAAGAATTGTAATAATAAGAAACATCACAAATAATTATCAAGAATAAGAAAATCTTTCTACCTTTCTAATTTTCTAATAGACCAATGTTGCACGAAGCGGGAGCGAAGCGGAAGCGCGGAGCGCGGAAGCGTCATTTTCCAAAAATCTAGGAAGCGAAGCGTCCGCGGAAGCGTCTGCTATATATATATATTTTTTTATATTTTTTTGCATTTATACTCAAAACAAACATCCCAAATACCAAATTAATTGTAGAAGACATGAAAACATGCATATTTTTGCATAAATCAAGATAGATATGGCATCCATGATTCCATTGTAGTTACTAGTATGTACAACAATCATCTATATTCTAGCTATTACAAACATACATCAAATTTTTAAGCATATTATAAAACATAAAACATTTAAGCATATTATAAAACATAAAACATAGAGCATATTATGATTTATCTAGCAAGTGAGCAACTGTAGGCGTCTGTGCATTAAAATTGATAAATTTCTTGCTTAAATTGTAGTTAGTAAATTTTAGAACAAATTCGAAATTTAATTTGGATATTATATTATGTTTTGGGCATTACATGAATTTAGCAATTCAATTGTAAAATTAAATGGGAAAATTTTGATTTAAGCATTACATAATATCATCGAAACTCTGAAGTGCCTTGATCGAATTTCTATGTATGTGATGCAAAGTCCTTATCCTTGTAATATCATTGTTATGCGTCAAGACTTTGACAGTGAAACCTTCTCACCGAACCTTATCATTGAGACTGTGTTAGGTACCAAGATCTTCTTATTGTGATGAAAACTTTCTCACTGTTGTGATACCAAATTTGTATCACTGTAGTTATACCAAAATCTATTGATGACTGTTCTTACTGTTGACTCTTGAGGCACCAAGACTGTGGTAGCACAAAACCTTTAATCTGCATTACCTTACTGTGGTACCCAAATTTTATTTCAGAGATAATTCGAGTTTCTGTGACTGCATCACTGCACTGAAGTGTGATCACTGTAATATCACCGAAGTGTGATCACTGTAATAGCATCGAAATCAAGGTAGCATCGAAACTGTGATAGGAATAACAAGGTAGCATCGAAACTGTGATAGGAATAACATTGAGTCACTGTAATACATAACAGAACTGTCTCCATTGCAATCCGCATTCTCAAAAACCAGGAAGCGCATTAAAATTTTGGAATCGCGCTTCGGAAAAAATGGAATCGCGCTTCCTAGGGCGCTTCCGAAACGCTTCCGTACGGGACGCGATTCCGGCCTAGGATCCGGGGCGGGGGGGGGCGCTTCCTGCAACACTGTAATAGACACACCCTCCTGAACTTCCGGTCTTCAAAATTTTTTCTCTGTGCCTTGTACATTGGGTAGTGGGGTCTTCGTTTCTTGCTGTTGTCGCATAGAATGTCTAGGCACCACGACAATAGCTCAGATCGATGGCTGTCACACTGATCCCCAATCACTCCGTTTGAGTTGTTTCCCAATAGCAGACTAAGGAGGGTAGACCCTATGGAAATGGAAAAAGGAAAGATTAGTTGGGAACCAACCAACCTGGGAGACACAGCGAAGCAACCAATACTTGTTTTAGATTGCACAAGATTTTAAGGATTCAAATTGATTTGAAGAAAGTGATATCAATGCCTTGTGGAGTCAACTATCTTGCAAAGAAAATAAGGTTCAAGTAAAGGATGGGAAACTGCTGCTGAAAAGACTCGACTGTCTCATATGCAAATGCAAAACTTAAAACTATGTGAAATACAGGGACTTGGTTAGTTTTAGTTAAATGAGGGCCTAAAATTATTTTTGAAATATGTCTTAAATGTTGTTTAACTTGAGGCTCAGAAAGGTGGTGATTTAAATGTGAAAGCAAGAACTTATACCAGCTGCAAAATGTAAAAGCTGCACAAGTAATTACTAAAATGCACAATGGACTGAAATGTAAAATGCTGGAATAAAACACCAAAAATTCATTTGTATGAAATACTCAATCAGAGATCATTATATGCATAAGTAAAACTCGCATGAGCATGTAAAAAAAACAAATGTATTTCTGAAATTAAACTAAGTGCTTAAACTCAGATTAAATCAATGAAATATTAGTCTAGAAGTCTGCTCTTAAAACAAGTGTTAATACCAACAATATACTTTAAATCAGCAGTCTTGTAACCATGCAATATTCAGAAATTTCTATGTATAACAGCAAAAAAAATTTAAATGACAAACTGGTAACTACAATTCATAAAATTTCTGAGTTTAATTCTTTTTGATCTATTAATTTATTTGATCTAAAAACTCAGAAATATACTTCCGAACAAAAGTAAAACAATTTTCAGAAATTTGTGTGCAAAAGTTACTGAAACTATATTTTATTTCAGCAACTATACAACAATAAAAATGTAAATTAAATCTGCTTGCTAAATTCAGAAAATTTCTAAGTTTAATTCTTTCTAATTTATTAATTTATTTGATTTAAAAAGTCAGAAAATTACTAAAAAAATAGTGAAATAATATTCAGAAAATAACATGCAAAAGTTTCTGAAAGTAATTATATTTTTGAAACGTAATGTAGTGGAAGATGCAAACTAATTTGCTGCCAAATTTCAGATAACTAAGATTTTATGCCAGTATTAATCTTGCTTTCAATTAGATCAATGAAAGAGGTAAGGGTTTAGAAGATGTGCACCAGTCAGCGCCTAGGGACTTGAAGACACTTGAAGACGAGTTGCCCAAGTCACTGAAAATTCTCCAATGCAAATGCCAAACTCATAAAATTGTGAGAAATTTTTGTTAAATTTTTTTGGGAAATTTTAGGAAAAATTTAGGAAAAAAATTTAGTGAGAAAATTATGAGAAGAAAGCTACAAATATGAGAGGCCCGAGGGTTGAAAGATAGAGGCCGAGAATGAGGCTGGAGATGGCCAGTGCTGGGCCTCAAGGCCCTAAACAAATTTGCCCATGATCCTTCTGAAATTTCTCCTCAACCTGCAAACAAAATGGAGATGCCTTCTGGGGCTCAGATCTTTCTCCGTTTCCACAAAAATTACCTGCAATTTTCAGATTTTTTCCTGCACAAATAAAAGACAGAAAACCCCAAAGCATGTATATACAAAAATATGAAATACCTAGAACCCCAATGAATTAGAAATTTGCTATTTACAAATCTACAATAATATTCTACAGATCTAACAGATCTATAGATCAAAGCCCTCTATTAGCCAGATTTAAACAAAATTTTGTACAATATTTAGAAATAAATTTGAAATTTTAAAGAGGCACAATCCCAAGAAAAACCCTGCAAGTAAAATATTCTATAAAATGACTTTAGAAATTAAAAAGATAGTGGTCTCTTTTAGATTCTATAAACTGAGAGAAGTTGGTCCAGCTGAGGACTTCCCCAAACGCCCAAATTCTAAATGATAGCTTCTGCACACTTAAGTCTGCTTGTTAGATTAATAAAGATCTAACAAATGATCATAAAATTATCAAGAAATAGAGATATCCACTAGTTCTATCAAATTAAAATGATATTCTAAAAAGCCAAAAAATCTGTGCAAGATACCTATACATAGATCAATCCTCAAAGGCTATTAACCAGCTAATGCAAATAAAAAAACAAAGTATTAAGAACAATATTACCACATAAATCTGAAAGAGGAACACCACGATCTGAAACCCCAAAGTCTTTGTGTTTTATTAACAAAAAATGTTACAAGAGCTTTCTTAGAGCAAGTACACGATTAAGAAATCAGATGAAATAATGGAGAGAAACCTCTCATTTATAGAAAAATTCTCCAACGGCTAGTTGGCTTGATCCCTGTCAAAGCAATCTCAACTGTTGATGAAGATCAAATGATCTTTTAATCATCACCGTTGAAATAAAATTACTTTTTGAGGAAATTCGAATTTCACTTTTAATTTCCTTTTAATTAACTCAAAAATGATTATTTTGAGTTAATTGCCGCAAAAAATTGACTTTGACTTAATTACTATGGCCCAAGGGTTCAAAGTATCTTGAAATTTTCAATATTCCCTTGGCCGAGGACCTCCAAAAATTAGGTACTTTAAAATTCACGAATTTTAAATGTTGGAGAATTTAATTTTTCCTAGGGACCTAAATTAATTAAATTTCTGTCGTTAACATTTTAATTTATTTTAACTAGAAATTTTAATTAATTGACTCATGAGGGGATTATTAATTTTTCCAACTCTCTAATATTTAACCATGGTGTCTAACTATGAGGGACCATGCACTAAATATTCTTTTATATGAAATATTACAATTCTAACCCATGAAGGGGGAACACCCGTTCGTTATAGACCCTCAATAATTTTCCATTTCTGGGACACAAAATATGATCTAGTAGACTGAGTGACTTGTAATAAAATAATCTAATCAAATAGTTAGAATTATTCCCAAATCATTTTTATAGAGACTTGATAAATAACATTAGGACTCATTTAAAATCGTGACGACAAAATTCACTCTAGCTTTGGGGTGAGGTTGGAGGGAAAAACTCTGCCGATCATTTGTGTTTAGAAACACACATGAATCAGTGAGACTAAAAACCTCCTAGGATAGAAATCATCATTTGTGTTTACATATATTTGTCTTAATAGGATCATTTACATTACAAAATGCAAAATGGGTTTACAAAACTCTAGTGTACATATAGAAGATAATGATGAATCTATGGATCATCTGAATGCTCAAACATGATGGAAATCCATGCGCGAAAAAATGTACAACTATGAGGTAGTTGACATGGAGTGGTCAACACCTGCCATGTGTAGATGAGCAGGTAACGGTTGGGTCTCAGATGTTTCTCGACTTCTCCAGACATTGACCATCTCCCTAGTGCGTTTCCCCCCTTTCGATTCTTCCTTGTTGCACCTAGCCATTTCATGCCACCTAGACAGGTGCTAAATTGGTTCATCAGAGAGGATATCTACAAAGTGTACATTCAAGTCTCTTGGACGCCCCCCCCCGGTGGGATTGGGCTTGAAGATGTCCTTCTACCTTGAGCATTTCTTGTAGTTACAGGATGGCATCATCGTCTGTCCCCCATGCACGTGTAGACATCAGATGCAATCATTCAAGATTCTTTTGGGCCAACTCCGGGTTGGTTCTAACCGACTCCAAGTGGAGATTGACCGCCATATACCAAGATCTGATAGGATCTACCAGGTGTGGCACCATTAGGAACTAGAGATAGAGCAACACCTCATTTTTAGGTGCTCCCTATACTACGAGATTAGACTGCACTGCCACTGCCTCTATAGAGATTAAGGAAGATTCCCTCAGCCCGAGGAGTTAAGAGATCAACCAGTCCAAGTACCGATCAATCCGGCTCACACAGATCGACAGACCCTCGTTCAGTTAAGAGGAGAGGCCCCTTGCTTACGAGGGCCCAGCAGCAGAACCGTTCCAGGCATCTCCCCGATAGGCGGTCCAGAATCATTAGATCACGGAGACAACATAATGGGAGACAACCAACGCCCACCGCTTCAAACCAGCAAACCCTACTGAACTACCCACAGTTCTTTTCTCTCGGCCTCGGATGTTAGGAGTAGCGGACTCACACATCCGCGTCCCCAGGATCTTCTTCACCAGTGATACTACGATGCAGTCTAGAGATCAACAGGCGCGACCGGGATCGGAGCTCCATACGCTCTTCCCAACCCGCCTCGTTTTTAGTTTCTATCTTCCTTTCAGCATTTGTCTTTCTGAGGAGACCGATTGGTTATCCTGCTGGGCACGGCCCC
The DNA here is from genome assembly GCA_031772625.1 of Pinus tabuliformis. Taxonomy (NCBI): domain Eukaryota; kingdom Viridiplantae; phylum Streptophyta; class Pinopsida; order Pinales; family Pinaceae; genus Pinus; species Pinus tabuliformis. The sequence continues at coordinate 994,759,195 of CM062807.1, read as the reverse complement.
TTATGTAACCGACAGTCCCATTGACCTACTTTGTGGTCATTCGTTGGACATTAATAAAATTATCTTATCTTATCTCTATGTTTTCTCAGTATCCTGACCAGAGATGCCTAGCCCTCTTCGTTAGGGAGATATTTAGACACATATTAGATCCTAAGTATGCTGCCTCTCTCGGGGACAATTCCGATAATCACATCATACTTACAAGTTGATCAGAGCAACAAGTGACAAACTAGGTTCCAGAGCATTTCAGATAGTAGAATAGTGAGACCTTAGGTCTCCCCTCAGCCCCTCCTTTGGGAGGTCAACCAATATCCTCGAGACAGTTGCGGAGGTGCCGAAAACATGTCAGTTCACTCCTAGCTTGGGCGTGAGAAGGATTGGTTCTAGAATGGTCCCAAGCAGAGTGCACCCCAGATAGACTCTTCCCCAACCCCAACGAAATAGCCAAGGACTTATCTCGAGCTTCTTTCCTTCAGCCTTAAATGCTAGTATCCCCCGCTTGTACATCCCCCCAGGAGCGTGCAACTAGACACTTCTTTGTATCTAGAGGACTCAAATAGCGAGCCAACACCATTGTTGCCCCCCTGGTCATCGACTATCAGACTCAAACATTTGTGACATCATCGAACTCCAACTTGTTGAGAAATCTAGAGGCAGTTAGATTATGTGATTTCTCTTACATTAATAATTTCTTGTGATGTATATTTGCTTATCTTGATTAGATTCTTTTTCACTTTAATTATTATTGTGTTCTTTTCATCAAACAACTACCAAACCATAAATAACAGTGAGATGAAAGGACACAAGATATAGGCGATCAGCGAGGGCCAAAACATATCCACTTGAGCGGAAAACCCACAAGAATTCTTCTCTTCTTATAGAATCTTCAATTAACGAATTCCAAGGCATATGATCCTTGACCAAGACCCTCCAAGAACAAGTCCCTTACTTTCCTTCTAGTAGTTCCTTAGCAACAACTGCAATTTCAACCCCCAACAAATTCTTCTGCCCAACAAATTCTTTTGCAACTTAGGCCAACAGATTCTACTGCAACTTCGATTTCTCCATCAGATTCACAGTATTGACCTTTCATAGCTGCAACCTAACTGCAACTTCACAGTGTGAAAATTTCATCTATCACAACAATTGGAAATTATTTTTCTAATTGTTAATTTGTTTAACAATTTATTTGTTGTCTGCTATGACAAATATCAAATAATTCACACTATGATTTTCAGAAATAAACTGCGGAAGAAAAATAGCACTAGAATCTAAGAAAATCTAGCACAGACACATAAAAGTATGATAGTTATTTTTGGACAAATGTCGCTAGAAAAACCCAACTTGGGAAAACCAGTGTAGCAGCTGAGGGTTTTATGATTATGCAATAGTGAGAAATTTTCAGTACAATAATTTGGATGCCGAAATTTGGCTATCCTATAGAGAAAATACTGGCAAAAATACTAGAGGTAAATTTACCCTCACTCCGGGCAAATCCGACACTGGACTTCCTTTGAAAAGCAAGCCGTCCACTTGGGCCAATGCAGGCTCTGTGTCACTCTGAAGCTACCTACTATGCGTGTTGCCCGAACTGACTGCTGTTCAAGTTGTCCTGCCTATTGTTGGCTGGGAAAATTCTTCTCCGGCACTTTGGGACTCCTTCTCAGCCTTTGGAATTGAAGGCGTCTTCCCCTCTCAGCAAATTGAACTGCGTTCTTGAAGCTCTGCGCTACCTCTGTGCAACCTCCTGGAGAAATCTCGGCCTCTCTACAAATGTACTCGCTGGATCTGGAAATCTTCCTCCAGCCTCTCTATCTCGATCCCACTTCTTGCTTTGATCTCTGGCTCTTTGGCAACTGCTGTTGCTCTCTGGAAATTGATCTGCCAAGGAAATCAAACTATTGAAGTGTATTCTCCAAGTGCCCATCAACTTCTTCTTATAATCCTCTGTGGGACTCTAGTGTCCAAGATTAAATCTTAATCAAAGGCTAGGATAATCTTGAAGTCGATCTGTGTGAGTTTTTAGACTATTCTCACTTTGACTTAATTAATTCTGATTAATTAACTAGTTTTCCTAAGTTTAGATTTAGGAAACATTAAAAAAATAGGTTAATAATCTAATTAAGTCATTTCTAGATGGAATTTCCAGAAATGATTTCTGGGTTTTGGATATCTCATGCATTCTAGCCTCTCCACCAAATTTCATGGCTAGAACACATTCAATGCTACAAAAACTAACACCCCCTCTTAACGAGCACTGTGTTATTTCTATTGCTGCACATCCTGCCGCAACACCTTATCTCTGTATCAACTCTTGTCACGCTGTTGATGTCTGGCTACTACTGCTGTTATGAATATAATTCATAATAAAATAATAAATGTAAATATAAATATAATAATAATAAACAATAATTAATTAACTAATGATTCGTTAGTTAGTAATGAAGAGGCATGTCTTAGAGACATGGCCATTCTTGAAAGGGCTAAGTGGGCCCTCATTCTCATTTGTAATTTTTTTTTTTAATGGCCAAAGGCATATATGGCAAATCCACCAGAATGGAGAACCTCCTTCGTAGTGAATGCTTGATTGATGATGAGTTGAAGGCCTAAGGCCGCATCAGACGTGGCTCTGATACTAATGTAACGACCAAAAAATCATCAATCGTTTCAGTCCAAGTTGAAGATAAGAAAATAATTACTGATCCAGTCAATATCATAAGCAAGGAAGAAAATGAATCTAAAGAAGTTAAAACATATCCAGAAGCTGCAATCCAAACAATGGACATTCCAAATGATGATTCAGTCGCCAACTTAACAACAACAACGTCTGAAGAAAATCAGGAATCAACCACTAATATGATAGAGGAAAGACAAACCAAAGGAACTATGTATCGACATCCAAATCACAAGAGTAGACTTTCCAATCAAGTTACTTACTAGTATCACTCAGAAAATAAACGATAAAATTATGTTCCCAAGGATATTGAAGTTTGCAGAATGCAGTCTTATGATAGCTATTCATAAAAAAAATTGATTCCACAGAAGATCAATCTAGGATGGTCTGATCCCTTCTCAGTGCGACGATTTTGTTTATCACTTAGAGGATCATATCAACTAGTATCAACAAAGATGACAATGTCGAGACGGGAAGACATTCGAAACAGAAAAAGAGATCAAGTCTTTCATCAGTAAGCTTTGAGGACAAATATTTTTGAAGGGGAAGGCTATGTTATGAATATAATTCATAATAAAATAATAAATGTAAATATAAGTATAATAATAATAAACGATAATTAATTAACTAATGATTAGTTAGTTAGTAATGAAGAGGCATGTCCTAGAGACATGGCCATTCGTGAAAAGGCACTTTCCTAGGGTATATAAGCGGGCCCTCATTTTCATTTGCAATCATCCTACATCGATTCTTTATACAATATACAATTACAATTACTGTTCTACGATGGATGTCTTTGTCTATGATGTATTTTAATATTTCCGTTGCGTATACGACTTTTAGTCGTTACAACTGCTCACTAACTACTGCGCAACTCTGATGCTGCATTTGTGTTGCTGCTGACACTGCTATACTGCTGCCAACTCTGCATCTGCATTGCAACTCTTCATCTATTGCTGCTGCAACTGCAACTACTGCAACTGAGAAGCATCTAGAACTCTGAATCATCTATGTTCAGTATGATGCCTCTGTCTCCTGAGTCTCTGACTGCGCCTCTGCATTGTCACTGAAGAATCTGCGTTGCTACTAACTTTGCACTGAGCCACCCGCTCTGCTGTCAACACTACACTGCACTCCCCAGCATATGACTGCTACTAGTCTGCAACTGTCACTCTAGTACTGACTGCATCAACTACCACTGATCCATCCTGCTACTGAATATAGTGGCCCCCCGTAGCTAGGTAATGATCCATGGGGACTCCTCAAGGACCTTGCTCAATCTCTGTAGCTCTTTGGGGCTACAACACCAAATCACCCCACCTCACACCTAGAGGTATATCTGCAAAAATAGCAAAATCTTCCTCCAACTTGGAGGATAACCTATCTATATCACCATGTGTTTCTGCCTGGTCCTGCTTCTCCCACTTGTCCTTCTTATGAGAGGACACTAGGTGTTGTAGTGGCCAAACTCACCACGCCTGAAGCAGTTGACCTTAGATAGTTCCTTCTTCTTCTTCTTTTATTCTCCTCCTTCACACCCTTCGATCCACTGCTACTACTGCCATTGATGGAGCTCTTCTCTTTAGAAGAGCTCGCCTCATTTCCTCCTACTGCAAATCGGCCCACATCCTGCCCCATATAGGTAGCGTGTCTCTGCCCAATATACTTTTGACGAAGTCTTGCCAATCCTGCGAGACTCTGTTTAGTGCCAACCATACTAGCTCTGATGGTTGAGGTGCTGCCCCAATAGTTGCAAGCTGATCTCTGACCTCCTAAATCCTAGTGAGGAAGGGATTTATGCCTTCCCCCTTTTGCATCTTGATGCATCTCATCTTTCTTCCAAGAACATCTTTAGCTGCTTGGAAGGACTTTGATATAGCGTGGAGAGAGCTACTCACACTTTTCTGGCTATACCCTTGTTTGCCAAATGTTAGACTATATGATCTCGAACTCCATCCAAGATCAATCGCTTTGCCCTCGCCATCTCTTTCCTGTATTCTTTGAGCTGATTCGCATCCTGGGGAACTGCCACCACATTATCTATGTAGGCTTTCAAGCCATATTTATCTAGAAGGAAGGACATCCTAGCCTTCCAAATGACATAGTTGAAAGCTCCATCCAACCTATCGTGATTTCTAAGCCCTGCTGTGGCCATCTCTAATCAAGTCAAAAACACCTTCTTTCCCTCTACTTGGCTGTTGCTCTGCTACTCGTTCTCCCTTCTGGAGTGAGAAAATCTGCACTCAGCTATTGCCAATCCACTGCTAGAAAATCGAACTTCTGAGACTTGAAGCACCTCAAGAGAAATTTTCGCTTTGTGTGTGCTTTTCTCTTCCACCCGACGCAAATTCTGCTACTACAAAACCCTCTGTGTCCAACCAAGGAATTTGCTCAATGAAAATCTGAGCTGCTGTTGCTCCATCTGACTGCTGCAATCACTAACTCGAGCAACTTGAATTTTTCTGCCAATCCTGCAACTGAAAATCGAATTTTTGCCCCAACAATTCAGCTTGCCTGTCAATGAATTGCGTAGCCTCTAGGGATTTTGGCTTGTTTCTCCCTCTGAGTAGCAAAATTCTCTCTTTTGCTTCTAAGCTTCTTGGTTGATCACTCACGCTCTGATTCCATTTGAAAATTTCATCTGTCGCGACAACTAGAAATTATTTTTTTAATTATTAATTTATTTAACAATTTATTTGTTGTCTGCTATGACTAATATCAAATAATTCACACTGTGATTTTCACAAATAAACTGCGGAAGAAAAATAGCACTGGAATCCGAGAAAATCTAGCGCACACATAAAAGTATGAAACAATTATTTTTGGATAAATGTCCCCAAAAAAACCCAACTTGGGAAATCCGATGTAGCAGCTGAGGGTTTTATTATTATGCAACTGTGAGAAATTCTGAGTACAATAATCTGGATGCCGAAATCTGGCTATCCTACAGAGAAAATACTGGCAAAAATACTAGAGGTAAATTTACCCCCACATTGGGCAATTTTAGCACTGGATTGCGTCTAAAAAGCAAGCCGTCCAACTGCGCTTGCACAGGTTCTGCATCACTTTGAAGTTGCCTACTCTGCGTGCTGCCCAAACTGACTAATATTGAACCTGTCCTGCCTACTGTTGGCTGGGAAAATTCTTCTCCGACACTCTGGGACTCCTTTCCAGCCCCTAGAACTCCTTTCCAGCCTTTGGAACTAAAGACATCTTCCCCTCTCAGCAAATCGAACTGCCTTCTTGAGGCTCTGCGCTACCTTTCGCAACCTCATGGAGAAATCTCAGCCTCTCTGCAAATGCACTTGCTGAATTTGGGAATCTTCCTCTAACCTCACTGTCTTTGCCCCTTACACTCTTTGCTTCGATCTCTAGCTCTCCGACAATTGCTGCTGCTCTCTGGAAATCGATTTGCCAAGGAAATCAAACTATTGAAGTGTATTCTCTAGGTGCCCACCGACTTCTTCTTATAATCCTCCGTTGGGATTCCAACGACCAAGATTGAATCTTAATCAAGGGCTAGGATCATTGAAGTCAATTCGTGTGAGTTTCTAAACTATTCTTACCTTGACTTAAATAATTATGATTAATTAACCAATTTTCTTAAGTTTAGACTTAGGAAACATTAAAAAATGGGTTAATAATCTAATTAAGTCATTTCTAGTGGAATTTCCATAAATTATTTTTGGGTTTTGGAGATCTCATGTATTCTAGCCTCTCCACCAAATTTCGTGGCTAGAACACATCCGATGCTACAGAAATTAACACATCTTCGATGTAGCTTCACAACTCGATGTAGCTTCACAACTTTGATGCAACTTCACAACTTCGATACAGCCTCACAGCTTCGATGCAACTTCATAATATTGTCTTACCCAATCACTGTATAAACCCTAATAAAAGAGAGAGAGAGAGAGGCCCAAAACTTCGATCTTGTTCTTCTTTTCTTCTTCGTCATTTTCCATCTTCTATCTTGAGGAGATCAAACTTGCTTGAGAGTGTGTCAAAATGAGGTCAAGTTCCTTCTTATTTATAGGCTTTTGAGGGGTAGGAATTGCTATCTTTAGGCCGACTTGATCTTTTCACCTTGACGAGGTCTTGGAGTGTCTTTTGACTCAAATAAATTTTCTTTTCAATATGTAACATGCCCAAAAGGGTCTTTCATACATGACAATGATTCAATTGATTTATAGACTCAATGACAAGCCCTAGAAGCATTCAATGGGTGCTTGATCTAAACATAAATCTCCCTTGAGCATGAAATCCAAGCCTCAAGAATAACAATATTAAATTTATTTTTCTCTTTTCATTAAATACATAAAATCATGATTACATATGTCATTATGAAAACCAAACCTACTTACATATTTCAACACTCCCTCTTAATTAGGGAGGTATTCATAATCCATACAAGGTACTTGGACATTCTCAATCTGAAGAATTCTCATAAGAAGAGTCGGACTGGTAACCCATCTGTTTAGCATCGTATCATCCAACATTGTCACATAACAAGGCCTTGACTAACAACTCTATCTCTCCACAAGATCATAGCACAATGCTAGCGAGACTAATGACTTTTAAACACCATAATCATTGTCTCTCAAGGCATCTACATCACTCGGGTGTTCATAGAGTATGTCCTTCCAGGACTATTCTTATCTTGGATTCCCAGTGCTCAAGAATATCGGTCCTCTATGACTACTCTTATCTTGGATGCCCTATCTCATCATCAAAGAGTTTCGGATGCTAGATGCTTACCCAATCCTTTATTCTTTCTTCCAAAGTGAAGACAAGAATGATGTGTCTATCTCCCCCTCTCAAGTAGGGTGGATATAGCTGTTCCTATGAAGGAATGTACCCATTCCTATAAAAGGAATGTATCCAAGCTCCCTCTTAACCAAGGACTTGCTTCTAGCAACTTTTTGCTCTAGGTGGAGATCATGGGACTATCAACTGCTTGTGTGGCTCCTTCTTTTGATGTCATGAAGTTAATCTTTAACATTATGGAGCCTTCATGTTTTGGGACTTATTCATAGGGCATCGACAATCCATCACTTTTTTTCATGAGCCACATCGGTCATGTCATCCTTTTCTCTGTCGGAAAGTGATCCTCTAGTCCCCATCTGAATTTTCCTCATACAACTACCTCTTTCAAGTCATGTTTCCTCCAAGATCTTTGATCCAACCACATGAGTGCTAGTTGTAGCCCTGTATCAACCCATCTAGATGTTGTTCAAAAATAAAAATGAACATCAATTCAAAGTTACCTTTTGTGATGGCCTTTCATCATGACATCTTTCTTGCCTGCAACATCCTGCACATTCATAAACACAACTCCAAGACTTCATATATCAAGGGTCTCCTTTCTTTACAGACCTTATCATGGTCTTCTTCTCTTTGGAGATGTTACGATCAATTCTTCTAATCATTAGATGTTGACTTCCTGTGACCGTTGTTGCATTTTTCATGATCTCTTCTTTCTTTCTTCACATATTGTTTCCTAGGAACTTTCCATACATAGTTCTTTCATCTTTGTCAACTACCTCATATTCCATATGAGGACATATTATGTTGATTTCATCTTATCAATATGTGAACCATGCCTTCATGCATTTTTTCAAAAGAAGAGATCCTTGATCATGCTCACGAGGTAGAGCATTTACCCATGCTATCTGCAACTATATGATGACATGACTTAATCTATCAAATATATACATACCTCTTTTCTCCTTTTGGTCATCTAGACTTCCTTCAACAACTTCCTTTCCTTGATTGAGAGTACTTCAATCATCTTGACCTACTGCACTCCTTTGTCACCATACCATCATCCTTCTAAACAATGTATCCCACACAAGGTGGAATGATCAATGAGACACTTGCTTCTTCCAAGTAGAGGTGAACCTTCTAGTGAAGATTCCAATGGAGGATCTTGATTATCCTCATCTGACAAATGCTCCTTTCTCATGATGATGATGTATGATGAATTCCTTCTATCATGCTAGATGACTTTCTTTCAATCATATGTACTATATATGATTTCAATGAGGTTGCCAAGAGCTACTTCCTTTATATGATAACTGCTACATCTCTGTAGACTTCTACTTCAACTATTCTTTCAAGCTTCTCTAATGATGTCATGAGCTCTTGCTTTAACGGTATGCTTCTAGTATGATGCCATCTTCTACTAAGATGCATCTTGTCATAATACTTCTCATCTTGACTGCCATGGTGGAGATCTTTTCACCTCCTACTTCTCCTTGCTATGCATTGGAGAAACCCTAATAATGAAGATCTATCCCTTTGGATTTCTTCTCATCAGTTTTTTCCAGTTCTTTTGTGATATGAGCTTCATTTCTTTCTTTCCTCTTGTTGTCCTTCTTGAACTTCAGACAATCTCTCTTGTAGTGGCCATATTCCTGGTAGCCATAGCATTGGACTTTTGACACATTCTTCTTCTTTTTATGAGAACCAAATTTTCCAAACTTTCCTTTTGTCTTAGCCATGGCAGCAAATGCTTGAACTTGTTCACTTGGTCCCACATCACTCTTTGCTTTCAACCTGGTTTCTTCAATTTTACACAATGACCAAAGTTCATTGAATGGGGTGGCTTCCTTCTTTGCAAAGATTCTAGATGTGAAGTTGCCCCATTCCTCTGGAAGTGCATTGAGAACTATGGTGGTCATTTCTTTGTTGGACATTATTTCTCCCAACTCTTGTAGTTGGTCTCTTATTTCTGATACCTTCATAAAATATGGGGCTATTCCATCTTCCTTTGAGATCTTCATTTTATACAACTCATTCCTCAAAGATATCACTTCTCTTGCACTACTTCCGGAGAACAATTCTATTAACTTATCATATAATTCTTTTGATGTCTCCAACTTTGATACATAAAGTATGAGGGGATCTTCGATGGATTCAATGAGAATCCTTTGAGCCCCTACTTCTGTTAGAAAATGTAACTATGTTCAGTGTTCAATAATGTACTTGAGTCATTATGAAATGTACTTGTCAAAGGAAGAAAGAAAATAATTTTTATTATTGTAACAATGACTTATTAAAGCACGGGTTTCATGCTTGGGTCATCATTATTTTAGTCAAAGTCCCCATTGTGGACTCCTAGGATTAATATTGAATGAAATGTACTTGTCAAAGGAAGAAAGAAAATAATTTTTATTATTGTAACAATGACTTATTAAAGCACGGGTTTCATGCTTGGGTCATCATTATTTTAGTCAAAGTCCCCATTGTGGACTCCTAGGATTAATATTGAATTTATAGAGTCATTATACATTCAAAGAGACCCTTCTTGGGCTTTTGAATAATGTAAAAAGGTTTTGTATCAAGTCAAATATGAATTATGTACCCTCCACATCATGTCGGCCTAAGAGAGATCAAGTCGGCCTAAGGACCCTCATTCGACCCACAAGAAGCCTATATATACAAGGAGGTCGAAGTCATTTGGAGCATTCATTCTCAAGCAAGTTCGATATCTCAAGAAGAGCTAGAGAAGTGCGAAGTCTGTTGCTAGGAGGACGAAAGAAGTGCAAGTTTGGGTAAGTCTATAGAGGAAGAAAATCTAGATTTTGGTGCCTCTCTTTCTCTGTTTCGTGGTTTGGGTTGGGAGATCGAAGTCTCCTAAGATTTCGCTGTTGCCTAAAGCTGTATGTTGCCGACAGCTGCTGCCTAGTTGAAGTAGCTGGAAGGGGTCGAAGATCTGGGAGGTTGACATGGTGTGGAGGGAAAGTCTGGTCTTGGTCTAGGGTAAAGAGTCTCAAAGAATAATATTGAAAGGAAGAATTATGTTGATTGGGTTTTCTCCTCGAGGGGGGTCTTGCCCTAGCATGTGCCTATATCTTGTGTCTCTTGTTTTGTGATCTTCATACACACATAATATGGTAATTGCTTGATGAAAGATAAGATAATAAAGAAGTAAAAGAAGCCAACACACTCACAAGTAATTATCAAGAAAGGAGAATCAAACCCTAATATAATATCTTTGATTTTCCAACAACTTCCCTTTTCTTATACTTTGTTAGAGTTTGAGCTTCTTCCTTTGGAGGCTTAGTAATTGATCCCTTAACATTTTCAACGACTTCATTTTCTATGAGGATCAAATCAATCATCTTCTTCCATGCAAGAAAGTTTGTTGACCCAACAAATTTGTTGCTTTCCTTGCAAAATGAAGTCATTTTGATAACAGTTTCAGTCATAAATATAAAGGTACTTACTTGTCAAGTGAAGATGCTCCTTGATGACAATATCTTCAACTTGATGCCTTCTTGATTTTGATGATGGTTAATAATAGAAGATGTCTACTTGATGAAGATGTTTTCCTTCAAAAGCAATCCTTCAAAGAGAGGGAGATCACCTTGATTCCTTGATGATGACGACAACGCCTCTTCTTGATTCCCTTGAATGTAGAGACTTCAAGATGCTTCAATGTGTGGTATTTCTAGGTAGGGTCCTTGAGATATTCTTTGATGATGATGTGCGAGCTTCCCAACAATGCTTCAAGTGAGAAACCCTTCTGTTGACCACTCCATGTCAACTACCCCATAACTGTACATTTTTTTGCGCATAGATTTCCATCATGTCTGAGTATTAAGATGATCCACAGGTTCATCATCATCAACTATATGTACACTGGAGTTTTGTAAACCCATTCTGCATTTTTTAATGTAAATAATCCTAGTAAGACAAATATATGTAACAACTTAGGTAAATTTATTTTTCTGATGATGATTTCTATCCTAGGAGGTTTTTAGTCTCATCGATTCACGTGCGTTTCTAAACATGGATGATAGGCAAAGTTTTTCCCTCCAGCCTCACCCCAAACCTAGGGTGGATTTTGTCGTCAGGATTTTAAATGAGTCCGAGTGTTATTTATCGAGTCTATGTAAAAGTGATTTGGGAATAATTCTAACTATTTGGTTAGATTATTTTATTACAAGTCACTTAATCTACTAGATCATATTTTGTGTCGTAGAAATGGGTAAATGTTGAGGGTCTATAACGAATGGGTGTTCCCCCTTCATGGGTTAAAAATGTAATATTTCATGTAAAGAATATTTAGTGCATGGTCCCTCGTAGTTAGACACCATGGCTAAATATTAGAGGTTTGGAAAAATTAATAATTCCCTCATGAGTCAATTAATTAAATTTTCTGGGTAAAATAAATTAAAATGCTAAAGCTATAAATTTAATTAATTTAGGTCCTAGGAAAAATTAAATTCTCCAACATTTAAAATTCGTGGGTTTTAAAGTTTTTAATTTTTGGAGGTCCCCGGCTAAGGGAAAATTGAAAATTTCAAGATATTTTGAATCCTTGGGCCATAGTATTTGAGTCAAAGTCAACTTTTTGCGACAATTAACTCAAAATAATTATTTTTGAGTTAATTAAAAGGAAGTTAAAAGTGAAATTCTAATTTCCTCAAAAAGTAACTTTATTTCAACGGTGATAATTAAAAGATCATTTGATCTTCATCAACGATTGAGATTGCTTTGACAGGGATCAAGCCAACTAGCCGTTGGAGAATTTTTCTATAAATTAGAGGTCTCTCTCCATTATTTGGATCCGATTTCTAAATCATGTACTTGCTCCAAGAAAACTCTTATAACTTTTTCTAGTTAATAAAACACAAAGACTTTGGGGTTTCAGACCATGGTGTTCCTCTTTCAGATTTATGTGGTAATATTGTTTTTAATACTTTGCTTCTTTTATTTGCATTTGCTGGTTAATAGCCTTTGAGGATTGATCTGTGCACAAGTATCTTGCACAGATTTCTGGGTTTTTAAAATATCATTTTGATTTGATAGAAGTAGTAGGTATCTCTATCTTGATGATTTTATGATTATTTTTAATCTCTATTAATCTAACAATCAGATCTAAGTTTGCAGAAGTTATCATTCAAGAGTTGGGCGTTTGGGGAAATTCTCAGTTGGATCAACCGACTCTCAGATCACAGAATCTAGAGAGCTCATTGTTTTTAATTTTTGAAGTCATCTTACAAAACATTTTATTTGCAGGGTTCTTCTTTGGCTTGTGCCTCTTTAGAATTTAAAATTTATTTTTAAATTTGTGCAAAATCTGTTTAAATTTGGCTAAAGAGGTTTTTGATTTGCAGATCTGCTAGATATGTAGAATATTATTGTAGATTTGTAAATATCAAACTTTTAATTCATTGGGGTTTTTGGTATTTCATATTTTTGTATATACATGTTTTGGGGTTTGTTATCTTTTGTTTGTGTAGGAACATACCTGAAGATTGCAAGCAAATTTTGTGGATTCTGGAGAGAGATCTAGGCCCCGGAGGGCATCCCCATTTTGTTTGTAGGTTAAAGATAAATTTCAAGAAGATCGTGGGAAATTTTTTTAGGGCCTTGAGGCCCTGCGTTGGCCATCTCCAACCTCCTTCTTAGCCTCTCATCTTTGCAGCGTTCTTCACCATAATTTTCTCCCTAAAGTTTTCCTAAAAATTCCCAAAAATTTTAACAAAAAATTCTCAAAAAATTTCTGAGTTTGGTATTTGCATTGGAAAACTTTCAGTGACTTGGGCAGCCCATCTTCAAGTATCTTCAAGCCCCTAGGGGCTGACTGGTGCACATCCTCTAAACCCTTACCTCTTTGAGTGATCTAATTGAAAGCAAGATTAATACTGGCATAAAATTTTAGTTATCTGAAATTTAGCAACAAATTAGTTTGCATTTTTCATGTCATTACATTTCAAAATTATAATTACTTTCAGAAACTTTTGCATGTTATTTTCTGGATATTATTTCACTGTTTTTTTAGTAATTTTATGAGTTTTAAGATCAAATGCATCACTAGATTAGGAATAGTTAAACTCGGAAATTTTCTGAATTTGTAGTTATCAGCTTGTCATTTAAAAGCATCTGTTGAAATACATTTGTTTTTTTACATACTCATGCAAGTAGGACAAATTTAGTTTTACTTATGCATCTAATGATCTTTGATTGAATACTTCATGCAAATGGATTTTTGAATTTAAAGTGTTTTATTTCCAACGTTTTACATTTCAGCCTTGTTGTACATTTCAGTGATTACATGCGCATATTTTACATTTACATTGTTGGTATAAGTTTTTGTTTTCACATTAACATCATCATTTTATTGAGCCTTAAGTTAAATAACACTCACAACATAACTCAACATAATTCATATTTAATTCCTCATTTAACTAAAATTAACCAAGTCCTTGCATTTCACATAGCTTTAAGTTTTGCATCTGGATATAAGACACTCGAATCATTTAGCAGCAATTTCCCATCCTTTACTTGGACTTTATTTCTTTTGCAAGATAGTTGACTCCACAAGGCACTGGTATCATTTCCTTTCAATTAAATTGAATCCTTCAAAATCTTGCGCAATTTGAACAAGTATTGGTTTCTTAGCTGTGTCTCTTGAACTAGGTGGTTCCCAACTGATTTTTATTCATCCCATTTCTATAGGGTTTACCCCCTTAGTCTGCTATAGAGAGACAACTCAAACGGAGTGATTGGGGATTAGTGTGACAACCCCTGATTTGAGTCATTGTCGCGGTGCCTAGACATTCTGTGCAACAACACCTTCTTGTGATAAACTAGGCTTTTGATGTCTTCTTTGCTTGTACTCGGTCCTTGTGAATGTCTTCTTGATGGTAGAATGTTAATGTTTTGATCTTTCTTGATACTCCTTTTGATAGTCCTTCTAGTGCTTTGGCCTTTGAGTGCCCTTTTTTTAGTTGTCTTTCCTTGTCTTGTCACCTTAACTCTGATTCCATGTTGAGAAATCTAGAGGCAACTAGATGATGTGATTTCTAGTGTTCCATGAGGACGTGTCCCCCAGGGTGGGGTGCACGCACCTGGGATGGGGGGACACGTGGGGAGACACAGGGGGAAATGTTCCCCTAGTGCGGGGGACATGTCTCTCCAAAAGGGGTGCTTCTGGGTGCACCCCGTCAAAAGGGGGACGCCCAGAAGCAACCCTCTTGAGTTTCAAGTACTTTTTTGTGGGGAAGCCTAATATTCAAGCCTATGGCCCTATTATTGCTATGCAATTCATGGTAATGTTAAATTCTTAAAGTAAAAGTGACATTCTCCTTTATCTTTCATTTTCATCCTTTTACTTGAATTTTTAACATTACCATGAAATGACTCAGGATGTTTGAGAGTGGTTCTGACCTTGTTGGATTTCATACGGAGAAAGTAGAACTTTAGATTATAAAGAAAATATGAGCATAGAGAAAGCCAAGAAATAACTCGAAAGAGTTCTTTGTATTCGGTGTATTTAATAAGAGAGAAACCACTTTCTTATATAGGTTACATTAAGACTGAGTCAATCCACTTTATGAATGTGGGATTGATCAATAAGACAAAAAGCAAAAATATAACATAAAGTTAAATGCCTAAGTATAATTTGTTATTGACCATTATAACATAGTTAAATACCCTCCTCACTTAATGGTCAATTTACTAACTATACCAAGCTTATCTTGGAAATTTACATATTTTTTAGGACCCGAAGGCATGGTAAGAATGTCTGCGATTTGATATTCTGTGCGACAATACTGCAGCTGAATTGATCCATCTTCTACAAGTTGTCTGATAAAGTGGCAGTGTATATCAATATGTTTTGATTGCTCATGGAAGACTAGATTTTTGGCAAGTTTCATCACCCGAGGTGTGGGCTTGGTTTATTGCATACGCATATCTAAAAGCATCCTCCTGAGCCAAACTGCCTCACATGCTCCTTTCGCTGCTCCTTGATATTCTGCTTCTGTTGAGGAAAGGGCCACTGCATGCTGTCTTGTTAATTTTAGGTATGTTCTATGCTGAGAGCAAATTTACTTCAATTTTCCATATTAGCTCAATATCAATTCCAGATTAGCAATCATGTTTAGCATGATAGTAAAATGCAGATAGAACATAAACATAAATCGCAGAAAAACAAGCTAAGCAAGAGGACACAAGATGTGGCGCCAGCGAGGGACAAACCCCAATGTGGGGAAACCCTTGAGCAATTCTTCTTATATTCTTCAATAGTTTAGCAGAGAGAGATAGTACATATACATCAGAAGTCAACATTTTGACTTGACAAAGTAAGAGCAGAGATATCTTCTCTAAGAAGCAGATCTGAACTCAGTGGATTCCATCATCATGTTGCACCCATCATCACTGTGCTGCACCATGTTGCACCCATCATACCATGTCTATCATCACTGTGCTACAGCACGCTGCACCATCACACCATGTCCATCATCACTGTGTTGCACCATCACTGATTTGTACCTCATCATCATGCTGTACCCAACATGCTGCTCTTCATCATCATTATGCTACATCCCTCATGCTGCACTATGTTGTACCCTTCATTGAACTATGCTGCACCCATCATCACTGTGCTGCACCTCAGTGTGCTGCATTAACCATGTTGCAACTATCGCCATGTTGCATCCTTGTTAGCTGACTAATCCTCAACATGGATATTAGCCCATGATAGTAGCTCTGTCCATCTGATAGGCAATCCTGAGAATAGCCTTGAGGCATAGCCTAGCAACAAGAAAGACCTTCAGTCCTGTATCAAATAACCTCCAAGCACCATAAGAACTTAACACAACTGTCAGCGCTTTCAAACAAGTGTCAACAAAATGTGAGCACTGTAACAACACCGAAATTGTTATCACTGTATTCCGAGTTCCCACATAACGAAATACTTGTTCGCTACAAGCCATCCGAACTCGTATTGTACATCAAACATCTCACTGTAGTTTATCTGCTTATCACTGTATTAGATCATAGATGAATCCGAGCATGTGTTGTCTGATAATCCTAAATAGAACTCCACTATCCTTTATCTTTCCTGTGATTACACTAACCTCTTCCACTATCCATCGGAGATCAGAGATTGAGACGAGACACCGTATTATAGCAAATAAGGGTTTCTTGAATCACTCTTGATGGTGGTTAGAGGTCACCTCTTGACCGTAGTTTAGGCTACAAGACAACACCTAAATCACATCTTTCAGGACTGTTTGTTACAATGGATTAGGAGTTCTTTTTTGCTCCCTTTGACTGTGTCTAGCTGAGTGTGCAAGCCTTCCCTTGTTTGTTGATAGGGCTTCCCTGAAAACAGATAGAAGTGTCCCACTAGACTGCGGATTAGATAACCCTTTTAGGTTGTGCATTGTAGCTCCCTTAGACAACGTTTAGGGCTAGGGTTCTTCTCCAGGATAGCGGCCAAATCTCTGCGGCTAAGGTCCCTCCTTACTGCAGCTAGGGTCTCCCTTTTGGACTGTGGTTAGCTGTGAATAAAGCCATTCTTCCTCTGTGCTATGACCCCTTCAAGACATCGTTAGGTTGCTTAGCATATAGGGCTCTCCTTCCTGCGTAATGGAATCATCCTTCACCTTCTTGATAGCGTTATATATGGCTATGATTTGATCTTCCTTAGGGCAACATTAGGGCATCATTAGGCCAGCGTATATCCTTGGGCACTCCCTCTAGTCTCATCTTCATCAAACCCAAAACAGAATGAAGAGAGATCACAAGTGTGTGTGTGACAAATGACTTGTCCTCTTCTATTTATACTAAAACGTTGAGGATAAGAGGGGGCAATTTGGTTGCTGGACCTTAATAAATTGTCACATAACATAAATAAATTCATATCTCCACGAATACATGTCAGAATCAGATGATCTTTAGATCAATCCTACACCTCTCGACGAGAGGAATCCAAGAAAAATATCAGTTGCTATAAATAATAAGACCCACATGGAGTTTGGCCCTAGTTGCCAATTTTAACACTCCCTCTCAACTAGGGAGAACTCTATTTGCTAATCCATCCGCCAGACTGTACTATCTCTGCCATCAGTTCCCTGCACTGCTCTACTGAACTATGAAGAAGTGATCGAGAATGTATCGTACCATCCTCTATTGACCCGAAGTTAGTCCCATATAAAAGAGAGTGTCTCATACCACTTTTACTGATCCGAAATCAGTTCCAAAAGAGAGTGAGTTATATAACTCTTACTGACCCGAAGTCAGTTCCAATTGATTCTAGATCAATATCATCCTAGCATAGGGAGTACGACAGTAACATGATGCGTCCATGGATACTACTATGGTCCCTATCCTCATTTCCCTACTCATTGGCCAGATGAGAGGTACTTCCCATGAGTCCCAGACTGCATGGGTAGGATGTCTCAGCAGGAGAAGGATGAACTACTCATCTTGCCTACATGTTGCCAGGGGTATCCTAGGGAAGGCTGAACCACTCACCCTGTACACAACAAATCAGTAGGGTAAGGCCGAACCACTCACCCTATGGCTTTGTCTCAACAGGAGAAGGATGAACCACTCATTGTGCCTACATAGCAGACCACTAGGGGAAGGCTGAACCACTCACCCTATGGTTGCTCATCGCTCCAAGATGTACCCCCAAGTCCCCTGGAGCTCCCAGAGCTCAATGTCCATATAATACAGGACCCTTAGGAGAGAGTCTCTCCACGACTCCTAGTCGTTCTCGGAAAGTCAAGAGTTTGACCTTTCTCAAGGGCTTTGACAGAATATCGGTGAACTGCACATCAGTCCCAATGCGATGGAGCCTTCTTGCTCCTCGATGTACCATATCCTAGATAAAGTGGTACCTGATGTCTATATGCTTGGAGCGATCATAGAACACGAGATTCCTCAACAATCGAATCCCACTCTGGTTGTCACAGAATATCACATTGGTATCCCGCACGTGTCCAACCAGCTCACAGAAGAGCTTCCTCAACCAGACAACTTCACAAGAGGCCATATTCACAGCTATGTATCCGGCCTAATCGGTGCTCAAAACAACCGACTTCTGCTTCCTACTCATCCAGGATATCGAAGCAAAACCCAAAGAGAACCAACACCTAGAAGTGCTCTTGTGATCCTCCACACTGCCTGCTCAATCAACATTCGAATAATCATGCAGCTTCACATTTCCGGCAGTGTATCTCAATCCATGAGAGATTATGTCCTAAAGATATCTCAAATGATTCTTGGCACCAATCCAGTGGGGCTCAACCATATATGAGCTCGACATGTTATGTGCAAAACATATATCTGAACAGAAGTTCACCAAGAACATCAATGCTAGAATGAGTTTATGAAGCTCAGAGGCATTTCCCAAATCAGGTCCGACATCACTGCCACATAACTTCTTAAAGTTAGGCTTCATCGAGGTAGTCACGGGCTTGCAGTTCACCATTCCAAATCCGGAATCCAACTCCCTCTTACTTTTGCAAATGAGAGGGTCTGCACCTGTTAGAAAGAGGCCGTCCTACTCCTCATAAGGTGCCAGTATGAGAGATCTATTATCCACAACCTTCAAGCAATGGTTTGGATCGACTTCACTCCTAGTGAATCTCAGTTTCATCAGATAGCTGTGAATCCTCTCATACCAAGCTCGTGGTGCTTGCTTTAAATCATAGAGAGCTTTCATCCACCTGCATACATGAGATTCCTGATCATGAATCTCAAACCCCTCGGGGAATGGTCCCTTTGTAAGTTTTCCTTCTATACATCTTGGACATGTACCTCCATGCTTTTCTTGAATTCAAGAATCCCTTTCATCATTTGTCTCACATTGAGTAGGGCCCCATAATGAGCAGACCTCCGGTGCGATAAAAGAGATGTGTCAACTGACATGGTCCCCAATGGACTTCCAACAACTTGATACAAATTGCTAACCCTGAACCCAAGAGTAAAAGCATCTTGAAAATTCCTTTTTCAAACACGTACCTTTCCATCGATAAATGCCACCTTGAAACCTTTGACTTTCATTGCCGAAATGGGTTCTTCTTGCGATCAGGTACATAAAGAATTTCTTGTAAATGAATCGTGCTACTCTCATTCAATTGAAGGGTAGCATTCCCTACACCCTTTCTGGGATAGGTGGCATCGACTCCAAGAATAATCTCCACGATTGTCTCCTTCTCTATCAAATTAGAGAGAGCTTCCTTGTATCCGATGGAGTGCCTTGAAGCATTACTATCAATAAGCCAGATTCCCAAAGAGTCTGGAGGAGTAGTGGAGAGGGCCAATCTAAGATAATACTCCTTTAGCTTATCAGAAACAACATTTGATTCTTCATACCTGAAGTTCCTTGCTTTCTTTGAAGAGTTGGCCATTTCCTTGATGACCTGCATTCCTTTTTTTTTTGCCATTGTACCCGTCATTCCTTTGATCATTTAAGATGCCCTGGAATGATTGATATCATCATCAAGTGATGTGTCCCTTCTATTCGGACACTCCTCCACATAATGGCCAAACTTATTGCAAAGCAAGGCATCTGCCTTTCCTTCCATTCTTAGATCCAGACTTCCCATTGAAGTGACCTGTAGGTAGGCAACCAAATGCTTCCACTGCGCCACTTTGATAATGTTCTTTGCTTCAACTTCACCCTTGGTGAATTTGAAGAGGGATGAGGAACCCATTGAGCCTTTTTGTCATTTCCAACTGTCTTTGGTGATTACTCTTTCACTCTTGCTTGGGCTTTGTCTTCACCTCACCTTTGATACCATGTTAATTTTAGGTATGTTCTATTTTGAGAGCAAATTAACTTCAGTTTTCCATATTAGCTCAATATCAATTCCAGATTAGCAATCACATTTAGCATGATAGTAAAATGCAGATAGAACATAAACATAAATCGCAGAAGAACAAGCCAAGACAAGAGGACACAAGACGTGGTGCCAGCCAGGGACAAACCCCAATGTGGGGAAACCCTTGATCAATTCTTCTTATATTCTTCAATAGTTCAGCAGATAGACAGATAGTACATATACATCAGAAGTCAACATTTTGACTTGACAAAGTAAGAGCAGAGAGATCTTCTCTAAGAAGCAGATCTGAACTCAGGTGATTCCATCACCATGCTGCAATCGTCACCGTGCTGCACCCATCACACCATGTCCATCATCACTGTGATGCACCATCACACCATGTCCATCATCACTGTGCTACACCATGCTGCACCATCACTGAGTTGTACCTCATCATCATGCTATACCCAATCTGCTGCTCTTCATCATCATTATGCTGCATCCCTCATGCTGCACTATGTTGTACCCTTCATTGCACTATGCTACACTCATCATCACTGTGTTGCACCTCAGTGTGCTGCATTAACCATGCTGCAACTATCGCCATGCTGCATCCTTGTTACCTGACTAATCCTCAACATAGATATTAGCCCATGACAGTAGCTCTGTCCATCTGATAGGCAATCCTGAGAATAGCTTTGTTGCTGGCTATGGCCTGCGGCCTAGCCTAGCAACAAGACAGACCTTCAGTCCTATATCAACCAACCTCCAAGCACCATAAGAACTTAACACAACTGTCAGCCCTTTCAAACAAGTGTCACCAAAATGTGACCACTGTAACAGCACCAAAATTCTTATCATTGTATTTCGAGTTCCCACATAACGAAATACTTGTTCACTACAAGCCATCTGAACTAGTATTGTACATCACACATCTCACTGTAGTTTATCTGCTTATCACTGTATTAGATCAGAGATGAATCCGAGCATGTGTTGATTGATATTAATCCTAAACAGAACTTCGCTATCCTTTATCTTTCCTGTGATTACACTAACCTCTTCCACTGTCCATCTGAGATCAGAGATTGAGACGAGACACCTTATTACAGCGAATAAGGGTTTCTTGAATCACTCTTCATGGTGGATCGAGGTCACCTCTTGACCTGTAGTTTAGGCTACAGGACAACACCTAAATCACATCTTTGAGGACTGTTTCTTACAACAGATTAGGAGTTCTTTTATGCTCCCTTTGACTGTGTCTAGCTGAGTGTGCAAGCCTTCCCTTGTCTCCGGATAGGGCTTCCTTGACAACAGATAGAAGTGTCCCACTAGACTGCGGATTAGAGAACCCTTCTAGGTTGTGCATCATAGCGCCCTTAGACAACGTTTAGGGCTAGGGTTCTTCTCTAGGATAGCGGTCAGATCTCTGTGGCTAAGGTCCCTCTCCCTTTTCGAATGCAGCTAGCTGTGAATAAGCCATTCTTCCTCTGCGACTATTACCCCTTTGGACAACATTAGGTTGCTTAGCATATAGGCCTCTCCTTGCTTTGTAATGGAATCATCCTTCACCTTCTTGATAGTGTTATAGATGGCTGTGATTTGATCTTCCTTAGGGCAACATTAAGGCATCATTAGGCCAACGTATATCCTAGGGCACTCCCTCTAGATCTCATCTTCATCAAACCCAAAACAGAATGAAGAGAGATCACAAGAGTGTCTGTGACAAATGACTTAAAGTCCTCTTCTATTTATACTAAAACGTTGAGGATAAGAGGGGGCAATTTGGTTGGTGATTGACCTTGACAAATTGTCACATAACACAAATGAATTCATATCTCCATGAATACATGTCGGAATTGGATGATCTCAATCCTACACCTCTCGACGATAGGAATCCAAGAAAAGTATCAGCTGCCATAAATAAGAAGACCCACATTGAGATTTGCCCTAGTTGCCAATTTTAACATGTTTCTTGCTGGTCCATGTGATTGCACCTGTGCCAAGGCTGAAGACATATCCAGAAGTGGATTTTTTGTCATCAACAAAACCTGCCCAATCTGAATCTGTATATCCACTCAACCTGGATTCTTTGCTTCTGTTATACAGAATGCCAAAGTCAAGTGTCCCTTTCACATATGTCAGAACTCGTTTTGCTGCGGTCCAGTGTTCTACTTTTGGCGCTGTCATGAACCTGGAAATGTAGCTCACAACAAAACATAAGTCAGGTGTAGTGGCTGCAAGGTATATCAAGCTCCCCAGTAGTTGCCTATATATGGACTCATTAACTTCCTTAAGATTCCATCTGGGCTAATAGTTTCAACCGTTTCTCCATAGGTGTAGATGAGATTTTGCAATCTGTCATTCTAAATCTATCTAACAAACCTCTGGCATATTTTGATTGTGATATGAAGATGCTGCTACCTGTTTGCCAGACTTACACACCTAAACAGTAGTGTAGGAGGCCTAGATCAGTCATGTCAAAAGCTTTTCTTATATTATTTTTATCTGTTCTATTGCATTTCTTCACTACCTGTGACAATGGTATCATCTATATATATAACCAGAAGGATGATGCCATTACCAACTCTTTTGACATACATGTTGGAGTCTGAAGGACTCCGCTGGAACCCCTGTTCATCCAAATATCTGTAAATCTTAATGTACCACGCTCGAAGTGCCTGCTTCAAGTCATATAGAGCCTTTTTCAGTTGAAGGACCAAATGCTCCGTTCCTGAAACCTAAAACCCCCGTGGTCGCTGCATGTAGACTTCTTCCTGAAAATCTCCATTGAAGAAGGCACTTTTCACGTCCATTTGATTGACTTTCCAGCCAAACTGTGCTGCTATGGCTAGAACAAGACGATTGGTGCTCATCTTTGCTATGGGAGGAAAGGTTTCCTCATAATCGATGCCTTGTCGTTGAGAGAATCCTTTTGCAACCAATCGTGCTTTGTGTTTGTCAAGTGTACCATTTGCTTTGTACTTGAACTTGTTGACCCATTTGCAGCCTATGGGTTTCTTCCCTGGTGGAAGAGATGTGAGATCCCAAGTCTGATTTTTCATCAAATTCTCATGTTCAGATGCCATGGCTTTCTCCCATTCAGGTCTTCCTTTTGCCTCCTCAAAGTGCTGTGGCTCATAGATTTCCTGTAGGTTAGCCATAAGAGCAAAGTTAACCATAGATGGTTGTTGTATGCTCTTTCCTCTGGATGATCGTCCCTCGATCATTTCTCCTATCCGAACATCACCAATGGTGTTGTGCCACCATTTTGGTCTTGTCTTGGGATCTTCCCCACCCAAATCAGTATTGCCACCATGACTTGTGCTTCCTGTAGGAATATCATCTGACTGTCGAATTAGACTGTCAGGAGTAGAAATCACCGAACTATGAGTCTCATCTTCCCCCCTTCAGGTGGAGCTGCCTGAAGCCTGATACCTAAATCTGGTGGTACCTCTGGGTGTTTGGTAATTTGGGACTTAGAAGAAGATTGGAAAGATCCAATATCTTCAAACATCTCTGCTGAAGATCACCTGATGAGTGGTTGGATCAACCAACCTGTAAGCGTTGTGAGTATCACCGTACCCTGTAAGCATCAATTTCTTGCTCTTTGGATCTAACTTGGTTCTTTTCTGAGCTTGAATTCAAGCATACACAGTAGAGCCAAAGACTTTCAGATGACTCACTTTAGGCTTTCTACCAGACCATGCTTCCTTCGATGTCTTCTTCTTTACTGACATCGTTGAAGATCTATTCAGCAAGTAAACTACTGTGAATACTGCTTCAGCCCAAAATCTGTGTGGAACAAACCTGTTCTGCAACATACATTTGGCCATCTCCGTGATGGTGCAGTTTCTTCTTTCAACTACTACATTTTGTTGTGTTGTGTAGGGTGTGGTGTATTGTCTCTGTATGCCATGCATAGTAAAAAGGTTTTGTAATTCTTTGGAACAAAATTCTCCACCATTATCAGACTTAAGAGTGGTTATGTGACAACTTGACTCTTTTTCTACTAATGCTATGAAATTTTGAAATTCATTAAACACTTCAGATTTTAATTTGAGAAAATACACCCACTGTTTTCTACTAAAATCATCAACAAACAACAGAAAATACTTGGCACTGGTCACTGATGCCGTGTTCATTGGTCCACAAACGTCTGCATGAATCCGCTGAAGGACTCTTTGCGCTCTCCAAGCCTGCCCTTCATCAGATGGTGATTGATGTTGCTTGCCAACTTGGCAAGGTTCGCAAACTCCCTGGACCTTCAGTGATATATCTGAAAGTCCATCGACTAGTTTCTCTTGAGCCAACTGAGAGAGATAAGTCATATTGAGGTGCCCATACCTCAGATGCCATAGTGTACCAATATCTGATGCAGATTTGGCTACCAATGCATGTTCTTTTACCTAACCAATGTTTACCAACCTGAACAAACCATGATCTTCTATATCAAGAGCAACAGTCTTCTTGGTGTTCCTGTCAACTATATAGCATTTATGATTGCTAAAGTTGATATCTATATTTGGACAATGTCGCATAATCTGACTAACTGATAGCAGATTGAGTTCCATACCTGGCACATAGTAGACATTGAGAAAGAGTAATGCTTTTTCTCCAAAGGAAAGCTAAATATGTCTTTTACCAACGACCTTATACTCGGCCCCATGACCAAATATCACTGAATGCTTGGATGAGCATGCCCCAAACTCTGAGTACCAATCTTGCCTGTTCGTGAAATGCGAGATGCTCCAGAATCAATATACCAAGCAGATGATTTGGACTGGTCTGCTTGGGTTGTGGCATTGAAGGCATAGAAGGCTGATTCCTTCTCCTCGATGTGCTCTGCAACATGAGCCTTTGGCTGAGGCCCTCCTTGGTTGGATTTCTGGTCAGCCAACCTTTTCCTGCAATATTTCTTTACATGCCTTGTCTTGCCACAATAATGACAAGTGACGGTCTTCTGTCCCTGGGGACCATCCGCCCCGCTTTGCTGGCCTTTCTTCTTGGCCCCATTTCCTTTGCCTTTGTAACTAGCTGCAAAGGCCTGCTCAGAACCCTCTGTCTCAGTGCTGTTGCCGAACTGTTTCTTCCATTTGTCCTGTTGTAAGAGTTTATTACAAATCTCTTTGAACTTCAGGTCAACATTCGTAGTAGTAATGTTGAGTGTTTCAATGAAATGCTCATAGGCTTGTGGTAAGCTTTTCAACGTGATAACCACCATGTCTTCTTCCTCCATCTTCTGACCAATTGCTAGCAACTGATCTCGGATGTTCTCGATCTTGAGCAAATGCTTCTGCAATGAGGCACCTTCACTCATCGTGATCGAGAACAACATGTTCTTCAGAAAGAATGCTCGCCCTTTGTCAGATGTCTCATGAAGATCTTTCAAATACGTCCAAACTGCAGTTGAAGTTTTGCCTGTTTGAACTTCACGAAGCATCTCATTAGTAACTGACAGTTTGATAAGCATCATGGCCTCTTTGTCATATCTATCAAACTTGTCCTGATCTTTACCCGCAACTGTGGGTCGGGTAGTTTTGCCTAGAACCACCTCATCCAAGCAACGATACTCAAATATTGCGAGCATCCGTTGTTTCCACGTGTTGTAGTTCTTGCCAGAGAACTTCTAGCTGTTTTCCAACATGATATTGTTCAATGAAGCCATCTCTGCAAGTCGAATTTGGGAAATCTCCCACCAAACTGATCAAAAGCACCTCAAAAACGCTGAAAAATAATAGATCAGACACTAAAAACACCAGATCTGCAAATCTGGTTCACAAATCAGTTACAAGCAGATCCAATCTGCTATAAAACAATCTGATTTGTCACAATTCGAGAGAAATTGCAGAAATTACAGCAAGCAATTTAAAAAATTACAGACCGTACGGCTGCTTGGCGGCTGTTTGTTGGCTGTACGACAGCTGTTTGACGGCTGGAAAATGGCAGCGATTTGTACAGGAAAAAATAATAGCACAGGAATTTACTTATGTTCCGTACAATTCCATAGTACTGGTTTTAAAACCTAAAAATCGCTCGATTGACCCAAAAAGATTTTGGTTCTCCACTGTGCTACGATGGTGATCCCTCGATCCTTCACTGCCGACAATAGTCCCTCGAATCTTCACGCTCTCACAGTTCCGTGGTTCGATAACCTTGCTCTGATACCATATAAAGAAAATGCGAGCATAGAGAAAGTTAAGAAATAACTCGAAAGAGTTCTTGGTATTCGATGTACTTAATAAGAGAGCAAACACTTTCTTATATAGGTTACATTAACACTGAGTCAATCTGCCTTATGAATGTGGGATTGATCAATAAGACAAAAAACAAAAATATAACATAAAGTTAAATGCCTAAGTCTAATTTATTATTGACCATTATTACATCATTTAATATAGATGTCACTCAAAATCCAACAGGCTTATCAATTTTTCATTATTTCAAGATCGGGGGGGTTGCAACGTTTCCGTTGGATTTTATCATGTACAAGGGTATGGAACTAATATTTAATCAAGAGCACCAAGCCCTCTATGTACCTTGATGTTAGTGGCATTGGTTGTCGAAATTTATTATCATGGCCCTACTAAAAATATACCTATTGCTCAAACAGAATATTGACTTGACATGCTATATTTTTTCAATATTATTTTAATGCTTAGAGGGTGACATTGATGACGAAGACCCCAATATAGGTAATGATTTTGATGATACGTAAGTATTTGTTGTAGCATGATTTTTTCTTGGATGCTAGAGGTCATCTAGACCCTATTTGTTTATGTATTTTTGGTTCAGAGATGGATTGCACTCGGTGTTATTTTGGTTATGTGGACCCTTACATGCTATATAAATGAGAACATTTGGCTAATTGTGTATAAATGGTCTGGATTCATATGGATGCACATAAATATATATTTTTTCCTTTAAAATTTGAATATTTTAGGTGTTTTTGGTCGACTGGTTTTTGGGTCCAGTGTTTTTACCTGTTTTGGTCTAAATGCGATCATTTCTCGGTTTAGAGGGTTTTCCGGATAGATCACCGGTTTGGTTCGGATGACATTGGTATCTACTATATTATATTTTTGTTAGTGCTAATTAGATTCCAGAATGATGAATGATGAATTTAAATTTTAAATCAATTTACATTCTAGAATGATGAATGATAAATTTAATTTTTAAATCATTGTAATTCTAGAAAGATGAATGATGACTATGGATCAATGTATTTCATTATTGAATCTTGTGGTGTATGAAAGAATGATGAGTATGAATGATGTATGTACCAATATGAATAATCAATATGCATTTGCGTTTTTCATTATTTAATTCAATTATGTATGGATCAATATATTTATGCTTTCATTATTGAATATGAATTTGAGTTATATATATATTAAAAAACTATATACCCTGATGTCTCCTTGTCCCCCGTAAATTTCCATAAAAATTGAGGGTACTCCCACACGTCCCCCCTGTGCGTCTCCTCGCACCCTTGTCCCAGAGTCTTGGTGGAAGTTGGAACATTGGTGATTTCTCTTACTTTGATAACTGCTTGTGATGTATTTTTGCTTATATTGATTAGATTCTTTTTCACCTTAATTATTATTGTGTTCTTTTCATCAAACAACCACCAAACCATAAATAACAGTGAGACAACAGGACACAAGCTATAGGCGATCAACCAAGGCCAAAATCTCTCCACTTGAGAGGAAAACCCACAAGAATTCTTCTCTTCTTATAAAATCTTTAATTGACGAATTCCAAGACCTATGACCCTTGACCAAGTCCCTTGACGAGATTTCCTTCTAGCAGTTCCTTAGCAACTATTGCAATTTCGACCTCCAACAACTTCTTCTGCCCAACAAATTCTTATGCAACGTCGACCAACATATTCTACTACAACTTCGACCTCTCCAACGGATTCACAGTTTCAACCTTTCATAGCTTCGACCTAGCTGTAGCTTCACAATTTTGATTTAGCTTCACAACTTCGATGCAACTTCATAGCTTCGATGTCGCTTCACAACTTCGATGGATCTTCACGTCTTCGATGTAGCTTCAGAATTTTGTCTTGCCCATAACTGTAGAAACCCTAACAAAAGAGAGAGAGAGAGAGAGGCCCAAAACTTCGATCTTGTTCTTCTTCATCCTTTTGCAGCGTCTATCTTGAGGAGATCGAAC
Organism: Pinus tabuliformis; assembly: GCA_031772625.1. Classification (NCBI taxonomy): domain Eukaryota; kingdom Viridiplantae; phylum Streptophyta; class Pinopsida; order Pinales; family Pinaceae; genus Pinus; species Pinus tabuliformis. The sequence goes on along the minus strand of CM062807.1, from coordinate 994,730,767 downwards.
TTGCTTGAGTGTGTCCAAAAGAGGTCAAGTTCCTTCTTCTTTATAGGCTTTTGAGGGCTACACATTGCTATCTTTAGGCTGACTTGGCCCTTCATGTAGGCTGACTTGATCTTTGCACCATGACGAGGTCTTGGAGGGTCTTTTGACTCAAATAATTTTTTTTTACAATATGTAACATGCCCAAAAGGGTCTTTCATACATGTCAATGACTCAATTGATTTGTAGACTTAATGAAAAGCCCTAAAAGCACTCAATGGGTGCTTGACCTAAAACTAAATCTCCCTTGAGCATGAAACCCATACCTCAAGAATAATAATAATAAATTTATTTTTCTCTTTTCATAAAATACTTAAAATCATGATTACATATGTCATTATGGAGACCGAACCTAGTTACATATTTGTTAAAATTGGCATCTAGGGCCAAACTCCATGTGGGTCATCTTATTAATGGCAGCTGCTATTTTTCTTGAATCCCTCTCATCAAGAGTTGTAGGATTGATCTAAAGATCATCCGATTCCGATAAGTATTCATGGAGATATGAATTTATTAGTGTTATGGGACAATTCGTCAAGGTTGGCCAACAACCAAATAAACCCACTTGTGCTCAACGTTTTAGTATAAATAGAGGTGGCCTTCAAGTCATTTCACACACTCACTCTTGAGATCCCTCTCCCTTTTTGTTTTGGGTTTGATGAAGTTGAGATCTAGAGGGAGTGCCCTAGGTGATACGCTGCCCTAATGGAAGATGCCATAGAAGCTGTTATGGACAAGGCTCTTCGCTGCCCTGATGGAGAAATCTAATACGCAGCAAGAAGAAGGCTCACGCAGTCAGGAAGGAAGGTTTCATATGAAGCCTTAATGCTGGTATGGTAGAAGCTTGATGCTGTCATCTAAGTACGGTTCTATGCTGCCCTAAACATGACCTTCGTACACAACAAGAATAAGCCTAAATGATGCCCTAACGCTGCCCTAACAAACTATTCTAGGAAGCAGTTTAAAGAGGGTTCTCATGTGCCCTGACTGCTGTAAATGCAAGCCCTAGCTGCAGTCATATTGGGAGGACTAGAGCCTTAACCTAGCCGCTGATAATGGAAAGACTTGGCCACAGTTCGAGGAGATCTCTAGCAGTCAAAGAGAGCCACCATACGCTGCCTAAAAGGTTCCTCATCCACTGTCTAAACACTCAGTCTAATCTGCAGTTTCAAAGAGGCATCTATCTGCCCTAGCCGTAGTAAAAGGTGAAGGTTACAGCCATCGAAATAAAGGTTTCTAGCAGCTGTCATTTGTGCTTCAAACCGCAGTCCAAGTAGGGCCAAATACTGCCCTAGTCTCAGCCCTCAAGGAGGTCATCTTGGCTGCAATTGGAGAGGACCCTATCAGCCAAATGATGAAGTTTAAGAGGTCCATAACTCTGTAAGGAATGAACCCTTAGACGCTGTAAGGAAAGTCAGATCTATGTCACATTGTTGTAGATGACAGCGTGACACATTTGAGATCAGTTCTGGGCATGACTGTGCAGCGATAAGGTTGATCGGTAGACATTGTTCTTCAAGGGTAATAACTGAGTACTCTATGACAATCTTGCTTGCTGTTGGGCTAGGCCGCAAGCCATAGCCAGCAACATATTGTGTTAAGGGTTGCACAAGGATAAGGACTGAAGGTTGATGTGACTGCTTGTGTGGTCAGCATGTTAGACAAAATGGTTAGAAACAACAGTGAAGTGCAACATAGTAATAGTTGGGTGTTGCTCGGTGATGGGAGTAGCACAATGATAAGAGCAGCTCAGTGATTGGGTGCAACACAATGATGGATGCATCATGATGATGAAGTGCAACACAGTGATTGGAGCAGCATGGTGACAGGAGCAGCAACATGAAGTGCATAGTATGGTCATTAGGTCCAACACTGTGATGATGAGTGCAACACGGTGAGGTGCAGCATGTGGACGAGATGCAGCATAATGATCGGTGAAGGAGTCACCTTGGAGAATTAGTTGAAGCAACATGTCTTCAACTGATCTCATGTAGAGATGATCTATTTTCTTATCTAGAAAGTCGAAGTTTTGACTTCTGTTGTAAATGTACTCTCTCTCTCTGTGCTGAACTGTTGAAGAACATATAAGAAGAATTGATCAAGGGTTTCCCCACATTAGGGTTTGTCCCTAGCTAGCACCACATCTTGTGTCCTGTTGTCTTGGCTTGTCTTCTGTGATTTATGTTTATGTTCTATCTGTGGTTTACTTTAATGCTGATGTGATTGCTAATCTGGAAAAGATATTGAGCTAACCGTGAAAATTGAATTAGATTGCTCTAAGCATAGAACATACCCAAAATTAACAATATTTCAACACAATCATGGGCCTATTCACTTAGTCGTTTGCATCACTAGGGGGCTTTTGATCCACTTATATACATGTTTTTGAGGTTGTCCTATCTTCGTATCCTTGTTTGCTTCATTTTATCCTAGTTTTAGCTTTGGCATTTTCTAGGAGTTGCGTTTGCACTCCCACATTATATTCCTACTAGATATATCCTTTAGTCCCATTGACCTACTTTTGTGGTCATTCATTGGACATCAGCAAAATTATCTTATCTTATTGCAATTTGACATTATGCATCAGAACAATTATTTCTTTCAACACTTTAACTGGTTGACAAAAATCTGCATGACATGATTCAAAAATAAATCTAGTATGACCAAAGATTTTGAACAGGTTAATACAAACTTGTTCCAATTTAATCTCTTAGTTTGATATAAGATGAGTCTGTTCAAACAAAAGTGGGTTAGATTGAGAATGTATTTTTATGACTCTATATATTTAAGTGTTTTCTACTCAGACTTTTATTGAATGGAAGTAATATTCCTAACAGCTATAGCCTTTGATTATGTCAGAGGTTTTCTCTTCAGCAATCTGGAATTCATGCGAAAGTTGTGGAAGCATTTGACATCAATAATATTGCAAACGAGGTTTACAAGCACAATTTTGGGCATTCTCCATATCAGGTTTTCTTAAATTTTTTGCTATTCCTTTGATTTGTATTACCTAGATGGTGTAACTGGCTTGATCTCTTTCTTCAATCATGCTTCTATGTAATCAGAGGTATTTTTCTAAGTGAACCAACTATATTTCACTTGTTAATCCTGCATGAGTTGTACAACTAAGAAAAACTTGTGGAAAACATGAAAATATGCCCTGAAATCACAATGTACAACTGCCCTTTCTAGCACATCATACATGTGAGCTCACTAGTGTCTGAGCTGGATGCAAAATGTTTGACTCCTGTAATTTAGTCCAGATTGATGTAGGCAATATATGTCATAGCATCAGCGATGGCAACTAAGAAAATGGCTATTTCAGAAAATGTGAACCATTCTGGTAAAACAATACCAAGGAACTACTGCAGTTCATAGCTTATGAAGGTCAGGGAGCCAGGGAGACATAAATGCATCTTATAAACATAATCTTGAATTTCTTGTTTTTGGCAATAAATAATGGACCATTGAAAACTTAGTAGTAGAATAACTAAATGAAATATTCTAATATCAGAATGTTGTTCAGAATTTATAAACTATGATAACGTATATATATATGAAGTCTCATTAAGACTTTAGGAGTGGTGCAGTCTATCTCGGCACAGTTGTTTATAGAAGCCTGATTACATATCTTGGCTAGATCTATATCAGTTTTCTGATGATACGCTGTAGATATTAACCAACACATACATGTCTTTTCTTTTTCATAGGAACAAGAAGATGCTATCCACATCTAAAGGTTATTAAGAGCAGATAAGCAGCTAAATAGACTTTGTTAATGTCTACTATTGGCAGGAGTGAGAGAGATATAAAATATCCAACGATCCCTAAAGGAAAATGGAAAAAAGGCCTTGTGCCCCTCTATATGCTAATGTGGTAGATAAAATTAGGGAAAAATAGCACTCGAATGGAAAGAGAGAAAGTCACAGACAAAGGCCAAATCTCAGAGAACCCATATAACTTAACCAAAGGCTATGTTAGCTTTTGGGGTTACTCCAAAATTTTTTACAGTATTTATGGGGATGTTTTATGACATTTGGAGGACATGGAAACCCCGAATAGTCTGAGATGGATTGACACATGGGTGATGGTTTGTGATGGATTTGCACATCGGAGATATCTTGCTTAGTGATTACTTGACCTTAGTTGGGTGCTTGCTTGGCATTCTTCCTTAGGGTGTTGGATTTCTCTTGACAACTTGTTGGAGAACATCTTTCATGATGATAATATGAAGAGGTTCCTTTGCTTGGAGAACACCCTACTTAGGAGGAAGAGCATTGTGCATTTTGAAGCAGTCCATTAGGCCCTAAACAACAAATGGTAGCTCAGATTCCTAGATGGAGGCTTGGAGTTGGCTCAGGGATGCTTAGTTTGTGACAATGTTCATGTAAGGGAAGTATATGACTTAGGAGGTGTTGTCGCTTAAAGTGTACACCTAAGGCGCAATGCTCAGAGTAGGGGCTGTCACCTCACCTATTCTCTACTCACTCTGTTTAAGCCCCCCTCTTAGACAAGCTATGGTGGGTAGTCCCTAAAGGTAAATGAAGGGGAAAAATTGTTGGAACAACAAGTTCTAGAAGACTAAGGGCAATGCAATTGCTTCTCTAGATAACTTGATTTAAAGTTAATTGGCAAGTATGATTATTAATGAGCAATGGAAATGTTAAAAATAGATTCAATTTGATTAATGAGACATTTAAAATGATAAATAGTGAGAGACCAGTGCCTTAATAACAATGCTTAAAATATGAATTAAAGTACTTGCACAGTAATAAACTATATCTCAAGATATAAGATAAGAAATGCTGCAAGACAAGGATAGTACAAGAGATCAAGAGATTGTTATGAATAATTAAAGTGTTTTTCATTACAATACAAAAGGAAACAAGGAAAGAAAATTATATTGGAAAACAAGTTATATAATAAGTTTTTACTAAGACTTTGGAGTTGGAGATATCCACAAAAAGACAAAAGATAAGGAAAATAATAATAATAAAAAAAAGAGTTAAAAGTTAATTGAAAGCCTAACCTACCTTGTAAGATAAAAGCTATTCAAAAGAAAATAAATAGAAAAGGGGGATATTTATTATTAAAAAAAAAAAAACTTTTAAAAACCCCAAGTTCATCTTAACAAAGTAAAAATAGAGTTTAATTTGGAATTGAATGAAGGAAGATTTCCGAAAACTTCATGTAATTATGCTTCATTTCTATTGAGAATTAAATGGTCCATTGCAGGAAAAGATGTCACTATTGATATCTCATCCGCCGAAGATAAAAATTATATAACGCCTAAAGTCGCAAACCAATTAGTGATCCCGGAGTCTAATATAATCGAAAAATTAGACTATTTTGGCAATGTTATCACCTACCGCCTACACCTACCTACAAGTTAGTGAGAAAAGCCTTCAACCCCACAAGGTGTGGTTGGTGGCAGGGAACTCAAAGAAGGGGTTGTCACACTAATCCCGACTCTCTCCATTTGAACTATCTCCTAGGTTAGCTAAGGGGGTTGGTGCCTAATGAAAAGTTAAGTTAAAAGATGTGGGTTTCTAGGAGAGTGTTATAGTGAAAATGGATTACTTTTAAGGATTTATGAGCAAATATGATGTGAGCAACTTGAAATAACAATGACAATGGCAAAAACCATAAAACCAATGCCTTATAAGGAATTTGCTCAACAATTTAAAGATATATTTTCTCAAAGTAAAATGCAATGCTCTCAAAAGAGAAAGCAATGTAACCCTGAAATGTAAACAAAAATTGTTAGCACAAGATATGTAAGATACACAATGCTTTTGAGATAATCAACTTTATAAATCAAAACACGTGAAACATATCTTGCCAAAACGCAAAAATTAGTAATTAACTTGGAAATGTAAAAGAAAGGAAGTGCTAAACCAAGACATCAATATGCGATTAGACTTGAAGCATGAAAAAAAACACTTGTTTGAAAGGATTACAATACTTGCTTTTGAAATAGACTTTGCATATGAAAACTCAAGCCATCAAGAGACAAGTAAAGTAAATGTAATGGAAAGTGCTCTTGGTTAATTTTATTAATTATCTCTACAACAAGATTACAATTGAACTCTTCAATCTTTTGACTTCACCCTTGCCCAAAGATATGGATCTTACAGTGAGGAGTCAATAGAGGAGTAGAGGGTCCCTAAGATGTCTATTTCAACCAACTTATGTTGGAGGTAAAATTTTAATGAGACTTGGTGCCATTCTATACTAAAATGCCTAGATGAAATGCATTTAAATTTTTTCCTCGAAAAAGAGATTGATTTGCAATGCCTGAAAATGAAATAGTGTTCAACATAAGTTGCAATTATAACCTCAATTGGAGGAATACAATTAGTTTACAAGTGTTGCATGTGTCTCATCAATGAATTAAAATGATACGCATAATTTGCTTGAAAGTAAAAATTGTTTCAAATAGACAATGACAATAAATTGCTCCAATATTCAAGATAACAATGTAGCATAAAAATGAAGCATGTATTCAAGTGCTCATGAAACAATTTACCAAGGTAAATGGTAACGAATGAAAGTTTGTTAAGGATATAAAATGCTTGCATGTAAATGATGAATTGTCCAAAGTAAAGTGTAAGCTTGTGGCTCCAAGCAACAATGAAATAAAAAATGCAAAACTCAAATGAAATTGTAACAAACTTTAACTTAAAAATGAAATGTGATAGTGAGGTTGTGTTAATTCCCAATTAAAACATGCATATAAGTGAATGAAGTCTGAAAGTTTAAACCATGCAAATGTCAATCCACCCAAGGGAAGCCTCCCTCTAAATGGGGAGATAGGATACCATGGGAGAAATCCCAAGCTCTCACAAGCAAATTAGATCTTTTATTAATATTACCATGAGAAGAGGGTCCTTCAAAGTCCTCAATTAAACTTCAAGGAGAGTCTTCACAATAATTGCTTGAAACTTGGACATTAGACCTCCTTTCTTGAGAAAGTAATGACAAGATTTCACAAAAAATTGGCAAAGGTAAACAAGGTGAAAGTTTCCTCCAAATGCCCAAGGCTTAGAGAGGAAAATGGGTAGCCTTCCAGTGAACTCGACTTTGGCCAAAATAAACCTCAAAAGGGTTCATGGCATCTTTGGAAATCGAACCCCCAACACTTGCCAAATATTCTGCCAACAATTGTTAGATGTTGCGGGAAGTTTCTCTTCAAAATCCGCCACACAAGAGTTAGCAAATAATCCAAACAATGACTGCAAAATAAGTTAAGTATTAATGGAAAAATCAACAAGATAAAATGTATATGTACAATTATAATTCACGAAAGCCTAAGCTAAAGAGTGAGAGTAAACTCTCGTCTTTGCTTAGACATCTTCAAGATCTTAGATAGCAAATAAAAGAAATGAAGTACAATGTTTTTTAGAAGAGATTTAAATTTAAAAGTACTCGGCTTGTGTACAAGTTATGTTCCAAAAGCCCCTGCAAACCACTTTGTAAGATAAGACTATGAAGCCTCAAAGAACAAATGGGAGCTCCTTTAAGAATGTATCAAGAGTGGTTTGGTTTCTCCAAAGACTTCCCCTCACGCTTGATTCTATGATTCCAACAAGATGTTCCCTCTACAAAACTTCAATTAAGAATTAGTTCCATATAGATTCAACAATAAACAATGATAAGAGACTCTAGAGATTTATTTAAAACCAATTAGAGCATTCTATACCTAGAGCACACTTCTAAATCAAATGTCAACGCAAGATAGCTCTACATTAACAAATCTACAAGAGCATATGGAAACAAATTAGATCAAAGCATAAGTAAAAGGAATTATACCAATGATCAACAATTCATCACACTCGAAAAGGAGGAACACCTCATGAATGAAACAACAAAGTCTTTATTGATATTTCTGAAAGTGTACAAGGCAACAACGCTTCCGTAAGCACAATAGCTAGTAACAATATCATCCAAATGAGAATTCAAGGCACTATTATATAGAACTATGGGAGCCAATCCCAATGTAGAAGTGATTAAACAAGTGGCATAAAGTGACAATCCCAAAGAAAATTTCGAATTTGTTGAACGGAGCTCCAATGCCAAGTATAAAAATCGAATTCTGACAAGTGAACATCATTTTCTTCTTCCCTTATGTGCCAAATTTGAATTTTATGATGGAATGATAAGTGTATATCGGTGGTAACCCATGTGGGGACAATTTCCTACAAAAATCTCCACCAAATATTCTCCCAAATCCTCTAAAATGTGCATTAACTTCACAAATTCGAATTTCCAAGTAAACAATTTTCTCATTTAATGCCAGAAATTCGATTTTATTTGAGTACATGTCCTTTCTTTGATTTTAGGAGTCCACATCACCTTGGGACTTCACTTTAACTCCCCCATAATTTTCCACCTCATTTTCACAACATTTAGTATGTGTGGATATTTATTTTTCGCCATTTATTTAATTTCTGACTTAATTAATTGCCAAGTTTCCCACTAAACTTAGGAAAATTGGGTTTTGAGGGTTCAAAACACATTTTAACCCCTCAAAGGGTGTCATAGTAGAAAGTTGAAGGTGAGGGGTGCAAATTTCATTACCCATACCCCATACAACTTCTCTAGGCATCACTTATTACATTACAAAAACAATTTTATTAGCAATTTCCGCAGTGCGGAAAATCTAAAAATTTAAAAAATGACTACCTTGACCTAACCAAATTCCACGAAATTTTTTGTGTGATCTAGTATGGTAATATACATCGGCTGTAGACACTAAGATGTGTTAAGGGCTCAACCTTCAAACCGTCACCCTGACTTTGGGGTAAAAAGTGAGTGAAAAAACCCAAAAAATTATCCGTCTATGAAAAAGAAGGGATAATTAGCTAGTTAAAAAAAACACTCCAAAGAGTACTCGTTTGCTGATCGAGTCTCAACAACCTAGGCCTGTTACAGACTCAAATCTCATCATTACTAGTATCACTTATTACAATTCCCTGTAGCGTGTGGAATCTGGGTACAAGAAAGATCATGAAAAATAGAAGTAAAGTTTAAAAATTCTTATTGACTGATGATATCTGATGGTACAAGTGTCCTTTGGGTCATCCTTGGGCATGGAGTCTTCATATAATCATCAGGTGCCACTCTAGTGGTCAATAGACAACAAAAATTATGACCTAACCAATTTACAATTAAACATTGAGGATTATACATTTATATCGCACTTCTTAGTTCAAACCGTATGGAGCGATCAAGGTGACATCATTTTGGGTTCACTGTGGATGGAAACCCTTGGTTCCTTGATTCTAAATACAAAAAAAAAGTTTTTAACATTTTCCTACAGGGAGAAGAAAATAACATTCCAAGATGTTACATTAAAGCTCAATTCAACAACACCAGAAGACATACAAGATATTTCAAAAATAATTTTTCAAGAAAGTAAAAAGTTCTACAAAATATGCAAAATGAATTTGACAAAATCACTGCTGATAGAAATGAAAAAGTCTTGTGACTTAAGGATCATAGCAAAAAATTACTAACACAAATTAAAAAGCTTAAGAAGGACAAGAAGTCGTTAAAAGACAAGTTAGAACATTGGATTCAAGAGGAAGTATTGAAGACGCGAGTCATAACATCCCTATTTGAAGATAAAGAAACAAATACTGAATCAGTCAATAGTAGAACTCGAGAAGACATCAATCAGTTGAAGAAAAAACACACTCACATGTTACAATCCAAATGATGAAAATTCCAAACGAGGATTGTGTAACTAACTCAACAATTGTAGTACCAGAAGGGAATAAAAAATTTTCCAGACACCTAATAAGGGAAAGTCAAACCAAAAAGGTTCCCTATTGACATCCGAATCATGAGAGTAGACAACTCAACCAAGCTACGTATCGGGACCATTTAGAACAGAAACAACAAATTGATGTTCTAAAGAATATTGATGTAATCTCAATCTAGTCCTATGATGACAATTCATTACAAAATTCCAGCAATCAAACATGCAACAAAAGATTAATCTAGGATGGTCTGATCCCTTCTCAGTGCGACAATTTGTTTATCACTTAGAAGATCATATCAACTCGTATCAACGAAGATAACAGTGTCGAGACGAGAAGATATTTGAAATTGAAAAAGTGATCAAGACTTTTGCATCAACAAGCTTTGAGGACCAAGATTTTTTGAGAAGGAAGGCATTGTTATGAATAAAATATATAGGAAATAATGTAAATTATAATAATTATAAATAATGATTAGTTAATTAGTAATTAGGGTTGAAGAGGCATGTCTGAATGAGACATGACTCTCCATGAAGAGGCACCTGCCTAGTATATAAGCAGGCCTCTCACTCTCATTTGCATCATCAATTCTTATTCATACATTTTAATATATATTCTTGTATCTCAACGGATATCTTTATATACCAAGACTTCTGGAGTATTTAACATGAAGAATGAACTGAGTTCGTTGTAGAGATTAAAACAATTGTATATATGAGCAATGAAAGATGGGCTTGCAATATAAACAAGATTTGTACTTCAAGTAAAGATGATATTCAAGAGATAATAGACTTGAAAATTACAAGTACAACAATGTAAGATTTGCAAGTATGAAATGATTCTACAATGCAATTTACGGTAATCAATTGAAATGAAAGATAAATGAATGCAAGGCTACCTATGTGAGATGCAAGATCTTGGTTAATTTTAATTATATGCCTATTCAAAGGTAAAGGCCTTCTCTTCAATTATCGAAGCAAGTCCTAAAAACAAGGTTTTTGGGAGAAGTGCTAGGGAAGGAGGGCTAAGGCCTCATTAATGATACCTACTTAGGACTTCTAGCAACCCAAGTGCCTTTGTTCCTACAAGGGCTTGACCGCAAGAGAACTGAAAGATCACTCGTTTTAACTTTTGTTTAAGGGTCAAGCTTCTTAAAAATGATATGAAGGTGGTGATCCTAACTCTCTATCAAGCAAGCTTATGTTTGGAGGTAAATTTTAAGGAAACAAATCTAGATCTAAGATGCATATGCAAATGTTCCAATGAGATTTAATCTATGTTGCACAGGTTTGCGAACCCAGGGGTGGGATTCTCGAATCCGTCCTGGGTTCTCGTCCCCAAGTACCAGATTTGGGTATGGGTGCTTCTGAGAAGAACCCATAAGAACTGGGTTTTTCATTAAAAAATTGGGTTCTTTTGTCTTGATAGGTATGGAGAACCTTGATGATGGGTACTTGGAACCCCAAAATTGGGTTCTTTGGGGTTCATTTTAGTTTTTATTTTAAAAATTTAATTAATTTAACAGGCTTCCCCTAATATTCTAGGTAGCTAGTTCTTCATCTTGCTAGAGGAATTGGAGTACTTATGCCTTTATCCATTCAGTAAAGAGAAATATGTTGGGCTCAAAGAAGGCAGAGAACTTAGTGTATGTTCAGCTTCGTTTCATATCTTGAAAAGACCCTGGGTACAAAGAGGGCCCTTTCAAGAGATGGGACCAATATACAGATGATGCTATGTGTGTGGATGAGGAGATACAACCAAATGGCCTTATTGAGCTACCTCTAGTTGCTATGGATGAGCAAGAGCCTCAAGATGAGAGTGATTCCTACTTGGAGAGCATGCTAACTGAAGATCTGAGTGATGCTAATGACCTGGATGTTGATGACATGGCTTGACGAAGCCATTGTTCACTATTAGCTATTTTTATTTTAGTATTTTAAAATTCCCTAGTTCTTGTTTGGAGATGCCTTGGGACAAATTTTGAATGTAGTATGACAATGGGCATATATCATGATTCTTATTAATATGTAAACTCCAATTTGCACTTGATATCAAACTAGAAATTTTGAAATTTCATTGTGAATGTTGAATGTTCAATGATGTGCATGTTTAAATATATAAAGTTTAAATCATAAATATTTTAGTTTTCTTGTTTAAAGTTGAAAAATATACAAATTCATATATATTATAATTTATAAAATATAATATCTATATATTATATATATAAATTATAATATACACCCGATGAACCCACACACCCTGTTTCAAAAAATGACGTGCCCGTACCCATCCCTGCATCCATGTTTCCCGACAACATAGGATTTAATTCTAATAGTGATGCTTCAATAGAGAAAACTTATAGTCAATATTTATTGATAGTTACTCAAAACACAAGATTACATCTTACTGATTAATGAAGCAAATTTTAAGTCACTCAATGAAACAAGAAAGATCCAATTAGATTAGATATTAGAGTAGTGTCCCAAATGCTTTTAACAAGAATGCTTCTTAAGATGTCTTTTCAAGAAGCATCAGTGACTTATGGCAAATGAGATTGCTAACAAGATATTAGAGAAACTACTTTAAATCTTGAATTGCAAGTGAAACAAAGACAAGAATTATTCCAAATGCAATTAGATCAAATAACCAATTAATGAATGCAACTAAAGAGATCAGAGCTAAACTATGATAACAATGAAACTAGCAATGCAAGAGAGACAAGTTAGTAAGTTGGATCTAAAGACTAAGAGAAAGGGAAAGAGAAAGTGAAGTCGTCCCTTTAAAAAAGGAGGTGGGATACCATGGGTTTGAGGTCCCAAGCTCTCTCAGGAACAAGATCTTTTTTTGTTATGTTACAAGAGAAAAGGTCCTTTTGACAAAGGGAAAGGATTCTTCGACTCAGAGAATTGCAATGATGAAAGAAATTCACAACACAACCTCCTCAAGGTACAAAGTCAAATCTATGAAAATTCCTAGATCTAACAATCTGAAGAATCCTACTACAACCAGCTGAATCTACTTCACCTAGATCGTAAATTACATTACAAACTTATTTCAGATTTCTTCTTGAAATATTGAAGTAAATTACTGAAGTAGCCTACACCAAATTAAATATGATTCTGAAACATAGAAACTGAGCAAGGAAATACAAACACATAGGACACCGTTATTTTTGGACAAATGTCCCCGGAAAAACCCAATGTGGGAAAACCGGTGCAATAGTTATGAGGGTTTATTATTATTAAGTAGTAGCAAATTCTGAATACATCGCTGAATACCTCCCGGGTTATTTAGTTATAGAGAGAGAAATACTGGCAGAAGCTTAGTGAGATTACCTCACACAATCACTGAGAAAAAGTCTCGGTTATTCCGGCTGCTGGATGAGGTGTCCCTAGCAGGCCCTGTGCTGTTTCTGCACTACCTCTATGCTGTCCCAGCATCAACCCTCTAAGGCACAACGCCACCCAACTGGAAAATTGATCAGTAGTCCAAAGTCACTACTCTCAGCATCCTGGTCGCACACCCCAACTTCTAGCTGCTGACGCTGAGTCTCTGCTATGATTTTCAACTCTCTCTCTCTCTCTCTGCGCTGCTTTTGCGTGGTCCTTCTAGCCCTATGTCAGCCTTTGCATCAAGGCTATTGGATCACTCTCTGCCTCTCTCTGTTGATGATTCTTCGACTGAGAATCTCTCTCTCTGGATGCTGCTATCCGTGCTCCTCCACTACAAGAAATCTCATGAATCAAATTTTCCTCCTGAGAACTTCTCACTTCAAAAAATCGATTTCTTGATCTCTCTTGGTGTATTTTCCAAATGACCCTTAAGCCCCTTCTTATATCCTTTTGTTGGACAACCAACGGCCTAGATTAACTCCTAATCAAAGGCTCAGATCGTTTTGACTTGATCTCCGTCTTTATCTAGAAGATTCATCCACAATTAGATTAATACCCATTAATATTTTAATTTACTTAGGAACCCCATAAAAAATATTAATTATTTTAATATAATCGTCTCTTGGTGGAATTTTCCAAAACAGTTTCTGGGTTCTTTAGAATGCATGTGCCCAAACCTCGCTGCAAAATTTGAGGCTTAGAGCACATTCGATGCTACCCCAAATCAACACTCCCTCTTAGCAAGGAATGTGCTCTAGCAATATACTGCTGCTACATAATGCTCTGACTCTGAAGCATCGTCTTTTGCGCTGCTGATATCTGACATGATGTCCACCAACTACTGTGATGCCGCTGCTACTGTACTGTTGCCCTTGACACTGCCACTGCCAATGCTACATCTGTACTACAACTGCCTCTCAATTGCTGCATCCGCTATGCTGCTAGCACTGCAACTGCTAAAACTGCATCCGTATTGCAACTCAGTTACTGAGAGAAGCAACTGAAAAACATCCAAAACTACTGAACTAATTGTGTTCAGTATGATACCACATGAATGCTGGAATTGACTGCTGCTAGTCTCTGCGTGGACCCTCTTAATCTATTGCGCTGCTGCTGACCTCTGCTTTGTGCCATCTGCACTGCTGCCGACTCTGCTTTGTGTTGTTCAGTCTCTGGCGCTTCTAGGAACTGCAACTGTCTCCCCGACACTCCTTGGCTCCATCCGACACTAGTCCATCCTGCTACTGCAAAACTAGGCTCCCGTAGCAAGGTATTACTCTAAGAGGTGGACTCGTCAAGGATCTTGCCCATCTGTAGCTCTATCGAGCTACAGTTCTAAATCAACCCACCTCCCTCCTATAGGTATCTTGGTTGTCATGGCGAACTCCTCCTCTTGTTCGATCTTTGCGACTGCAACCTTAAGATCGTGCTTCTCATCCTTGTCCTTTTTCTTTAGGGGACACTGGGATGCATAGTGGTCATCTCACCCCATCTGAAACACTTTACCTTGGAGACGTCTTTCTTTTGTCTCTGTTGCCCCTGCTGCCCCTTCGATGCAAGGGCGACATTCTCCTTCTCCTCCTTGGGCTTCAATCTATTGCTGTTGCTGCTTTCGTCAAGTTTGACCTTGACCAGGTCTCTCCTCAGCTCCTCTTGTTTTAGAGTTGCCCACATCTCATCCCAATTAGGCAATGCTGTTTTGCTCGGGATACTCTGGACAAAGATTTGTCATTCATCTGAGACAAAATTTAGGCTAGTCTCACTAACTCTGAATCCTGAGTTGTATGCCCCACAGTCGACAACTCATCACGGGTCTCCTTCATCTTTGTGAGGAATGGATCCACATGTTCTCCCTTCTGCATTTGAGTAGATCTCAACTTCTATTCCAAGTACATCTTCCGCTACTTGGAAGATGCCTGATACAATGTGGCCAAAGCATCCCACATCTCTTTAGCAGTTGCTTTTCTAGCAACGTGGCACACCATGTGATCCTTGACTCCATCCAGGATGATCCTCTTGGCCTTTGCCATTTCAGCCTTGTACTTCTTTAGCGGATTTGCATTCGCAGGTTCAACTACTACACTATCAACATACGTCTTGAGGGCATGCTCATCTAGAAGGAAAGACATTCTAGCCTTTTAGATGACATAGTTGGAAGCTCCATCCAACCTGTCTTGATCCCTCAAGCCATTGGTTGCCATATCCTCCGAAAATTGTCGAACAACTCCCTCTTTCTCCCTACTGCGTAGCTTCTAGGCTGGCTTACGCACTCCCTGATGGAGCTGGTAGGTCTGTTACTCCTCTGCTTCCCAGCAAATGAGAAATACTGATTTCCTTGATAAGAAATCATTGGGAAGTATTCCCTCACTATGCGATATGCTTCCTTCTTCCAACGACTTTTCTGCCCAACACTTAGCTTGCAGAAAGCTGTGTCCTTGTAGCTCTGCACTATTGCTCTGCGTGGTTCCCTCTGCCTTGGCAAATTCTCGATCCGAAAATCTTACCTCTTTGTTGGCTCACTCAGAGAGAGACACCCACGAAAATATAACCCTCCTAGCTAGAACTACGTAATCCCTCAAGGGATTCGAACTGCTGCTTGCTGTAGCAAGTTGGCCCTTGCTTCAGTGCTAGATCTGCTCTTCCTGTTTCACATCAACACCTCTGATACCATGTGAAAATTCCTAGATCTAACAATCTCAGGAATCCTACTGCAACTAGCTGAATCTACTTCACCTAGATCGTAAATTACATTACAAACTTATTTCAGATTTCTTCTTCAAATATTGAAATAAATTACTGAAGCAGCCTACACCAAATTAAATATGATTATGAAACGTAGAAACTGAGCAAGCAAATACAAACACATAGGACACCGTTATTTTTGGACTAATTTCCCCGGAAAAACCCAATGCAGGAAAAACGGTGAGTAGTTCTGAGGGTTTATTATTATTAAGCAGCAAATTCTGAATGTATCGCTGAATACCTCTTGGGTTATTCAGTTACAAAGAGAGAAATACTGGCAAAAGCTTAGTGAGATTACCTCACACAATCATTGAGAAAAAGTCTCGGCTGTTCTGGCTGTTGCATGGGGTGCCCCTGGCAGGCCCTGTGCTGCCTCTACGCTGTCCCAACGTCAACCCTCTCAGGCACAACGCCACCCAACTGGGAAATTGGTCAGTACCCCAGAGTCACTGCTCTCAGCCTCCCGGTCTCACACCCCGAATTTCTGCTGCTGAAACTGACTCTCTGCTCTGATTTTCGACTTTCTCTCTCTCCCTTTGCACGGCTTTTGCATGGCCCTTCTGGACCTGCATCACCCTCTGCGTCAAGGCTACTAGATCACTCTCTGCCTCTCTTTGCTGCTGATTCTCTAGCTGAGAATCTCTCTCTCTGGAAGCTGCTATCCCTGCCCCTCAACTGCAAGAAATATCCTCAATCGAATTTTCCTTCTGAGAACTTCTCAATTCAGAAAATCGATTTATTGATCTCTCTTGGTGTATTTTCCAAATGACCCTCAAGCCCCTTCTTATATCCTCCTGTTTGACAACCAACGACCTAGATTAACTCCTAATCAAAGGCTCAGATCGTTTTAATTTTTGACTTGATCTCCGTCTTTATCTAGAAGATTCACCCATAATTAGATTAATACCCATTAATATTTTAATGTTCCTAAGTTTAGACTTAGGAACTCCATTAAAAATATAAATTATTTTAATATAATCGTCTCTGGGTGGAATTTCCCAAAACGGTTTCTGGCTTCTTTGGAATGCATGTGCCCAAGCCTTGCAAAATTTGAGGCTTAGAGCACATCCGATGCTACCCCAAATCAACAAAATCAAATCGATTTATGATTATGATTGCAAATACTCCAGGCAACTGATCTAATCCTCCAAGAACTCTTGGCCTTTAACAAGGATGGATACTAGTTATTGAATGCCCATGACCTGGGCGAAGGAAAACCTTCAAGGCCTTACGACTTGCCAAGAAAATTACTTTCATTTTTATTTGAATTTTATTAAATTTTTAATGGTGATTGATTAAGGATGAAGGCTCAAAATTCTTCAAAATATTTTCGATCTTCCCACACCAATCAACTCTTCGCCCTAGTGAAAGAGAACTCTCCTCTAGGAGCTCTTGAGCTTAAGGAAAAAGGCTCTAATGATATTCAACCTCTTCAAAAGTTTGCAAATGAGAATAAGCCTCTAAGAAATTGATTCTATGCCCAAAAATTATGGTGAAACCCTCTCAAAATTTCTTTGAATCTGTGCAAAATTGACGATGGTTAGCAAATAAAATCAGGGGAAAAAATTTAAAGCCCTAAATGGCTTGTGAAGCGAACAAAGTTCCTTCTACAAATTAATTACTCCAAAAGACTTGGAATATCAAATTATCCATTAAGGATATAAATATTATATTAAATAAAAATGAATAAGAATGAATATGATTTACAAATGAGAACAAGAGGCTTGCTTATATACCAAGCAAGTGTCTCTTCATGAAGAGTCATGTCCTATTAGACATGCCTCTTCAACCTAATTACTAGCTTAATTAACTATTATTTATGATTATTATCTTTTACATTATATTTATATTATTTATATATTTTATTCGTTACATTGCCTTCTTCCTCAAAAAGCTTTGTCCTCAAAGCTTGTCTCTTGATCTTTTAGCTGCACTTTCTTGGTACACTGGATAACATCATTCTGTGGAAGTGATGATGGATGTAAAGAATCGAAGAAGGAATCCATTCTCTCTCTTCTCAATCTGTCGCTCAAATATTGTAATTAATTGTTCTATATCTCTTGTGAATGATTGTCTTTGTTCCTTACTCATGGATTCCATATTTTTTTCTTTTATCTTTCCTTTTTTTTTCAACAATTTGTTTATTTATTTTTTTTTTTTTTTATATGATATATTCTCTCTCCCTTTTTTTTACTCTCTTTTTATATAGTTTCTCTCTCTTTTTATTTGTATGTATTCTTTTAATCTATAAAATATATTTCCACTTCTCTCTTATAAAAATCTAATATTAATATATATATTTCAAATATCCTCTTCTTCATCTTCTTCTTTTGTTCACTCTTTTAATAATTTTTTTATATAATAATATTTATTTATTTATTTAATATATATATATATATAATAATAAATTATATAATTTTAATTTATATATATTATAAAATTATAATTATATAAAATTTCTATATACTTTTCTGAGACCCACTTTTCCTTTTAGTATTTACCATGGGCTATATTACCATGGGTTGTTTTTAAACTTCCGTTAAAATGTTCTCCACGTAAAAAGTAAAATGTATTCTTTTTTTTCTAACTTTTTAAAATACCATGGGCAATTACCATGGGTTGTTTTTTAAAACCACGGGCTTCTCACATAAAAGTTTTAAATATACGTGGTATGAGATTTTGTATCCGTTTTGTTTTTTCTTTTACTTTTTTTCTTCTTCTTTTTATTTTATTTACTTATATATATATATATATATTTTCTTTTTTGGTTAATTTTTTTTTATATTGCCAAAGGCCTAGAAAAACAGAGAAAAGGAGAAACTCCCAAATATTGAGCAAAATGCTTCAATTATTATGGCAACAAGGTTGACGAATTTCGATAGTCAAAGACTTGGATGGCAGAACGAGCTTTGTGCACAGGTCAAACAACCTAGAGGACTGAACTGCTCTGATACCAAATGAAGGGTACAAAGTTCCTTCTACAAATTAATCACTCCAAAAGACTTGGAATATCAAATTATCCATTAAGGATATAAATACTATATTAAATAAAAATGAATAAGAATGAATATGATTTACAAATGAGAACAAGAGGCTTGCTTATATACCAAGCAAGTTTCTCTTCATGAAGAGTCATATCCTATTAGACATGCCTCTTCAACCTAATTACTAGCTTAATTAACTATTATTTATGATTATTATCTTTTACATTATATTTATATTATTTATATATTTTATTCGTTACAGCTTGCGACCTAGAGAAAGAGCCCAAAATGCTAACGACCCTGAAGAAAACGTTTTAGAAAATTATTTGAGCCACAAATTATGAACCAAGCCCTTGTGATATACCAAAACAAGCCTTCGAAGGTTAGCGGCTACCATAAAATGAAATATGGAAAGCAAAAATGGCCCAAACCCCAAGCAAAACCCCTCAAAAAATATTTTGCAAAAATTCTATGAAGTGAGAACCCTTGGAGAGAATTCAACCTGGATGCAAAATAGGCCTCCAAACCCTTGTGGCCACAAGAAAAAGGCTAGACGGCTTCAAAATTTCTTCGTTCCTCAAAACCCTAGCTGTCTAGGCTAGGAGGTTGATCTTGGCTTCAAAAACAATTTTCCTTCAAGTTTCAATGGGATCAATCCTCCAAAAAAATATATACAATTATATCCAAACCAAAGTCGATGCCTTCTCTTCAAATTTGCAAAGAAAAACTCAAGAAAACCCAACAAATATATACAAAATAGATGGAAATTATAGACAAGGCTAGGAGAAAATATATACAAGATATTTTTACAATATTGCACTAATAAGCTCTTCAAATAGTAAATCTATTCATTTAAGGCTCTAAAATAATTTTGAAAGATTGTAAAGATAGATAAAATTTGATCTAGAGCAAATGGAAAGAAAACTCCTATTTTATTTCGAATGATAAGTCTTTAGATGATCCACTGTGGGTTCTGTTGTCACCCAAATTGTACATGCAAGATGTGACAACGCTTAGGGCGGGGGTTGTCACTCTGATCGCTGCCCTCTCTGTTCTAGCTGTCTCTCTACAACAAACTATGGAGGGTAGTCCCTATGAAATGTGAAGATAGGGGATTCGTTGGCAACCAACAAATCCAAGAGACACAATTGAATGGCCTAACAACTTGGTTGAAATAGCAAGTTTAAAAGATTAGATTAGATTATCGTGGAAAACCAGTGCCTTAAATGGAGTTAATTACTTGCTTTAAGACAAATTATATACCAAGTTACCAGATGAACAATTGTTGCTTAAGGGATGCTTCACTATCCTAAATGAGATGTAAATCCTACAATCTAGGTGAGATGTAAGATCTTGGTTTATTTTAAGTTATATGCCTATTCTAAGTGTATCCCCCCTCTTAATTGTTTTGAAGCTAGTCTCTAGAGTAGGTTGTGAGAGAGAAGCCAAGGGGAAGCAAGTAAAGGCTTGGTTAACGAGGCCTCCCCTTAGGTTCTAACCACCTGATGCCTTCAGCGTTGCAGAGAGTGTGGCTTTGATTACTGCAAGGTCACTGTGTTAACCACTAAAGAGTTTCTAGACTCCTCAAGCTAGATGAGAAATGTGGGCCTATTTCTATATTGACCAGGCTTATGCTTGGAAGTTAATTAATTAGTGCAAGGGTCTAATCCTAAGATGCTAGTGCAAAAGTGTGAGTATTCTTAAGGTGAGATTACTTAATGTTTTCAAGTACTTGATTGCAATAATCTTTAATGAAACAATGAAGTACTTATACAATAAATAAATGGCAATCTCAAACAAAAGAAGAAGTGCTCAAAACTTAATGGTGGCAGAAAGTGATACAAATAGACATTTCTCAAGTGATAGACAATTTATCAATATGTCAATTAGATATGCAAGAGAGAAAATTAGATGTTTTATAAGAGATATCCAGTTTAACAATGAGCAATGAATCCACTTATCTAATGAGAAATTAAGAGAGTTAATCCACAATGTCACTTAGAGCAATTAGCCAAACTTGCTAAACACTTATCAAATTGATTAGAGCACTTATGTGTGTGAATGCAAGAGTGCAAATAGATGACGATTATGCAAAAATGCAATATGGATTAGCCAATAATCATATGGTTGCAGCGATAGGAAAATCGCCCAATTATCCAATTAAACGCTTATCCAAAATTCACAAGATGCAAGAAACAAGAGATAAGTGAGATTAGATAACCTTCAATTGCTTTTATCACCACTTTAAATTTATATCAGATCTTTATGCAGTGAATTTCAGACCCCAGATTATTAATACAACCTTCAGAAATGACTAATTATGCCAAGAAATGTAAGCCTAATGTGTGGTAGCGACAATATAATGATGAAATATGATTACCAATGAGTTATTATGTCACTGTTATGAAATTTAATCACTGCTGTAGGTATTATTATGTGCTGTAGCAAACATACCAGATCTGAAGATTACCCAACAGTCCACAAAAACCACTTCTATGCACTCAAATTCAACATTGTATTAATTATAAATGCATTAGGTTAATTATTAATGAATTTAGGCTTATAAAAATGTGGTAGGGCTTCCAATATACTGCTGTCATGAAATACTTTAGAATTTAAATTTATGACAGTGATAAAATTAGTGGGTTAGAGAGCAAACCAAAAGGCCTTAAGGCCTAATTGAAGGCTAGATTGATCTCCAATGAGTTTGGCTACCTGCAAACACCAAATTAGCTCAAATAAATGTTGCAAAACCAAAATGTTAGCCCTCTAAAACCATACAAAAATCAAAGATAACTGAAAACAACGCTATGGCAAAGGCTAGAAGGCTAGGAAACCCCAAGACTAGGGCTAGAAGAGACAAATGAGGAGCTAGAAGGGCAAAACAAAGGGAAGGAAGGCCCAAAAGGCCTGGAAAAGGTCACAAGGGGAGACAAGCCCACAAGGGCTGATGTCAAGCCTAGAAAGGCCAACGCTGGGGGTGAAAGAGCCCTACAAGGGCTAGAGTGTTGAGAAATCTAGGGCAGAGATATTAGATGATTTCTCTTGCTTATGATAACTGTTTGTGATGTATTTTTAATTTTACTTCATTTGCTTCTTCTTTTACTTGCTTCTTCATTTGATTCTTCTTTTACTTATGCCCCAACGCTAGCAACTCCTAAATGGCCCTCTCGATCTCATCTCGGTAAGCCTTGGGATGTCTGTAAGGGGTGGTAATGACTACTTGCACCCCCGACTCCAGCTCAATGGTATGCTTAAATCCTTTGTTAGGTGGTCGTTTTGGTGGGATGTCCCAAATACCGCTGGGTACCTGTCCAACATAGCTTGAATATCCATGTGAGGTGGCTTGAGTTGACCCCCAACCTTAGAAATCCTCAACTCCAAGTTCCACTCAAAGTCCCCATGTCTCAAATCTGCCTCCAACCGATGTTTTGATATTGTCTGTGGTGGGTATGAATGCATGCCCCTCAAAACAACCAACTTCCCATCTGGCCCCATGAACTACATCTCTAGCTTCCGCCAATTAGTTGTCACTCGCCCTAGAGAGTAGAGCCACTGAACACCTATCACCACATTGGTGTTTGGTACATCCACCACGAAGAAATGATCCATCATTGAGTAGTTCCCCATGGTCACTGTCAAAGCAAGGACATATCGGGTACACTGCATGGTTCTATCTCCCGACACAAGGATTGAAAATCCCTCAAACTCCTCCACCTCGCCTCTGAACCATCTATGCATCAATGAAATTGTGGGTGGCTCCACTGTCTACCAAAACCAAGACACACTATCCTTGCATTGTGCCTCTAATTCTCAAGGTCAAAAATTTGGGAACCCCACACAGTGAAGCTAAGACTCCTCCAGCTATTGTGAAAGGTGCTCCCCCATGTGGTGGTGGTGGAGGTGGTCCCCTCTCTGCAT
The DNA here is from genome assembly GCA_031772625.1 of Pinus tabuliformis. NCBI lineage: Eukaryota > Viridiplantae > Streptophyta > Pinopsida > Pinales > Pinaceae > Pinus > Pinus tabuliformis. The sequence continues at coordinate 994,707,928 of CM062807.1, read as the reverse complement.
GTGTCTCACTCTCACCCCCACCTATCTCCAGCTCCACGTCATCCTCCTGGTCACTGTCAGAGAAGACCTCAATGAAATGGGCCTTGCCCACAGTGCCTCTATGGCTTGGTGCCCAAGGCTCCTGAAAAGTGAAGCATAACTTCCTCCTCCAAAGGTCTCTCTTGGTCTCTTCATCCAACTGCCCACGCCCTTGGTTGGCTCTGAGTGGTGGTGGAGCCCTGGTGTCACAACCCCTAGGAGGGAATGAAGCTCATGGTGGGAACGGTGCCTTGGTATTTGGGATTACGTCCTGCAAATCCCGGGTACAAGTCACGGCCTTTGGCGGTGTGAATGGTCTGCGAGATCTCACCAACCCGTGTAAAGGCTCAAACAACCCCTCAAGAAACGTGTAAACCCTCCTAGCCTTTGACAAATCTGGCACCATCATGGACACCCTCAAAAACTCCGAAATGTATTGCTCAGGGTTGCCGGTTTGTTTGATCTGTGTGAGGTCTCTAAAATGGGCCTCTGGGTCCTTGCGATCAAAATGCTCTATCACCCTCCGTGTGAAGTCCTCATAAGAAGTTACGCTTGGATGCCCAAACGTAGTCAGCCCATGGAACCACCAATCGTGGGCTTCACCCTCCAAGTGTAATGTAGCCATCTTGATGGCCTCTACCTTCGTCATGCGGCTGAGCTAGAAATATGTGTCCAGTTTCTCCACGCAAGCCTTGGCCGTGCACTTAGAAGACCCATTGAATGTGGGAAGTTACATCCTTCCAACTGTGCGCTATAGCTCCAAACTCTGCATGTTGGAACCCCCTGTTCCTCTTCCCTTTTTGTTCTGCTTGAGCTGGCAGAAATCGTTGAAAGAGAGAGCAACTCGAAATTCATCCCCCATTGACTGTGATTCCAGGAAATAATCTCCCATGGGCATCTCATCTTGCCCACCTTGCTCACTAGGTGCTGAAGGCAAAAACATCGGCAGCGTAGTCCTGGTTGGCCCACTGAAAGCTTGTGGGTGAGTAGCTGGTGAATGGTTGTCATACTGGTGGGAGGCCCTTGAAGTCTCCCCAAATAGGAACTCTCGATTAAGGCTCTTGTCCTGATTCTGCTGCTTGAGTTCATCCAACGTCTTCCGTCCTTTGCCAAATCATTTAGGGTCTATAAGAGACTATCAAATGCTGCTTCTTTACTCCCTGGCTCTCCCATATTTTCCACCACCACTGCTTGCTCTGGTGCCTCAGTATCTGGTGTAATCTCCAACTCTCTTTCCTTGCTCCGGTACCTTTGCCTCTGGGAAGTAATGTTCTGCCTATCCTCCTCGTTCATAGGAAAAATCCCCACAATTGAGCCAAGATCTTAGCTCTGATACCACTATAATGTTCCTACTTAGGAAATACAGTGATAAACCAAGTAAAAACTGACATGCATACGCAAAAATTCAGATACATAAGTAAACACCCAAAAAGTCTCCAAAACAACCATCCAGCTGAGCCATTTTATTATATGGAGCAATAGTACAATGGGGTATGAAAGGAGTACACTTGGGCTTGCCAAATGGCAAGCTAGACAAGCCCCAAGTAGAGAAATTCGATGCCTGGATGTAGGAATGAGCTGCCCCAACTATGCTCTGCGCTACCCTGGAAAAGCTACTCTGTCTGCTGGAAAGAACCTGCTGAAAGACCCCCCTCCGGTGCTCATAAAATTTCGGGAAACTGACTTTGGGCTGCTCTCCAAAAACCCACCAAAACCCAAAAATGTTTGGCCTACTTTCGACCTTCGAAATTGACCCCAATTTCAGCATTCTCCTCCACTAATTGGGAATTTCGGCCCACAACATTAAACACTGCTCCAACCCTCCAAAAACATTGCAAAATGCTAGGGAAATACTCCTCCCAAAATCTACCAAAATCCCCAACTCACTCCAACCCTAAGTGGTCACTCCCTTAACTCCCACATGTGCCCATCAGACCTCTTGCGCAGTCACCCAGATGGCTACGTTGCTTCAACAAAACTCCACCTTGATTTGGCTGTCCCTTTCCCCGAGAATTTCCAGCGGATGGAAGAGTAATGCTTCCCTGAAAACCACAACAATATCTCTACTCTTTACTGGCCCCTTCAAGCAAAATGTGCTCTCTTGCTATGCTAAGAAAACTGCAAGCAGACTCCCATGAATGGCCTGAGGAAGAGGCTGAATGAACCCACAAGTAAATCGATTTCCCTCCTTGGTCTGGCACTCAAAGTCCACCGAAGCAACGGTTGAGAATCTCGCACCAAAATCTGTGGTGCAAACTCGGCTAAGCAGCTCAAGTGTGTTAAGTGCAAATCAAATATTTGTTGAAGTGTCAAAAAGCCCCTATAGCTGCCATGCTCCTTCTATTTATAATTTCTCCTTACCTCCTCATGTTGCCCCGCTTCACCTAGCAATTTGACCTCCCTCCTTTGGTAATTCGAATTTCTCCCTCAAGTGGTGCGTATTTCATGAGGGATGGCCCCCACATTCCACTAACCACACAATTTCAGCCTCCCTCCATTCTTCTAAGTATATTTCCAAAAGAACCTTGGCCCCCATAATAGTCAAAATTGCAAAATTGTGTCTCCCTTTAAACCAAAAATTATTTTAGGAAGGGACATTACACAGTTCTCATGAAGTAAATAGTGGCTTCAAAGAAAAGATATCAACAACAACATTGTCCTCTTGACCTAGTGTGACTTAGTGCCACAGTTTTGAGCAGATGTTGATATGACTCTTGACAGTGATAATAACTCTATTGTACAACAATATGATGTTGCAGTGATTTGAATTGGTAATCTATGACACATATGCATGAAGTGATCTTGAGGAACCTTGTTGACTACAATGATAAAAGTTGTCTTGTTGATAGATCCATTAAGGCAACATGACCCTATGGCATGACAATACACCTGATGATCTGATCTTGACAAAATTGTGACATGATTGTGACATGTGTAACCTATGATTTGTGACAGTGGGTCTATGACAGTTACAACCACATTAGTGATATGACAGTGAGAGTGCACTTGATATTTGACAGTGTGTTTTGGTACTTGACGTTGTTTCTTATACATGGCAACTTCTTGATGATCATAGTGTGGATATTGGATATATACTTGGCTAAGTTGGGTTTGGTATAACAACAACAATGACAGTGTAAGTGCAACAATATTGTGCAATAGTGAGTTGTTGTGGCAACTAGAGTTTGATGTGTGGATTGTGCAGTGGTTTGATTTGGCTCTATGATTGAGCAAAGGTGGGATTTTGTTTGAGGTATGATTGTACAGTGGTAAGATTGAGTAGAGTTATGTAGGGAGACTGCTAGAACTTGATAATGACATACATATCGGGCAGAGCAACAAAACTTTCATTATAGTTTCTTTATATCGATTTTGAGCGCAGGGAGATTTTGTCTGAAAATTGTAAAACGTGGTCTACTAGCTGATCAGGGTAGTAGGGTGGTGCTAGGGTAGGTTGGAGCCTGCACAGGGTGTTGGAGCATTCGCCCAGTTGTAGCTAGTACACATGGTGTTGGAGCATCTGTTAGGTTGGTGTGAAAACTCCTTGAAATGCAACAACTAGAATTAATTCTCCTAACTGATTGTTCAGTTTATTAATTTATTGATTAATATCGAATTAAATACACTGCAATTTCTTCACAAAATAAAACAAAAGCTACAGAGGTAAAAATGATGGAAATTGAGAAATGCTAGTGCAGACAAAATTTATGACACCGTTATTTTGGACAAAAGTCCCCAAAAAAACCCATTGTGGGAAAACTGGTTGTAGCAGCCTAGGGTTTATTTAATTACGCAACAGTGAAAATTTGAGTACAATCTTTGGAAGCCAACCTGAGTATCCAATCAGAAAGAATCTGACAAACATATTTAGACAAAAAATTCTCTCACTACACAAGCAAACTCCGACCTCTTTCTCCCTCTGAAAATTGGCTGTCCAACCCCTGCGCAGGGCGTTTCTACTTCTGATGATCCACACGACTGTGCTGGGAAAATCCACACGATACTCGCAGATGTATTGGGAAAACTCGTGTGACCCTAACCGTGACTCGTAAAAAAATTCCGTGCAACCCTTGTGGTTGTTTTGGGCTAGCTTCGTTGTGGAATACTTCAGTCACTTGTTGTTGCCTCTCTGGAATTTGAAATCTTCCTTCGGATCACTCCCTCTGCCGCTTTGACACTTGCTACTTGATCTCTGACTCAATCTCCCCTGTTGAAACACCTGCATTGGAGAATCAAATTGTTTAGACTACTGGGTATCTACACTAGTGTGTTCTCCATCTACCCATTGACTGCTTCTTATAATCTCCAGTTGGGACTCCAACAACCACGATTAAAACTTAATCGATTATTGCGATCATCTCCAAGTTGATTCGTGTGAGTTTCTAGATTCACACATATCTCAATTAATTCCTATTAATTAACAACTTTTCGTAAGTTAGACTTAGGAAATTTTTAATAATGGTCAATTAATTTTAATTGAGCCATCTCTAAGTGCTATTTCTAGAAACGATTTCTGGGTTTTGGAGAACTCTTGTGTTTTGGCATCTCCACCAAGTCTCAAGACTAGAGCAACATCAAATACTCCAAAAACTAACACTCCTTCTAAGCGAGGAAGGTGTTCTCTCAAACTAGTGCTGCACAACTGCACAACACCTCGTCTCTGCAACATCCTCCCATATGTGCTGCTGATGTCTGACTACTGTAGTTGCTTGCCACTGTCCTCAACTACTGTGCTAACTCTTATTCATCTGCTACTCACTGTGGATGAACCATGTTGCATCTGTGTTCCTGTTGACGCTGCACGGTACATCATGTACAGTTGCCAACTCTGCTTTTGCACTGCAACTCAATTCCCTCTCAACTGTTGTTGCTGATACTGCAACCACTGAGAAGTATCCAAAATATTGAATCCACTGTGTCTTTGCGCTGCAACTGTCTACAAAGCATTTGACTCCTACTAGCCTCTGCACTGTCTATTGAGAAATCTGCGCTGCTATTGATTCTGCTACTGAACTTTCTGCTCTCCTATCAACACTGCTCTGCGCTCTTCATCATCAGATTGCTACTAGTCTGCAACTGTCACTCTGGAATCTGACTGCATTAGCTGACACTGATTCTCTTGCTACTGAATACTGTGGGCCCCTGTAGCAAGGTAATGATCCATGAGGAAACACCATCTGATGCTTGCCTCACTGGACCCTGTCCAAATATCTATGCAGCGTCGGGACTAAAGCTCCATATCGCCCCACCTCACTCCTGGAGGTATAGCTGAAAGATGGTGAAGTCTTCTTCCAACCTGGAGGACAATTTGTCTATCTTTGCGGATGCTGCCCCTGATCCTGCTTCTCCTTCTTGTCCTTATTCCTTTGAGGACACTGAGTACTATAATGGCCAAACTCGCCACGCCTGAAGCACTTGACCTTAGATAGATCCTTCTTTTTCTTTTTCTTCCCCTGCGAACCTAGTGCTTGACTTGGACCCTTTGATGCGGGGGGCACATTATCTTCCTCCTTCACACCTTTGATCTCTTGCTGTTGCTGTCGCCGATGGAGGTCTTCACAAGTGCCCGTCTCATTTCCTCTTACTGCAGGTCTGATCACATCCTGTAGGTTTGACCACATCCTGTCCCACCTTGGTAATGTATATCGTCCCAGAATACCTTGGACAAAGATTTCCCAATCCTCTGAGACACTATTCAGGGCCAAACACACAAGCTTTGTATCTTGAGGCACTTCTCCTATGGCTGCAAGCTGATCCCAAATTTCTTGAATTCTGGTGAGAAAGGGATCAATGCCTTCACCCTTATGCATCCTGATGTTCCTCAACTTCTCTTTCAAGAACATTTTCCGCTGCTTGGAAGCATTCTGGTATAACCTTGCGAGAGCATCCCACATCTCCTTGGCCCTATTCTTAGCCAATATATCTGAGAGTATATGGTCTCAACCTCGATCTAGGATTATCCTTTTCATCTTGGCCATGTCCTTCTTGAATTCTTTCAGCGGATCTGCATTAGTAGGTTCTCCCACAACATTCTCTACATAAATCTTTGGGCCATGCTCATCAAGGAGAAAGGACATCCTAGCCTTCCAAATGACATAAATGGAGGCACTGCCCATTTTGTCTTGATCTCTAAGCTTGACTGTGGCCATATCTGCAAAAGCTCAAAATTGGAATCTCTTGTTTTCCTATTCGGCTCCTTGTTCTGAAACTTGCACTTGATATTGGAATGTGCAGCACTGCTCTAACTACCTCGCCCCGCCTTTAGTTGCTTCATGGAACTACTCACTCAGCCTTTCCAATTGGCCTTTTTTGGCACATGAGCTGTAACCCCACCAACTCAAACTGGCTAGTCTAGCAAACTCGCATGACCTTCTGCAACTGGAAAATTATGGATCTCCTCCCGAAAATTGGAACTTGAAACCCTCTAGGAAAATCTGGAAATTCCTCCCTCTGTGTGTTCACTTTCCTTTCCACTTGACGTTGATTCCGCTTTAACAAATTGCTTCAAAACCCATCTGCACCCAGACAAGAACTCTTCTCAGTGAAAATTTGAGTTGCTGCTCCCTGTGCTGCACTTGTCGCTGTCCAATCTATACTAGCACGATTTGCGTGTTTGTACAGGGAAATCTCGTGAGGCTCTCGCAATTGTTCTAAGCTTAACCCACGTGGTCCTCTGAAAAATTCATACTGCAGCTCCCTCTGAGCCGCAAATTTTTCCCTTTTCCCATGAGCTTCCTGTCTGTCAAATACACTCTGATACTATGTGAAAATTCCTTGAAATGCAACAACTGGAATTAATTCTCCTAATTTATTATTCAATTTATTAATTTACTGATTAATATCTTATTAATCACATTGCAATTTCTTCACAAAATAAAATAAATGTTGCGGAAGTAAAAATGTTGGAAATTGAGAAATCCTAGCACACAAAAATTATGACACCATTATTTTGGACAAAAGTCCCTGAAAAAACCTAGTGTGGGAAAACCGGTTGCAACAACCGAGGGTTTATTTTATTATGTAATAGTGAAAATCTGAGTACAATATTTGGAAGACCAACTTGCTATCCAATCAGCAAGAATCCGATAAAAATATTTAGAGAGAAAATTCTCTCACTCCACAAGAAAACCCCGACCTCTGTCTCCCTCACTACACAAGAAAACCCCATCCTCTGTCTCGCTCACTCCATAAGGAAACCCCAACGCAGGCCATTTTTGCTTCTGACGATCCATGCGGCTGTGTTGGGAAAACTCGCACGATACTCACGGCTGTAATGGGAAAACCGCGCGCCCCTAACTGCAACCTGTCAGAAAATTCCGCGTGACCCTTACTGTTGTTTTGGGCTAGCTTCGCTGTGGAATACTTTAGTCACTTGCTGTTGCTTCTCTGGAACTAGAAATCTTCCTTCGGATCACTCTCTCTGCCCCTCTAACACTTGCTACTGGATCTTTGACTCAATCTCTCCTGCTGAAACACTTGCACTGGAGAATCTAACTGTCTACGTCACTAAGTATCTGCACTAGTGTGTTCTCCATCTACCCATCTACCTCTTCTTATGATCTCTAGTTGGGTCTCTAACGACCACGATTAAAACTTAATCGATGGTTAAGATCATCTCTAAGTCGATCCGTGTGAGTTTCTAAATGATTCACACCTTTCTCATTTAATTTTTATTAATTAACTACTTTTCCTAAGTTAGACTTAGGAAATTTCTAATTATGGTTAAGTAATTTTAATTGAGCCATCTCTCAGTGGAATTTCTAGAAATAATTTTTGGGTTTTGGAAAACTCCTACGTTTTAGCCTTTCCACCAAGTCTTGAGACTAGAACACCATCTGATGCTACAAAAACTAACACACACTCTTAGTGAGGAAGGTGTTCTCTCCAACTAGTGTTGCACCAATTCACAACACCCTGTCTTTGCAACATCCTCCCATAAACGCTGCTGATGTCTGACCACTGTAGCTGCCTGCCACTATCCACCGACTATTATGTTAACTCTTATTCATCTGCTACTGGCTGTCGCTTAACCATTCTGCATCTGTGCTGAAGTTGACACTGAATTGTACATCCTGCACTAATGCCAACTCTCTATCTGCACTGCAACTCAACTTCCTCTCAACTGTTGCTGTTGCTACCACAACTACTGAGAAGCATCCAAAATACTGAATCAACTGTCTTTATGCAATTGTCTCCACAACATCTGACTGCTACTAGCCTCTGCACTGTCTATTGAGAAATCTGTGTTTCTGTTAATTCTTCTACTGAGCCTCCCACTCTGCTATCAACATTGCTCTGCGCTCTTCAGCGTTTGACTGGTACTAGTCTGCAACTGTCACTTTGGAATCTGACTGCATTGGCTGACACTGATCTTCCTGCTACTGAATACTGTGGGCCACTGTAGCAAGGTAATGATCCATGAGGAAACACCATCCGAAGTAAATACCATCCGATGCTTGCCTCATTGGACCCTGCCCAAATCTCTGTGAAGCTCTGGGACTTAAGCTCCATATCACCCCACCTCACTCCTGGAGGTATAGCTGTAAAGATGGCAAAGTCTTCGTCCAACCTGGAGGACAATTTGTCTATCTTTGCAGATGCTGCCATCTTTGCTTCTCCTTCTTGTCCTTCTTCCTTTGACACTGAGTACTGTAATGGCCAAACTCGCCATACTTGAAGCACTTGACCTTAGATAGGTCCTCCTTTTTCTTTTTCTTCCCCTGCAAACCTTGCCCCTGACTGGGACCTATTATTGCTCAAACTGGCAGGGGTCCTAGGAGGGGATCCTAAAGGGACATCTACTAGGTCAGGGTAATGATGGAACAATAGTCCACTGTCACCTCAACTAAAGCTTCCTGCTCTTTACAGGGCAAGCGAGTCACTTTCCAAGGTAGAGACAAGCAAAGCTGCAGGATTCAATGAGTTTTACCGCTGAGGTATTTGCTCACAATTATTTTGCCAATATTTCTCGCATGAAGAATCACCAGTTTGGCGACATATTATTGTACTTAGAAATTCTGTTGCTGCATAATAAAATAAACCTTCAAACTGCTGCACCGGTTCTCCGAAGTTGGGTTTTTCTGCGGACTTGTCCAAAAATAACTGTGTCAATTTTTATGTATGTCTGCTAGCTTATTTCTCAATTTTCAGTGTATCTTCCACATAATTTAATTTGGTGAATATTGCAGTTGTGAATTATTTGTTGTTTGTGGGCAAATAAATTGCTAATTAATTTATAGTTAGAAGAATAATTTCCAGTGGCCGCACTAGTTAAAATTTTCACAATTTCCGAGGCTGCAGAGGTTTGGTCTCGTGGCTAGCGGACGATCTGCTAAGTCGTTCATGCCGTTGTGTAGGTCACGAGTTCGAGTCTTGTCTTAACCGAGGGTCGTCCTTGCAGGGTGGGCAGTTCCTCCTAGAGGTTACAGTGGCAGTTGATGGGATTCAACCTTGTGTAATGCAAGTACGATACCACCATCGTTGTCGATTCCGCTAGTCACCAATTTTTTTTTTTTTTTAACAATTTCCTCAATACTTTCCATACAATTGAACTTGCCTCAACTATCATGATGTATTCCTGCAACATTCTTGCAGGTAGCAAAAATAATATGTTAACCAGATAACCAACAATTAAAAATCAGACTTACGTCATCATGATGACCTTATCACACCATCAACATCCTTATCGACCATCTCCACTTGAAAGTTTCCGTCATGCAGTAGAGTGCGCAAGAATCGAACTTGTTTACGAAGTTACAATTGTGAAAATTTGGATGCCAAATTCCTACTACAACAATTGATTGTGTTTCTCCTATTTGTTAATTACTAAAACAATTTATTTGCTGTTTCCTACAGTAAACACCGAAACGAATACATTGCAGCCTTCACCATTAAAATATGGAAACAAGAAACCGAACAAGAAAGAAATACACAACACATCTACACAGTTATTTTTGTACAAATATCCCTGGAAAAACCCAATGCGGGAAAACCGGTGCAACAACTTTGAGGGTTTTATTATTATGCAGTAGTAATTTCTGAATACAATCTCTAGATGCCTTCCTGACAATCCAGTTACAAAATATCACTAGCAGAGAGATAAGTGAGGTTACCTCACACTGTGACTGGAAATCTTGCTTGATCCAGCGACTAAATGAACTGCCCCTAGCTGCCTCTGCGTCAGCCCATTGTCACACCCTCTGGGGACAACGTCACCCCTTCAGTGGATCGGTTTGCTGCCCAGTGACTTCGATTTGCACCTCTCGGCCTCACACCTCGTGTAATGACCCACCTATAAATAAAATACGAGTATTAGCATACATACGAGACCTCCATACAATAGCTACGTATGCATGGACCCGCATGTATCACACTATATATAAGCTAGTTACTACAAGAGGAGATATAAATTAAGGTAATGAATTAATACCTCACCAGAGTATCATATATATGATAAATCCTTAAAACCAACATAAAATGTTAATTTTAATTTACAAATTAAAATTTAAAATTTAAAATTAATAAAATAATAATAGAAATTATAAATTAAATAAATTTAATTAATTCATTAAAATAATAAATAAACTTTATTAAATCAAAACTGTGTATCCAAATAAAATCAACGAAATCAAATGAGATTTGATTTCATAAAAGTTACACGTAACCAAAATATTGACACGGAGATGGGAAGAAGGCGGTGGATGAGGAAATAAAAGAAGGAAGGAAATCTTGAAAGAGGGGGAGAAAAACCATTTTTATGCAGGGAGCAGACATGAGAACAATTTTGGAACACGGTGGTACAACTATGAAGGGAACTTGAGTTTTGATTGTACTGGAGTTTTTGGGCATGGGGGATCAGATTGCTTCGATTGGAAAGCATTTTGAGATTGAGTACCTAGGTTGTACCTAGTTCGGTAGGGTGGTTTCGGCCGTTTTGGTAACACAGCCGGAACAAAAATTGTAGCTAGAATAAGAATTGCAACTAGAACAAGCACTGCAGCAGAACAATTTGCAGTAGAGCTTCGCAGCGAAGCAGATAGGTTGTTATTCATTAGATAAATAAATTTGAATTCTGTGTTTAAATTACATATTCAGGTATTTGAATTAAGGGTTCTTACATTTGGTATCAGAGGGAAGGTTCAAACTCTCAGACCTCACCATAGTTTCAGCAATTCTCAGACCTCACCATAGTTTCAGTGGTTCTGTTTTAATTCTGTTTTAATGCTCTTATTTAATTCTCTTCGATAGAATGTGAGCTAGTTCTCAAATATAAATTGGTTAGGAATGAATTCAAATGTACCGTAGTCCGCTTGCTACTGCATAACTATTCAGATATCTAAAATTATGAATCCTCTATTCCTGTTTCTTTCGTTGAAATGAGGCAGGACTCGGGAATTAAATAATCAAATGACAATAACCTCAATCAGACCTAAACAACGTAATATAATTATGGATTCAGTGGCTTGATGCTAGACTTTGATGTATTGCAACTTTTGTTGTGTTAACTCCGAGAGTATGAGTCATCTCAGTTGAGGTTAACGATGTTCATGTCAACAATAGCATAAATGTGTAGGATTCAATAAACAACTTGCAAGTAAATAAATTCTTGATGGTTGTTTGCCACGTCAGCAGTCTGGAGACATTTCAGGTGCATCTGGATCTATTATGAGGTTGGTTGATCCAAAAACACCGAAAGATGATGCTTCAGTTGCCAAGGTTATGGTAAACGCTGTAGCCCTTGCTGCAGCGTGTGAAGCAGACTCTTCTAAAGCTTGCCTGTCACGTAAAGAGAATTTGAAGGCAAAGAGATTAAAAAGAGCAAAAGTGTTTGCTGCTTTGATCAAGAATGGTCAGCATGGTTTAGAGGGTGAAAACGTAGAGTCTACTCCTGAAGGTCAAGTTTTTGTTCAGAATGAATCCGGTAGCAAGGCTACAATATGCGGTAGCTCTTACAATGTTGCTGCAGTCCATTGAATTCACCAAAAGGGAAAATTTCTGACGTCAGTGCTAGAGGAGAAGATTGTGGGCAGGGAGAAGTTGTTGCTGCTTCAAAAGATTGTAACAAGCACAAAGTACTCAGAGAAAGTTCGACACAGCCATCGCCATCGCCGTCATAGTAATCACCATAAAATATCCAAATCAGAACATATAAATAAAATGAAAGGATTAGGATTAATACGATTTGGGTATAAACCGACAACACGGTATTAGTCGTGACAGCAAGGTATTAGTCGTGTCCGTCAGTTAAATTTTAATCCATACATATATTCAATGCCACACAACTCCTCCCACTTATTTTTATATTATTATAGTGACAACGGTGTAGATTATTATTTCTACATATCCACGCAGAGGGAAGTCTTTCTGTAGTGGCAGACCCATGTCATATATGATTTACCGAATCTTCTTGATTGACGAAATTTATTATGGACAAATTCCCGCAGATACAATTTATTAATATGTCATGAACTAAAATATTTTTAAAAATGTCAGTATAAATAAATTTCATTATAATAAGCTTTTATGTTTGTTTTATTATTTTGAGTATTTTATTTATTTGTCGTTTGTTGGAACATTTTTGAATTATAAGTTTCATTTAAATTTATTAAATATTTTTACATATTTTAATTATTGATTTAATAAAGTTTAAAATGGAATTATTAAATTCATCAATTAAATGTATTTTAAAATAATAATCATGCCAGGTTATGATGTTAATATCCATTTAAGTTATATTAAATTATTATTATTATATTGAATACCAGATTGTAAAAAAAATAATAAAAAACAAAAATAAGAAATAAAAAATCATTCTCAATAATTATGTTATGTAAATGTAGGAGCATTATATTCAAATTATATTATTATAATCATTGTAACATAGCATAATTTTGAATTGATTAATAAATGCTAGTTGAAAGAAATTTAGTTTATTATATAGATTGAAGTGTCTATTTAAAGACCCACGCATTAGAATAAGTATTATTGCACATAAGGATAGAATACCTTGCATTAGGACAAGGAGGTCACGAGACCACGCTCCTTGACCTTGGTACCAGTAAGACCTGCCTAGCAGGTAAAAATAGCAAAAAAAACTATACCTGTTTGTGAGCTTGAATTTGCAAAATTATACATGTTAAATCTAAAATATACCTCAGATTATCATAATTATAATTATATGTACAGGAAAAGCTACGATGGTAAGGACATATCAACGATGATGACGCAATCGAGCAACATTGACATCACTAACACCACCACCGTTGTCATCACCATCTCCATCACCACCACCATCAAGGCCAATCGCTCCAGCACTGGAGTTGACCGTAATAATGCAATCATTGGAAGCCATATTTGAAACATTAAAAGGGTCCACAATGGCTAAAACCAAAGAAGAGCAACCTCAGACTAAAGAAATAAATCCACTGGAACCAAAAAATTCTGAGTATGCACAATCAAAGGAAGATATTTCTAGGGAGCTGCAGAAAATTAAACTCCCAGAATTTTCAGGAGGACGAGCTGGAGAACGTGCTGAGCCATGGTTAGAAGGAATGAATAGATGTTTTACACTAAGAGAGTACTCTTCTTCTTCAAAAACAAAAATTTCCATATTTCAATAAAAGGACAGCACCTTGATTTGGTAGGGAAATCTGGAAAAACAACAACATCTCACAACGGATAATGTCCCTTTGGAATTGTTCAAGGAAAGATTCTGTGCTAAGTATTTACCTTCATATTTTCAAGAACAAGAAGCCGGGGCCTTTCATACATTAATCCAGGGTAATAAAATAGTGGAAGAATATGAAATAAGGTTTATGGAGCTTGTGAAATACATTCACTACTTAGATTCTGATGAATGACAAGCTGAACGCTTCATATATGGGTTAAACCCTCGCATCAGGGCCTTGGTTAGGATGTCGAAGCCATCATCAGTAGTCGAGGTAGTAGAATGTGGTCGTTATGCAAAAGAGCATCTAGGAATAAAAAAGGATGTCGGGCCAACAGAATCTCTACAACTAGGATTTCTAGGAAAGACTCCTCGAAACTTCTTCAGGGGAAGTAGCTCAAGACCACCGCCTTATGGTAATAGATTTACCCCAAGAGGAGTAGGAGCAAGAGCTCCCATGGCAGTTAATACTATAGCCGCTGAATCATCAAACACAAGTCCATGGAAATCTCGTGGAACTGCTAATAGAGGAAGAAATGCAAGAGGAAGTGGCATAAGAGGACGAAGCTCTTTATCTAGGAATTCACAATTTGATTCAAGAGGATCGACCCAGGTTAATTGTTGGGGATGTGGAGGACCGCATTTTCAACGTGATTGTCCAGAAGCTTTATCAAATATATTGCATAGAGCGTGAAAAGAACCAACACCAAACACCCAAGGCAATCATAGAATCCATGCAGTAGTCAACAACAATCAAGTAGCACATCAATCCATTGTAGTGGAATCCTCAGGTATTATTAATGGTATAAAATTCAAAATCTTATTTGATATTGGTGCCACAGATAGTTTCATTTCGTCATATGCATTAAATAAATGTGGGTTGGCAGCTCGCAAACAAAATGATTTCAGATAAGTAGAAATGGCCTTAGGAGAACTCCAATCTGTAGACTTAAGTGTGGAAGAATGCAAAATTGATCTAGGGGTCTATTCGACTAAATTAAAAGTTTATGTCACAGCCCTAGGAAATTATGATCTTGTCATAGGTATGGATTGGTTAGAAGCTCATCAAGCTTGGGTAGACTGTTATGGGAAAAGAATTCTCGGTATAAATGATGAAGGAGAGACGATCCAAATTCAAGGTATCAAGAGAAAAGTATCTTTACGCTCCATATTAGCAATGCAAATGAAGCGTTGCTTAAGGAAAGGTTGTCAGGCATATGCAGTTCAAGAAGTAAGTAAAGAAAAAGGACCATCTTTAAAACAATATCTGGTGTTAGCCGAATTTCTAGATATATTTCCAGAGGAACTACCAGGATTACCTCCTGAAAGAGAGCTAGATCTCACAATAGAATTGAAACCTGGTACTCAACTAGTCTTCGAAAACACCTTATAGAATGACAACACCAGAACTTCAAGAATTGCAAATTCAATTGAAGGAACTATTGGATATAGGACACATTCGATCCAGTGTTTCACCTTGGGGTGCTCCTGTAATTTTTGTCAAGAAGAAAGACGGTTCCTTAAGATTATAGATAGATTACTGAGACTTGAATCGAGCTATAGTAAAAAATCGGTATTCAATGCTTCGAATTGGTGACCTATTCGACCAAATGAAAAGAGCTGTTGTCTTTTCAAAAATTGATCTACGATCAGGCTATCATCAGCTAAGAATTTCAGAAAGTGATATTTCTAAGACTGCATTCCGAACACGCTTTGGGCATTATGAATTTACTGTGGTACCATTTGGGTTGACTAATGCACCAACAATATTCATGAACCATATGAACAACGTTTTCCTCAAATATCTTGATCAATTTGTACAAGTTTTCTTAGATGATATTCTCATCTACTCCAAAAATGAGAAAGAGCATGAAGACCATTTACGGATAGTATTATCTTGTCTCAGAAAACACTAGTTATATGGAAAATTATCCAAGTGTTCTTTCTTTCAGAAAAAGATCCATTACTTAGGTCATATCATATATGGTGAAGAAATTTCAGTAGATATTGAGAAGGTAAAAGCAATCATGGAATGGCCAATACTGAAAAATGCACATGAAGTGCGAAGCTTTATGGGTTTAGCCAATTACTATCGAAGATTTGTGGAAGGATTCTCCAAAATTGCAAAGCCAATTACAACTCTTCAACGTAAAGGTGTTAAGTATGAATGGACTGAGGAATGTAATAAAGCATTCCCTGAACTCAAAACACTGCTGACCAGTGCACCAATCTTATGAGTCCCTGATATGGACAAAGATTTTACTGTATGTACTGATGCATCCAAGCAAGGATTAGGTGCAGAGTTAATGTAGGATAGAGGAGTAATAGCGTATACAACAAGAAAGTTAAAGCCTCATGAAGAACTCTACGCCACTCACAATTTAG
Organism: Pinus tabuliformis; assembly: GCA_031772625.1. Classification (NCBI taxonomy): domain Eukaryota; kingdom Viridiplantae; phylum Streptophyta; class Pinopsida; order Pinales; family Pinaceae; genus Pinus; species Pinus tabuliformis. The sequence continues at coordinate 994,691,859 of CM062807.1, read as the reverse complement.
AGTTAGCCGCTGTAGTGCTAGCTTTAAAGATATGGAGACACTATCTAGTAGGACGAAGCTTTATGCTCAAAAGCGTGTAGGAATTTACAGGGTAAGTTCCACAGAAAGAATACCAAAAGGACACCGCTCACAACCAGATCTCAAATCAATACACCAGTATTTTTGACGTGGTTAAAACCCTCAGAGTGCAAGGAGGGAAACAGTCCACGGCCTGTCCCAACGTGGGTACTACAGGCAATTTATTAATCAAAGAATGAAAATTTACATAAGCTTCTCTCATGCACGGATTACCCGAACAATGACCCTCCATGCGCTTTAAATAGAACTCATGGACCAATCGGGTGTCAAGCCACGGATCAAGTGTCGGTAATACCGAGGTGAGAGTGAACCGTCGGATCACTACATATCGTGACCGTCGGATTGTAAGTTACAAAATGTACAACGGTAAAGAAACACACTTTACCTAACTCTAACCTAACTCTATACTAGACCAAGTTGAACTTAACTATATCCTATGTGTCGGAATATCCTAACATCCCCCCTTAAGAACAACTTGGGATAGGATTGAAGGATTTACAAATATGACACAATAGGAGAAGGAAGGAGGCACTAGAGCCTATCCCCCCTTAGTGACAACTTCCTGAACTCCAAGCATATATCGAAGTTTAGTGAACTTCGCCTCTGTGAGAGCCTTTGTGAAGATGTCTGCAACCTGATCATCTGTTGGACAATATTGCACTTCAAGAACATGGTCATGAATGAGCTTTCTGATGAAGTGCATGTGTAGTTCAATGTGTTTGCTGCGCTGATGCTGGACTGGATCTTTGCATAGCTGAATGGCACTTTGATTATCACACCAAAGTGTGGTTGGATGCTGCTGCTCAAAGCCAAACTCTGATAGGATCTGACGAAGCCACAAGGCTTCCTTACTAGCTTCCACGGCACCACGATACTCTGCTTCTGCTGACGAAAGAGAAATGGCAGCCTGTTTCTTACAAGCCCATGTAATAGGTCCTGAACCAAGAGTGAAGACATAACCGGCAGTAGACTTCCGATCATCAGGGTCACCAGCCCAATCAGAATCAGTGAAACCAACTAACAGAGGAGCTGCTTTGGCACTGTAATGAATCCCAAACTGTACTGTACCTCGAACATAACGAAGTATTCTTTTAGCTGCTTTCCAATGACTTTCACGGGGGTTTTGCATAAAACGAGCAACAAGGCCAACAACAAAGGAAAGATCAGGACGAGTATGGGTTAAATACAAGAGTTTTCCGACAAGTTGACGGTATAAGGTAGCATCAACTTCAGGAGAAGTACAAGAGACTGAAAGTTTGACTCCAGACTGAAAGGGAGAAGGGGCTGGCTTACAGTCTTCCATGTGAAAATGACGAAGAATATCACAAGCATACTTGGACTGGGAAAGGAAAATACCCTCTTGGGATTGCAAGACTTGAAGACCGAGAAAATAGTGTAAGTGTCCTAAGTCTGTCATTTCAAATTTCTTTTTAAGGCTGGACTTCACATGGTTTATAAGGTTGGGATCACTACCAGTAAGAATAAGATCATCAACATAAAGAACAAGGATGATAAGAGAGTTGCCCACTTTCTTGGTGTAGACAGTATTGTCAGAATGACACCTAGAAAAGCCAGATTCTAAAAGAAAGCTATCCATTTTGGCATACCAAGCCCGAGGAGCTTGCTTGAGGCCATAAAGGGATTTCTTAAGTCGACAAACAAGGCTGGAGTCTGTTTGTATGAAGCCAATGGGTTGTTCCATATAGATTTCTTCCTGCAAGTCCCCATGCAAGAAGGCAGATTTAACATCCATCTGATGGACTTCCCATTTTAAAGAGGCAGCAAGGGAAAGAACAAGGCGGATAGAGTTCATTTTGGCAACAGGGGAGAAGGTTTCAGTGTAGTCAATGCCTTCAACCTGTGAAAAGCCCTTAGCAACGAGACGAGCTTTATGTTTATCAACTTTCCCATCTGGTCCATACTTGGTTCTGTAAACCCATTTACATCTAACAAGTTTGCGTCCCTTTGGTAGAGGAACAAGATCCCATGTATCATTTGTCATCAATGAATGATATTCTTCATTCATAGCTGCTTCCCAATGTGGATGGCCTGAAGCTTCTGCAAAAGTGTCAGGATCATGATTTACTGGAGCTTGAGCCAGTAAAGAAGAGGCTCTTTCAAACTGAGAACGTGTACGTCGCTGATCTGTAGGATCACCGGCAAGATCACCTGCTGCATCCCGAGTAGCACGGACCCATCTTGGAAGTTGAGGATCCTGAGAAGGTGGGGGAGGATTATCATCCTCGCTTTCATCATCTGAAGAAGAAATGTTTTCAAAGATAGAAGAGATAGGAAGAGGTGGCACATCCGCCGGACTAGGCTCGCAGGCCGATTTATTTTCATCAAATTTTACATCTCTTCTAATGATAACATTTTTGGACTTAAATGGAATAAGTCTATAACCTTTTACATCTTCAGAATATCCAACAAAAGTACATTTCTCACTCTTAGGTTCTAAAGCTTTATGCTTTTCATCTGGAATATGGGCCCATGCTTCACTTCCAAACACACGAAAGTGACTTACATCTGGTTTAATGGAACTCCAAGCTTCTTCTGGAGTGATATTCTCTAGAACCTTAGTAGGAGTGCGATTGATTATATAATTTGCACAATTAATTGCTTCGGCCCAAAAACTAAGACTGAGTCCTTTAGATTGCAGCATACAATTAGCCATTTCCTTTAAGGTGCGATTTTTCCTTTCAGCTACACCATTTTGTTGTGGAGTGTATGGAACAGTATGTTGCATTTGAATTCCATTTTCGGTGCAAAAGTTGATGAATGTGTTTTTAACATATTCTCCACCATTATCAGTTCTTAGCTTAAGAATTTGATGTCCAGATTGTTTTTCAACAAAGGCTTTGAAGGCCAAAAAAGTGTTAAATACTTCGCTCTTGAGTTTTAAGAAGTATACCCAAGTGCGTCTGGAGAAATCATCAATGAAAGTTAAGAAGTACTTGCAGCCAGAGAATGAAGCAACAGGAAGAGGACCACATAAATCACTGTGCACAAGCTGTAAAGGGGCTGAGGCGTGCCAAGAGGCACGTTTGTCAAAACTGTCCCGATGATGTTTTCCGAGTACACATCCGGAACAAACACCATCTCTGCAAGATACCATAGGAAGACCTGTCACCATATTTTCTTTACATAGATGCTGAAGGGAGCGATAGTTTAAGTGACCAAATCGCTCATGCCAAAGTTTGCTCACTTCATCATTATGAGCAACAAATACTGAGGGAAGATTTGATGACCCAAAGTTGTGAAACTTATACAACCTTTTGGAATCATCAGCAAGACCAGTAGCTAGAATCTGTTTAGGATCTTTTAGATCCTTGATTACAACATCATGAGGTGAAAATTCAACAATTTTACCTTCACCTGAATGAGTTATCTGATAGACAGATAGAAGGTTGCAGGATAAGGTTGGAACACATAATACATCATTAAACTGACCATTGTCTAGATGAACAGTTCCAGTCCCTACAACATTAAGAGATCTATCATCACCAATATATATATTTTTGGTGTTACAATCATTTAAAGAAGAAAACATGGCTTGGTTTTTGGCCATGTGACAAGAGGCTCCAGAATCAATGAGCCACTCATGAGAATGAGAAGAAGAAGAAGATACATTTAATGCATAACCAGACTGAGATGATTGACGATGACATGCAGAAAGTGCCATTCCGGAAGTTGAAGTTGAAGTAGGCTCCACATGGATGTTATGTTTCTTCATTGCGGCTTCCAAGGCTTCCATCTTCTTAAAGCATTTAGATTCTAAGTGGCCATCTCGATTACAAAAGTTACAATGTCTATCAGTCTTCTTCCATTTGTTTTTATTGGTCTTATCATTTTGCTGAAATGATCTTTCATTTTGAGGCTGAGATGGTTTAGGACCATTCTTTTGAGGATATGACTTCTTAGGATTCTTTGAATTTGGTTGCTGCTGGGCGGCTAACGCTTTCGTGGAAGAGTTTCCAAGATTAAGAAGACCAAGGTGTAAGAGTTTTTCTTGTTCTCTTATTAAGGAATCACAAAAGGAGTCAAAGGAAGGGGCCTTGTAGTCTTGTCCTTGACAAATGAAAGCTTCCCTTGTAGAATGGAAAGTGGAAACAAATACAGAGTAGGCTGGTCCCAACTTAGTAAGGATGGAATAAATAAGGTTACCATCTTCTTTCTTAACTTTAACACCTTCCAAGAGATATCTAAGGTTCTTGAATTTGGACAAGAAATCTTCAATGCAAGAAAAATTATTAGGATCCAAAGTAAGCAGCTCATTTTCAAGTTGATGGGCTCTAATTTCATTTTTAATCCCAAAAACTTTAGCAAGTTTTTCTAATGCTTCATGAGGAGTCTCAAGTTCTGCAATGTGGAATCTAAGATCAGGAGAAATAGACATCCCTATCAAACCACGTGCTTGATCTTGTCTATTTTCCCATTTTGCCGCCTTGTCTTCATCTTTTGGTTTCTTCTCTTGGTCTGTGGCTATTCTGAAGAGACCTTTACTTCTAAGTAAATCTTCCATGTAGGCTACCCATTGGAAGTAGTTAGTGCTGTCAAGAATGACTTGGCATGGACTTTCCATTTTTTAAAAAAAACTGAAGCTGAAGATGCTGAAAGTAAGTGTTCCAATGGATAGATCTCGAAAAAATAGGCAGTTTTAAAAAAAACGGCTCTGAAAAAGGTTTCCGAATGAAGAAGTTATGGCTTTTTGAAAAATAATTGTTGAAGTTGCCGGCAAAGTGCGCGAATGTGCGGGAATGAAAAAATCCGCCCCCACAAAATGGAGACTTGAACCCAAGACCTCTACTCTCTTAAAATAGCTTTGAACCAATTGATCTATACAAAAAATTTGAGAGAGAGAGAGAGAGAGAGAGAGAGAGAGAGAGGGGGGGGGGGCCTTGGTTTGCGTGCTTGCCTTGAGAAACCTCTTTTTCCCTACAAAACACAAAACACAAAACCCAACACGAATATGCAAAGAAAAACGAACCTTGCGGCTCGAAGTTAGCTTTAGCCAAAAAACTAGAAATTTTAAAAAAAAATCTCAAAGTTAGCTTTAGCCGAAAAACTAAATATTTTTCTCAATGTTTCTGATTTTTCGAGATCACACTAAGGTGCAGGGAAAAGAGCATACGCATGAGAAAAATCCTTCCTTTCTGTTTCTGATTTGCCCAGATCGCACAGAGTCGCAGGACAAAGAGCATACGCAGAAATGAAAGGTATAGATCCGGTTAAAAAAAAAGGCTAAATAAACTGAAACCGAAATAAGCAGAGAGAAAATAACAGTAAACTGCAAAAAAAAACACTGTATACCTCCCGATCTGAAAAATGACGCAGCTAGGGCTACCGGAAACCTTTTCGCGTGAAACGAAAGGGGTTCCTCACTGGAACAGATGCTCCGAACGCAACAGAGCAGTCCTCTCGGCCCAAAAGCAGTCAGAAACAACAGATCTAGGAAACGACAGCCGCATGCAGTTCTACCGGCTTCAGATTTGGATCACCAACGGACGCGGCCTTCAAATAGCTCTGAAACCATGTAGGAATTTACAGGGTAAGTTCCACAGAAAGAATACCAAAAGGACACCGCTCACAACCAGATCTCAAATCAATACACCAGTATTTTTGACGTGGTTAAAACCCTCAGAGTGCAAGGAGGGAAACAGTCCACGGCCTGTCCCAACGTGGGTACTACAGGCAATTTATTAATCAAAGAATGAAAATTTACATAAGCTTCTCTCATGCACGGATTACCCGAACAATGACCCTCCATGCGCTTTAAATAGAACTCATGGACCAATCGGGTGTCAAGCCACGGATCAAGTGTCGGTAATACCGAGGTGAGAGTGAACCGTCGGATCACTACATATCGTGACCGTCAGATTGTAAGTTACAAAATGTTCAACGGTAAAGAAACACACTTTACCTAACTCTAACCTAACTCTATACTAGACCAAGTTGAACTTAACTATATCCTATGTGTCGGAATATCCTAACAAAGCGACCATCAAAGTCTACTGTATTTGTTTACTCAAAGAGACTTGAATGCTAGACAAAGACGATGGAATGAATTTCTAAGTGAATATGACTTTGGAATATCTTACATCAAGGGAAAATAAAATGTAGTGGCAGATGCTTTAAGCAGAAGACCTCAAACATTTTCCCTCATACCTATCAAAGTAGATTTAAGGCAACGAGTACTAGAACATTTTATAAGAGATAGCTGGTATTTAAAGGTAAGAGCTAGTCTTGATAGTAAAAAGTCAAAAGAACTTACATTTGAGGGGTATGAACTAGAAGATAATGGAATTTTGCGATTTCATGGAATGATGTATATTCCTGATAATGGGGATTTTCGAGACACCATCCTTAAGGAAGCCCAAAAAGCAGTGTATTGTGCACATTCCTGGGTTAAGAAAATGTATACTGATACCAAGACACTCTTCTTCTGGTTAGGCATGAAACGCGATATTGTTCAATTTGTCGCAAAATGTCTTGAATGTCAGCAAGTGAAAGCTGATCATTGTCACCCAGCAGGTCTCTTGCAAACTCATGACATTCCTATGACCAAATGGGAGATAATTTCTATGGATTTTATCGTCGGATTACCTCTCACTCTACAAAGGCACAATGCCATTTTGGTTGTGGTGGATAAATTAACGAAAAATGCCCATTTCATTCCCGTAAGAGACACTTACGAAGTTGCCGACCTAGCTTGAGTATTCATAAATGAAATTATCAGATTTCATGGAGTACCTAAGAAGATCATATCAGATAGAGATTCACGATTCACTTCAAGATTTTGGATTTGCATGTAGTCAGCCTTAGGAACTCAATTAAATTTGAGTACAGCTTATCATCTTGAGACTGATGGGCAAACAGAAAGGGTAAATCAAGTACTAAAAGATATGTTGAGGATGTACGTTATGGATCAACAATCACACTGAGAAAAATACTTATTCTTAGTCGAATTACAATAACAGTTACCACAGTTCAATCAGAATGCCCCCATTTGAAGCATTATATGGCAGACCCTGCAGAACATCGTTAAGTTGGGACAGGTTAGAAGATCGGGTGATAGTAGGGCTATAATTAATCCAAGAGATGGAGGAATAGGTAAAACAAATTAGACAACGGTTAAAAGAAGCACAGGATAAACAAAAGGGTTATGTTGATGCTCACAGAATTGAGCTGAAGTATGAAGTAGGGGATCAGGTTTTCGTCCGCATCAAACCAAATAAAAGCACTATCTGATTCAGAAAAGGGACAAAGTTGTCACCCCAATTTATTGAACCATTTAAAGTCATGGAAAGAGTTGGACTTGTCACCTATCGTCTTGCACTGCCACCTCACCTGCATAAAGTTCATAATGTATTTCATGTATCTGTATTAAGACATTACATAGCTTACAAATCTCATAACCTTTAATGGAAGCAACTGTAAGTATTGGACGAGGGAATCATTTTGGTCGAACCATTACGTGCACTGGAATGTAGGGTTCGACAGCTCAAGAATCGTCTGGTAGATCAAGTTAAGGTCCAGTGGGACAAGTATAGCCCTGGATCGGCTACTTGGGAAGATACGGAAATCATATGTCAAAAATATCCCAACTTGTGTCAATTTTGAAGAACTTTAAGTCATATTTTGTATATATTTACTTTACTTTAAATCAGATACTCAAAACCATTTTGGAAGGATCACATATAAACATGAATTTTTATGTTATTGAAATATGATATATGTTATCTGCTTAATTCTACTGGTACATGCATACCAAGATGAAATATGTTATTTAAATTAACCTTACTGAGTTATGGATACCAAGGTGAAATTTAATATTTGATTAATCTTGCATTAAAATCTAAATTATGAATTATGATAGGAATTAAGATGTTGTAAATTTTGCTTTATTTATGCATATCGATATAATTAATGAGATATAAATAAAAGAATGATTACAATTTCAATATGAAAGCCAATAACATGAGTAGGACATGACCAAATATGTTACACTGGAGATAACAACATGTATGAGTTATACAGAAACTGTTTATTTTATATATACTAATGCATATGTTATACTGGAGATAAAAACATGTATGAGCTGTACAAAAACTGTTTATTTTATATCTATTGATGCAAATGTTATAATATATGGGCAAGTGTTTACATTGCAGATAGCATTGTTACCAAAACGATCACGTGATGACAAAAACTTCAGTACAATTAAGACTTAATGAGGTTCCATGAAAGAGCATTGACTCAGGTTCCATTAGGAGGGGTGGAGGTATTGCCCACCATTTATCCTCCAAAACTTGGAGTCATGGGAGGACTGTGCAAATCACGCTCCCCTAGACGTGTGATGATGACTGCCAGATGCCTACTGGGCAATCAGGTTGATATAATCGACGCTGATACCCTTGAGAGCCTATGAATGGTTAATCAGTATAGCTGACGCCATGGCACACTCTAGTAGAGGACGGATAGGATGGAAGCGGAAGAGATTAGGAACGATAGGATGATTCTAGAGTAGCTTGGGGAACCAACCGGGGCAGAACATGAATATTATAGTTGTAAAATCTTAAAATATTTAAGAAAACATAATTTTAAATACCCATATAAAACGAATTCAATCTTGAAATATAAAAACTTATATACTCACATTAATCACTAATATATTTTAAAAACCGTAACTTCGGGACGAAGTTTTTGGAAGGAGAGATGTATGTAATGACCCACTTATAAATAAAATACGAGTATTAGTATACATACGAGATCTCCATATGATAACTACGTATGCATGGACTCGCATGTATTGCACTATATATAAGCTAGTTATTACAAGAGGAAATATAAATTAAGGTAATGAATTAATACCTCACTAGAGTATCATATATATATGATAAATCCTTAAAACTAGCGGAAAATGTTAATTTTAATTTACAAATTTAAAATTTAAAATTTAAAATCAATAAAATAATAATATAAATTATAAATTAAATAAATTTAATTAATTCATTAAAATAATAAATAAACATTATTAAAACAAAACTGTGTATCCAAATAAAATCAACAAAATTAAATGAGATTTGATTTCATAAAAGTTATACGTAACCAAAATATTGACATGAAGATGGGAAGAAGGTGGTGGATGAGGAAATAAAAGAAGGAAGGAAATTTGGAAAGGGGGGAGAAAAAACCATTTTTATGCAGGGAGCAGACATGAGAATAATTTTGGAACACGGTGGTACATATATGAAGGGAACTTGAGTTTTGATTGTACTGGAGTTTTTGGGCACGGGGGATCAGATCGCTTCGATTGGAAAGCATTCTGAGACTGAGTACCCAGTTTGGCAGGGTTGTTTTGGCCGTTTTGGTAACACAGCGGGAACAAAAATTGCAGCCAGAACAAGAATTGCAACTAGAACAAGAACTGCAGCAAAACAATTTGCAGTAGAGCTTCGCAGCAGAGCAGAGAGGTTGGTATTCATTAGATAAATAAATTTGAATTCTGTGTTTAAATTACATATTCAGGTATTTGAATTGAGGGTTCTTACACCCCAGCTTCTGGCGTCTGCAATCGATTCCTTCAACAAATTTTTGGATTCCCTCTTGGCTTTTGTGCTGCCTCTGCGTGGCCTTGCGTGGCTCTATGCCAACTTCTCTGGCTTTGCGTTGCCTCTGCTGGATCTCTCTCTCTCTTCTTTGTTGAGTATTCTCCGACCGGGAAAGATTTCCCTTCAGATACTATCCCTGCCCCTCATCACAACAAATCACTATTGAAAATCCCCCTGGCAGCTACTCTGCTTCAGAAAATCAAACCTCTGATCTCCCCTCTGCGTGTTCTCCAAGTGGCCATCGATGTTCTTCTTATAATCCTCTAGTTGAGAACCAATGGCTAGATTAGATTCTAATCAATGACTTTGATCATTTGGACTCGATCTCTGTCTTATTTGAGAAGTTTCACCCACAGTTTAGATTAATACCCATTAATTATTTTAGTCTCCTAAGTTTAGACTTACGGTCCCATTAAAAATATTTAATTATTTTAATAAAACTGTCTCTAGGGGAATTTCCCAAAACGATTTATGGGTATAGGAGAATGCATGTCTAAGCCTCCTAGCAAATTTTGAGACTTAAAGCACATTCGATGCTACCAGAAATCAATACTCTGTCTTAGCGAGAAATGTGCTCTAGCAAGGCACCTTGTTGAAGCATCACACTGTTCTGTAACATCTCTTTTTACGCTGTTGATGTCTGACATTTTGTTTACCAACTCTTGCACAAATGTTGCATTTGTACTGCTGCTGACCCTGGCACTGTCAACACTGCATCCGTACTACAACTCCCTCTCAATTTTGCATTTGTGCTACTGCTGGCACTGCCACTGCCAATACGGCATCTGCACTGCAACCTCCTCCAACTGCTGCAGCTATTACATCAGCAACGAAAAAGCATCCCAAATTATTGAACAAGTGTTCAGTATGATGCATCTTGTTGTTGGAGTCTGATTGCAGCTATTCTCTATGCTGACCCTATGAAGCCTCTGTGTTGCTGCTGAACTCTGCTCTGTGCCAACTGCATTGATGTCAACTTTAGCTCTGCACTGTTCAGTCTCAGGCGCTCCTAGCCACTACAACTATCACTTCGGCACTCCTTTGCACCAACTGACATTGGTCCATCCTGCTACTTCTGATCTGGGCTCCCGTAACAAGGAATTGATACGAGAGGTGGGCTCCTCAAGGATCTTGCCCAACTACAGTCCTTTCGAAATACAACTCTAAATCTCCCCACTTCCCTCCTGGAGATGCCTGGGCTGTCATGACAAACTCCTCCTCCTTGATCTTCGCCGCTACAACCTTCGGATCATGCTTCTTATCTTTGTCCTTCTTCCTGAGAGGACACTGTGTTGCATAGTGACCGAATTCACCACACTTGAAGCATTTGATCTTCGAAACATCTTTCTTCTTCTTCTGTTGCTCCTGCTGCCCCTTGGATGCAAGGGATGCATTCTCTTCCTCATCCTTGGGCTTCGACCTACTGCTGCTGCTTTCGTCAAGTTTACACTTGACCAAGTCTCTCCTCAGCTCCTCTTGCTTAAGAGCTGCCCGCATTTCATCCCAGTTTTGCAAAGTCACCCTGTCCAGGATGCTCTGGACAAAGACTTGCCACTCCTCAGATACTGAATTTAGGGTCAGTCTTACCATCTCGGAACCTTGGGGTGTTGACCCCACAATTGCTAGCTCATTTCGAGTTTCTTGAAGTTTAGTGAGAAACGGATCAATGCGTTCCCCCTTCTGCATCTGCATAGATCTCATCTTTTGCTCCAAGTACATCTTCCGCTGCTTGAAAGATCCCTGATATAGCGTCGACAAAGCATCCCACATCTCCTTGGCAGTGTCTCTGCCAGCGATGTGACAGACTATATGATCCTTCACTCCATCAAGGATCATTCTCTTGGTCTTCGCCATTTCTCCCTTGTACTTCTTGAGCGGATCTAGATCCGCGGGCTCAGCTACAACGCTGTTGACATAGATCTTGAGAAAATGCTCATCCAGAAGGCACGACATCCTTGCCTTCCAGATCACATAGTTGGATGCACCATCCAACCTATCCTAATCTCTCAATCCACTGGCTACCATCTCTGCCAATCGAAAAAGTCGAATGACCTCCTCTCTCCTGCTGTTGCTCAACAAATGAGAATTCAAATTCCCTGGCTAGGAATTCTCTGAGGAAGAAATTCGTGCAAGTGTCTCTCTTCTTCCTTTTGACATCTTTTTGCCCAACAATTGCGTGTAGAAAACTGCGTCCCACCAGAAACCCCTCTTCGATGAAGCTTTTGCTGTGTTGCTCCCTTTGTCGCTGACAAATTTCGATCTGGAAATCCTACCTCTCGTCGACTCACTCAGAGGGAGATTTACCACGAAAATCTTGCCCTCTTGGTTTGATTGCGCAAACCCTTTGAGGATTCAAATTGTTGCCTCTGCAGGGATTTCGAACTCTCTTCCTCCTTCAGCGCTTGGCTCTCCCGACACTGCTCACTTGTTTCACCTGCAGCTTTGATACCATGTGAAAATTCGGATGCCCAAATTCCTACTGCAACAACTGATTACGTTTCTCTTATTTGTTATTTAGTAAACCAAATTATTAACTGTTTCCTACAGTAAACATTGAAACGAATACACTGCAACCTTCATAATTAAAATACGGAAACAAGAAACTGAACAAGAAAGAAACACACAACACATCTACACAGTTATTTTTGGACAAATGTCCTCAGAAAAACCCAATGCGGGAAAACCAGTGCAGTAGCTCCGAGGGTTTTATTATTATGCAGTAGTAATCTCTGAATAAAATCTCTGGATGCCTTACCGGCAATCCAGTTACAGAATATCACTGACAGAGAGATAAGTGAGCTTACCTCACACTATCACTGGAAATCCTGGTTGATCTAGCCACTGAATGAACTGCCTTTGCGTAGCCTCTGCGCAATCACTGCGTCAGCCCAACGTCACAGCCTCTGGGGACAACAACACCCCTTCAGCTGATCGATTTGCTGCCCAGGAACTTCGATTTGCACCTCCTAGTCTCACAACATGGCTTCTGGCTTCTACAATTGATTACTTTAGCAAATTTTTGGATTCCCTCTTGGCTTCTACGCTACCTCTGCGTGCCCTGCGTGGCTCTGCATCAACCTCTCTGGCTTTGCGCTGCCTCTGCTGGATCTCACTCTCTTTTCTCTGCTGAGTATTCTCCGACCGGGAAAGATTCCCTTTGGATACTATCCCTGCCCCTCATTGCCAAAGATCACTATCGAAAATCTCTCCGGCAGCTACTCTGCATCAAAAAATCGAACTTTTGATCTCCCCTCTGTGTGTTCTCCAAGTGCCCGTCAATGTCCTTCTTATAATTCTCCAGTTGATAACCAATGGCCCAGATTAGATTCTAATCAATGGCTCAAATCATTTGGACTCGATCTCTGTCTTATTCTAGAAGTTTCACCCACGGTTTAGATTAATACCCATTAATTATTTTAATTTCCTAAGTTTAGACTTAGGGTCCCATTAAAAATAGTTAATTATTTTAATAAAACTGTCTACAGGAGGAATTTTCGAAAACGATTTCTAGGTATTAGAGAATGCATTTGTCTAAGCCTTCCTGCAAATTTTGAGACTTAAAGCATATACGATGCTACCAAAAATCAACAACAACTATTCTTTCGGAGATTATACTCGATTTTAATCATTATTATATATATTCTAGAGAAAGTCTTCATCTCTTATACATCCTTAAGTAAGTCAGATTCTATTCTCCAACGTCATAAACACTTGAGCATAATTTTTATAACCAACTTTTGTTTCACAAGATTCTATATATTTATGAATCTTATCCAAAGTTTTCTTTTAACATGCATTCCTATGCTTTCATCCAATCATCTCGCTTTATGACTTTGAAGTGACCCTTCAACTTGACACATTGCATTCCTTCATCCTTTTATCAAAATCAATTCCACATTACATTGAATGTCCATTTCCCTTGTCATGATGCTTTTCGCAAGGACCTTCCAAAATGATGGCCCCTTGTCGGATCATGATGAACCATTTAAGCAAGATGACAACCTCTAACATAAAGTTAGATAATATCTGGATGAACAATATGCAAAATGGCCTATCATTTTATCCTAGATGATCTCTACTAAGCAACTTAATCATGTATACTCTAAATATGTTGCTATCATATGTTTTCTTTCAATGATGCTTATACAAAACATAGTATCCTAAAAGAAAGATTAATTTTCATAAAGAACCTAACAGTTAGTGAACCTTCTTTAGTAGTAAAGATCCTTCACTTCTTCCTTCTTCACCTTCTTCTCAGGGTCTCCCACTGCGGCTACATGAGCTTCACTTCTTTCTTTTCTCTTGTTGTTTTGTTGGATTGGACACTCCCTCTTAAAGTGTCCAAACTCATTGTACTTGAAGCATTGAACCTTGGACATGTCTTTCTTCTTGGACTTAACAAACTTCCCTTTCTTTAGTTTGTTGACTTGGGCTAGGAATGCTTGAGATTGTTCATCTGATCCAATATCATCCTTGACCTTGATCCTTGTTTCTTCCAATATGCATTGAGTCGACAACTCATCAAAGGGAGTTGAATCTTTCTTGGAGTAGATGCTTGTTGCAAAGTTGCTCCATTTTGGTGGCAATGTGTTCAATATGTAGATAGTTACTTCAGAATCAGTAATGGGTTTCCCAAGTCCTTGTAAGTGGTCTCTTAGTTGAGAGACTCTCATGAGGAAATATGCTACATCCTCATCTTTTGATTTCTTCATTCTATATAACTTATTCCGCAAAGACTTCTTTTGTCCTATTGTACTTACAGAGTACAAATTCACTAGCTTATCATACATAGCCTTGGAAGTCTTCAAATTTGGAACAAATGAAACAAGAGAATCCTTAATTGATTTAACTATGATCCTTTGAGCCCTTACATCCCCTTTCTTGTACTTTGCTAGTTCTTGTGTCTTGCCCTTGCTTGGTTCAGTTATTTCCCTAGTAACATATTCCATTACTTCTTGTTTTGTGAGTATCAAGTCAACTCTTTTCTTCCATGCTAGATAGTTTGATGCCCCAACGAGCTTATTACTCTCCTTGCAAAAAGAACCCATATGACTTGAAGATTCATATATAATGTAATAATATGTTACTTACTTGTGCTCAAGATTTTCGTTGATGATGTCTTCAGTCTCCTTGATGCCTTCAAAATCCTTGAGGTGTCCCTGAGAACAACTTTCGAAGACCTTGAATGCTTCCTTCAAAGATGCCTTTCAAATAGACTTTCTTCTAGAGAGAGATCAACACTTTTCCTGAATTCATCAAGATCTTCCTTTGATGTGAGCTTGATGTAGACTTGATCTCCTTTAATATAGAAAACCTTCTTCTTTGATTCCTTTCTAAAATGATTCTAAATAATCAACTTTTTCATGAAGAGCTTCCTTTTTCCTTCCCTTGACAAGTGAATTCTTCTGGTGTCCTTCCAACTGCCTTCCTTTTCAACCTTAGCTTTGAAACCATGTTGGACAATGTAAAGTGGCAACTATTAGATCTTATTTTCCTTTAAACTTGATGTTTGCTTGTGAATCTTAATTATCTTCTTTATGTTCTTTTGTTAGATCTTTTCATCAAACAAAATAAAAAACAACAACAAGAGAGGACACAGATATAGGCTCTCAACTAGGGCAAAGCCCTCCAAGGGGAAAACCCTAAAACACTTCTCTTCTTAGAATTTGCTTCAAATGAGATACAAAGACCCAAACCATAGAACAAGTTCTCCTCCCATTACCATGTCGGACCTTCCTCAAGTCCTTGAATCTGCACCAAACTGCTACACACTGCAACTTCGACCTACCAGCGTTGACATTGCTACTCAAGCTACAACTTCGACCCTACAAGTTTGGCCTGTAGCTCCCAAGGAAACCCTAGATCAACCTCCTTCTGAGATCTTCCTAGAGCTAGACAACTCCTCCTAAGGTCAATGAAATCTAGACAGAGTATCCTTCTTCCTAGCTACATGTTGCACTTCGTCCTATTGCAACTCGGCTCCGCAACTTCGACCTGTTTCTACAACCCATAAACCCTAGAATTTTGCACGTGTGAGAGAGATAGAGCCCAAAAGCCAATAAATTTTGTCCTTCTTCTTTCTCCTTGACTTTCACTCTCCTTCTTCCAGCTTCTCAGCTACAGATTGAACACTTTCTTGAGATATCGAACTTGTGAGTGTGTGTGTCTCAAATGAGGTCGAATTGCTCCTTTATATAGCTTTCTAAAGGGGTCGAATTCCCTCCTTTATTCCAACTTGACGATTCCAAGGTTGACTTGTACTCTTGGATATTCTAGGACTTTCTAGACTAAAAAATAATTCTTTTTACAATTACATTTTGCCCAGAAGGGTCTTATAAACATGATGTCTTATAAAGACCATTAATAATGAGCATGAAACCCATACTTTAATAATAATACATTTTTCTTTTCTTCTCTTGTTTGTTACATAAGATACATATTGAAATGAGTACAACAATTATGAAGACCGAAACTAGTTACATTTTCAACAATTTTCATTTAACTGGATCTCCAACACTACACATGAACTCTTAATGATTATTCCTATAAACTAGAAATAAAATCACCATCATTGAAGTCTAACTTATGAGGACAATTCGACGTCTTCATTGGCTAAGTCTCAAGCCAAAAGACCTTGCTTGCTAGATTTTCAACAAAGATGTTCAAGGTCAACCCTTCAATTCATTGGTGTTTGTGATAGTAGTGGTAATGGAGGGGAAATGCTTCTTTATGGTTAGGTGCCATGGCCATGGGACCAACTGATGGAGGTCCATCATCCTGAGTCTATAAATGTATGGAGGGAGCAATCATGGAGGCATGAGTTACCTCTTTCCTTGGCCTACTTTTTCCACCCCTCTGGAGCACCTTTTACTTCTTTTTGATAAATCTTTGATAAGGAGCATAACTTAGGTTTCCAATCTTGCTTTTAATGTTGTAGGATTTATTTACCGCTTAAGGATGAGTTGGTTTCTTGCTCATTGGGGTTGGGACATGCAAGGGCTCGTTTATTATATGATGGAGCATCCAGTGCTCAAGAATTGGGTTATGGCTAATGAGGAGGGTAGAGGTCATGCTAGCGTTTTGCCCATGCACTAATTATTGTCCCAACCATCTTTTGCATTTTATCTTTTCTTTTCTTTTGTTGGGCCCATCTTATGCTTTTATCTTTCTTTTAGCTACATCAACCTCCAAGGCAAATTTTTCTAGCCTTGACTCAAGGATGTGGATATGAGGGTGCGAAATCCCAATGAACCAATGACAACAAAACCCGTCTTGAGAAATTTGGGGGCAACAAGTGTAGGTGATCTATCGAACTTTGATATCTGTTTGTGATGTATTTTTACTTTACTTTGTTAGCTTCTTCTTTGATTTGATTATTATTATTGTTCTTCATCAAACAACTACCAAACCATAAAGAACAATAAGGCAAAGGACACAAGATATAGGCGATCAGCCAGGGCCAAAACCTCTCCAATCTGAGAAGAAAACCCACTAGAGGTCTCTCTTCTTATAGACCTTCAATTGACAAATTCCAAGACCTTTGACCCTTGACTAGGACACTCCAAGATCAAGTCACACCTTGCTTCGAGTAGCTTTTGCAAACTTGACTTCCAACAACTTCTTCTGCAACATCGACCTACCCAACAACTCCTTCTGCAACTTCGATTTGCCCAACAACTACAACTTCGACTTGACCAACAACTTCTTCTGCAACTTCGACCTGCCCAATAGTTTCTTTTGTAACTTCGACTTACCCAACAATTTCTTTTGTAGAAACCCTAGCCCATGCACGTGTGAGATATGATGGTGAATTCCTGCTCCTTTATTCTTCGCTCGGATAGATTCTCTCTTCTAGAGAATTCGATTCCCAAAATAGATCTTCTTAATGACCTATCTTCACTTCTACAGCTCGGCTTTGCTGCTGCAATACGTGCCCTAGTTCCTTCGCATGTGTGGAGAGATGTAGCCCAAAAACAAACCCAAAACAACTTGACTTTTCTTCCTTCCTTCGTCTCCCTTTTCTTCGCACTTCTTCTTGTCCTTGTGATCGAACTTGAGTGAGTGAAGTGTGTCTCCAAGTGATGTCAAAGTCTCCTTTATATAGGCTTCTCAATGGGTCGAATTGCTCCTTTTGCGCTGACTTGTCCCTTCATGTAGGCCGACTTGATCTTTGCATTTATGACGAGGTCTTGGAGGGTCTTTGACTCATTTTTGACTCAAACAAATTCTTTTTACAATATGTAACATGCCCAAAAGGGTCTTCCATACATGACAATGACTCAATAGACTTTATAACATACCTAGAAGCACTCAATGGGTGCTTGACCTAAAAATAAATTTCCCTTGAGCGTGAAGCCCATGCCTCAAGAACAACAACAATAAATTTATTTTTCTTTTCACATTAAATACATAATCATGATTAGCTCTGTTATTATGAAGACCAAACCTAGTTACATATTTCAACAACCCGAAGGATGCATGTGACATCAAGGGAATGATGAAAGGTGTTAAGTATGAAATGGTTATGGACACGCTACCTCAATCCAAGTTTTGCAAGTAGTGCCCCTCCTAAAACCCTAAGGCCTCAGAGGAGGTTCCATGGGACTAGAGCCAAAGACTACCCCCCCTGGTAAGGTGAGAGAACAATTTTATGGTGAAGATCGGTCAATTATCCAGGTGACCCCTTTATCCATGTTAGAATGCCCAAAACATTAAGTAAAATCACTTGATTGCAAAATGGTTGAACCAATAAAGTACCTGCCAAGTGGGGACCCACCTTCCTTCAATAGGAATGCTGGATGGTGGGAAGTGTATGACTAGTGCAAATGGCAGAGGAATGTGGCATATCATCATAACCGA
Organism: Pinus tabuliformis; assembly: GCA_031772625.1. NCBI lineage: Eukaryota > Viridiplantae > Streptophyta > Pinopsida > Pinales > Pinaceae > Pinus > Pinus tabuliformis. Next base: position 994,673,311 of record CM062807.1, on the reverse strand, counting down.
GCAATGTATAGGGCTGCTGGTTGGCTAGCTGTCCAAGATACGAGAAAAGAATTTTCCTTTGCGGTTACCCACCTAACAGGGCCCACATTGTATAGTTGGCTTCTCTCACAGTGTTATTAGAATTGAATCAGTCCCAGCAAAACTTGCTGGTTCATTGAAGGCTTTGCACCAGTTATTAATGGTCAATTCCATACTGAACTGCCCAGTTTCGTATGGAGCTGGCCATAAATGCCAAAATTCGCTGGTTCCATACAGAACTATACAACCAGTGATGGGGACCACTTAAACTCAAATTTAAAAAAAAATCTATAAAATAAGAGAAGGTGAAACACTAAATGTAACCCCAGCCCCCTTAATCCTATTTAAAGAGGTCCCCACCCTCCATTTCACTCACAATTCATTTGAGCAATTTGGACTTTCTGAGGTGTTTCTTGGACTGATTTGGAGAGCTGATTGAAGGGATGTGATGCCACTTAATTTGTGACTTATTAATGCAAAGTTTTCACTAGATGAGAAATAAGTGGAACTTGGAAGAGTTACCGTTGTCACCTCAATTTCCTCTTCCCACACTTCTGGATGATCAAACATCACCACTGGGGGGTTCTTCCCTAAATATCAATTGTCTTCTAGATTTGAACCCCAAATGTTTGATAATTAAATGAAAATACTGTTTACTGAGAAATTAGTGTAGATGATCTTTATAATTGTCATGGAAAAGAGGTTTATATAGACTTTTGTTGAGTTTTCTGTGTGGTAAATTGTATGTGTACTTATGTATAAGGATGGAAATAATGATGTTCATAATAGGCATTCAGATTTATTCTTTTACAACATTAAAATCAGTCTATTTATTGATTTTCCAGCTTGTTCAATGGTCCACCAAGACATTTTAATCACATGTATAAATCTGGAAAACAGTATAGATCTTCCTTACTGTTTCATGAGGGTAATTTCCAGCATCATGTGAAGTAGAGAGTGGTGGGCATGAAACTGACAATACAAGTGTTTTGTAGGGTCTAAATGCTCTTCAATTCAGCCTTTTAATGATTTGCCAATGTGTAGTACAATAAAATTTCAGGGGCAGATCTATGATAATTGTTACACAGTAATTTCCAGATCTGTAATTTGTGTTTATGAATGAGTTTTAACAAAGTTTCTAAGGTGGTTGTAAGGTCAACCCAGTACCTAATACTACAGGTAATGCTAGATCTTAGACTTTTGTGATCCATATTGATAATGAGATTGTCTTTCTGATGCGATTAATCCGAAAGACAATCTCACTACAGGTAATGTTAAATGAAATTACCGAAGCAGATAGTTTCCGGCTAGTAATAATTTTAGTCTCTTAAGATTTTCTTTCCATACAATGAAATCATGAGTATAATAACATTTTAATGAATGGGAAATTCCAGTGACAGACATCAAAATAAAGTATGATATTATCCAGTTAATAGCTTGTCTTTGCTAGTGATCACTAAGAAGGCCTCCAAAAATTCTGATTGTTGTCTTCCTTTTAATATTATTAGGCATGGTCTTTTGCACATATGTTGTGTTTTGTAAGAGCATTCAACAGGGAGCTAAACCTGTGAAACTAATGTCATTGTCGTTCAGAATCATGCCGGACATGTTTCTGTGATGTTTACGGAAATGGAAATGCCCTGGAAACGTTCCAGTGATTTTCTGGGGAGTTCCCTACCTGTTTTGGTTTCGAAACATTTCCAGGAAGGAAACAGGGGCAGGGTAGGAGTTTCCTTTGATGTTTCTCAGAAGATTGACAAGTAGAATAATATATTCATGGAGGAAATTCTTCTGTAAATATGTACAATGAATTCAACAATATTTGATATTATGGATCCAAATGTCTAGCGATATTATTATTTGTGTATGTGTTTTAGCTGAGACCTGAAAAACTGGTTGCTTGATATTTTATAGTACAAGAGAGAACAGTTGGTTTCAAACACTTTTGTAAATATTTTGGGCTTTACTCAAACAGGGAAATATCCAGAGTCTAACTGCTGCTCAGTTAGACAAATTCAGGGCAAATGCATGGTTATTGTCTCCTCCATGTCAGCCATACACTCGGCAAGGTGCACAGTTTTGCCTTTTGCCTAATAAAATGTCTCTGTGTTAGTGCCGTAAAAAGAATTTTGTAAATTAATATCTGAACCTTTTATTTGTTTATGCGCTGCTAATATCATTGGTTTATTTTGGTACATTTTGGAAAATCGGCCATCTTGTTGATTACTTATTCTATTTGTAGGTTTGCAGAAAGATGCTGAAGATGCTCGGGCATCCTCCTTTATGAAGATACTAGAGCTTATCTCGCTGACACTGTTTCCTCCAACTATGTTGTTTGTGGAGAATGTAGTTGGGTTTGAGGTTGGTTATATGAATTCTGTCAATTAGCTTCCAATCTTGTCACGAACAGAATTTCTTTACGTAAGAGTGGTCTGATGGAATTTCTTATCCAGTCTTCTATTACACACAAGCGGATGATGGAGGTCTTGAAGAAAATTGGATTCATCACACAAGAATTCATCTTGAGTCCTCTTCAGTTCTGTGTACCTTATTCTCGTCCTCGTTACTTCTGCCTTGTAAGTTGATTAGATTCCATGTTTATAACTTTATGTTTGTTTCTCAATTAATTGCTCTTCCAAATGAGGCGTTCTGAATTTTATTCCAAAGAGGACAAGTGCACGGTGCTAAAATTGTGGCTCAGAATCCAGATTCCTAGTTCAAGGGCCAGAAGCCTTCCAAGTTATTTCAGCTTTGAAGGTCACACATACTGAATCCTAGGGATGTTTTTGAGCCCTGCAATTGCATTCTTTACAAGGCGGTAAATGACATTAATGTTAGAACTTATGCGGGGATCAGAGGTTCGGTACTATTGGATTATATTATGCATAGAGGTTAACAATATGCCTGATAATTACTAGAAGAATGCCACAGTTGCTCAATCCAATTTCTGCCCGTGATTAAATTATAGATTTGAATATGTTAAAATGACTCTGCTGAGATGATACACAATGACTCCAATGAGGTGATATATAAGAAAGAATTTTGAAGTTGTTATAGATGTTACAAGAAAAAAATAATTATCACAATGAACCCAAGGGTCATAACCAGCTGGGATTAATTCGGCAAGGGTTCAAAAGTTGAAAAACTCGGCAAAGTCGGGAGTTTTTTGAAAAAGTCGGCAAAATTAAAAAAACACAAAATTATTCATTTTTTTTTTTTTAACATCTAGAGTATCCACAACATCAAATAAATGCATTTCCACATAAACATGTAAAGAAAGCTAATATATAATATGTATATGAAGTCTAGTGCTACATCACATATCAAAATAGTGAATCAACTCCTGAATTTTGAGCCCTGTCTAAGTCTCAACTCTCAAGAGTCAAAATATCAACAAAAAATATAATAAATGTATATCATGAGTCATCTAAAAGTCATCAAGTAATCAGTCATTGAGATCCTCTTCCCCTTTTACGGGAATAAGGAACGGCTTTGCCTTTTCCTCTAGAGGAAGAAGGCCCTACCCCTGGGGATACAAATGGACTCAATCGTCCTCTAGAAGCCGATGGAAGAGGTGGCCTTTGTCCTATGCTGCTGCTGCCCATCCTAGATGGTGTCACCTCCTCCTCATCATCCTCAACCAGCTCTGCCTCCTGACCTTGATGTTGCTCCTCCTCCTCTACCTCTGGCTCTCCCTCCCCTGCAACTGCTACATCCTCTAGATCCACACCTAACCAATCCAGGATCTAGTCCATGATCGGCCTCTCAGTTTCGACTCTCCATGCAGAAGTGGTATCAATATTGTCCAATGAGATGGCTTCCACATCAGTAGGTGTCTGAAGCTATCTCACCCACAATTGAAGATTGTAGTAGACGTAGACCATGTCATTGAGGCATTGGGACTCCAATCTGTATTGGGGTCATAGATTGTAAATTAGTAATTAGAAAATTTAAATATTAAAAATAATCAAATGAATTTAAAAAATTTAATTTGAAATTTTTTCCTTGTTGCGCTTTTCACTGTGTATTTTGTCAAATACACTCCAGTTGCGCTCACAACCAGAGGAACTACATGTCCGGTCGAGCACTTGAATGGAAAGCTTTTGGAGATGGGGTACTCTGGCACCATAGCTTGTCCACCAAGCATCTACAAGTTAAAAGAAAAATGAGAAACATAAAAAAAAACATTGAAATTCTAAACTTAAAAGTTTGAAACAAATTGAAGCTTACCTGGCATTTTGGTCGTCCTATTCTTAATAGCCATGGTAAAACCAATTGTGCCACCTCCCATCCTATAGACCTCCATTTCTTTAGAAATATCTTCACGTTCTTGCTCCGATGACACCATCTTCTCGACACAAGTGAAGAATCTATCCATCACCTCGGCATCAAATCAGAAACCACAAGCGTAAGAAAATGCAGGGTTGGGGTAGATACCTGCAGCATGAATGGGGCGTAAGAAAATGCAGGGTTGAGGTAGATACCTGTAGCATGAATGGGGCGTAAGAAAATGCAGGGTTGAGGTAGATACCAACATCATTAAAATGACTCCGCTGAGATGATACATAATGACTCCAATTAGGTGATATATAAGAAAGAATTTTGAAGTTGTTATAGATGTTACAAGAAAAAAATAATTATCACAATGAACCCAAGGGTCATAACCAATGTGGGAAAAGTCGAAACCGGGATTAATTCGGCAAGGGTTCAAAAGTTGAAAAACTTGGCAAAGTCCGGAGTTTTTTGAAAATGTCGGCAAAATTAAAAAAAGACAAAATTATTCATTTTTTTTTTTTTAACATATAGAGTATCCACAACATCAAATAAGTGCATTTCCACATAAACATGTAAAGAAAGCTAATATATAATATGTATATGAAGTCTAGTGCTACATCACATATCAAAATAGTGAATCAACTCCTGAATTTTGAGCCCTGTCTAAGTCTCAACTCTCAAGAGTCAAAATATCAACAAAAAATATAATAAATGTATATCATGAGTCATCTAAAAGTCATCAAGTAATCAGTCACTGAGATCCTCTTCCCCTTTTACGGGAATAGGGAACAGCTTTGCTTTTTCATTTAGAGGAAGAAGGCCCTACCCTTGGGGATACAAATGGACTCAATAGTCCTCTAGAAGCCGATGGAAGAGGTGGCTTTTGTCCTATGCTGCTGCTGCCCATCCTAGATGGTGTCACCTCCTCCTCATCATCCTCAACCAGCTCTGCCTCCTGACCCTGATGTTGCTCCTCCTCCTCTACCTTTGACTCTCCCTCCCCTACAACTGCTACATCCTCTAGATCCACACCTAACCAATCCGGGATCGAGTCCATGATCGGCCTCTTAGTTTCGACTCTCCATGCAAAGGTGGTATCAATATTGTCCAATGAGATGGCTTCCACATCAGTAGGTGTTTGAAGCTGTCTCACCCACAATCGAAGATTGTAGTATATGTAGACCATGTCATTAAGGCATTGGGACTCCAATCTGTATTAGGGTCATAGATTGTAAAATAGTAATTAGAAAAATGAATTCAAAAAATTTAATTTGAAATTTTTTACCTGTCGCGCTTTTTGCTGTGTATTTTGACAAATACACTCTGGTTGCGCTCACAACCAGAGGAACTGCATGTTTGGTCGAGCACTCGAATGGCAAGCTTTTGGAGATGGGGTACTCTAGCACCATAGCTTGTCCACTAAGTATCTACAAGTTAAAAGAAAAATGAGAAACATAAAAAAAAAAAAAAAAACATTGAAATTCTAAACTTAAAAGTTTGAAACAAACTGAAGCTTACCTAGCATTTTGGTCGTCCTATTCTTAATAGCCATGGTAAAACCTAAGTTGCAGGAAACGTGGGGGTAGGGATCGTTTCCCCCCTGAAACGGAAACGAAACCAGGAAATGCGTACCGTACGGCCTGGAAACGCGTTTCCAGGCCGTACGAGCCACGTTTCCCTAATTTAATGTGTTGTTTTTTAATTTTTTTTTTTATTGGTTTTTAAATTTTTTTTAGGTTTCTGGAAAATTCTAGAAACCTATTCTAAAGTTATAAAAGAGCAGTTTGTCTCATTCTCTCATCACACTATTTAGCAAGTCGTTTCTCTTGGAGACTGACAATTGTTTCAGCTAGGGTGTTTTGAGCAGTGAGCAAAGTAGATTTCAGCAACAGGAGAAAGAGATTTCAGCAGCAAGAGAAAGAGATTTCAGCAGGAGATTTCAGTGGCAGCAGATTTGGATCAGCTACAACCATATTTCTCTTCTATTTTCTGGCATTTCGGGGTAATCTCAGCCACAGAAAATTATTTTGGGTAAGCCACATTCATTTTTTTAGTTTTTTCTTACTATTTCTTCAATTTTTATAGGGTTTAGGCAGCCAAAAATATGAAAAACGTTTTTTATTTATAGATTTGTTTTTTAAATTTATTTTTGCAGCAGATTTGGCTCAGCTACAACCATATTTCTCCTCTTTTCTGGCATTTTAGGGTAGTTTCAGCCACAGAAAATTAATTTGGGTAAGCCACATTCATTTCTTAGTTTTTTCTTACTATTTCTTCAATTTTTCTAGGGTTTATACAGCCAAAAATATGAAAAATGTTTTTAAATTTTATTATTTACAGATTTGTTTTTTTAATTTATTTTTGCAGCAATGGCTTCCAGCCAAAGTGTAGCTGCAAGTGCAAGCCCTAGGGCCAACCCAAGGGCTGAATATTATCCTCTTTGGAGGCATGTGACGAAGCTTCAAAGATGTGGAGGTGGTGGCTCATGGGAATGGTGATGCAATCTTTGCAATAATACGTACAAGGGCTCCTACCCAAGAGTGAAGGCGCATCTATTGCATGGAGGAGGACAGGGGATTTCAGGTTGCACAAAAAAATCAGATCCGTTGGCAAGGAGGGCATATCAAAGAGAGCAAGATGAGGCGGATGGTACTAAGAGAAGGCATGATGAGCTTACTCAAGCTCCATCTAACATTGAGCCAAGGATTGTAGTTGAAGCAAGAAAGAGGAGAGCTGGTCACACTCAACAACATGAACAACCAGCACCCAAAAATACCAGAGGCCCAGGGGCATCCCCTTCAGTTCAGGATAGCAGAATTGCTAGATTGGTGAATGTGCAAGCAAGAGAAGAAACTGATTCCAGAGTGGCTAGGTGCATTTATGCATGTGGTATCCCATTCAATATTGTTCGCTCTCCTTACTGGCAAGATATGATAAGGGCAGTTAACAAAGCTCCTCAATGGTACAAGGGGCCCAACTATGAGAAAGTCAGACTTCTCAAAAATGAGAAGGACCTTGTGGAGGACATTTTAGCTCCAATTCGTTCTTCCTGGAGTAGCTCTGGGGTTACCATAGTCTCAGATGGTTGGACAGATATGAGGCGCAGACCATTGATAAATATCATTGCCACTTCCCCCAAAGGAGCAATGTTTATCAAGGCAGAACACTGCTCAGGAGAGGTGAAAGATGCACAGTACATTGCTGATGTTATTATAAAAGCTATTGAACAAATAGGGCCTAACAAGGTGGTGCAAGTTATCACGGATAATGCACCGGTTTGCAAAGCTGCAGGTTTAATTATTGAGGGGAGGTATGACCACATCTTTTGGACACCATGCATTGTCCATAATCTGAATCTGATCTTAGAGGAGATCGACAACAAAGTTTCCTGGATAAAGGAACTCACAGGGGAAGCAAGGGAGATTATCAAATTCATCACCAACCACCACCAGTCTCAGCCCATATTTCGAGAGTACTCCAAATTGGAGTTGTTAAAAGTTGCTGAGACAAGATATGCCTCAAACTTCGTGATGTTGCGCCGCTTTGTTGAGGTTAAGCATGCATTAGTTTCTATGGTGGTGAGTCAACTTTGGATTGAGTGGAGACAAGCAGATTCAGAGCGGGGATCTATGGTGCGTAGATTGTGCCTTGATGAGGATTGGTGGAGCAAGGTAGATTTCTTGCTAAAGTTCACAACCCCTGCATTTGAGCTTTTCCGGAGTGCTGACACTGACCAACCTTTCTTGGGAGAGGTATATGATGACATGGATTCCATGGTTGAGAAAACTATGGAAATCATTTCGCAGGAGTCTCCACAACTTTTGTTTGTTGATGATCATTTTGCTGGTTTGATCAAGAAAATCATTGTTGATAGGTGGAACAATTTCAATACACCATTGCACACTTTAGCACATGCTTTGAACCCCAAATTTTATGATGAGGAGCTTATTGCTAAAAGCAATGGGAAGAGGAAGACACCCCATAAGGATAGAGAGGTGGCTACTAGGGTGAAAAAAGCCCTTATGAGAATGTTTCCTTCTCATCTACATAGGGAGGTAAAGGAGGAATTTGCCAGTTTTGTTGCAGGAATAGATGATTATGCAGATATATCAGCGTTGGAGGAGAGAAGCACCATGAATCCAGTTAGGTGGTGGATTTGTCATGGAGCAAATGGTGTACATTTGCAAAACCTTGCCATTCGTATTCTTTCACAAGTGGCAAGGTCTTCATCAGCAGAAAGGAATTGGAGCACTTATGGTTTTATTCATTCTGTGAAGCGCAATAGGTTGGGCTCACAGAAAGCAGAGGATCTTGTTTATGTGCACTCCAACCTTCGCCTTGCATCTCGTAGGGGTCCAGAATACAACAGTGGTCCTTCTAAAGAATGGGATGTGGATGCAGAAAATCCTGATTTGGATCTCTCTCTTGCTGCCCTGAATATTGAGGCCGAATCTAGAAGTGGAATTGGTGCATCATCTTCTTCAGCACTACCATCCACTGTTGAGCATTGTGCTGCTTCTATTTTTGATGAGGATTGTTATGATGAGGATTAGTCTTTTGTGACTTGTCTCTATAATTCTTGCAGCCTTATAGTCTTTATTGTACTTGCAGCCTCATATACTAATATAAATAAAGGCTGATTTTGGATTTTCCTATATTTTTATTTTCATTATGTCATCATTCATGACTCATGAGTAAATGTGATGTAAATTTAATCTTAATGTTTAAATGTAATAAATTATAATCATATAATGTAAATGTATCATTCATGCTTTATGATTGCACATATATATAATAATAATTTTTAAATACTTTTAATATATATATATATATATATATATATATATATATATATTCGCGTTTCCCCGTTTCCAAAATTTGGGGAGGTCGCGTTTCGTTTCACTTCCCGTTTCGGAAACTCGTTTCCGTTTCCCCATTTCGTGCAACTTAGGGTAAAACCAACTGTGCCACCTCCCATCCTATAGACCTCCATTTCTTTAGAAATATCTTCACGTTCTTGCTTAGATGACACCATCTTCTCGACACAAGTGAAGAATCCATCCATCACCTCGGCATCAAATCTGAAACCATAGGCGTAAGAAAATGCAAGGTTGAGGTAGATACCTGTAGCATGAATGGGGCGATGGAGGGTATTGTTCCATCGCTCATTAATCACTCTCCGTATGACCTGTTGTTTCTATAACCCCTCGTCTCCCTTATCTTCATAATAAGCACGAATGGCTTCTTTGGCCTTATCCATGGCCTCATACAAGTAGCCCATTGCGGGCTTGTCTCCATCAACCAACCGAAGAACTCTTACCAAAGGTTCTGAAATGGCACACACCTCCTCTACTTCTGCCCAAAAGCTCTGATCATATGAAACTAGTTTGCATATGCCCTCTCCCTTTGGTTTGCGGCTAATAGATAAAGAACGCCAATCCTCTGAAAGAAACATGCTCTTCACATCCCACATGGAATTCAACAGAGACTGAAGAGATATGAAAGTAGTGTCAAATCGTGTCATGGCAGGGCGCACCAACTCTTTGTTTTTGGTGTATTTTCTCATCAAGCTAAGCACAGATGCATGATTATATATAAATTTTGTTATGCTCTTGGATGATTCAACAATATCCCTCACAATAGGAATCTTACTTATATCCTCCAACATCAAGTCAATGCAATGAGCAGCACAAGGTGTCCAAAACAAGTTAGGATACCTCTCCATAAGCAACTTGCCAGCTGCAACATAATTGCAGCGCTGTCCGTTATGACTTGGACAACATTGCTTGGGCCTACTTCCCGAGTGAAGATGTCCAACAACTCACATAATGTACGTGCATCTTTACAGATGCATCAACAGATTTCATAAACATTGTCCCCTTGGGACAACTAACCAAGAAGTTAAGAAGGGTCCTACCTTTCTGGTCAGTCAACCATCTGACATGACTGTGCATCCAGTTTGTTCCCATGATGCCCTAAACTCCTCCAATCTAGAAGTGCAATTAGTGTTTTCATATTGAAAAAGAGGCCCTCTCAATTCTGTAAAGGTGGGGGCTTTGTACCCCGGGCCAACGACAACAACAACATCAACATTTTTGCCCCGGAATTTGCCCGAAATGGAATTTTAATCTGTTGATACCTCTTGACATATGCTTGCCACACAACTTGCAAGTCAAATACATTCTATTGATCCCCCAGATTCGTGTATAGTATCAGGTTCACCATATTCCCACATAGCGTCCAAAATCCTTGGCATTTTGTTTTAAACTTTGAACTTTAATTTAAACCTGGGCACAAAAAAAATTGAAACAAATTAAAAATTTACCATCACATAAAAAGAAAACACAAATGCAATGGTTGATTTTAGATTTTAAATGCCTTTTCCCAGTCACTTGAAAACACTCAGATTCAGTGAACAAGGGCTTGGAATTTGAATTTTTGTCATTTTAAAAATTTAATCTTGAAAGTTGAAGTTTTGCTTCAATCTAGAATCTAGATTCTAGGCAAAAATAAGACATAAACAAACTAATAGAATTTTAGAGAAGTATAGAAAGATTTAAGAAATCACGTGTAAAAGAAACTATGAGAGAAATTAAAATACATCCCTGGCACTGGGCAGCAAGAATTCAACACTTTGAAGTTTGAATCTCCCACGATGAGCAGTGGAAAAATCTCCAAATCTCCACCTCAAAACTCACAAATATTCTCCTCTAAAGCAATGGCAAGCCCCTATGTATCTCCATAGCGCCGAATGGGAGAGAAAACAACGAAAAATAAGACCATTTTCACCTTTGCGGGCTCTTTATCCGCGGCTTGGGAAGGGAGGCCGACTTTTTGGGTTGACTCCAGATTAAATCGAGAGTATAACAAAAAAATCACGATTTTTTCCTTTGTGAAAAAGTCGCCAAAAAGTCGTGCGATTAAATCTTTTAGTTCAAAAAATCGTGTTTTTAGGATTAAATCACGATTTTTTGCAAACTTTTTTCACACTGGTTATAACCCTTCCCTGTTGTGCGAATAGTCATAGTCAATATGTGTTTTTGTAATTAATAATAGTAAATACTTATCTTTCTTGTAAATGGTCACTCATACTATATATATAACATCCCATTTTAAGGTCATGGCCAAGCCAAACACTAAATTGGTGTGAGACTTTTTGTTTGTGAGACAAGATACTCACCTCCGCACAACAATTTGACTGCTAAAGTCTATGAAGCATATATCTCTAGCCCCTCTGGTTTTCAACATGTGACCTCATAAGAGGAAATAAGTGTAATGAGAAGATTTTTCAACGGGAATCACATTATAGTGTTTTTGTTGACGCGTTTCGAACCAACGAGTGTGGTTTATCATCAGGACAAGTTGAAGAACCAAATCATGGCTACAGGGTAAATAGGGAGAGTAGATCTTCCAACGGCTATAATTGACTAGGAAACAACTATTTTGATAGAGAAACGGTTAAATTTGACTGGACCAAGGGAGAGGAAAAGTTATTAAAGCTATGATTATTATCAAAATTATTGTTATATATATTACGAGCATTTGATTTTTCTTTGTTTGAAAATTAATAAATTAGTTGTCCAATTATAAAAATATATAAATGGTTGGTAAATCATTAAGGAAGTTAGTTTTTTGGCTAACTCAAAATTGCTAATAGGAATACTAATTAAATGATTTTGTATATTGTGAAATAATTATAAAACAAAAATAATACATCAATATTATAGTAAGGAAAGATGTGTTAAAATATACCTTCCTAGTTTAATATAAATATATAAGTAAATAGTCAATGAGTAATTATGTAAAATAGTTTCATTTATTATTAATATCATAGACATAAAATGTAAGAATTAACTCACAAGATCCTGACCTATTAATCCCCTATCTAAAAAACACGAATGATTTAAAAAAGATATATATATATATATGGAGAACTAAATACATGTATATTATGAAAACAAAACCTTAAATCATTTATCAAATTAAATATATAAATAGTTAATTAGTTATTATGCAAATTAGTTTCTAGACATAAACAATTCAACTTCTCTTGACTATGAACCAAACTCGTTGGTTTGAAACGTGTCGACCAAAGACTATAATGATGTGATTTCAGCCGAAAAATCTTATTAAACTTATGGATCACAGAAGCTTAAATTCAACAAAGGAAATAAGTTCTCTTAACCCTTAGAACCATCCAACCTGTATTATTATTATTACACAAAAACACCTGAATTCTATTTTGATTGGATGTTTTATGTAGTTGGTAACAAAGGTATTAGAAGCTGTACAATTCCAGCCTTTGAATACATATTGGGCGTTTTTTTTTTTTTTTTGTCAAATTAATCACACCAAACTTCGCTGCAAAATTGAAAACAATTTTTTCGAAAAAAAAGTTTGAACGACACAACGTGAAAAATATTAATCGATATCCAATAGAAGAAAATCAGATTGGTATATTATTCCGTTGGCCATTTTGGGAAGACGTGAAAACAAAAATTGTATCAATCGTTGAACCCAAGTCGCCATTATACAACATTGCTGTTTCGTGAAATTGGGAACAATCAGAATTTACAGCAATATTATACACGGGGAAATCCGCTTCAGTACAACAACCATATTCTGACCTTGCTAGTTAAGAAGGTCGAATCATGGCATAGGAATTCCGATAAAACGCCACAGATGTCAACGTCATTTCGATTTGAAAAATCAAGAGTACTTCCGTAACAATCATCACTACTAGTGAAATCTACGAAGTCTATTGGGCGGAGTCCTTGTTGGAGCTAACTTGAAACAATATGGGCTAATCATTCACTAAATAGCCCAGTTCTCAGCATAGCATGATTTTGGTCCAAATCTGGCATCTGAAAATGTCAATAATCGCACAGAACCGCAACTTTATCAACTCAAAACTATGATTCGAGTATATTTTATGGTCTCTGAATCAACTCAGATTGTCAGAATCGCATTTTCGACAACTGATTAATCAGATTCAAGGATTTTTTTATTTCCTAGATTCTGGCTAAGGCAGTCAGAAATGAGGCTATTTAGTTAATCGTTAGACAGCTCAACTAGAAGCCACCAATATCCATCCATCAAACTACCAAGTTATTCATCGGAGTCGTCAACAAACATGACTGTTTGTTTGTAACATTGGATTGTTTCTTTGATTTTACTTTCGCTCCTCGACATTGGATTGTTTCTTTGATTTTACTGCCAAAAAGCATGACGTAAGCAACATGATAGCCACCCTCTTGGAAACTAAACCATTATAATAACCATGGTGGTTGTCCCTTCTTGGGGAACTGTGCTACCATTCGTAAGAAGTTTCATGGTCACCAAGCACCGTACTCTCCATCGTGGAGGTTTACAAAAGAACGCGGGGGCGACTAAGGCATTTACTGCTTCTGCATTATGAGAAAAACTAAACTCTAGTATTTCGTAGCTATTAACGCTTTGTGATTCTACCGTTTCAAGTGGGGTTGTTGATGGCAGCGTTTGTCAGAGTATAAGAATAAAATAATAACATATATAATCTAGCTATATATTATATAAGTATTTAATGTAAGTATTATAAAATAGGTGGTGATTTGAAGGTGTACATTACCTCATTTCAGTTGTTTGAGCTTAGTCTCAAATTGATTAAACACAGGTCCGTTTTCCAAACTAAGTTATCAAGGAAGGACATTGGTGAAATTCAAAAGTCCACCGTTAATTCAAGGAAGAAGACCATGACTTATTCATATGAGAACAAATGGTACAATGGTGGAAAGAAACCAAAATGAAAATTTTCAACCTAGCCCATGAAAGAGACATTAGAATTTGAAAATTGGTTGCTTGCTAGAGAAATAAATATATTTTAATGTGAAGTAGCAATATATCCACAATACAATGACAAATTTCAATGAAAGAATCAAGATGTCAAGAAGAATTTTGACAAAGACTTTTCAAATAAATATGAAGAAATTTGTTGCTTAAAGAATCATAATCAAATCCTTTTTGCAAAAATTATGAAGTTAAAAAAATGAAAAGAAGATGCAATAGGAAATCAAGAAATGACTTATCGATGAAGAAATAGTAACAAATCCAGTGGGATCAACAATGCTTGTAGAAATCAAGGTGCAAACTATAGATAGAGGAACCCTCGTAGATGCAATTCGAGAGCTAAGTGTCATTATTGAAGAAATCTTATCTATTCTCAGAAAAGTCCATATTCGAGTAATCATTAAAGTGACACCTACAAAACTAGTTATTCTAGAAGACACATTCATCACGACTGACAAAGTTTTATATTGGTTCAAGGGTGTCAACATAATAGAAGGAAATTCAATCACTAGGTCCTTTTGTCACCCTAATCATAGAAGTTGCTGCAAGGAACAATCAACATGCCAACATCAATTGAAACAGAATGCAACCTCTATTCTTAGATATTAAGATGCCAATTCAACATTTCCAAAGGTATATTGAAATCATAATCAAATAAGTCCTCATCCAATGTTGCATAGTGCAATTTCAAAGAAAATTGATTAATGGTGGATCAAGTCTTGCACAATGTGATAATATTGTTGAGAACTTTGAAAATCTTATGCCTTGTTTCATTAGCTAGGAAAACATCCTAACTAGTCACCCAATAATCGTTAGCTACGAAAACACCCTTCTTCCAAGTCACCCAATAATCTATGTCCAAGATGCCCAAGGAAAAACAAGCATAAGCATCCATTGCACAATGAAAAACACACCTGTTGGATTGGATTGCCCACCTTCTAACATATGCTCTCGATAGATGGGCAAGGGGACATATGACCGATGCAGGGAGCGGAGATCAAATGGCACAATGTATTGGCTACAATGGTGGCTGTCAGGACTCAGGGGCTGCCAGCTACCAGCTGAAGAGATATCTATGAGAACAATTTCTCCAATAGGGTCACCCACTTTTGGTTGGTAACGGCTCCCATTGGACTATAGTCAAAGACTAACCTCCCTAGTGAAGTGAGGTGACAAGAATACAGTCAAGATTGGTCAATCATCTAGTTTGCCCCTTGATCCATATTAGTATGCTCATAACATTAGGTAAAAATACATGATTGCAAAATGGTTAAAGTACCTACCGATGGATGATCCACCTTACTTCAAGAAGGAATGCTGGATGGGAGAGAGAAATCTGAAAGGAGCAAGAAGTGGAGGATCCGGGCTTCATATTATGCTTGATCACATATAGGGCTCTTTGCTGGCTGGCTGTGCAAGGAGGAGAAATATCTTCTCCTATGGGTTACCCACTTTTTGGTGGGTAACAAGAACACACGTCCCATGAATTTTTAACACTCAAACATTGTATGTCCCAATGTGTTTGACACTTAGGATACCAAAAGATGTTAACATTAAAAAAAAATTCAAGACTCTATGTAGATGTGTCCCAACATGTCAATAACTACATCCCGATGTGTGTTTGATGTAGTTCTACTTTCTTGATTTTCGAAAAAAATACATCTTTATGTCTATATTTTGTTTTTGTTGCATTCAACACTTGGGACACCAAAAATTTAAAAATGTTAACATTAAAAAAAATATATCAAAACTATATGTATATGTGTCCCAACATTTCCATAACCGCATCCTGATATGTGTTTGATGTAGTTCCACTTTCTTGATGTTCAAAAAATTTACAAATATGTTCCTGTGTCATGCAGTGTTTTCAAACTGGCCACTTACCAAACTGGGTTTTGGACCAAAACTGGATCAAGCCAGATTCGATGAACTGATTTAAAAAAATACATAAAATGAATAAATTTGAATGAAAAAATTAAATTTAAGATTCCAAACCTTGACTCCAAAACATTGGAGACAAAATAAGCGAAGTTTGCTCATCTATATACCATGCAAGGGTGAATATTTCAAAATGGCCCTGAGTGCAACACATATTAGCAACAAATTAGATAATTAATGAGCCTCTAAATGGCCTTTAGAATCCAAAAGCCATGCTACAAGCTACTGGGCCATTGGCCTGCTACAAATCATTTACCAACATGATTACTCGTCAAACTCATACCAGTACTCATAGCAGGGGCTACATAAACATCATTTGGCTCAGAGTCTCTAGACTCCTTGGATTCATCATCCTTATATCATGGTAGAAAAAGCATAAGATGCCTAACCAATGATTTTGGTTTGAGTGGAGGGTTCATCTCCTCAACCTTATAGTATGGTAGAAAAAGATTAACATGCCTCAACAATGATATTGGTTTGAGTGAAGGGTACATTTTTGTTAAGGTCATGGAAGAGGAGTTCAACAATCAATATCACGAACATTAGAGTAGTTCAACAATAAATACCACCAACATGAAGGTACATAAAAGGCATGGTCCTCCTGATTAAATACCAATCCCATACCCTCATACATGATAGAATTCAATGAAAATGTTGCAATTCTACCAATTCTAAAAGCCTGAAAACTGTCAAGTGTGTTGAATTTTGAGTGGAATATGAAATTCTACTTTCTCCATATGAAGTTCGATAAAGTTGGAGCTGCTCCCAAACATCCTAAAACAATTGATGGTAATTTCAGAATGCAAGTTTCTGTGATTCATAATGTTTCAAGCCCTGATGATGAACCACACTTAGTGGTTTGAAATGTGTCAACCTATAAAAAATTGGAATGTGATTTACCAGAAGAATTCTCTTGAAATTGATGCTAATGTTAAAAATTTAAGTAAAAGGATAAAAAGGAAAGATTGACATTTTTTTTATCTTTCCTTTTTATCCTTTTACTTTAAGAATTTAACATTACCATTGATTGCCAACATTGTGATGGTTTAGGAGTTAGGTTGTTTAGGGTTTAGGGTTTAGTAGTTAGGCTTTTACAGCATGATCGGTTTAGGATGGGATCGGCTGGTTAGGACTGGTTTGGACCAGTTTGTACCAGGTTGGTATGAAACCAGTAAAAACCAGTCCACCAGCTCAGGCTGGTGGCCAGTTTGACCTATAGCCCTGTCCTACTGGTCAGTTTGACCGGTTCTGGTTCAAATCGGGCCAGTGATTAAAGCACCGGGGTGACATTCTCACATTCCCTGTATGTTTCATTTGATTCCTTTCCGATTAATAACAATAGCTTTTTTGAAAATAGAAAAGCAAGACCTCCTCGTAAAGTTCTTTTCTTTAATCGACTGCTGAAATAAGCACAACAAGGTCCCAAAATGGCTCTCCAAAACTGGGCCCGCATAATCTGCCAACCCCAATGCTGACACACCTCAAAATAAGCCTGATATCAGACATGTCTAATCTCAGCACTGGGGCACACTTTGATTTGTCTTCTCAAGGAAGCAAACACGAAGTGTTGATCTCTCTCGAAAGATTTGCTCAAGATGCCTTCATGGAAAGCCCCTTGTCCTACAAATATGGTGTTTAGAAAGGGTGGAAACTCTCAGAGAAAAGCTAACATGAGCTTCAGATATGAAGTGGAGGAATGAGTGCTAACAAGTCCAATGGTGTTTTCTATAGAAAGTACAGGATGACAACTTTTCTTGAATCTTTCTATTGCTGACTTAAAGATATGGTCTTCCTAACTCTATGTTTTTTGCAATCAAAGGATCTCCTTCTATGTCAACTATTAAATCGATTTCTTGATCCATGGAAACCTCCCCTTTCTCTCCAGCTGAGTTGGTTGGATTCTCTTTCCCAAATCTTTTTTGGGTGTAAGTACGTGCTTCCTCAGGGAAATCATATAGGTCAGAAAAGGGCTGGGGTCCATCTTCCTCTGCCTTCTGTTCTATATGTTTGGCTACCAATTGTTTATATTTTTTCCCTCCTGGTGTCTTCTTTGGCTTTCTGCCACCCTGCAGTCATCTTACTAAGCTGCTCAAGATATTTTTTTTTTAACTCAAATAGCATTAAGTTCAATGCCAATAAATAACAAGAGATTGTGTCCATACATTTCCCAAAGTGTTTCATATGTGCAGGAGAGAATGAAATGATCTGATAGATATTATGCCCATAGTGCTTTCTACAAACTTATAATTTCTTTTGCTAGGAGTATCCTTTCTTCCCGTTTTTTGCTTGGAAGCTGCATGTGTTCTTGGCATTTCCTTTATAGGTGATTCAATTATGTATTACAGGGTTTTGAGATCGGGCCTAAGTTTTTTACTTTGAGAAAGTGATTAGGTGTACTGTGTAAGTTCTTACTGAGTTGGGATTTTGATTTCATGGTATTAACACTCCTTTGGGTACTTTTAGCAATTTTGGAGTTGCGTGTGTTTCTAGGAAAATGACACTGAATAATTTGACATGCCTAGCCAGATTCTACAACTTGATTTGGAAATGG
Source organism: Pinus tabuliformis (assembly GCA_031772625.1). Classification (NCBI taxonomy): domain Eukaryota; kingdom Viridiplantae; phylum Streptophyta; class Pinopsida; order Pinales; family Pinaceae; genus Pinus; species Pinus tabuliformis. Next base: position 994,654,704 of record CM062807.1, on the reverse strand, counting down.
GGGAATGGCTAAATATGAAGCTGTAGATTTTTCTGTATGTATATGCCCTACCAACCTTATGTTATATGAGACAAGACAGCCCAACGGGTTATAGCTCAATTGGTTTGAAGTGAATGTTTCAAGGCATATTGCCAAGAGGTCACAGATTCAAATATGGGGGTCCTGTTGGGTCACTAGCTTCAAGGCCTGTGATCAATCTGCTTTCCATTTGAAAATTTCAGGGGAGGAGTGCTCTGCAAGAAAATCATTGCTGACCTTCATGCTGTTGAGCTGATAATAAGTCTTCAGGCTGACCAAACTACACTCTTTCCTTGTAAAAAAGATAGTGAGGCATGATATGTTTTTTCATGTCTACTGACCAATTTCTGGTAATTGATTTGGAAGTAGATACATATGAAGCTGTTAACGCTGCATATACATCTTTTACCATTGTTACATTTTGTGTAGGATATATAAATTATTATGAACATGTGAAAGCATCTTGTCTTTGGGAAAATTACAAGGATTTTAATGTTGGTGATTGCAACTTACTTTCACTGATAAATTATTAAATTGTTTTAATGTTTATCATATAGTTTATCCTTTACTGCATTCTGACTTCTAATTGTTTTCTAGGCCAAAAAGGCAACTTTGTCATTTCCCAGGCCAGAATTCAATGGAAAATTGGTCACGAATATTGGTCCACTTATTTCAGGTGAAGATGACAATTTGCTCAAGGACAAGGATTCTTTAAATGGCACATTTCAATGCAAAATGGAGAATGTGAATGAGGTGGAATTGGACACTAATAGTTCATGCAGACCCATTAAGGATTTCCTTCAACCTGACATTCTCAGAAGCAATACATTTGGTTGCACCGAAATGAATTCCTCCACGACTTCTCTTGAAATCCTTGATACGAAAGAAGCTAGGGATGAGTCTGAAGATCACCATGCTAAAAGAGGACGTTGTAGGATAGATGAAAAGGAAGTTTTCGATTTTTCGAGAGATTTTACTGGGCAAGCTGATTGTGATTATGTTGGAGTCATCACCGAAAACAGATCCAATATTCCTTTTGAAACTAAAGACCATTGCGGAAATTCAGACTGGGATCAATTCAGGGTGCCACCAGGTTTGATTGAGAGATGGGGGGATGCTATGGGTATCCTTTTTAAATATGCTGGTTTTTTTATTGCACCTGTTGACTTATTTTTATAATCTAGTGAGCTTTGTTTTATCCACTAACCATTTTGGCTAACAATTAGTGAGCATGCCTATATCCTACCATTTTGAAGACCCTTAATCAGTTAAGATATTGTTTTTCCTAATTCAAAACGTTGTTGCTGTTTTACTAAAAGCTATGGCCGCTATGTCAAGGGTACTGGTTCACTTCTTGCTACTTCCAAGGTAGGAATGCAAGTTTTTATGAATTCCTAAGATATCTCCTGTCAGGTGTTTATTGCATGGTCAGTTATAAAACTGTTAGGAAAAAAGTCTCTTCCAAAATTCTTTTCTTTTAAAAAATTTTGGACATGATTTCATCGGCAAAGTAGTTATTTATTTATTCTACTTTCTGATTTCTGAATTTTCTTTGTTTTTATGAATTAATATCTTGACCATTCTTCTGATATATTTCTCTCTTATTGACCATATAGCTGAGGAAAATATTTGGATTTAACAAATACCCTTCAAATTTGTTTGAAAGCATATTATCATATAAAGTGGTGGCTCTATCTTAGCACATGGGTACTTGGTAAATTGTAACAAAGCCGTTGAAAGAAGATTGACATTTTGAAGAAGTGATATCTCCCAGAGATATCAAGCCAATGATTAAACTCCCATCACATTTCAACTATATCAATAATGGTAGCTAGTTAGCTATCTCTATGACAAGATATTGCCTGTCTTCTCTTTAATTAAGCTGGCGTTTTACAGTTGAGCAATGCTGCTATAGAGTTATCAACATTTTAGATCAATCCCACTGTCCCCTGTTAAATTTAGAAGGACCCATTTGATTCGCATCATGGAAAATCGTAGTCGCCCTTGGCCTAGTGATAATTTATTATTTGGTTATTGTGTATGTTCTTTCAGATGTCACCATATGTTGTGGCATCAAGAAAATGCGAGATACATATTTGAAACATTCAGTAGAATCATATGGTGGGGAGAGCATCCTAGTCTAGTCCCAGCCCCTGGGGACTTAATGTGTTTATATGGTTCAGTCTCTGAAACCTTGGATTAGGGATGGTGTGTAATAAATACATGAATAATTGATTTTAACTCACAAAAGTATGTGAAGGGTCATGTGAGGGAAAATTGAGGATATGATACATATATATCTCTCTTTTAGTGTCTCTCCTTTGTCTTTTTCCATAATCTCTATATTATAATTAAACACGGTATCAGAGGCATGGTGATTGTGGCGTAGGGCAACTTGAAAGTCATATCAAGAGAAGGTTTGGCACAAACCTGGAGAAAGAGACAAGTTCAACTTGAAGATGAGGCAATTTAAAGATCTAATCAGTTCCAGTGCTCCTGTATGATTGCAACCCGATTATCTGTTTCCTCGTATGTCTGTGACCAGGTTACATCAAATCAATGGCTAAATAATAAAAAAGATAATTCATATGACAGACCTGAAATTATTTATTGCAATTTGTATAACGCTTTGTAGGATAGCATCACATGATGGGGTTTATTGCGATTAGCGTTGAGATTTGTTAAAATTAGCAGCTAGGGCCAAAATCCATGTGGGTCATCTTATTTATGGCAGCTGATATTTTTCTTGGATCCCTCTCATCGAGAGGTGTAGGATTGATCTAAAGATCATCCGATTCCGATAAGTATTCATGGAGTTATGAATTTATTTGCGTTATAAGACAATTCGTCAAGGTCGGCAAGCAACCAATTAAACCCCACACCTGCTCAACATTTTAGTATAAATAGAGGTGGCCTTCAAGTTATTTCAACACGCTTGGGATCTCTTCCTCTCTCTACTTGTCTTTGGGTTTTAGTAGGAGGAGAGATCCTAAGGGATAACACTGCCTTGATCCAGAGGGCAGAAAGCCGGAACTGCCGGAAAAGCCAGAACCGCTGGAAAAGTCGGAATTGCCGGAAAAGCCAGAACCGCTGGAAAATCTGGAACTGCCGGAAAAGCTAGAAAAGCCGGAACTGCTGGAAAAGCCAGAACTGTTGGAAAAGCCGGAACTGTTGGAAAAGCCGGAGCTGCCGAAAAAGACAAAACTGTTAGAAAAGCCAGAAAAGCCGGAAAAGCTGGAACTGTTGGAAAAGCCGGAACTGCTGGAAAAGACGGAACTGCTAGAACTGCTGGGAATTGCCGGGAATAGCCGGAACTGCCGGGAACAGTCAGAATTGCCAGAACTGCCAGAACAGCCGGAGCATCTGTCTCCGAAGGAGAGCAGCATGCAAGGGACAACTAACTAACATTGGGACAGTTGTATGGTACTTAGCAGCAAATACACCAAGCATGCAATGTTACAGCTAGCATGCAAGGGACAACTAGCATGCAACAACAAGCATGCTAAGGACAACAAGCATGGTAGAGACAACAAGCAAGCAAGGCACAACAAGCAAGCAAGGTGCATCGAACACATAGGTTAGGGTGGCAACATGGTGCAGCAATGGCACATAATGCAGTACAATGATGGGTACAGTCATGATTAATGAAGCGTGATGAGATGCAACATAGTAATGATGGGTGCAGCATGGTGCAGTGCAGTGAGGTGCAACATGATGACGAAATGCAGCACAATGATAGGTGAAGGAGTCACCTTGGAGAATTAGTTGAAGCAGCATGTCTTCAACTGATCTCATGTATCATCTTCTTAGAGATGATCTATGCTCTTATATAGATAAGTCAAAGTGTTGACTTCTGTTGTAAACGTACTATCTCTCTCTCTCTCTGCTGAACTATTGAAGTACATATAAGAAGAATTGATCAAGGGTTTCCCCACATTGGGGTTTGTCCTTGGCTAGTGCCACATCTTGTGTCCTCTTGTCTTGGCTTCTCTTCTGCGATTTATGTTTATGTTTTATCTGCAGTTTACTTTAATGCTGATGTGATTGCTAATTTGGAAAATATATGGAGCTAACTGTGAAAATTGAAATAAATTGCTCTAAGCATAGAACATACCTAAAATTAACATGGTATCAGAGCCGAGGTGAAGGCAATGCCCAAGCAAGAATGAAAGAGTAATCACCGAAGACGGTTGGGAAAGAAAAGGATCAATGGATTCCTCATCCCTCTTCAAATTCACCAAGGGTGAAGTCAAAGCAGAGAATATTATCAGAATGGCGCAGCGGAATATGGTCTACCTAAAGATCACTTCATTGGAAGACCGGATCTTAGGGTGGAAGGAAAGGCAAATAACTAGTTCGACCATTATGCGAAGGAGTGTCCAAATGGCAGGGACACATCACTTGATGATGATAACAATCATTCCAGGGACATCTTCAATGATCAAAGGAATGACAGGTAATGCAGGTCATCAAGGAAATGGCCTACTCTTCAAAGAAAGCAAGGAACCCCAGGTATGAAGAATCAAATGTTGTTTCTGATAAGATAAAGAAGTGTTATCTTGTATTGGCCCTCTCCTTTGGACTCTTTGGGAATTTGGCTTATAGATTGTAGTGCTTCAAGGCACTTCATTGGATAGATGGGTGCACTCTCTAATTTGGTAGAGATGGAAATAATCGTGGGATTATACTTGGAGCCGATGCCACCTATCCCGGAAAGGGTGTAGGGAATGTTAACTCTCAATTGATGAAGGGTAATTCAATTCATTTACAGAATCTCTTTTATGTACCTAATCGCAAGAAGAACCTAGTGTCCATCTCAGAAATGGAAGTCAAAGGTTTCAGGGTGGCATTCATCAGTGGAAAGGTATGTGTTAAAAAAAATAATTTTCAAAGATGCTTTTTCTCATGGGTTCAGGGTTGGCAATTTGTATCAAGTTGCACGATGGTCCATTGGTGATCATGTCAATTGACATATCACATCTATAACACCGGAGGTCTACCTATGGGGCCGTACTTGATGTGAGTCAAATGGTGATAGGGATGTTTTAATTCAAGTAGAGCATGAAGGTACATGTCTGAGATGTACCGAAGGAAAATCTTATAAGGAAACCATTCCCCTCATGCAGCAGGTCCACAGGTTTGGAACAACCTGAGGAGTTTGAGATTCATGATCGGGAATCTCATGTATACAGGTGGAAGAAAGCCCTCTATGGCTTGAAGCAAAACACCCCGAGCGTAGTATGAGAGGATTGATAGCTGTCTGATGAAGCTGAGATTCACTAGGAGTGAAACCGATCCAAACCATTACCCGAAGGTTGTCGATGATAGACCTCTCATACCGACACCTTATGAGGACGACCTATTTCTGACAGATGCAGACCCTCTCATTTGCAGAAGTAAGAGGGAGTTGGATTCTGGATGTGGAATGATAAACTGCAAGCCTGTGACTACCTCGAGGATCTTAACTTTCAGAAGTTACATGGTAGTGATGTCGGACCAGATTTCGGAAATGCCTTTGAGTTTCATAAACTAATTCGCGTTGATGTTCTTGGTGAACTTCCGTCTGGACTTATGTTTTGCAGTTAGCATGCTGAGCTCATATTTGGTTGAGCCCCACTGGATTGGTGCCAAGAATCTTTTGAGATATCTTTGGGGCACAATCTCTCATGGATTGAGATACACTGCTGGAAATATGAAACTGCATGATTATTCGAATGCTGACTGGGCAGGTAGTGTGGAGGATCACTAGAGCACTTCTCAGTGCTGGTTCTCTTTGGATTCTGCTTCGATATCATGGATGAGTATGAAGCAGAAGTCGATTGCTATAAGCACCGTCGAGACCGAATACATAGCTATGAGTATGATCTCGTGTGAAGCTGCATGGTTGCAGAAGCTATTAAGTGAGCTGTTTGTACACATGATGAATATCACTGTGATTCTCTGTGACAACTAGAGGGGGATTCGATTATTGAGGAATCCCGTATTCGATGATTGCTCCAATAGATAGACATCAGATACTGCCTTATCTGCGATATGGTAAGTCGATGAGCGAGGAGGCTCCATTGCATTGAGACTGATGTACAGGTCGCAGACATTTTGTCAAAGCCCTAGGGAAAGGTCAAATCTGTGACTTTCCCAAACGACTTGGTGTCGTTGAAAGACCTTCTTATAAGGGTCCTGCATGTTGCATGCATTGAGCTCTAGGAGCTCTGGGGGGCTTGGGGTACTTACTGGAGCAACATATGACCACAGGGTGACTCACTGTCCCCTGGTGGTGTGCTATGAACAGGATGATTAGTTCTTCTGTGGGTCGGGATGATTAGTTCTCCCGTGGCAATTGTGGAACGGGATGATTAGTTCTCCCGTGGCAACTGTGGAACAAGATGATTAGTTCTCCTGTGGGCCAGGATGATTTGTTCTTCGTGGCGACTATGGAACAAGATGATTAGTTCTCCTATGGGCCAGGATGATTTGTTCTCCGTGGCGACTGTGGAACAGGATGATTAGTTCTCCTGTGGGCCAAGATGATTAGTTCTCTGTGGCATCCACTGACAGGATGATTTGTTCTCCTGTGGACAGGATGATTAGTTCTCCTGTCAAGGCATCCTTCCCATGCAGTCTAGGACTCATGGGCAGTACCTCTCATCTGATCAATGAGTAGGGAAATGAGGATAGGGACCATAGTAGTACTATTTATGGACGCATCGCTGTATCTACCGTACTCCCTATGCTAGGACGACCTCCATTAATCTGGGATCAGTATGAGTGGTTTGAGACACTCTCTTGTGAAATTGATCTGGGATCAATATGAGTGGTTTGAGACACTCTCTTGTGATATTGATCTGGGATCAATAAAACTGACTTCGGGTCAGTAAGAGTGATGTGCCACACTCTCTTAAGATGAAATTGACTTCGGGTCAGAAGAGAATGGTATGAGACATTCTCGATCAATTCTTCTTCTTCATGGTTTAGCAGAGCAGAGCTTAGCAGATTAGAGCAGAGCAGAGCAGTGCAGGGCACTGATGGCAGAGATAGTACAGTTGGACATATGGATCAACAGATGGAGTTCTCCCTAGTTGAGTGGGAGTGTTAAAATTGGAAACTAGGGCCAAACTCCATGTGGGTCATCTTATTTATGGCAATTGATATTTTTCTTGGATCCCTCTCATCGAGAGGTGTAGGATTGATCTAAAGATCATCCGATTCTGATAAGTATTCATGGAGTTATGAATTTATTTGCATTATAAGACAAATCGTCAAGGTCAGTGAGCAACCAAATAAACCCCACATGTGCTCAACATTTTAGTATAAATAGAGGTGGCCTTCAAGTCATTTCAACACACTTGGGATCTCTTCCTCTCTCTACTTGTCTTTGGGTTTTAGTAGGAGGAGAGATCCTAAGGGATAACGCTACCCTAATCCAGAGTGCGAACTGCTGGAACTGCCAGAAAAGCCAAAACTGCTAGAAAAGCCGGAACTGCCGGAGCTACTGGAAAAGGCGAAAAAGGCAAAAAAGCTGAAACTACCAGAACCACTAGAAAAGCCGGAAAAGCCGGAACTGTCGAAAAAGCCGAAACTGCTGGAAAAGCCGGAACTGCCAAAAAAGCTGAAACTGCTGGAAAAGCCGGAAAAAGCCGGAAAAGTCGGAACTGCCAGAATTGCCGGAACTGTCGGGAACAGCTAGAACTGCCAGAACTGCCGGAACAGTCAGAGCATTTGTCTCCGAAGGAGAGCAACATGCAAGGGACAATTAACTAACATTGGGACAATTGTATGGTACTTAGCAGCAAATACACCAAGCATGCAATGTTACAGCTAGCATGCAAGGGACAACTAGCATGCAACAAAAAACATGCTAGGGACAACGAGAAAGCAAGGGACAACGAGCAAGCAAGGTGCAACCAACACATAGGTCAGGATGGCAACATGGTGCAACAATGGCACATAATGCAGTACAGTGATGGGTACAGTCATGATTAATGAAGCATGATGAGATGCACCATAGTAATGATGGGTGCAACATGGTGCAGCGCAGTGAGGTGCAACAAGATGACGAAATGCAGTGCAACGATTGGTGGAGTCACCTTGGAGAATTAGTTGAAGCAGCATGTCATCAACTGATCTCATGTATCATCTTCTTAGAGATGATCTATGCTCTTATCTAGATAAGTCAAAGTGTTAACTTCTGTTGTAAATGTACTATCTCTCTCTCTCCGCTGAACTATTGAAGAACATATAAAAAGAATTGATCAAGGGTTTCCCCACATTGGGGTTTGTCCCTGGCTAGCACCACATCTTGTGTCCTCTTGTCTTGGCTTGTCTTCCGCGCTTTATGTTTATGTTCTATCTGCAGTTTACTTTAATGTTGATGTGATTGCTAATCTGGAAAAGATATGGAGCTAACTGTGAAAATTGAAATAAATTGCTCTAAGCATAGAACATACCTAAAATTAACAAGATTTGTATTCATTTTTACCCGTCAAACATTTTTTTTGATGTTTTGGGTCTCTATGTTACCCATCAAAAAATGTGGTTTGAAATTGTGCACTTCAACACTGAAGTTTTGATAAGAAATTGACCCTTCAATGATGAAGCTTTGAATGGAAATTTACCTTTCAATAATGAAGTTAAGATTTTTAACCTTCAAATTCACAAAGTCTTCTGCAAAAGAGAAAAGACAAAATGACCATAATAGTAGAACATTTCAAAGTGTTAAATTCTAAACCTGGTAACTTGGCTAACTTATTTCCTAGCAGATTATCTCAGATCTACTAAATAAAAACACAACTAGGATCTTAACCTAAACAAAAATATTCAGCGGAAGCAAATAACACAACCAACTCAATCACATAAGCACACAAATATTCTTCCCAATCAACAGTGCTTCATTAAAAATAACTTTAGAACCTACTGGGGCTCCCTTACTAGGGAAATGTCCAAATGAGGAAGTTACATGCACGACAATGAACTTGGATTTGATCTAGCTGATCAAGCCCTAGGTTTGTCCTTTGATTTGCTCTGGTGGATCTGGATCTCCCTTCCTACCTTGCACCTTCCTTGGACCCAACAAACCTGAATGGGAGTTCATTTCCACCCAACCACTGAGATCTCATTCTCACTGTCTTATGCTCAAGATGTATTGTGTGTCTTCTCCCTTGGCCTAACCTTTCTTTTATAAGCTTGAGTTATGACCGAATCCACAAGCCTAATATCCAAAGTGATTAATGGTTGAAATTGGAGATTAGATCTTACCTCACTTGAGATCGATGGTCGCTGTTGATATAATACACTAATGTAAAAACATTTGCATTTCATTAGATTAACTCACTTTTTTCTTATAAAGGAAATTACTTTAATCACTAAAGTAATTGCTAATGTTAAGGGTGTATTAGGCAACTTCTACAAGCCTACACTTAAGCTTGTGCAAAACCAAGTCACATGACACAAGGACACATGACATGAAGGACATGAAAATACGAGAATCCAACACATGACATGGAAAACCCCCAGAACATGACACAAAGGACACGTTTTATATATATGTGTGTGTGTGTGTGTATTAAAAAAATAATAAATATTAGATAAAATTTCATTCACTTTAGAATCTAAAACATGTACTTGATGATGATACAAATTTAATCATATATTATCTATGAAAGCAGATTCGTTGAAATGGGCCGACGTGTCGTGAATTCGGCGAATCCGACATGATTCGTGCCAAATTGTGTCTGGAAATTGGGACACGAATCCGGAAAAGACGGCTGTGCTGCATAAAAAACGGGTGACTTGCTGTTCTTTTATTTCATTTTCACTTCTCTCTTTTGCTGTGGGTTTGTTGTGAGGGGTTTGAAGCAAGGAGCAAAGGGTGTGGGAGCGTTTTCAAGGAGATTCAAGCAACAGGTAAGTGCGTTTCCTCTCTATGTTTTTTTGCATTTTTATTACAACAGTTTGCATATGCATTTCTTTTACAAATTTGTGCATTTTTGGTTTATCTTTTTTACAGTATTCATGGCTCAATCAAAGGCAGTAGGGAAGGGGCAAAGAAAGGGGAAGAATGTCCCCATTGGAGATGCCCCTCCTCCCCCAATTTCATTAGAGCCTGCTGCAAGTATTCCCTCTATTGCAAGTAATGTTGAAGGAAGACCTCCTCAATGTAACATTGAGAAATATCCCTTGTGGAAATATATCACAAGAGAGCAAGGGCCAAGCAACAAGGTGAAGGGAGGAGGCAATGTAAATTGGAGATGCAACTTTTGCAACAATACTTTCATGAGCACATATTTGTGTGAAAGGCCATTTGTTGGCTTTACCAAGTTGTGGAGTTGGGGCTTGTACAAAAGTGGATTTACCAAAGAGGAGAGAAATGGAAAGAGAGTCCAATGTTGGTATGGAAAATGTGGCTGCAAAATAAAAAAAACCAAGAATGATGACCCCCTTCCATTTTTGAGGAAAGACAGTGACAAATTCCCATTTGAGAGTTCTAGTGGGGGACAAGCAACAAAAAGAAAGGCAATTTCACTTGGTCCTGTGGACATGATTTTTCAAAAGGAGAAACTAGAAAAGCTTGATCTCACCATTGCCCTTTTTTCTATCAAAACTTCATATCCTTTAATGTTCCACGCTCACCTCTATTTATTGAGATGTGTCAAGCTCTAACTCAAGGGGCTTCATTAGGTTATGTGCTTCCTGGTTCAGAGAAGTTTCGAACCACATTGTTGACAAAGGCAAAAAAAGAGGTGAAAAAAATGCTTGAGCCTATTAAAGCATCATGGCCAACATATGGGGTTAGCATTGTTTCTGATGGATGGACAGATCCAACACGACACCCACTCATCAAATTTATGGTGTCTTCCTTGAATGGTCCAGTTTTCTTGAAAGCAATGGATACACTTGGAGAATACAAGGGTGCACAATATATGGGTGAGTTGTTTATTAAAGTTATTGAAGATGTAGGTTTTGATTCTTGTGTGAAAATCATTACAGATAATGCACCTGGCTAAATATCCACAAGTGTTTTAGACACCTTGCATTGTCCATTCATTGAACTTAGCACTAAAATCCATTGCTTCTGATGTGCTTTGGATTGGTAACATTATTGAGGATGCACGACATATCCGTAACTTTGTACAAAATCATACAAATGCCCTCACTATCTACAAGGAGTACAACAATCTATCATTGTTGAAGATTGCGGATACACAGTTTACCTCGTCATTCATCATGTTGAAGAGGTTGAGGGAGGTCAAGACCGCTCTTGGGGCCATGGTTATTTCGGAATTTTGGTCTTTTTGAAGAAAGACAGATCAAGTAGCCTCTAAAAGAGTGAAGGACACAGTGCTAGATGATGGTTGGTGGGCGAGGGTAGATCTACTTATTCAAATCATTGACCCTATCATTTCTTTGCTTCGATTTGCAGATACAAACCAACCCATCCTAGGAGAGGTTGATGAGAGACAGGATTCCATGATTGAGTTTGTGAGGAGCATTATTTTACAGAGTGAGTGCCCCGAATATGAGACATAACACTATATAGGATATTCTTGTGAGCATATGGGACAAGGATTGCACACCTTTACATTGTTTGGCTCACTCATTTAACCCAAAATACTACAACCATGAGTGGCTGAATGTTAGACTTTCCCGCAAATTCCCTCCTCACGTGGATGGTGAAATCTCATAGGGGAGGAAAGATGCATTCAGGCGGGTTTTTCAGGATAAAGCATTGCTTGATGAGGTGGAGGATGCCTTTGCAGAGTTTTCCACTGGCACTGGTCAATTTGCAGGATATGATTTGATTAGAGACAAGGGGCCTAAGAAGCCCTATTCTTTGTAGGCAAATCATGGGGCAACAAGCCCTCCTCTACAACAGTTAGCCATGAGGCTCCTCTCTCAGGTGACCTCATCCTCTTGTTGCGAGAGGAATTGGAGCACATATGGAAATTTGTATAGTGTTAAGAAGAGAAGGCTTGAGAAGTCCAGGGTAGAGACAATGGTGTATGTGCACAGCAACCTTCGTCTTATTTACAGGCAAAGGGAAGAGTGGTTGAAGGGAAAGACAAAGATGTGGGATGTCTTTCCTAATGATATGGGTCTGGACAATAGTGTTGAGTTGGCATTGGCCAACATGGATCTCAATGATCCAGTGCTAGAGCCTGTCAGATTTGATGATGGTGATACTGTAGAGGGGTCATCCTCCACACCCGCAGATGTAGAGATGATTTTGGAGACAGGGGAGGAGGATGCAATAGAGGAGAGCAGTTGTGACCATGATGATGAGGACAATGATGCTGATTTTGATGACGACTATGAGGATTGATGACTCATGAGTCATGAGCTACCTATTGCCTTGAGGCTTGTATACTTGTAGTTGTTTTGCATTTTCTATTTCTATTTGCCGTTGGCATTGCACTACCTATGTAACACATTTTGATTTTGATGACTTAATGAGAAAACTACAACTGTCAGTATCTTTATCTTACTCTCTTGTCTTTCTTCTATTGGATCATTGATGAATTGAATATGTATTATGAATACAGAATTTATCATTTATCATTTATGTGACATGTCACAAATTACAATTGTATTTGAATTTTGTATGTACTATGCATAATGTTACTAACTTACTTTGTAAACCGTAAAACTTACATCTAGATGGAGATCTATGTTTGAAATCAATGAATTTGTATCATGAATGAAAATTTGTGTAAGAAATATCTAGATTTTAATATATATATATATATATATATAACTTATCCAAACATGTCTTGTTTCGAGGGGTCAATGTGTTCGTATCCGACACTAGAATCCCCGTATCCGTCGAATCCCAAATCTACGTGTCAGGTGACTTAGTATATCATACATACAATAATGATTCATCAATGATACAACTAGTGCTTTCTACTGCATCAATGACGACAAATTGACAAACACAAGAAATTAACCATAAACTACAATTTTCTTATTAAGTCATCAAAACCAAAATGTATTATATGGATACTAAGTCTTGACTCACTGAGCCATAGATACTATATGTGGGAATGCTAATGGAAAATAGCAAATACAAAATAGGATAGATACTAGAACTGTAAATCAGGATGGGAGAATCTCATAGGTTATAGTGTTGATTTTCAATAGTCCTCTAAACTAATAATTATTTCTTATGATTTCCCTTAGATTGATATTTTCTTACATTTATTAGTCATTATAAAGCAATCACACAAAGAAATTCAATAGTAAAACAAAAATGCTAGAGGATCATAAAGAGACAACCACACAAGGACACAAGAATTTACCCTGGGAACACCCACATGGGGGAAAACCCAACAACATTTTCCTTAGAAAAATGATCAAGTTCAACAGAGATACATCAGTCCAACAAGATAGCTGGGTCAAACCTAGGCCAAAAAACCTCCTAGTCAAATCAAGGTCTGCCCAATAAATTTTGTATGATCCGCTCTCCTAGGGTAGAACTTCGACCTCCTCTTTCATTCATAAATTCAGTACTGCAACTCTGTTTCACCTCAAAAATTCTTATGCTTTGCCTTAGCTCGGCCTGCCTCAGAATATACTCGGTCTGCTTCAGAAGATACTCTAAGTTCATCTTGTAACCACCCTTCTTCCTTGTTTAAAGAAAAACCTTTTGTCGCATGGTTAAACATAAGAGATCCTTTTTCTTGATGAAGATCCAAATTGCTATTGGAGGAGGTCAAATCACTCTTATATCTTTCTTGCTGGCTGAATGGGTGCCATGGAGGGTTGCATTGACTTGACTAGGAGGAGGCCAACATGTCTTCTTTTGGAGCCACTAAATTCATTTTTTTTTTCTTTTTCAAATGACATGAAGAACATGCATTTTTACATTTTTCTTTTAACAAAGATAGAATGATGAACATGCTTTATGGAATACATAAACGATTACAATATTAATTATGAAGACCGACCATAGCCACAAAATTCAATACTCCCTCTTAGCTAGGAAGGTATTTATAATGACTATCCACATGTTCTCATGTTGACAGATTTATCTAAGAAAAGGTTATAACAAATCCAAGTACAATAATTGGGTCAACAATTGTGACACATGGTAAAACAAGTTACCATAATCGGGTTAACAACTATGACACATGTTAAGTCACTGGCATCAACCAATTACCATAATCAGGTCAAACATCTTTGACACATGGTAAGTCAACAACATCAACACGGTACCATCATTTAGGTCAATACCTTAGACCTATGGTGTATGTTCACCATAATTCGGGTTGGTACTTCAAATACATGGTACATCCATTGTGAAATTTCCTTGAATGCACCAACTGGAAATTATTCTCCTGATTGATTAGCATTTTATTTGCTTACGACAAATAGAAAATAACTCACTGATGCATTCTTCAGAAATTAAATACGTTGCAGAAGTAAAATAAGGCATTGAGAAATATATGCACACCCATAATTATTTGACACAATTATTTTGGACTAAAAGTCCCTGGAAAAACCCTGAAGGGAAAACCGGCGCAACAAATGAAGATTTATTTTATTATTATGCAACAAATTTGAGAGTACAATAATCTGGATGCCCAACTGACAATCCTTTGACAAATATACTGGCAAACTAATGTTGAGATCCTAGATCTCCTTTGCAAAACAACTCGGCCTCCTTTACCCTAATTGAACCCCTCATTGGCTACTCACATTGTAGCTTGGAACTTGCACTGCTGGCTCTGGATAACTCACACTTCTTGGAAATTGGCTCCAATTGAGCTATCCTGCCTTTGGAAATGACTCGCTTTGCCTCCTAGAAGCTAATCTAGCCTTCGACAATTGAATCCACTCTCTTCTGGCAACTCGCTCAAGGGTTTCTAACTATTCACACTATCTTCCGCGACCCTTTCTGTAGATAATTTGACCTCCTATCTCCTGCCACTCTGGCATTGAAGAAACACTAGAAAACTCTCTTGAATCCTGCTCCCAAATTTCTGCTGCTCCATCTCTCTGATGGTCTCCCTTTAGCTCAAACTGCGTCCTCACTGAAGTTATGAATTGGGTAGCTCGATTTGCCTTGCTTGCTTGCTCTCAATTGTGTCTATCTCCATCCCATCGACTTGCTCTTATAATTTCTCGCTGGAGCATCAACGACCAAGATCTAATCATGATCGATGGCTAAGATCAATTTGACTCCATCAATACACTTTTTTGGAAGTCTCTAGAGCAAAAGTCGATTTCCTCAATTAATACACATTAATTAATCAATTTTCCTAAGTTCGACTTAAGAAATTTTTAATTATTGATCAATTAATTTAATTGAGAGGTTTCTAAGTGTTTTCTCTCGAAACCTTTTTTGGGTTTTGGAGATCTTTGTTCCTTAGCCTCTTTGACACCTTAGAGACTAGAACCCCTGTCGATGTTACCCCAAATCCATAAACTAAAACTCTCTCTTAGCAAGGAAGGTGTTCTCTCTTCATCATACTCCTAAATATCCTGTAGCTGGACTGGACACACCGCTGATGTCTGACATCTGTTTCACCTCCTTTCTTCACATATCATATTGATCTGAGTCCCTGTCATTGGAAATCACTGTGAAGAAGTCAACTGGAAAACATTGTCCATCAAATGCTGCGCATACTCTGATCCTCCTCACACTGCCACTGCCACTGCTCAGCTGCTAACACTGCACTGTCGCTGCCACTGCTCAGCTTCTAACATTGCACTGCTGCTGCAACTGCTGCAATAGTGAGTTTGACCACACCTGATCTCCCTCTGAACAAGAACTGAGAAATCTCCTCCAACAAATCAACTCGACCTCCTCCCTGCTACTCGCACTACTGTAACTGGACCGTGCAAAACTGTTACTAGGAAACTTTTTCTATCTCTAGATACTCTCTCCAGAACCTTTTGGCTACTCACATTCTTGCCTATAACATGCACTGACCAACTGGATTGCATATCACTGCCATTGGGAAACTCGTTCTTGCCTTTGGAAGTCCTCTAGAATTCACACTGCCTTATATTGCTCATTGAGACAACTCACATTTCCTCCAGATTACCTCCCTAAATTGAAAATAGAACTGCTGCCTTTGAACATGCACTGGCTGATCTGGAAACCTTCGATCTTGTTTTGTTGGAAATCTCAGCCTCCCTTCTTGACTAGAATGCTAGAAACCTTCTCTGGTTGGAAACCCCTTCCAGGATTGCTGAAATGGTTTCTTTTTACAATTACCGGAGAGAGAGACAATTGCAGATATATGTATTCAAAATTTAAGAGCATTCCCACAACATTCAAGAAACAACACATGAAGATGCTAGATTTAAGTGGAAATCCGTAAGGAAGAAAACCATGAATTTTTGGCTGAAAGTGATGTGAAGGCAAGCTCCTTCCCAATCACATCATATTTTTGTAGGCTCCAACCTACAATAGGTTGCCACCTCAAGGATGCTCCAACTCCCACAAAGTTTTCTGCAGGTTACAACCCACAGGAGGCTCCTACCTCAACAAGCTACAACCTGTTCTTTATCAAGTTACAACTTGAAAGGAGACTGCGATCTCCCAATGACAAAGCAAAGTCAAGTTTTTTGGTTACCTGATATCAATTTCTGCCCTCAAGTCTGCTGCTCATCTTATCTGCTTCTCTTCTTCAGTTTTGTTCCTTTTCAACTACTTTTCTCTTCTTCTTGTAATCATAATGCCACACATGAATTCTCTCATACACACTTTTTCACATCCCAAAAGTTCTCTTCTCATTCAACAATGTATCTTTTATAAGCATAACTTACTGACTATTTGTATTCTATGTAGGAATATGAAATGAGGAGTCGTCTCTTGGTCTTCTAAAGCTGTTCACAATCTGTGTTTTCATTTTCAAATCTGGAAAACATAATTTTGTAATATAAAATAGAGCTGAAATAATATAGCTCAATAGTAATGATTGCAAGAGACAAATCAGATTTGTATTAGCTACATTTTCCAAACTTGTACCATACATTTTTCCTGTCTAATGAAAGCATACATTTTTCCAGCTTGTGTGTTAATATATTATGTGCCATTTTACATCAAAATAGCCAATCAACATATTTAATAACATTTAGCTTTCACAATGATCATCATAGTTAACAATGATCAACTTTGCACTTCACATCACTTTCAGCTTTTGCACTTCAAGCAGTCTTGTAGCCATAGCCATCTAACATTCAACATAAATCAGCCGTAGCATAGTATCATCAACATGATCATTTGACATCAATGTCAACATTACCAACAATTACTGTGACCTCTTCAATGCAATGGATATCTTGATCTCCAAGACTTCTCATCGTTTTCCTTTATAATCTCTCGTTGAGAATTTAGTGGCCAAGACCTAGATCTGAAATGATCTAATCGATGACTAAGATCACTTGGAATCTTTATTAGAAGTCTCTAGAGGAAAATCGACTATGTCTCAATTATTATGAATTAATTAATCTATTTCCCGATGTTAAACTTCGGAGAAAAATTAAAAATCGATTAATTAATTTAATTAAGACATTTTGACCTTATAAAATAATCTGGGCTTGGAGATATTTTCCGCTCTTGTGTTCCTAGCCTCATTGACACCACCCGAGGCTAGAACACCTGGCCGAACTACATCAACCAACACCCTTGTCATCTTGAGACAAAGTAAGGGGTTGTTAATTTGCATTCAATCATTCTCTCAATCGACCTTGAAGGTACCGAGGAGGTTCTATCACATGCATCTCTAGTTTTCGGTGGAATTCAACCCCTGTCACACCACTTGAATACAATGTTGAAATCTCTGAATCTAACACATTAGAGATTCCTATTGCATTATCTGGTTTATTTCTCCTACTTGTTTATTCCTTTAACAAGTTATTTATGCATATAAATATCGAAAATAAACGCAAATGCAACCCTCACTCATATACAGATCATCAACTAAAATAATAGACAAACACACAAGGGACACCGTTATTTTTGGACAATCTTCCCCTGAAAAACCCAACTTGGTAAAACCGATGGAGCAGTTTTGAGGGTTTTATTATTAAGAAAATTTCTTGAGTACAACTAGGGTGCCAAACTGGCTCACCCAATCGAGATTTCTACATGGCAGTAATACCTCTTCTCGGAAGCAAATATTCAGCTTCTTCAGCACTAGTCTGCCCAACGAAAATCCTTCCACCGCTTCTCCAAGGCTCTGCGTCAGCCTTGCTAGCCTCTGCGTAGCTCTGGAACCCCCTGTGTCAGCCCTCTGGCCTTCTGCGTCACCCACACAGGCCCCTCAGCCTCTGCGTAGTCTCTAGCTGCCTCTATGTGGTTCCTGTTGCCTCTGTGTAGCCTCCTCAGTCATTGCGCTAGTCCTCTGGCATTATCTCTGCCTCTCTGCTATGTATTCTCTGCCCCTCGCTGCAACTCAGATCACTTGTTCGAATTTTTTTAGCAAACTCTGTTCTAGAAAATCGAACTGACTGATAATCTTGGTGTGTCTCCAACTGACCTTCAAGCCTCCTCTTATACTTTTCCTGTTGAGTCTTCAACGACCGAGATTAAGTCTCTAATCAACGACTAAGATTAGATTTGGCTTGATCCATGTCATTTAGAACATTCTCACCCAATTTTATATTAATACCCATTAATATTTTAATTTTCCTAAGTTTAGAGTCTAGACTTAGGAACTCCATTAAAAATTTTAATTATTTTAATATCTCTCTAACTGAGTGGAATTTCCCCAAACCATTTTTGGGTCTTGGAGATCTCATGTGCTAGCCTCTCCACCAACTTTCATGGCTAGAGCACATCTGATGCTACCACAAATCAACATACAATGGAACAAAGGCATTAATATATCCACTTTCTAACATTTTCATCCATTGTCTAAATGGTGGTGGGTGGCTTGGTGCAAGGAAAGGTATTTTTATTAACCAACACTTGCTTTGAGAAAGGTTTCTGAGCCAATCATTGACTTATTGCACGATGTTATTTTTTGCCGCTTCATTAAATAATAAGCACCATGCAGTAAGCCAATCACTGGCTTACTACCTTTCCATCTTATCTGTTGAATACCACGTTATTCTCATCCATTAGATAAGATGCAAAGGAAATGAGCCAATCATTGGCTTACTACATGGCGGTTATTGTTTGTGGCTTCCAGATCACTTGTTTATTCGTAAACTAAATCTGTAGTATGTACTTGAGATTTGGAAATGACATCCCAACTCCAATGAACCAACACATATCATATCTGGCCTACAAGTAAATACTAACATTTTTTGAAAATTATAGTTATTACCACTCCTTTCAGTAGGGTTGTTGAAGATACATGCAACCTACTAGGTCGACACACCTAGAACAAAGGCCCACTGTCACCTCGCCCTAAGTCTCCACTTTTAAGCCCAACTCCTACCAAAATGGTTATGGGAGGCTTTCTTTGGGTGATGTTGATTTGGGGTAGCATCAGATGTGCTCTAGCCACGAAATTTGGTGGAGAGGTTAAGGCACATGAGATCTCCAATACCCAGAAAGGGTTTGGGCAGATTCTAAATAGTTTGGGAGATATTAAAATAATTAATATTTTTAATGGAGTCCCTAAGTCTAAACTTAAAAAAATTAAAATATTAATGTGAATTAATATAAAACTGTGTTAGAATGGTCCAAAAGACATGGATCAAGCCAGATCTAATCTTAGCCGTTGATTTGTCAACGACAAAAGTATAAGAGGAGGCTTGAGGGTCACTTGGAGAATACACTAGAGTGATCAATTATTCTATCCTCTAGAGCGAGGTTTGCTAAGAGAGGTAGAATCAGTGATCAGTTGTAGCAAGGGGCAGTGAGTACGACGCAGAGAGGTAGGGACAGTGTCGAGAGACTAGCACACAAGCAGAGAGAGGCAGGGACAGTGTCGAGAGACTAGCACACAAGCAGAGAGAGGCAGGGACAGTGTCGAGAGACTAGCACACAAGCAGAGAGAGGCAGGGACAGTGTTGAGAGACTAGCACACAAGCAGAGAGAGGCAGACACAGAGCCATAGGGAGCCACGCAGAGGCAACAGAGACTGCGCAAAGCCAGAAGGGGCCTGCGTCATCCACGCAGAGGCTGCAGGAGAGACGCAGAGAGCCAGAGAGGTTGCGCAGAGCCTCAGTAGGCTGACGTAGAGTGTTTCAGGCTGATGCAGAGGACAACAGGGCTGATGGTGGGCTTCATATTGTGCTGGAGAGGGATTTCGTGGAGCAGGTTTTCCGGATACCTGTTTCCGAAGAGAGCTATTGCTGCCATATTTTTTATCTCTGTCAGGTTAGCCAGCTTGGCACCCAATGTACTCAGAAAAGCACTGCTTAATAATAAAACCCTCAGATAGCTGCACCGATTTTCCTGCATTGGATTTTTCCAGGGACATTAGTCCAAAAATAACGGTGTCATTTGTGTGCTTGTTTCTGTTTCCTTTAGTTGATGATCTGTAATGTGTTGAACATGCACTTGTATTTATTTTTAGTATTTACATGGTTAATAACTTGTTAATTAACAAAACAAGTAGATAGGAATAAATCAATAAAGTGCATGGAGGGTTTCTAACTGTTAGACTTACAAACTTCAATAGGTGACTCTAGCCCACCAATAAAAGACCAATGCCTTGTAATGGGGTCAAATGACTGAGGTGGAGGAGTTTATGTTGCTTTCCTGTTGGCCTACTATGTAAAATCTGCATGGGATTATACTAAAGCAGCAAAGAAGTATACTCTATCTAACAAGATATAGTGAGTAGTTAAATTTAGTGTACAAAAAATATACTAACCAAAAATTAAGTATTTCTTTAAACAGACCCTTGGTTGGGTGGTTGGTGTGTAAATCAATTTGCTGCCTTGTTTTTACAGGTCTGTAATTTCTGCGGAAACTACTAAAAACAACAAAACAACCCCAATCGTCCAAAATTCCTAAACACTTACAGATCTTAGTTCTATGGATGGGGATGCTAGAAGGTAGAAGATTGGTCAATTTAGAGTCTAGACCACTACTAAACCTTGGAACTGCAATAAAATTGAATTTCTAGCAAACTGGAAATTCACTTTATGAGGTCTTGGAGTCAAAACCCCCTCTGTAGACAACCCTGAAAATTATTTTCAGCTAATAATAAAACATTTAATGGATGAAATAAATAAATCTAAGCTACAAATTTGAGATATAAACTATTAAAATGAATCTGAGCTAGAACATGGTGAAATTGGATACTTGGGCAAAATAGCACCTTGTTGAGTGAAAATTCTGCTGAAATGGATTTGTTACAAAAATTCCTTACTGCAGATCTGCAAAATTTAACTAAATATACCCATGAAAGATATTCAAAATAAGATCAAAAGCAGATGTATTTTTCCTTGGTTTGCACATAGAAATTATGCTCTTTTATCCAAGTATTACTAGCTATAAAAGACAAATTTTGTAGCAATCTAGTAGTAAAATAAAACTAAAAAATAATTTTTAGAATTTTTTAAATGAATGTTTGAGAAGTGAGTCTTACCTTTGCCTACTTACCAATTTGCAGAGTTGTGATTGCAACCCTTCCTTTGTCAACTTTCCCTTTGAGACTAACGATAAGTTAGGAGTTGGAGGTGAAACTATGCGATTTTCTTAGTCTTGAACCACCTACAATAAAATCAACCTCACTAGGAGGATCTTATTCAAGATGCTCCAACTACTATGGCAACAATACCACCAATAGTCCACAATCTGATTGGAGATTTCCCTAGAGGGTTTGTCCAACCCTTGGAAAGTGTATTTTTGATACTAAGGGTGAGTTGATGGCTTGGGCCTTTATCTCACCTTCCATGAGAATATGTGCCCCTCAATGGATATCTAATGTAGTCTTGTGATGATAGAGATATACCTGCAGATTACTTCTATAAAGCACAATAGTATAAGCAAAAGTTAAGATGAAACATTATAGAAGAATTGAAGAGGGTCTCATAGTGCATGCATTGTAAACTTGTTGTGGTTTCTATGAGCAGTTTATATAGCATTGTAGTGTCAGTGAGTAAAACTTATAATCCTTTAGCATCCTTAGTTAATGCATTGTTGACAATTCAGTTGTTTGTCTCACTTTTATCTTGTGTAGATGCTTACTGCAGTCCCTTGGCTATATGATCTCTTTCTTTGTTGCAAGAGACCCTGTTCATGGTTATTTTCAGACCTGTTTTTGCATATATACAAGTTGCTAGTCTTCCCATATGTATGTTAAGTTTTAACCACCACTGAAAAATAGTGAACCAAGATAATGGATGAAGTATTTAAGAAAGCTCTGCACTTTCATACAGTTATGTCCTTATGGTAAGGGTTGCCATGTTGACTGCATGGAAATTGGGTTACTGGTTAAAAACATGATTATCCTCATATAGTAGGTTGCTTACCCAAAACCACTTTTATGATCTATAAAATTTTGAAAGGAAAGCTCATATTCTTCAAGCAAGGGCCTTGTGCACAATCTTCCGACATTTCTGATAACTCTCAGTCACTGCCTTTTAACTTGTCTTTCTAAATCATATATTTGTAGTTCCTGATATTGGAAAAATGTTTGATGTTATATATTTGTTGCTTAATCTATAGGATACCCTAAACAATCCATTTATAAATGTGTATAATTGGAGACAAGCAAGCAAAGATAAGGTCTCATTATTACAAGAGCTGGATCTACGGTATTTCACACCTCATGAGGTATAGTTTCATATTCACAAGTCTTATTTCTGAATGATTTCGTCTATTGCATTTCTTCCTATACAGTAATCATTTATTGTTTATTATCATTTCAGATTGCTAATCTACATTCCTTTCCAGAAGATTTCAGCTTTCCAAGTCATGTTAGTCCAAGGCAAAGGTGAGTTCAGAGGAATGTATTTCCTTTGATATGAATGTCATGGTAATAATAACTCTTTGTTACACTGTAACTTGGATATGGTATTCAGATACATTATAGCTGTGCTTGTGGACATTTTGGTCTTGTTATATAAGTGAATTCTGTAACTTTGTGTCGCAACAAGTGACAGTAAGCATGAAGAGAATTTGTTAACCAAACCATCTTGTTTGTTGACTGAGAATCGCAGATGTCCTAAAACATATAAGATGTGAAATGATAAAGGACATATTTGAGAAAAAGGGAGTAAGTGGTGGCCATATAGCTCTAGTGAAGACATACACAATCACTGACCATGTCATGGAATGATTAAGTGAATTTACTTTTTGACCTTTTTCTTTTTGTAACCTAGTCTCTAGGTTGCTTGAATAGGATTCAAGGTTTGGGTCCCGTTTCCTCAAAATCTAACTGGTCTTGTAAGGGGTACGCTTACAAGGAAAAAACTAGACTAAAGGACAACAATGAGGTGTGGCCCATTGTCACCACAACCACTACCTCCTGTTCTTAATGGACTTTCACCAATGGGAGGCTTCCCTTTATAGAGGTCACCTATGAGATATATTCTAAGTTCAAGGATCAAGGTGACTAGAGGCCTATAGAGGATAACTCTTCTTAAGGACAAGGATCAACAAATGAGGAAAGGCAACTCGCATCGTCTAATAAGGTCTATTAGGGCACAAATGAAACCAGAGCTTGAGGTATAGCAATCCAAATTGACTAACCTAGAGTCAAGAGGCCAAGAAAAGGTTTCCAACAATGTATATCAGCAATCCAATGGAACAAGAAACCTTCAATAAGACCTCAAGTTGAAGCCTCGTGCAAACTAGGGTTTCCTAGGGCTAGATCTACCAAGGGCAAGATATTTAAACCTTAAAATGGATAGATTGGCCACTAAAGGAAGTTGATTTTGAGGCAATCAAGGCCCCCCTCAATGTTGAATCCTTCCACAAGCCAAAACTCCACCTCTAGGTCAACTCACACCTTAGCCCTAGCTAGCTGCTAGAGCTTAAAGGGGCCGAAAATCAGGGAAAGAGAGTGAAATTAAGTTTATGAATGAATTTATGAGTGATCACCAAATTGTCAAGGACAATGCCTAGTCCTTGGGATGATGGAGTCTATTTACGTGAAAAATTGGCTAAATCTTGGTAAGGAGTAAGGATATTTTGATACCCTAGATCAAAACCCTAGCTTTTACCTTTGTGAGGGATCAAGGTAACTTGGGAGAGCTATTCTAAAGATTCACGAAGGGGATTGCCATTCACATTTCATACATGAGTAATGCATACAAAGACATTATTTAAATTCTACACAATCAATTTTCAACAATAATGGCGCAATAGAAAAACCCTAGATAATAGTGCATCCCATAGATTAGACACAATAGTTAAGATTTGTCAAATACAAGGCTTACTTACAAGACAAAATGCACGAACAATCCTTTATTGATCCAAAGTAACTTCTACAATGTTGATAAATAGCTCCAACATGCAAAATACTCCATAGAATCACATCTCCATAAGGATCTAAGAGGCCAAACTCTTTAAGAGGTTGAAATTATGTCACAAATGATGATGATTCAATAACATGAGCCTCTCCTTTATTTATATTAGTAGGGCCTAAAACTAGCCTAATGACACTCGTAAAACAAGTTTGATTGCAAAATATATTTGGATTACAAGCCAACCCACTAGCTCTCAAGAAATATGCCCTAATAATCCCACACATGTGAGCTGAAAGCTCTCTAGGGCTGACATCATGCAATAAATGCGCTCCAAATGTGATGTCCAAGGTGGTGAAGAAACATGTCCAATCCATGATTTGAGGGTTGGGCCTCACTGCCTCTTGTGGGGTCCAAAGATCTAGTTGGGGCGGCACCACAAAGTGTTCTCTATGGGTCTCTATTACCCACCATTTTATGGGTAATATCCTTAGGAGCTATTTTTTCTCGAAGATTGTCCTTAGCGGGTAGCCAACAACCCCTTGCATCCATCAACTAGCTCTTTGTGCCATTATCTCTGCCACCTGAGCCAACCATGTGGTCCCTCGCTCATCTACCATGATCATATGTTTGAAGGTGGGCCTCCCGAATCTAAAGGTATGCCTTGTCATTTTGAAATTGAGTGTTGTAGTTTGCTTACCATGGACACTTCTGGGTATGGATTAATGGGGGTTTTGGCAAAAAGAATGGGCTAGGTCTGTGCTTCTGTCCCCTAGACCCCTTTTAGGCATTAACCTTGGATTCTAGTCCCATGGGATCTCTTTTATTGACCATTTGGTTCTAGGGATGGTATTTCACGGGAAACCCCGATTTTGGTTCCAAGGTCCTGCTCCCTTATTTGCTCATATTACCCTCTTTCCATTCATTATTACCTCGCCCATCATTTCTCCCTCTTGGGTCCACATTACTCAATCAGGTCCAAATAGGGTTAGCTCACCCCTTCCCATTGCCCACACCTTGGGTCATGGCTTGGAATGAAGCCCGAAGGTTGATGCAACTAAAAAGAAAGTTAAAAGCATATATGGACACATTCAGCAGGAAAAGTACCACAAAATGCAAAAGATGGCTGGGACAAAAAACATTTAACACGTGGGCAAAAGCCAATACATGAGCTCTACCCCATCATCATGGCCATCACCCTGGTTCCAACAAGTTCTATGAGCCTTCTTCATCATATAGGAACCCATGATTGTCCCAACCCCTAGTGGGTGATGAACCACCCCACCTTAAAGCGGGGAATTCACTGCTATATCTTATACATCATGCTCTAACCCCTTGAGCCCCAAGCAGTTAATCAAAGAAAATCATAAAAAGGCAAAAGACATATAAAAAGGGTGGAAAAATCAAGGCGGGGCACCTCATGTACCACGATTGCTCCCTCCTACACCTTATAAACCCAAGTGTGGGCTTCCCTCTTATTAGCTACCCTTGTGCCCCAACATGTGACCTAGGGTTGCCCCTTCTCATTCCATACCCCATTCACCTATCTGCCACATGCCACCACCTTTTGACACCTCCTTTTGTGAAAATTCCTTAAACTCGGGAATCATTACTGCAACAACTGATGTTATTTCTCCTACTTGTTAGATTTACATGAGCAAGTTATTTGCAGTTTCCTACAACAAACATCGAAATACATACACTATAGCCTACACCAATTAAATGATATGCAGAAACAAGAAACTTAACAATAGAGAGATGCAACACAAATGACATAGTTGTTTTTGGACAAATGTCCTTGGAAAAACCTAATGCGGGAAAACCGATGCAACAGATCTGAGGGTTTTTATTATTAAGTTGAAATTATTTCTGAATACAATCTCTGGATACCTTGCTGGCAATCCAGTACAGAGAATATCACTCGACAGAAGAAATTAGTGATGTTACCTCACTCTACACTGCAAGTCCGAGCTAATCCGACAATTGAACCAACGAGTTCCTCGGCTACTTCTACGTTGTCCCTATGCGGGCCTGTGTCAACCTCTATGGTATTGCGTCACCTCTGTTGGGAATCGATTTGCCTTCTGGATTTGATTCTAGCCCTCCTGACTCAAAAACGTCAGCCTCCTCAGCAAATTCAGACTTTTGCATGAAGGCTCTGCGCTGCTTTGCGTGGGGCCTGCATGAGCCCTTCCTAGCTCTGCGTCACCCTCTCTGGCCTTTGTGTTGCCTCCTTTGTGTGTCTCTCTGCCTCTCTGTTGAGTATTCTTGGCTCCGGAGAAGATCCTCCAGCGAAAACTTCCTCTGCCCCTCTCTGCGTGATCAATACAAATCACTGTGCTTCCTCTAGCTTCAACAATTTGATCTGACTAATCAACTCTCTGTGTGTTTTCGAAATGACTCTCAAGCCTCCTTAAATAATCTCCTCGTTGACATTCAACAACCCAGATTAGAAGCTAATCAATGGCTAAGATCATTTCTGCTTGATCCTTGTCTTCTTCTAGAAGTTACACCCACAATTAGATTAATACCCATTAATTATTTTAATTTCCTAAGTTTAGACTTAGGGACCCATTAAAAATAATTAATTATTTTAATAAAACTGTCACTGGGTCGAATTTATCAAAATGCTTTTTGGGTTCTTTGGAATAGATGTGCCCAAGCCTCCCTGCAAAATTTGAGACTTATTGCACATCTGATGCTACTAGAAATCAACACTCCCTCTTAGCGAGGAATGTGCTCTAGCAATGCCTTCCACTGAAGCATCGCCCTGACTTCATAACATCGTCCTCTGCCTTGTTGATGTCCGACATGCTGTCCACAAACAACTGCGCTGCTACTGCAACTGTATTGCTATTGACACTGCCACTGTTAACACTGCATTCATGCTACAACTCCATCTGAATTTTTGCATTCGTGCTGCTTCTGGAACTGCGACTGCCAACTGCCCCTACGCTGCAAATTGCTACGACTACTGCATCAACAATGGAAAAACATCCCAAATTACTGAACAAGTGTTCATCATAGATGCATCTCGATGTTGAAGATCTGGCTATTGCTAGTCCCACACTATCCCTCTTAAGCCACTGCGCTGCTGCTGCTACTGCACTGAGCCTCCTTGCACTACTACAACTCTGCAGTATGCTGCTTAGACTTGGAATTCTAGCCACTGCATCTGTCGCTCCAACACTCCTCTGCACTAACTGACACTGATCCATCCTGCTACTTCTAATCTGGGCTCCTGTAGCTAGGAATTGATCCGAGAGGTGGGTTCCTCAAGGATCCTGCCCATTTGTAGCTCTTTCGAACTACAGCTCCAAATCAGCCCACCTCCCTCCTGGAGGTATCTCGATTGTCATAGCGAACTCCTCCTCCTCGATCTTCATGGGTGCAACGTTCAGATCATGCTTCTCATCTTTGTCCTTCTTCTTGAGAGGACATTGTGTTGCGTAGTGACCCATTTCACCACACCTGAAGCGTTTGATCTTCGAGATGTCCTTCTGCCTCCATTGCTCCTGTGGCCCCTTACATGCAAGGGCTACATTCTCATCCTCCTCCTTGGGCTTTGACCCACTGATGCTGCTTCCGTCAAGCTTACACTTGACTAGGTCTCTCCTCAGCTCCTCTCGCTTAAGAGCTGCCCACATCTCATCCCAATTTGACAAAGTCACCCTGCTAGGATACTCTGGACAAAGACTTTCCACTCTTCTGAGACTGAATTGAGGGCCAGTCTAACCAACTCGGACCCTTGAGTTGTAGACCCCATAGCTACTAACTCGTCCTGAGTCTCTTGAAGCTTTGTGAGGAACCAATCTATGCACTCCCCCTTCTACATCTATGCAGATCTCAGTTTCTGATCTAAGTACATCTTCTGCTCCTCGAAAGATCCTCGATATAGCGTTGCCAAGGCATCCCACATCTCCTTAGCAGTCCCTTTGCTAGTGATGTGGCAGACTACATGATCATTTACTCCATCAAGGATCATCCTCTTGGCCTTCGCCATTTTTGCTCGGTACTTCTTTAGCGGATCTTGATCTGTAGGCACAACCACCACGCTGTCGACATAGGTCTTGAGCGAATGCTCATCTAGAAGGAATGACATTCTTGCCTTCCAGATGACGTAGTTGGATGCCCCATCCAACCTATCCTGATCTCTCAACCCGTTGGTTGCCATCTCTGCCACTAAAATGTCGAACTGCTTTTTAGTGCTGTTGCTTAGCCAACAAGAAAACAAGCTTCTTAGCGGGAAGTCTACTGTGGAAAAAATTCCCTCATTGTGCTTCTCTTCTCTTCTGACGTCTTTCTGCCCAGCAAAATGACCTACAGAAAAATTGCGTCCCACCATCTCTTTCTCATGCTGAGGCTCAGCACTGCTCCCTCTGCCACGACAAGATTTCGATCTGGTAGCCCTTCTCTCTGTCGACTCACTTCGAGAGAGACCGCCTTGAAATTTAGCCCTCCTGGCTTAGATTGCGCAATCCCTTTGGGGATTCGAATTGTTGCCTCTTGCAACTATTTCGATCTCCTTTTCTGCTCAATGGCGGGTTCTCTGGCACTGTTCTTCTTGCTTCACCTGCACTGCTCTGATACCATGTGAAAATTCCTTAAACCTGGGAATCCCTACTGCGACAACTGATGATATTTCTCCTACTTGTTAGATTTACATGAACAAGTTATTTGTAGTTTCCTACGACAAACATCGAAATACATACACTATAGCCTACACCAATTAAATAATATGCCGAAACAAGAAACTGAACAATAGAGAAAGATACAACACAAATGACACAGTTGTTTTTGGACAAATGTCCCTGGAAAAACCCAATGCGAGAAAATCGGTGCAACAGATCTAAGGGTTTTTATTATTAAGCTGAAGTTATTTCTGAATACAATCTCTGGATGCCTTGTTGGCAATCCAGTACAAAGAATATCACTCGACAAAAGAAATTAGTGAGATTACCTCACTCTACACTGCAAGTCCCCGCTGATTTAGCAACTAAACCAATGAGTTCCCCGGCTACTTCTGCGCTGCCTTGTGTGGGCCTGCGTCAACCTCTAAGGTACTGTGTCACCCCTGTTGGGAACCGATTTTCCCTCTCGAGCTGATTCCAGCTCTCCTGGCTCAGAGACGTCAGCCTCCTCAACAAATTCAGACTGTTGCGTGAAGGCTCTACGCTGCTCTGCGTGGGGCTTGCGTGAGCCATTCTTGGCTTTGCGTCACCCTCTCTGGCCTCTGCGATGCCTCCTCTGTGTGTCTCTCTACCTCTCTGTTGAGTATTCTTGGCTCTAGAGATGATCCTCCAGCCAAAAATCCCTCTGCCCCTCTCTACGTGATCATTACAAATCACTGCACTGCTTCTAGCTTCAACAATTCGATCTGACTAATCCACTCTCTGTGTGTTTTCCAAATGACCCTCAAGCCTCCTTAAATAATCTCCTCGTTGACATTCAACAACCCAAATTAGAAGCTAATAAATGGTTAAGATCATTTCTACTTGATCCTTGTCTTCTTCTAGAAGTTACACCCACAGTTAGATTAATACCCATTAATTATTTTAATTTCCTAAGTTTAGACTTAGTAACCCATTAAAAATAATTAATTATTTCAATAAAACTGTCTCCGAGTGGAATTTCTCAAAATGTTTTTTGGAGCGTCAAGCCTCCCTACAAAATTTGAGACTTAGAGCACATCCGATGCTACCAAAAATCAACACCTTTTGGGCTAGAAATGTTGTTGACGGGAAGAGAACATTTGGGTGCCGCTTTAGCTTGGGGTCTGCCATGATATCTTGGATGAGCAAGAAGCAGAAGTCTGTGGCCCTTAGCGCGGTTGAGGTTGAGTACGTTGTTACTACCATGGCTAGTTGTGAGGTAGTATGCTTGAGGAAGCTCTTTCGAGAGTTGTTTGAGCAAGCACTGGATACGACTGTGATATACCGCGAAAACAAGGGTGTGATCTGACTTTCAGAGAATCCCGTGTTCCACGATAGGTCTAAGCATATTGAGATCAAATATCACTATATTTGGGATATGGTGCAAAGAGGAGCTGTATGACTCCATCACATTTTGAATGATGAGTAGATAGTCGACATTCTTACCAAGCCGTTGCCGAAAGGGAAGTTCTTGGTCTTCATAGAGCAACTTAGACTGGTGGATGTGACTCTTCTTGGAGGGAGTCATGATTGATCATGAACATTGAGCTTTGGGAGCTCCTGGGAGGCATGGGGTACTCCTTTGGAGCTATAGGGTTATAGGATCCTTGTCATTGTTGATAAGTTGATCTCCCCTAGTCAAGTTCAGGACTTGACGGAGTACATACCCCAACATGCATCCTACCCACAAGTTGGGCTTGTTAGGATTGCCAATCATCTTGTCAATGAGTGAGGAGACTTAGGTTTGAAGGATCTTTACCTTGGCAGACGCGTCTAGGATGCGCATTGTTCAACCACTTGATCACTAAGGTTCATGTTGGGTGACATATGTTGGAATTATTGAGAGGGGGGGACAGGGGGTGAATCTGTATTCCTTTTCAATTGTTACTTTTACCAGTTAGATCACTTATATTTAGAATGCAAAATGAACAATAAGAATAAATGCTTTTATTAATTTTTTCAATAAATCAAGTACAATATATGTAGGGCTCCAACGTTAGATGAAGACACCGATCTTCAATCTTCCAAGCTCCAACCTGTATTTGCCAAGCATCGACTTGGACTTCTAAGGCTCCAACCTTGTCAATTTGAGGCACCAACCTCTAGGGATCCAACCCTATCTTTGGTACAGGCGCCGACCTGGTTTCTTGAGGACTCCTATGCTTTAGGGCTCCGACTCTATCTTCTAAGGCACCAACCTTGTCTCTATGGGGCTCCAACCCTATCTCTGGTACAGGCTCCAACCTGGTCTTCTTTAGGACTCCTATCCTCTAGGGCTCCAACCGACGACTTCAATTTGTCAAGATAAGTTTAATAGTTCTTTAAGGCTCCCAATATCTTCTGCAAACAACCTTGACAATAATCTTCACCCTCAACAATGCCCTTGATCTCCAAAGCACTTAGCTCATCAATGACAACTTTGTCTTCTTAGAAGGTGTCTCCACAACTCTTCATGTTACCCAAACAAAACTTCTTCAAGGTCACCTCATGATGGCTTCAATGCATCATGGTCTTCAATGATTTCCACAAATCTTCAATATGCTGCTTCACAAAGTTCTCCAACTCTTCCCTTTTTTTCTCAAGAGAAGACTTCAATAAGATCTATTTTTCCAATCCCAATAAATCAACACTTCGACCACGACAACTACGACAACTTCGACCACAACAACTACGACAACTTCGACCACAACAACTACGACAACTACAACAGCTTCGACCAGGACAACTATGACAACTTCGAGCACTGAAACTACGAAAACTTCGACCACGAAATCTGCGGCAACTTTGACCACTGTAGCTTCAACTATGACAACTTCGGCCACAACAACTACGACAACTTCAGCCACAGAAACTACGACAACTTCGAGCTTATAGCTTGAACCCGTGGGAGACTATTTAACCCAAGAACAATTCCACAAACTTGTCTTCCTTGCCTTTCTAAGCTACGACTGCTTCTCTACCTCTTGTCTTGTCTCCACCGTAAAATCTAAGCTTGAATGGACGAATTTAGGTTTATATTTATAGTGGTTTTTCCATATTCTAAAGGGACATATCTCTTTGCGGAGGGTTATGAGCCTACTCAAGTCAGCTTGGACAGTTTGACAATTTTTTACATATGCTAATTTCAAAAATTGATTTCTCTTCAACGGTAAGGAATTAGGAGGCAAGTGAGTACTCATTGGAAAGCTTATGACCTCCTCTATAAGCTTATATAGTATTCCCTTCAA
The DNA here is from genome assembly GCA_031772625.1 of Pinus tabuliformis. Taxonomy (NCBI): domain Eukaryota; kingdom Viridiplantae; phylum Streptophyta; class Pinopsida; order Pinales; family Pinaceae; genus Pinus; species Pinus tabuliformis. The sequence goes on along the minus strand of CM062807.1, from coordinate 994,622,486 downwards.
GGTATGACCTCTAATGATGGAAATTTAATTTTTCTTTCATCATATGCATATTTTTTCATAACAACCCTATTAAAGAATTTCTTTTATGGAATTAGAGCATCAAGTGGATTAGATTTTTTTCACTATTTTGACATGCTAGTGCATGTGATATTCATGCATTAGGATTGCATACAAGGACTAGGGTTTATTTGACATATTTATATATCTAGGGTTACTAGATTAGGGCTTCATCACATGGTAATTATGAGCATCATTCAACAAGGCTAGGGTGCCTTTTCAATATGTGTTCATAGGCATCTTCAACGAGGTAACTTCTTTCTTAGGGCATCTTAAAACAAAGCTTGGGCAATGCATATAAGGGCAAGTTATTGGCTTGCCATCATTAATGACCGACATGCCTAGCTTCAAAAATGCAAACATGATATCATAATGACATCATTGCTAGTGCTTCGTTATGGCAAGTGCATCTAGAATTTCATTAATATACACATGCACCTAGGGTTTAGTCAAGTAGTTAGGGTTTAGGTCTCCTAGGGTTTGCACAATATCTAGGGTTTGTTTCAACAATTCAACTATAATGTGATTAATGACAACTTTATTCAACAACATAGGGTTTGGAGGATCTTTGTCACTTGTGGAAAATTGATCTCCCCTATTGTTGAAGATATAGGGTTTGGAGGATCTTTACCCCAGTGATAAATTGATCTCGCCTATTATCTAGATGGACTATTTGTTCAACTAGTCAGACATAGGGTTTGGATATAGGGTTCAAAGGATCTTTACCCTAGTGGTAAATTAATATCTCCTATGATGATTCTTCTTCTTTAGCTCGAGACATCATTGTTCAACAAATGAACAGAGATGAGCAGAGACGAGATATGATATGATGCAATGATGATGATGAGACAAATACCTCCGAGATGAGACTTATGATGCAGTTGGAAATTCCTCTCTAGTTGAGAGAGAGTGTTGAAAATTGGCAACTAAGGGAGCAATTCCCTCCTTAGAAAAGGCCAACAAATCCTAAGGAGACCCCACTTGCACTTAGAAAAATTGATTTTTGCACATGGAAAAATATTATTTTTAATATGGGTCCAAGTCATCTTGAAAAGTACATGTCGGCCTAGAGGAGAAATTCTACCTCCTAAGCCACATATAAATACACCTAACTTGGCATCACTTGGAGGCATCACATCACACATCATTCCTTCATTTGGTTCAATCACTTCTGAGATTTCAGGGTCTGATTTCATACGTGTGAAGGAGAGAGGAGATTTCTGTTGACTGCGTTGACTTTCTGATTTTCGGCCTCCTTTGACCAACTTTGACTTGGGGTGACTTTGACTTGGTTTGATTGGAATCTGATCTGTTTTGGAAGGTTGATTTGATTGGTATGTTGACGGAAATTTTCAAGACACTTTGACCATCTTTGACTGCAAATCTGAAGCTAGGGTTTTCATAGGCCAACTTTTGACTTTGATTGATTTGTGTGCTGAATTCTTCAATTGTTTTGACTGGGTTTGACTAGGTAGAGGAGACTGAATTTATTGCTACCTTGACCATATTTTCTGAGCACTTTCGACTGTTGACTTTGACTACTTAGGTTTGTGTTGACTACTATTGACTTCGACTGCTTAGGGTTGTGTTGACTACTATTGACTTTGACTGCTTAGGGTTGTGTTGACTATTGTTGACTTTGACTTTAACATGGCTGAAATTACAGACTGGTACTTTGACCAGATTTGACTTTTTGTCTCATCTTTGATTGGATATTGGATTGTTGACTTGGATAGTCAAGGCTTTGACCTTTGACTTGTTGAATGTACTTGGACTATGTATCTCTGTTGAACATTTGATGAACATCTAATAGAAGAAGAATTTGGTTGGGTTTTCCCCCTTATGGGGTTTTTCCCTGGTCTTTGACCTAAATCTCTGTCTCATTGATCTTGGTTGTCTTCTATTGTGCATATTGTTTACTATTCTATCTACAATTGTTTACGGTTATTGGGTGACTGGAATAAATTGGAAAACATGACTGATATTGAAAGAAGAATTTGTTAAAGTGATTATTACAACATAGAACATTGAAAAACTAACAATACCAAGGCCATAGGCTTGAATATTAGGTCGTCCCACTGAAAAATTCCTATTTTTTCTTAAAAAATTGTGTTTCAAACATATTTGATCAACTTATATGGAACCAATTGTTGAAGAAAGTGTAACTAGGTTCTGTCTTCATAAATGTACTTTTGATATTTGTATTTATTCAAGGAAAGAAATATATATTTTTTTATATTTATCAATGAGTTTCTTGCTCATTGAAATAGGTGTAGCACATGTCAAAGTGCTATAGGTAAGTCAAAGAGTCAAAAGAAAATGTTGAAGACCCTTAAGGGCATGTTACAACATGTATATATTGTACAAGAGTCAAAAGATATCCCTCCAAGCAAAGTCAAGTCCTCTCCATGCAACGACATCATCAAAGAAGCAATTTCGAAGCAAGAAAAATCAAGTCGGTCTACAGTCGTCAAGTCGGCCTCAAGACGGCCTAAAGGAGGGATAATCCTCTATATATAGAGGCTGTCCACTCCTCCAATGACAAGCCAACACACCTCTGAAATCAACGAAGAAAGATAGCCGAGAAAAGGTGAAGAAAAGTCGAGTTTAAGGAGCCTCTAGTGTAGCGAAGAAGGAGAAGTCTAAACCGAAGTTGAAGGCACTGTTTTTAGGGTGAAAAACAGTCACACGTGCGAGAAATAGAGGATAGTCTGTGGTTACATCAGCAACAAGATCACAGTCATATATATCTTATTGTTTGGGCTTGAAAGTTAGGCCTATCAGGCTCAAGCGAAGGAGAGGCTCTCCCAAGCAAAGGTCAAAGGAGCCTAATATTCAAGGAAACCACCCACACATGTGAGAAACTAGGGCTGCTATGTTGTCACATCAAGCCTACAACTACACATCAAGAAGAAACTTGGCTGGTCAAGAGAAGGAAGGTGTATCCATAGGTGAAGGATCTTACTAAGTATAAAAGATAAGTATCTCTTCTAGAGCTCACATAAACAAGGTTTATCTCTAGTCGAAGAAGGAAGAAGGAGGACGAAGTGCCGGGGAACGAAGTGCCGGGAAGCAAAGTGCAGGGAGAGGGAAGGACTTGACTTGTGCTTGGAGGATATTCTTGTTAAGGGTCTAGGGTTTGGCATTGATCAATAAGAGAAATTTATGAAAGGGTTTAGTACTCCAAGAGAGAGAGGTTTTGCCTTGGCAGAGAGCCAACATCTTGTGTTCTTGTTCTTATGTTTTTGGTAGCAGTTTGATGAAGTAAACACACATGCATTAATAAGAAGAGAAGAAGATTAAGCTAACAAGATAAATTGTAAAAGAGCTTCACAAATTGTTATCAAGTCTAGAAGAATCCTACTATACCTCATTGCCCTAGATTCTTCAACACCAACTAGTTTGATATAGAATTGACTGGTTCAATGCAAAAATGATCGTTTGGTGAAAAAAGGCTGGTTTGATATTGAACCAACCATTTTTGGTTCCAAAACTCGAACAAGATTGGTTTGGTCCCCATTCTGGTCGGACTGGTCGGTTCCATTAGCTCCAGTCCGGTTCTGATATCACTGATTTCCAGTTGCTGGAGATAGGTGTTGGAGGAGGCGCGAGTTTCTTAGTAGATTTTCAAGAGGTAGAGGTCATTGTTGGAGTTGATTTTCAGAGGTAGTGCAAATTTTAGAGAGAGCCATACACATTTCTAGTTCAACCAGTGCGTGTAGCAGGCAAGAAGTGCAAATTGCATTGAGGAGGTCGAGTTAATTTTGCAGAAGGAAACTTGAGTTTCCATATTGATTTTGTCAATGGAGATATTGTATGTCGAAGCTTTGCCAGTAAGAGGCAAGCTGTTTGTGTTTCTTAATTTTATTGAAGATTTATTAATAATATAAAACCTGTTTGCATAATTGATTTTCTTCACGTTGGGGTTTTCTAGGGACAATTTGTCAAAAAATATTAGTGTCAATAATTTTGTGTGTGCATTATTTCTCAGTTCCTGTATTTATTTGTGAATATTGTAGTAGTGAATTAATCGTTATTTTCCGTAATTAAATTTTTGAAGACAAATAATCTCTAATATATAGAAGATTAAATTCCAGTTGCTGCAACTAAGGAAATTTCACAATGCCCATATGAGTAAGGTAGAGCTCATGCTAGGCTTTTGCCAGCATGCTAATGTTTATATCCCTGACTAACTTTTGCATTTTGATTTTTTCTTTCTTTTATTTTATTGTTGCCATGATTTCCTCTTTCTGTTTCTTTTCGCTGCATTGATCTCTTAGGGCAAAGTTTCTAGGCCCTACCCATAAATGTGGACATATGAGTGCTAAATCCCAAAGAACCAATGACAAGTTTTGCTATTTTTCCAGCAAAAGCAAACTAGAACAAATTTTCTCACATCATAACTACTTTTAATGATTAATCAACAACAACTTCATATTACGCCATCAAGTAGTTATACAAGAAAACTTCAACCATTTGAACATGAATGTTATATACCTAGGGGGGATAATATGGGGTACCAAGGGAGGTACCCAAGGTAATAATGTAATAATGGGATGGGCCATAGTAATAAATAAGGTGGTTAACCCATGTCATATAAGGGACCACAAGTAGTTAATAATAATGTAATGGGCCCATGGTATTAGTTGATGGTATGAGGGAACCATGGTAATGACCCATGGTATTGTATGTATGAGGCCTATATAAAGGCTAGAGACTCCACATGGAGATATAGTGAAAGATTATTGTATGAACATGCATATGGCTTATGGAGTGTTCTCTTTCCTTAAGGAGTGATTGTATGGTGTTGCCCTACCATAAGGGTTTTGATACAATAAAGAAGCATTTATATCATTTCATATTATTTCTGGGTTTCTTTGCATTATCTTATCTTTTCATATCAGATCTTATTATCATATATTTTTGGGTCAGATCTATAACAATTGATATCAGAGCTCTTTCTTGGGCACAAAAGTGGAGATTTTTTTTTTTTTTGTAGGGTTTCGGGGGCGGCGACTTTGCAGGTCAGATCTGTACATTTTGGTGCAAGATCTGTAAAATATAATTACAGATCTGGATTCTTTGTGCAAAAATAGTCGAATTCAAAAAAAAAATCAGTTGAATCGGAGTCCGGATGAAGGAGATATCACTGATCTAAAAATCAGTGGGGTTGTAGACAATTTTCAGGGCAGCGATTTTGCGGCGCAGATCTAGACGTCCTGGTACAAGATCTGCAAAATCTAATTGCAGATCTGGATTCTTTGGGAAAAAATACCCAATTTCAAAAAAAAAATCAGTCGAATCGGAGTCCGGATGAGGGAGATATCGCTGATTTAAAATCAGCTCTTTTTGCAGAAATTTTGGTGACGGCGGGAGAGTAGCAGCACAGATCTGAAATTTCAAGTGCCTGGATCAAGATTTCTACCACATGGGCAGATGCAGAATGATTGTTCCATTTCTAAAAACAGGTTATAATAGAGATTCTGAGCAATATTGACGAAACTGTGACAATTTCAAATTTTCGCCAAAGTAAGTGAAATTTTTTCAAACCCTCTTCATGGAAACTTTTATTGGAAAAGATGATAGCCCTACTATTGAAGAATTCATACAAAACCTAAAGAAAATATTTGAGGAGAGATGGAAGTTTATGGTACCACTTTTTTTGCAAGAAGAGGCCACCATATGGTGGAACTCACTGGGCCATATAGCCTTGTCCAAATTCTCGAATGAAGAAATGGAAAAACTCCTTATGGACAAATGGTCTCAGACTAGAAAACAAGATAAGGGGAAACATGTGGGGTTATTTCCTACTGGTATATCTTTATTGCAGGTTCATGGATTGATTCAGAAAGAGAAAATCATTGTTTCTATAAATCCGAGTTGCAAGCATAATTTCATCAATGTTAATTTGGCAAAAAAATTGCAAGTTCCAGCAAAACAAATTGAAAATACACAGGTTGATGATGAGGATGTTCAAATTTATAAGGATTTGAAGCTTTCTATGGATAAGTATGTGCTTCATGGTGATTTTTATGCTTCAGATATGGATAATATGGATGTTGTTTTGGGATATCCTTGGATGGAATCCATGGGTACTATCAATATTAATGTGCAGAAGAAATTCCTAAAGATCTGGTATAAAAAGAAGAAAATTACATTACAGGATATTTCCATCAATAAGCAGGTAGAGCACATGGAGGCTGAAGCGGAAGATGTTCCAGGGGCTGACATATCAGATGATGAGCCTTTGATGATCAACAATCAAACACAAACAGAGGCTGAGGAAGAAAATGTTACAGGTGATGATACATTAGAGGAGGGCTCAGTGGTTGAAGTCATATTGAAAAAGAAGACACCACAACAGGCACCACAACAGGGTGAAGTAAATAAAAAGCCATCGTGGGTTAAAACTTCAACAAATCATCACCCACATCACCCCGCAAGACAACCATCAAGATGGAAACCAAGTAGTCACATGACGGATAGCGAGGAGAGAAGATCCACCTACTACACATCAACACAGAAGAGCTGCCATGGTCAACTTCCATCTCAAGCCAGCGAGGAACCAGCGAGATCGAGGGTTCACCTTTCTCTTGGATGGCTAGATGCACGTGCATGGTATCAGTGGACTACTCTTTTGAGTAGATCTTATTATTGGTGTTCTTCCCATGTTTTGGGGACGAAACATGCTTAGGGGGGTGGAATGTTATATACCTAGGGGGGATAATATGGGGTACCAAGGGAGGTACCCAAGGTAATAATGTAATAATGGGATGGGCCATAGTAATAAATAAGGTGGTTAACCCATGTCATATAAGGGACCACAAGTAGTTAATAATAATGTAATGGGCCCATGGTATTAGTTGATGGTATGAGGGAACCATGGTAATGACCCATGGTATTGTATGTATGAGGCCTATATAAAGGCTAAAGACTCCACATGGAGATATAGTGAAAGATTATTGTATGAACAGGCATATGGCTTGTGGAGTGTTCTCCTTCCTTAAGGAGTGATTGTATGGTGTTGCCCTACCATAAGGGTTTGATTAATAAAGAATCATTTCATATTATTTTTGGGTTTATTTGCATTGTCTTATATTTTGTTATCAGATCTATATTATTTCTGGGTCAGATCTATAACAATGAAAGAGCAATAGAAATAACAATGAGACAATAAACAAGAGACACAAAGATTTAGGCCTATGGCTAGGGCAAAACCCACAAGGGGAAAACCAAACAAAGTCTTTCCTTATGAGAGAGAGAGTCGATTCATCAATACATCTAGCTAAACAAGACATCGAAGATAATATATGACTAGAAATATGTATGTCAAGCCTTCTGAGATTTGTGGTCCCCTCCATCCTTCCTTTCTTCGCTGGAACAAAGCTCATTATGAGATAGATTGATGCCCAAATGAGGAGGAGGGATCTTCAATATATAGACTTCTCAAGGGGGTCGAATAGGTGCCTCTAAAGGGGCCCAACCGACTTGAACAAAAGGAGTCCGACTTGAGTAAATTTTGTGAGGCATAAACAAATTCAAATTTTCTAATTACTTCATGATGAAAATACCGATCATGGCTACTGAAATTCCAACACTCCCTCTTTAGCCAGAGAGGTACTTTTCATTCTCTCTCAAGATCAATCTCTCTGACCAAACCGTATGTCTCTTGGTAAACACCTAAGGGAGAGATTAGTCTCACCATAAAGACCACTGGTAGCATCAAATCAATCAACATTGTTCATGAGGCCATATTCTCTGACCATATGCAATGGTCTCTCAATCAACATGACCTAAGAGAGTAATCACAGTCCATCTCTTCGACCATCCCATTGGTCTCCTAGTCAAACCCTATGACTTAAAAGTGATGAGTCAACCCTCTGTTGGAAATGTAACTAGGTTCAGTCTTCATAATTATCATTATACTTGTATCAATATGTATTTCATGTAAAAACAAAAATAAGAAAAATAAATTATTATTATTATTATTTTCTAGTCAAAGCTTGTTTTTCATGCTTCTAGGGTGTATTGAGTCAATAAGTGTTGAAATATGTAACTAGGTTCAGTCTTCATAATGACATGTGTAATCAGGATTTGTATGTAATTGGTGTAAAAAAGAAAAAGAAAATTATTTTTGTTATGCTTGAGACATGGGTTTCATGCTCAAGGAATTTTATTTTTGTAGATAAAGCTCCCATTGAGAGCTTCTAGGGCTTGTCATGTGGTCTACAAGTCAAAAGAGTCTTTGTCATGTATGAGAGACCCTTCTTGGGCATGTTACATATTTATTTGAGTCATTGTAAGAGTCAAAAGACCCTCCAAGACCTTGTCACAAGTGCGCAATCGTGTCAGTCCTCAAAAGAAGCAAGTTGATTTATCAAAAGGACAAGTCGGTCTATGGAAGATGTCAAGTTGGCTTATTTGCATGGAGAGATCACTATATAAAGTAGTACTCGACCTCACTTGGAGAGACACACATCAAGCATTTGAAAGGGAGAAGGAAGTGCGAGGAAAGGGAAGAAAGGAGCCTCTCATCTAGTGAATGGAAAGAGAAGAAGATCAAAGTATTTTGGCATTGTTTTTTGGTCATCTTCCTCACACGTGTGACTGCAGCTAGGGTTTCTGCTGTTAGGTATTGCAGACCTCAAGGAAACCGAGATCTAGTCCAAGTAAAGGGTATATTCGCTGGCCGAGATCTCAAGAAGAAGTATTCAAGACAAGCGAAGGAGAAAAGCCACTAACATATGCCCCAATCAGCTCACACATGTGGGATCTCTATAATTGCAGGTAGGCTAAAAATTACAAGTCTTTGAAAAGAGGCCAAAATTCCAGTGCAATCGAAATCAGAGGTGCAAAAGTCACTTTGACTAGCGTTGACTTGAAGAAGAAGAAGAGTTGTTCAAGGAAGCCTTCTGACTTGGTCTTGGAGAGGTTCTCAGGTCAAGGGTCTTGGTGTTGGAATTCATCAATTGAAGATTCTATAAGAAGAATTCGGTGGGTTTTCCTCTCAAAATTGGAGAGGTTTTGGCCTTGGTTGATCGCTTATATCTTTTGCCCATTGTCTCATTGTTCTTTATGTTTTTGGTAGTTGTTTGATGAAGAGAACACATAATAATAAGAAAGTAAAAGAAGAAACAAATGAAGTAAAATTAAAAATACATAACAAACAGTTATCATAAGCAAGATAAAGCGTCTAATATCTCTGCCCTAGATTTCTCAACATGATATTAGAGCTGAGGTAACAAGTTAAGGAAGGGTAGCTCAATAAAGGACATTCAAGGACCGAAGTTCTAGAAAATCATCAAGAAGGACCTCTCATCTCAAAAGCGTTACAAGGTCAAGGATTACATTGTCATTTTGAAGGAACTCAACAAGAAGAAGATCTCAAAAACCCTAGCTCATTCAAGAAAAGAGTCTACACTAGAAGCATTCTTGGGAACCTTGCTCAAATCATCATCTCATGGTAGAAGATCTCAAATGACCCTTATCTCTACTCAAATAGAAGATCGAAGCATCTTGAAGTATACTCATCCAAAGGAAGCAAGAAAGGCGCTATTGGCATCATCAAGAAATCAAGATCTCCCTATCATTAAACAAGAATCACTATTTGTAGGAAGACATCTTCTTCAAGAATAAATCTCCCATTCTCTATATCGTCATCAAAATCAAGCAAGCAACAAGTTGAAAATATTGTCATCAAGAATATCTTTGCAAGTTAGTACCTTTATGTACACATCTGATTCTATAAAAATGTCTTTTTGCAAGGAGAGCAACAAGTTGGTTGGGTCTACAAACTTTCTTATGTGGAAGAAGAGGACTGATTTAATTCTCATAGAAAATGAAGTTGTGGAACATGTTAAGAGCTCAATCACAAAAACTTCGAAGAAAGAAGCTCAAGCTTTTGCAAAGTACATGAAAGGGGAAGTAAGGGCTCGAAGGATTCTCATAAAATCCATCAAGGATCCCCTCATTCCCTATGTATCAAAACTAGAAACATCAAAAGAAATATATGACAAACTTGTAGAATTTATCTCTGTAAGCATTGTAGGAGAAGTGATCTCATTAAGGAAATAACTCTACAAGATGAGGATATCAAAAGAAGAAGGAATAGCCTCATACTTTATGAGGGTGTCAGAAATAAGAAGCCAACTCCAAGAGTTGGGAGAAATAATTTCTAACAAGTAAATGACTAACATAGTGCTCGATGCACTACCAGAGGAATGGAGCAACTTCATATCAAGAATCTATGGGAAGAAGGAAGCCACTCCATTCAATGAACTATGGTCATTGTGCAAAATCGAAGAAACTAGGCTGAAGGCAAAGATCGATGTAGGATAAAGCGAACAAGCTCAAGCATTTGTTGCCATGGTTAGAAGAAAATGGAAGCTTGGGAAGCTTGGTCCTCAGAAAAAGAAGAAGAACATGTCGAAGGTTCAATGCTATGGCTGTCATGAATACGAGAACCACAAGAGAGATTGTCCAAAGCTCAAGAAGGACAACAACAAAAGAGGAAGGGAAGAAGCCCATATCATTGAAGAAGTGGAAGAAGCTGAAAAGAAGAAATCCAATAGGGTGGAAGTAAAAGATCTCTACTATTATCGAGATAGTCTTTCTCACCTAGTTCTTTTCAAGTTTTTGTTTCAAGTTTTCTATTGAAAAGTATAACTATCATGGTAGGAATCATTAGAAGCATGATAGGATGCATCATGTTAGGAGATGACATCATAGAAGCATATGATTGAAAGCAAGAGCTCGTGACATCGTCATAAAGAAGTGTGAAAGATAGTTGAAATAGAAGTCTATGGCTGTCACCTATAGAAGAATTTAGCTCTTGGTAACCTCATTAGAAGCATAAGTGGTACTTATGGGAAAAAGAAATCCATCTAGTATAGAGCTCATCATACATCATTCAAACAAGGGGCATTTGGAGGATGAGGATGATCAAAATCCTCCTTTGGAATCTTCATTGGAAGGTTCACCTACTAGAAGAAACAAGTGTCTTGCTGAGAATCCCACCTTGTATAGGATTTATGGAATGATGGTATGATGTCAAAAGAAGTGAAGCGGGTTAAGGTGATTGAAGTTATTTCAATCAAGGAAGCTGTTGAAGGAAGTCTAGATGACCAAAAGGAAGAGATGAGGTATGTATGCTTGTATTTGATAAAATTGAGACATGTCATATAGTACCAGATAGTATGGATAAATGCTCCACCTCATGAGCATGATCAAGAGAAAAGGATATCCTCCTTTGGAAAGATGCATAAAGGCATGGTTCACATGTTGACTAGATGAAATCAGCATAATAAGTCCTCATATGGAATATGAGGTGGTTCATAAAAATGAAGGAACTATAAATGGAAGTCCTTGAGAAGCAATATGTGAAGAAAGTAAGGAGAGATTGTGAAAGATGCAACTAATGTCACCTAAAAAAGGAAATCAATATCTGATAACTAGAATAATTGACCATGATATCTCCATGGAAAATGTATGAAGACTCCAAAGAAGTCTGGAAAGGAAGATGACCCTCGACATTTAATGTCTTTTTGGAGATGTGTCAATATGAATGTAGGATGTTGATACAACAAGCAGATGTCATGATGTAAGACCATCACAAAGGTAATTTGATGTTTATTTTTTATTTTTGAACATCTAGATGGGCTAATGCAGGGCTACCAAAGGAAGAGTTGTAGATGTCATCTATAACTGATACTCATGTGGTGGGATGATAAGACCCTAAAGAAAATATAATGTGGAAAAGGTAGCTGTATGAAGGAAAGCTAGATATGGATTAGTGAATCACTTTCCGATGAAAGAAAGGATGACATGACTGACATGATTCATAAATGAAAGTGATGGATGGTCGATGGCCTACAAAGAAGTCCCAAAAGATGTAGGCTCCCTAGCAAGGAAGAAATTCATGACATTGAAAGAGGGAGTCCTACAAGCAGCTGGTTGTCTCATGATCTCCACAAAGCTAAGGGGAGGCGTGGTCAAGTCCCTGGTTAAGAGGGAGCTTGAGTACATTCCTTTTATAGCAATGGGTGCATTCCTTCATTGGAATGGGTATATCCTCCCTAGTTGAGTGGGAGAGGTAGACACTGTTGAGAAATCCAAGGAGTGGCAGTTAATCGATTTCTCTTATTATGACAATATCTTGCGATGTTTCATTATTATTATTCTTTTGTTTGATTTATCTTTTCTTTATCATGAAGACTAATTCCAAAGAACAAATAGTAGAGGACACAAGATATAGGCACGCAGCCAGGGCAAAACCCCACTCTAGGGGAAAACTCGGTCAACATTTTTGTTCTCTACTCTTTTTTTGTTCTTCGGATATGAATTTTGCCGTCAAATCTTTAGTAAATTTCCCTGCAAAATTGTCCAGAGACTAGATCTTACCCTCAAGGGCCTAGATCTAGCTCTTCTTTCACTTGATCCCTTGATCCAACCTGCAAAAATGAAAATAAAAACACCCAAACCCCAAATATATACAAAATAGATCTAAAACCCCAACCCAAGTTAGAAAAATAATTTACACTTAAAATTACAAAATTATTTTACAAATTGTACATGAGTTTTTTAAATAAATTTTGAGAAAATAAATTTTATAATATTTTTTCTTGAAAGAATGGCTAAAACGCTTCAGAAAAATTATTGCTCACTATAGCCCTAGCGAAGATTTAATCCACCATATAAAAACTAGGAATCCAAGCAAGATGATCCTTGCTCACAGTCTGTGAACTTGGAGACCAAGGATTGAGTATTTGCAAACACCGTATTATTTCAAAATATATCAAGATAGTCAATACTAACACAGATCAATGAACAAGAACACCTCGAGTTGCATTCCAAAGTCTTTTGTTATAGTAGAAAAAATAGTTCCCCGTGGGACAATAATTTACAAAATGCTTCAGTAGCAATTCTAGCCAGAGATCAAGATGACTAGAGACTCAACTAACTCTCTAATTTATAGATAAATCCTCCAAATGGAAAAATAATGGCTATTTTCTTTGATCCTTGTCAAAATAATCTTCACCGTTGATAAACACTTTAAAATCCTTTAATCTTGGCCATTGATTTTTTATTTTTGAGAAATTTTCGAATTTATCATTTAATTCCAATTTAAATTTCTCAAAATTAATTATTTTGAGCTAATTTCTTTAAAAAATTGACTTTGACTTAACCACGAAGGTCCAAGGGTCCAAATTTCCTTGAAAAATACAATATTCCCTTGGTGGAGGTCCTTTAAATATTGAATCTTTTAAGATCCATAGATTTTCCCATTTGGAGAATTTATTTTCCTAAGACAATTTAATTTGACTCTAATTAATTAACTTTCTGGCTTGGGATTTAATTTTATTTTGCCAGAAAAATTAATTAATATACACATGAAGGATTTAATTATTTTTCCAACCCTCTAATGTATAAGGTTTTTCATTTACAAGACTCAAAGAGGGAATACATCTTTGGCTTAGACCCTCAAGACACATAACTCATTTGTGACTCAATATGATCTAGTAAACCAAGTGATTTGTAATAAAATAATTTAGCCAATTAGCTTAAATTATTCCCAAACCACTTTTACATCAAACTTGACTAAAAACACTAGAACTCACCTGATAATTTGATGATAAGTTTCACCCTAGCTTTGGGGTTTACGCTGGAGGGAAAAAAACTCTTTTGATTAGCCATGTTGAAAAACACAGGTAATCAACGAAGTTAAAAACCTCCTTGGATGGAATTCGTTATCAAATTATAGGCTTACCTAGGTTATTACATAGACTCAAGGTTTTACTAAGATCATTTACAATATATAACTTGCAGAATGGGATGACCATGACACACAGATTGCTGATATGTGATCCGATCCTTGTTGAAAAAATTGGCACTTCTGCTTCCTTGGAACTTTGACAATTTGAGTGCAACATTTGGCTCCATATGGGGACACATTGCTTCCATGAAATAATGTGAGAACCCCAGAATCCTGCATCCAAGAAAACAAAAGTCCATCAAATAGATATCCATTCAAAATCGAAATCATATGCATATATAGAAATATATCGCTGGAAGAATCTGCTCTAATAAACTGAAATGTAAACGACATAGTATAAATGCTGAAAGTAAAACTATCTAATTGACATGAAATAAAAGGGAATAGGGTTAGAGATACTATACAAAACGATACCCTATGGCATCAAATGTCATCAACATGGTGCACATTGAGCATTTGCCGACTCTTCGACAAGTCTATGGGCTGCTTCGCGGATGTGCCATGCTGAATTCTGAGAATGCTAGGACTGTGACTCATCCAAATATCAATCTTCTCTCGACCATCAAATGCATCAAACTTCTTCCTTTTTCTTTTGTTCTGCCCTTTAATTTTCTACCTGGTGGGTGGTGATGTCAATAATGAGACCACTGTAGATTTCTTGTCTTGATTTTGAGAATGCCTGGATGAAGGATCTGAAGAATGTGAAGTATGCCCAACCTTATTCTGTATGTACTCGATCAAAGGTGACACATAAGCCTGACCATTCTTAGCTTCTTTTTCAATTTTGGTACTCCCAACTAACCTGTATTGAGTGGGACAAGTAACCTCCTGGAAATGAGATGAGAATTGCTTTGGTGGATCGGGAGGCTCGTGATCTGTCACAGGCTCTTACTTTCTTTCATTATTTGATCCATGCTGAAGTTCATGTACCTGTATCTTTTCCATTATTTGTAGTTTATTCTGAAGAGTGATCTTTTCAATTCTCATGGCACCCATATGATCTGAGTGTTCATGCTTCATAGCATTGATTTTTTTGGCATGGCTTTCCTCCATGGTCAACAACGTTATTCTAGAGACAGATTTGTTTTTATGGTAATCGAATTATTCTGCATACTAGACTTCATAGCCTCCATCTCTCAAGCACACTTGTCCTCTATGGTAGCCATTTGATTAGAGTGATTAGTTTTCATGATCTTTACCTCCTCATCATGTCTTTCCTCTATAGCTGACAACTTGTTCTGAAAAATGATTTCATGTCTTTTATTACTTTATTATAATTTACTTGAATGGAACTCATTTCTTCTTTATGATTTGCTTCCATAGTGATCAAATGGTTTTGCATGGTGGCCACTTGATCAAAGTGATTGACCTTCATGCTTTCTAGCTCCTCATCACGTTTTTCTAATTTGGTGAACAAAGTTTTTATAATTTGAGTTAACTCATTGATAGGTTGCTTATCTTTTTCCTTTTCATTGTTGCTACCAACTCAACCTCTCATCCCTGCCTTTCCACTGTCGAGGATTCGTCTTGCAATGACACAAGTGGATTCATTATGAATTTTCTTGCAAGGTTTGCAATACGACACAATCTCTTAATGACCACTTTCAACTTTCTATCCAGTACCAGAGGCACAAGGTGGGTCCCTTTGATTTCCATATTTATCTTCAAAGGCCTAAAAAATTGATTGTAAGGAGTCAAAAGTTTCATCAGGGAACTTCCAAAACCAATTCAATGCATCATCTTCTAACGAGAGAACAAAGAGTCACATCTTGACATCCTCATGTTCATCATATGCATAGCCACCAAACTTTTCCATACAAAAAATGAACTTTGTAAGGTGCTCACTAGCAGTGACTGCATTATTACTCGTGAAGGAAGGCAAATTATCAATGGCATCTCCCGGAAGATCATGAAGAATGTCAGTAAAGCGACAAGGGGCGAACAAGTCACCCATGATGACTTGCTTAAGGGGAAAGGGAAGCTGATGGATGTCAGAGCGAGAGAGACCACTATTCAATAAAATAAGAGATCCACAAGCATAAATTCCTATAAAAAATGAAAGAAGTGGAGTCGCCACTTGAACATGAATCTAGCTCCAAGATCCAAAAGGTAAAAACCGAAAAGTTAGTCAAGGATCAAGCAGATGGATATCAAGTAGAGCTTCCTGCCTGAGAAAAATGAATGAATAAGTGGAGTCGCCACCCAAAACAGGAAACCAACCTAAACGTCCAGGTGCTAAGAGTGTGAATGAACAAGATGATAGGATTAGTGAAAGGAAAAATGATAAGGTGATGAGAAGATGAAGAATGATGGAAGATTAGAAGATTAGGAGCACTAATGAGAGTGTCGTCAACACCAAAGTCCAATAAATTGGTCCTCGATAAAGGCACCAGAAAATGTTGTGTCGCTTGACGGGCTAATGAAATGATAGAGAAATGAAGGATTGCAGGATAGGAAGATTGTCATAAACTCTGACAACGAGCAAACTCGTCCTCGGCAATGACGCGATAAAATGTTGTGGCGTTGGCATGAAAAATTTGTCGTAAACCCCTAGAACGGAAAAATCTATCCCCGACAACAGCGTCAAAAAATGTTGTTCCCCGGATTGTATAGGCACCGTGATAATGTTGAGGATGCTGCTGTCACTTTGATCCCCGCCCACTCCGTTCTAGCTATCTCCCAACAAGAGGCTATCGGGGATAGTCTCTATGGAATGATATGAAGGAGACATGTATGAGTGGCCTAGCCAATTGGTTAAGTTCGAGAAAGATTATTGATTAGATTAGATTTTAAAATATGAGACCAGTGCCTTAATGGAGTCTCAAATTCTTGCTTATAGTAGATTGGAACTAAATGGCCGGATGGACACCGGCTGCTTAATATGATTGACTAACCTGAATGATATGAAAACCTATGACCTATGTGCGATGTAGAGATCTTGGTTATTTTTAGTTAAATCCCTAATCTAGATGTAACCTTCTTTTAACTATTTTGAAGCTAGGCTCCAAGGTAGGTTGTGGGAAGGAGGCCAATAGGAAGTAGGCTAGGGACTGTGGCTCTGACGACTGCAAGGTCACCGTGTTAACCATTGAAGAGTTCCTGAGGCCCTTCACGCTAAGTGAGAAGGGTTGCCCTATATCTCTATCAACCTAGCTTATGCTAGGAGGTAAATTATTAATGCAATCTAAATCTAGTATGGTTATGCAAGAGATTATGGGTGAGATTATGATTTGACGACTGCAAGGTCATCGTGGTAACCACTGAAGAGTTGTTGAGGCGCCTCAATCTAAGTGAGAAGGGTTGCCCTGTATCTCTATCAACCTAGCTTATGCTAGAAGATAAATTATTAATTCAATCTAAATCCAGTGTGCTTATGCAAGAGATTATGGGTGAGATTATCTTGAGTTAAGATCGTTTAAGTTATTTAAGTACTTATGTGAAGTTTATCTTAATGCAAAAGTACTTAACAATGTTGTGATACAATCTTAAACAAGATGAGTGCTAAGAGATGCAAGTGTAAATTTCAAGTAACCAACTTATCCACCAATGACTTTAACACAAGATATTATGCCAACCTACAAGATCAATATCAAATTCTGAGTGCAAAGATGAGATTAGCCAATTTTAGATCTATAACAATTTATATCAGGGATAAAAATTCAGACTTAATCAATGTTAACAACAACGAGGAAACCACTTCAAATCATGAAATTTTCGTTAGACATAAAACACAAAAATTCTCATTGACTAGTAAATGTAAATTAACTTATTTAGCCCACTTTGTAATGATGTATTCAGTAAAATTTCAGGTCTGATTTGTTAGTTTACAACAGTAAACAACCACATATCAACAATCTAAAGATGCAAAAAATAGATGGTCAATATGCCAAAAAATAGTAAAAATGCACTAGAACTCAAAAATTTCAAATTTTAGGGCTTTTAGGAAATGTGATTCGGAAATTTAAGAATTGATAAATTTATTACAACAATAAATTAGTGACAAATCAGCGAGCTAAAAATACTGAAGATGATGCCCAAAAGAAGATGTGATTTAGAAATTTCAGATCTGATCTATTTATTACAACAATAAATAAATGACAGATCAGCAACCCAACAATGCTCAAGAAAATCCCCAATACATCCAAAAATAGTAAAATTTCGCTAGAAATTGAAAATTCAAAATTTTTGGCCCTCTTTAAGTATTTGATTCAGAAAAATTTGCAAGCTCGATTCAACAATTTATGCAGAAAATTTCAGCAAACAAAAATTTAGATCTAGGGCAAATATAAGTGCCCAAGTGGCCAAAACTCATTAAAATTAAGATTTTACAATTTTAAGTGATTTTGATTGTTAAATATGATTTTAAGGCTTAATTGTTTTGGATTTTACTGTTGTAATAAAACTGAAGTAAAACAAGGGTTTAGAGGTCAAACCCTAGGCCCAAGGCCTTGTAGAAACACTTGCCCAAGTGACCCAAAATTTGGATGAAGATGTAGCCTCAAAATTTGCAAAAACACCAAGTATTTAGCCTTGAAAATTTCAGATAAGGGTTTAGGGCAAATTAGGGCAAAAGAGGTCAAGAAAAGGCAAAACAAGGCCAAGGAAAGCCAATTTGTGGGGATAAAAGGGCTAAAATGATAAATCGGGGGCTGAAATGGCAAGAATTACCCAATCAAGAATCTTTATGATTCAAGAGAGCTAGGCACAATAATGTTAGTAATGTAGAAATGAATATATCTTTATCATGAAGAGAGAAAAACTTGTAGTGTAAGGCATACCTTTTGTTTCTTAACAAACCTTGTAATTCCAATGCTTTTGTCTTGTGAGGCTTTCTTTTATAGTCCTTGAGTATTCAACAAACCTTTCCTAAACAAGGAAAATATGAAAATAAATGTGATTAGTATTTAATATAAACAAACTTAGATAAGTAAAGGAAACCAAAAATGTAAAGGTAATACAAGGAATAAGATACTTATCTTTGGAAGTTGGTGAGGGCTCCCTCCAAGCTCGACGAATACCTATAACCTTATAAAAACAATTCAAATATGTTTTTCCAAAATATGTTAAACCTACAAATACTAGAAATAAAAAATGAAACAACTAAAGCTTGGAGTAAAGGATTTAGTAGTGTAGGTCCCTTATATCTTATTCTTCGGCTTTATTCTTCTTTGGAGATCCTTCTTTAGCAACATTAGCTTGGTCCCTATTCCTTTTCTTATTCTTCGGATTGTTAGGATAGTCACTTTTATAGTGACCCATTTTATGACATTGGACACATTATATTTTGGTAGTGACCCATTTTATGACATTGGAAACATTATATTTTGGACATGTCTACCTTCCTTCTTGGCCCTTTTGACTTCTTGAAGTTTCATTTCTTGTGATAAGCAGAGTATACATTTGAAACTTTCTCTTCTTCATTGTTGGTTACTAATGAGATTCTCATCTCTTCTTTGTTGCAGACATTCCATAATTGTTTGAATGAAGGTGTTTCTTTCTAGTTGTTGAGCCCTGAAGCAAAAGCACTCAAAGTAGGTGGCAATCCCAATAATGTAGTAATCACTAGCTATTTTTCTGGTACAATCTCATCTATGGCTTGAAGGTCATCTCTAATTCTAGCTATGCTTACAAAGAAGGAAGCCACAATGTCATCTTTTGTCATTTTTGTAGTCCTTAGTTCATTCTTAAGACTTGCTACTTGATCGATGTTCTTGATAGTGAACAATTTTGATAAGGCTTCATACATTTCTTGAGCATGGTCCATGTTGGAAATGTATGGGACAAGATTGTCCTTTATACCTTCTACCACTAGTGTCATATCAAAT
Source organism: Pinus tabuliformis (assembly GCA_031772625.1). Lineage (NCBI taxonomy): Eukaryota > Viridiplantae > Streptophyta > Pinopsida > Pinales > Pinaceae > Pinus > Pinus tabuliformis. The sequence goes on along the minus strand of CM062807.1, from coordinate 994,602,833 downwards.
ATTTCTGACTCTCTAAACTTTACTTTTTCTGCATCACTAGATCCTTCAGAAGGTTTCTTCACTTTTCCTCTGACCAAATCCAAGACTTTGTTCTTATTAAGAATGAGATCAATGCTTTTCTTCCATGACCTGTAATTTGATGCTCCTTCTAATTTGTTCTCTCCCTTTATTGTATTAGACATTTTTCTTGAAGATAGTAAGATTCTTTCCTTATAAGATCTCTTTATATGATCCCTTGCTTAATCCTTTTGGGGTTTCTGAAACTCCTTTTAGTAGATCCTTAAACTTCCTTTTTCCTTCTTCACCTTAGCTCTGAAACCATGTTAGAAAATCAGAAAGGAGGAAAATTTTTCTTTATATAGATAACTACTTGTGACTTTCTTATCTTTATGTTCTTCTTTTTATCTTTTAGTTCATCAACCAATTACTAAAACAATAGCACAAAAATCACAGACACCAGATATAGGTAGATAGCCGGGGAAAAACCCCTATGTAGGGGAAAACCTAGTCAACAACTCTTCCTTAATAACTTCAAGAGATAATCCAAGACTCCTGACCTAGACACAAACTTCCTCCACACCAAGTCAACCCTTTCTTCCTTCTTGCAGATGATAACCCTTCAACAACAATTTCGACCTAGCAGCAACAACTTCGACCCAACAACTGGCAACAACAACAACAACAACAACAACTTCGGCTTGACAAGTGAGACTTCAACCTCCTAAAGGAGTCCACACGAGAGAGAGATAGATAGCCCAAAATTTGGATCTTGCCTTTTTCTCCCTTCTTCTCCAACTTCACTCTCCTTTTAGCCTCCTTTCCTACTTCGTACTTTTCCAGCTCTTTTTTCTCGATATCGAACTTGAGTGAGAGAGAGTGAATGCTCCAAATGAATTTGAAATGCTCCAATACATAGGCTTCTAGTGAAGTCGAATTCCCCAGTTTGAGGCCAAATTGGTGTGGAGGTCACAAATAACTTATTTGAGTCAATATTAATTCTTTTTACATGATTCAAAAGCCCAAGAAGGGTTTCATTAAATGTACAATGGCTCTAATGACTCAGTATAAATCCTAGAAGTCCTCAATGGGGACTTTGACCTAAAAAATGATTACCCAAGCATGAAACCCGTGCTTTAATAAGTCATAATAATATTAATAAAATTCTTTTTCATAAGTACATTTCATTGTGACTTAAATATAATTATGATGACTGAACCTAGTTACATTCTTGAATATGTTGCGACTTCCAAGACAAAGATGGCTAGAAATTTTGAAGAGCAATGATGATCCGAATATGTTGAAGATGAACCTACTATGTGCTCATGATATGTTTCTGACAAGAGTTGAGGACCTCTATGCCTAGTGTAAGAGGGAGCTAAATGGTGAATCGTGAAAGTGTGAACATCCTTGTTCAAGATTTTGGCATAATTTGAAGAAGTTGGACTCGTTGAATTCGCTGATGCATGGATTTTCTGACTCGAGAAATGGAAGAGCACTTCTGAGTGCTGTGGTAGCCTGGATGACATGAATGATTTTGTTGCATAGTTGATTGAAGCTATTTGTTGGCTTGTGTGATCTGGTACTAGAATCAATCATGGGCTAAGGTATGTTTTTCGTGATGATAGAAGACTACATGGGTATACAGATGCAAATTGGATTGGAGTGTTACACATCAGGGTGCTGTTTTAGCTTGGGATCTGCCATGATTTCTTGGATGAGCAGGAAGTAGATATTTGTCATTCTCAGTACAACCAAGGCAGAGTAAATTATAGCTAATATGACCAGCTGTGAGGCAGTGTGGCTACGAAAGTTCCATCTAGAGCTATTTGATCATGTGCTAGATACAACTGTGATATATTGAGACAATCAAAGAGGGATCAAACTTTTTGAGAATCCAGTGTTTCATGATAGGTTGAAGCTGTTGAAGGAAATGTAACTAGGTTCGGTCTTCATAAATGTACTTTGATATTTGTATTTATTCAAGAAAAGAATTATTATTTTTATAATATATGTGAATGAGTTTCTTGCTCATTGAAATAAGTCTAGCACATGTTAAAGTGCTATAGGTGAGTCAAATAATCAAAAGAAAATGTTGAAGACCTTAAGGGCATGTTACACCATGTATGTTAATGTATTAGAGTCGAGAATACCTCCAAGCAAAGCCAACAAGTCTCCTCCATGCAATGACATCACCAAAGAACCCATCTGAGGCAAAGAAGGCAAGTTGGCCTACAAACAATAAGTCGGCCTAAGGGAGGGATAGACCTCTATATATAGAGGCTATCGACTCCCTCAAAAGACAATGCAATCATCTTTGAAATTAGTGAAGTTAAGGAGCCAAGAAAAGAATGAAAAAGGACGAAGTCAAGGAGCCTCTAGTGCAGCGAAGTAAAGGGAAGCATAAGCGAAGGTTGGAGGCTAGTTTTTAGGGCAAATACAGGCACACGTGCGAAGAAGAGGAACGCTGCCTGGGGTCATAACAACAGAGACTCACAACCAAACATATTTCATCATTTGGGCTAGAGACATAGGCCTAAAGGGCCTCCCACTCAAGCGAAGTAGCAAGGAAGATAAGCGAAACTAATAGGGCTATTCTAAAGCCTATTACAGTCACATGTGCGAGGAGGAGGCTGTCTATGTTGTCATAACAACCCTCCCATTACAATCATATAAAGTTTGTTGGTTGGTGAAGAGAAAGAAGGGATCATGATAAGGAAAGGGTCTCATCAAAGGAATCTCTTCTAGAGCAAGTTCAACAAGATCTAACAACAGTTGGAAGGAGGACAAAGTGTTGGAAGAAGGAAGTGTTGGGGAACAAAGTGCAGAAAGGAGAAGGACTTGACTTGTGCTTGGAGGACATTCTAGTCAAGGGTCTAGTGTTTGGCATTGATCAATAAGAAACTTCAATAAGAGAAACTTACTGAAGGGTTTTCCTCTCAAGAGAAGAGAGGTTTTGGCCCTGGCAGAGAGCCAACATCTTATGTTCTTGTTCTTATGTTTTGGTAGCAGTTTGATGAAGTACACACACATGCATTAATAAGAAGAAGAAGATTAAGCTAACAAGAAAAGTAAAAAGACTCCACAAATTTTTATCAAGTCAAGAAGAATCACTCTACATCTAATTGCCCTCGATTCTTCAACATGGTATCAGAGCTAAGGTTACACATCAAGGAAAGGGCATCTCAAGAACACTCATCAAGGAAGGACATCTACAAAAGTTGAAGCATCAAGCCAAGAAGGTCTACCATCTATCATTCATCAAGGAAGACTACAAAGCAAGAAGAAGAGCCTTACACAAAGGCACCTACAAGAAGAGCAAATCAAAGCAGGATCTACATCAAGCTACAAGTCATCAAGAAGCTCTCATCATCAAGTCAAGTTCACTTGGAGAAAGCAACTTGAAGAACATCAAGATCTAAGGAAGGCAATACATAAAGTCTTCAAGGAGAAAGCAAGTCTACTACATATCAAAATCTATCAAGTAAGTATATGTCCCCTTCTGAATATACATGAATGTCTTTTTGCAATGAAAGCAACAAATTGGTAGGTACCGATAACTTTCTTTCATGGAAGAAGAGAACTGATTTACTTCTCAAGGAGAATGAACTCCTAGAACACATCAAAGGGAATGCTGCTATTCTTGCTAAGGGACAAACTCAAGCCTTAGCCAAGTACAATAAGGATGAGACAAGAGCTCAAAGGATTCTAATAGAATCTATCAAAGACTCTCTCATTCCTTATGTCTCCAAACTTGAAACATCAAAAGAAATCTATGATAAACTAGTAAAGCTATTCTCGGTAAGCACAACTGGAGAAGTGATATCTCTTTGACATGAGTTGTACAAGATGAAGATATCAAAGGAAGGAATAGCTCCCTACTTCATGAAGATCCCTGAGATGAGGGATCAACTTCAAGAGCTAAGGGAAGTCATGTTAGACAAAGAAATGACAACTATAGAACTCAATGCTCTACCTGAGGATTGGGGCAACTTCACATGAAGCATATATGGCAAGAAGGAAGCTACCCCACTAAGTGAAATGTGGTCTCTAAGCAAGATAGAGGAAACGAGACTCAAAGCAAAGGAGGATGTGGGATCAAAGGAGCAAGCCTTTTCTACCATGGCCAAGAGAAAGGGGAAATTTGGCAAGTTTGGTCCATGAAGAACAAACAACAAAGATATTTCCAAAGTCCAATCGTATGGATGCCAAGAATATGGATACTACAAAAAGAATTGTCCTAAACTAAAGAAGGACAACAACAACAAAAGAAAAAGGGAAGAAGCTCACATGACTCAAGAGGTGAAAGAAGAAGAAAAGAAGCAAAAGAAAGAAGATCCTCCAGATCTCTACTATGACTAAGTCAAACTCTTTACTTAAAGTCTTCTTTCAAAGTTTTAAGTAGTATAGGAGCATGTAGAAATAGAGTAAAATTGCATGGCTAGAAACATCTTCTAGAATCTAGAAGCATGATGTACATGGAGTTCTAAATACTCATGTAGAAAGAGCATTTATAAATGAGAACAAAATGCATGGTTAGAAATATCGTCTAGAATATAGTAGCATGGTAGATATAGCTTAAGATATTCATGTAGAAGGAGCATACCTAGAATAGGACCTCGTCCATAATAAAAGAAAATTGATCATGATTAAGAATCTTAGAAGACCTCCATCATCAAAAGGAAACAAATATTTGCAGGGTAAGGGTCTTTAAGATCCTATGATGGAATCTTCAAAAGAAGATTCATAAACAAAGGCAGATGTCTCATTGGGAATCCCATTCATGGGATTCAAGAAAAAGGATGATATGCAGGCAAGCTAAGATGAAGCAAAAAGGGCCACACCATGGACAATCAATTGAAAATAAGATGATCAAAGGAGAATCAAGATGAGGTATGAATGCATCAAATTTTAGTCATGTTATCATATGTATATTATTGAGTCATGGGAATAGTTCTATAACCTGATCAAGTAGGAAAGAATCTTTTTTACCAATGACATGCACGAAGGCATGTACTACAATGCAATGAAGGTCAACAAAATAAATACTCACATAAGGAGTATAAGATTGCTGACTAAGAAGCAAGTGAAGAAGGAATGCTGACTAGTCCTAGAAGCAAGCAATGAAGAAGTGCTCTCACAAGGAGCATAAGGTGGTTGACCAATCTATCCAAGAAGAAGCAAGTGAAGAAAGAGATCAAGCATGTGAAGAACACCATGATCACCAAGAATCACTATCTGACAAGATACTTTGAAGACATCTCCCGAAAGAAGGCATGACAACTCTGACAAAGGAAGAAAAAGATCAAAGGACCCTTGACACCTGTGAAGGCCTTGGAGATATGAAAGGTGCAGATAACTGATTCTTCTCTACGAAGATATTATGCTGAAGAAGCCATCTAGCAAAAGCACCATTTAATGTTGAAGCAATATCAGGATGAAGTCATGAAGGGCTACTAGATCAAAGCATGGGAACAAGCAAGTACAACGAAGCATCCATGTGAAGAAGTAGTTTGAAGCATAGACAAGGAGTAACCATATGACAAGAGAACTTGATATATGACAAGAAGGCCACTTTCCATGAAGGAAGCAATGACTTGACAAACCAGGAAGGAAAGTGATCGATGGATGGTGCCCTACCAAGAAGAAGTTCAAACAAAGACTTCATGACATCAAAGAAAGGAATAAGATCAGAGAGCTGGTGGGGCCCACGAAGAAGAAATTGCCGATGAATGGACAAGTCCCTAGCTAAGAGGGAGTTATAACAAGTTCCCAATTACAAAGGAACTTGGACAAGTACCTTGTTAGTGGATACTTGGGCATGTCTTCCTCAATTGAGAGGAAGTGATAGACACAACATTCTTGTCTTCACTTGGGAAGAAAGAATGGGAGGATTGGGTAATCATCTGGTTTCCGATACTCTTTAAGGATGTGTAGGGCATCCAAGACAAGAGTAGGCAAGAGGATCAATATTCTTTGAGGACTAGGAACCCAAGATAAGAATAGTCCTAGAAGGTCACACTCAGTGAACACCTGGGTGGGTATGTACCTTGAGAGACAATGACTAAGGTGTCTATAAGTCATTGGTCTCGCCAACATTGTGTTCTGATCTATTGAGAGATAGAGCTGTTAGTCAAGGCCTCACTGTGGAAACAATGTTGGTCACTATGATGCTATAACAGATGGATTGCCAATCCGGTTTCTCTTATGTAAATTCTTCACGATTGAAACATAGCCAAACAACTTGTAACTTTATATGAATACCTCCGTAGCTAAGAGGGAGTGTTGAAGGAAATGTGATGCCAGGTAACTAACATCCTTTGAAAATCCCATGTGGACCTATGAGTTATGGGCCACATATACATCGGAAGCCTTTGCATTGGTGGATTTTAACAAAAACCCGACCAATCACCAAACAACGGAATAACACAGAACCTGCCAATGAACGCTGGACCCACTCCAAATTCATACAACCGGAACTCAAATAAAATAAATCCCAGTTCAATTCTTATCGGGTCTGCCTTACCCACAAATATTATCGGATTAATTCTCCGCCGTTGATCTTACCCTTCAATCTGACGGTTGATGTTTCACCCGATCAACCAACCTACTTGGTGATCCTCCACCGTTTGATCAAAGCACATTTGATCCAACGGTCAGCAACGATATCGGATGGGGATCTTGCGCGATGTTTACCTGCCCTTACGGAGCTGATAAGGAATATAAATCCTTGATGTATAAATGTTTGGGCCCAATTATGAAATTAAAGTTCGATCACTTTATGACCCGATATCCATTGGATATAAGAGGCCATCAAATTGATGGTTTGCGGGACTTCAACTAGCACATGGTTTAAAAACAGCTTAACTCTCGCAAACGACTGTGAACTAAGAGGTTGAATATGAGATCGACGACTAGGAGTGAGTGCGGGGCTTCAGCCACGATCAAGAAATCCGTACTCTCCTACCCCCCGCAATTGTTGATCACCATCGGATCTAACAGCCAACGAACGGTCTTGACTTATTTTGGGGTTTCTTCACGAATTTAACAAGTTCCACCAAGACTTAGTGCTTCCGCCAAGTTAGTCGGTCTCTAAACTATATACTCTGGTTTCTTAAAACATATCCAGGCTCTTAACTGTTCATTGTAATTACAGAGGATTCAGCCTACGATCTATGAAACCAATCACATAACAAAAGATCATGCAAAACAAGCTTTGTACACAAACTCCTTTTATTCATAACAATCTTTACATAATGTACAAAACATCTCGTGCTCTGATTTGTTCTCTCTTCTACTTAGCTCTCTCTACACTATCTAACCTCTGTGTAACACACTCTGCCTACTCTAACACACTCAATACTAAATTACACAAAGAAATACACAATCCACACTGTATTCATATTGATAAATATTTACAGAAGGAACAGTCGCACTCGACTGTTTCAGTTCTTCCCTCGCTCATCCATCCTATCTTTCCATCTGAATCTAACCCTTCACACATTCCTAAAGATTACAATTTATACAAAATGCGGATTCATGAACTCATTTAGTTCAGATCCAGAAATCTCTCATTCTTCCCTAAAGAATCTCTTCACTCCACTCTTTTCTCAAACAAATGCTAATTTAAGCTTTCACATCCCTCATATCCTATTCAAACTAGAGAATCTAAATGCTTGGCTTGATCTCCATGCAGGGAGGATCAATCAGCTACTTATGCCCTTTTCTGCTCAGATTTTGACAACAAATAAAACAATCTCATACATTTAAGTTAATAAAACTAATTAATCTCTTGTCTTCCAACCCTTTGTTAGCCACAACATGTGATTATACCATCACATTACTGACTAGGTCTAAATGCTCTTGCATCAGACTCCCAAAGTTGAAAGCTTTCATGACCTCCTGGTCATGTGTTTCTTCTACTGATCATCCAGTATCCCAAACTTTACTTTGTAACTGGTCATCACTTCCATCATGCTGCTGATTCATTTCTTCTGCCACTATCACTTCTATTCTTCCAGGATTCCAAATCTTATGTTGTTGTTGTCCACTTTCCTTGCTGATACAAATTTCTTTTGTTAATTTCTCTTCCTTGCTGTCTCTCTTCTTAACTAACTTCATCTTCCACACTTTCTCAACTTCCTCTTTACAATTTGTTCTTAGCTGAACTCCACTGACATCTGTCTACTGTACATTCTCCCTTACCATAGAAATTATGAAATTTATGTCCAATTCTTCTTCACCTCTGTCATTTACAAACTATTGCTTGTACTCTACAACTTCCCTTTCATTATCATTAAAGATAATCTTCCCCTTTATCTTATCAGGTTCATCTAATAACTTTTCCAGTAATTTGAATCTTCCCTCATCTCCAATAAGCATATCATTTGCATATGACTCCTCTTTCCTATATAAAACTGAATTTCTGCCACAATTATCAGATTTAAAGTTACTATGGATTTTTGTCTCCACAGATAACTTTGTCATCAAGTCCTTATACTGATCCTCTGCGAGATTTATAAAACTGTCAATAAACTTCATTTGGGCACTTTCCTGTTCATTACAGAATATTCCCTGTTTTGACACAAAAATGTCATTCAACAATTCAAGAATTAAATTCTCTTGAAATATATCATTGTGAAGTATCCTTTAACCTATTGTACAACTAATTAATGTTGTTTCATCTTCACCTACAACATAAACAAAATTCTGGTTTTCTAAAGCTTCTTCATGGTTTACAGATTCATAAAAATATTCCACTATAAAATCACTGAATTCCTGAACTTCTGTATTTGTCAACATCATCATATGTTCCTTCACATTTTCCACACTGTCTGGATTTTCTATTGAAGATACTTCGTTCTAGTTATCATCACAAATTTCCATTTGTTTGTCTTCAGTGTCGTTAATCATGACAATTTCTCTGTCAATACCATCATTCTCAAAAGTATTAAATACATGCTCAAAATATCCTTCTATTTCAACTATTTCCTCAAACAGTTTCACTTCTTCATCAACATGCATAAGCACATTGTCCAATTGCTATTCATCACCTGTCAAACTTGAAAATATACACATCATGTCAGTTTCAAAAATACAAGGCTCTTCATCTGAACTCCCATTGACCAGACCTTCATGCTCCTTTGAACTCTTCGGATAATTCACTAAGTTATTGAGAAATTCTTCCTCAACATATCTGATTTCCTTTTCATGAAAGAAAACTTCTGGGACTGCAGCTTCTTGACTTTTCTTGACAATTTCATCATAAGTCTGCATAACATCCCCTTGTCCTTCACAATTTTCTCCAACACTCAGTTCGTCAATAAGACAACAATGTCTCCTTCTCTTCTATGATAAGACTTTGATCTTTCAAAGATTTCCTTGACTTAACTTCTTTAGCTGAGTTCTCTATGTCAACTTCGCTTTTCTTCACTTCACAACCCTGCAATGCACTAGCTTCTCTCCCTCTGCCCATTTTCCATTGGTTTTCTATCCATGTTAATATTCCTTCTAACATGATCCAATAAGTTTTCACTAAGAGAAGACACAACCATTTACTCATACCTTTTAATTTTCTCCACCAATCGAAGTCTTGAAAGTCTTCCTGCATCTCCTTTTCTGTTTTTCTTGTCTCTGCCTCTTTCATAGAGTCAATTTCATTTGGCTACATACCTACAACTTTACATTCACACAAATAATTAATCCCAAAATTATGAGATTCTCTTGCCTGTGAAGATGCTACTAGCACCTTTCTCTCATGCTGATCTGAATAGATCATCTCTTCGTCACTATCATCACTGTCATCACTGTCTCCTTCCCCAAGGAGAGATACTTTCTTTGGTTCACAAATGTATTCTACTCCTTCATCCTCAACTTTTTGAAGCATTACTTTCTCAACAAACAATTCTTTGATAGGCCACTTAACTCTTTTCCGCACATAAAATCCTTGTTTCCATTCTTCTCTGATTCCTTTCTGTACCAACTTCTTCAAATGACTGAGTTTTGCCTTCATCTCAGCCAACTCTATGTCCATTTCTTCTTTACTCATTCTTTTGAGTCCAACTGTGTTGGCACTCTTTTTCCTCTGTCTGTGACTTTCCTCTGTACCCTTGTTATGACTATCAATAGTCAATTCCATTTCTTCCTCTGATGGAAGTTCCTTGTTCACTGGTGAGCTGCAACTAGCCCTTTCTTTCATCTGTAACAAGTCTCCTTCATGCCACACCAAACTTTTATGAGTTTAGCCTTTTGGCATCTATTGGTTCTTTCCTCGAACCTTTCACTCACTAGCAATTCTACCTAGCACTACTCTTGCTGGAATTGTTATCTTTAAGACAACTCTACCCACAATCATAATTGTGGCGCTGCCTCAACAACTTCTACCCAACTGCAGTTGGAAGTTGTTCTCAGCTTCTCTTGAACACTCCTTGTTCTAGGCTGTTGCATCTTCAATTGCTCACTTCCTTCTTTCATTCAGTAATTTCATTTACTGTTGGGTACTGTCACGTTTACTCATCTGAGAGTTCTTCTTGCTTCATCTTTTTTAACATAGCTCATGTGCTATGATGCTGATATAATTCATTCTACCTTCCAGCAATTTCGCTGCTTCCATTGACCTGTACAATCTTATCTCAAGGTACATCAAAGTACCTTTCAAACCTGCCAATTTTCCTTCAAAGATGTCTTAAAACTAATTCCCATTCCATTAGTTAAATCTTTTCCAAATGATTCATCTGTTCACTATTTCATTTAACTTTCTCCATTCAAAAGACTCCATACAGTCAGCAACTATTCTTCATCTTACAATTAAGATTCAATTTGAAATTCACCTATATTTACAAATTCATGACACACTACAAATTCCTTCTGATAATCTGTTGTAAGCAAATCCTGTCTTGCTTCTGCAAATTCCAAAATTCATTCCTTGTAGTGGTTCTTCTTTCAGATCTATTAAACCCAATCTCTGTTCTTTCAACCATCAATATCATTGTATTCAACAATACTTTAAGCAATCCTTACTAATTAAAAATCTTCAAATCATTTAAATGATTTCAGTCATAGCAATCCACTGTTCTATTTTGACTTTAAATTCAAAACCTTCTACTTCAATTTACCGTTTTCATCAAACCAATCATTCAATCAACTTACATGGAAATTTCATTTGCCTGAAAGGAAATTTTCATTCCCTTGTTGTTCTTCAGACATTCAAAACAAATCTCTATAAAATCACAAAATAAATCTTCTTACCAGATCTGCAATATCTTGTAGTAATTCCCAGATTTCAACAATTCTGACAGAATATCAAACTGCCTCTAATTAAGAATTCTGACAGGTATCTCCAATGTTCTTTTGATCATCCCAAGACTTTTTCCTTATAGTTTCTCTGCTGAAATTGCTTCATTCGCTTCTTTGTCACGGCTACTTGCTGAGAATAAAATTAAGCCCTTCAACCAAACTCCACAGAGCATTGGTCTAGCTCTGATACCAAAAATGATGCCAGGTAACTGACATCCTTTAAAAATCCCATGTGGACCTATGAGTTATGGGCCACATATACATCGAAAGCCTTTGCATTGGTGGATTTTAACAAAAACCCGACCAATCACAAACAACGGAATAACAAAAAACCCGCCAATGAACGCTGGACCCACTCCGAACGCATACAACCAAAACCCAAATAAAATAAATCCCAGTTCAATTCTTATCTGGTTTGCCTTACCCACAAATATTATCGGATTAATTTTCCGCTGTTGATCTTACCCTTCAATCCGAAGATTGATGGTTCACCTGATCAACCAACCTACTCGACGATCCTCCACCGTTTGATCAAAGCACATTTGATCCAACGGTTAGCAGCGATATCAGACGGGGATCTTGCGTGACATTTACCCACTCTTACGGAGCGGTTAATGAATATAAATCCTTGATGTATAAATGTTTGGGTCCGATTTTGAAATTAAAGTTCAATCACTTTATGACCCGATGTCCATTGGATATAAGAGGCCATCAAATCGATGGTTTGCGGGACTTCAACTAGCACATGGTTTAAAAACGGCGTAACTCCCGCAAATGACTGTGAACTATGAGGTTGAATATGAGATGGACAGCTAGAAGTGAGTGCGGGGCTTCAACCACGATCAAGAAATCCGTACTCTCCTACCCCTTGCAATCGTTGATCACTGTGGGATCTACCAGCCAACAGATGGTCTTGACTTATTTTGGGGTTTCTTTACGAATTTAACAGGTTCCAGCAAGACTTAGTGCTTCCGCCAAGTTAGTCGGTCTCTAAACTATATACTCTGGTTTCTTAAAACATATCCAGGCTCTTAACTGTTCATTGTAATTACAGAGGATTCAACCTACGATATATGAAACCAATCACATAACAAAATATCACGCAAAACAAGCTTTGTACACAACTCCTTTTATTCATAACAGTTTTTACATAATGTACAAAACATCTTGTGTTCTGATCTGTTCTCTCTTCTACTTAGCTCTCTCTACACTATCTAACCTTTGTGTAACACACTTTGCCTACTCTAACACACTCAATACTAAATTACACAAAGAAATACACAATCCACACTGTATTCATATTGATAAATATTTACAGAAGGAACAGTCACACCTGAATGTTTCAGTTCTACCCTCACTCATCCATCCTATCTTTCCATCTGAATCTAACCCTTCACTCATTCCTAAAGATTACAATTTATACAAAAAGAGGATTCATGAACTCATTTAGTTCAGATCCAGAAATCTCTCATTCTTCCCTAAAGAATATCTTCACTCCACTCTTTTCTCAAACAAATGCTAATTTAATATTTCACATCCCTCATATCCTATTCAAACCAGATAATCTAACTGCTTGGCTTGATCTCCACGTAGGGAGGATCAATCAGCTACTTATACCCTTTTCTGCTCAAATTTTGACAACAAATAAAACACTCTCATACATTTAAATTAATAAAATTAATTAATCTCTTGTCTTCCAAACCTTTGTTACCCACAACATGTGATCATACCATCAAATTGCTGATTAGGTCTCAATGCTCCTACATCAAAATGTAACTAGGTTCGGTCTTCATAAATGTACTTTGATATTTGTATTTATTCAAGAAAAGAAATATTACTTTTATAATATATGTCAATGAGTTTCTTGCTCATTGAAATATGTCTAGCACATGTTAAAGTGCTATAGGTGAGTCAAATAGTCAAAAGAAAATGTTGAAGACCTTAAAGGCATGTTACACAATGTATGTTTATGTATTAGAGTCAAGAGAATACCTCCAAGAACAGTCAACAAGTCTCCTCCATGCAACAACATCACCAAAGAAACCATTCGAGGCAAAGAAGGCAAGTTTGCCTAAAGGAGGGACAAAACTCCATATATAGAGGTTGTCGAATCCCTCAAAAGACAATGCAATCATCTATGAAATCAACGAAGTTAAGGAGCCAAGAAAAGAACGAAAAAGGACGAAGTCAAGGAGCCAAGAAAAGAACGAAAAAGGACGAAGTCAAGGAGCCTCTAGTGCAGCGAAGTAAAGGGAAGCATAAGTGAAGGTTGGAGGCTGGTTTCTAGGGAAAATACAGTCACACGTGCGAGGAAAAGGAAGGCTACCTAGGTCATAACAACAGAGACTCACAGCGAAACATATCTCATCATTTGGGCTAGACATAGGCCTAAAGGGCCTCCCACTCAAGCGAAGTAGCAAGGAAGAAAAGTGAAAGTAATAGGGTTGTTCTAAAGCCCATTACAGTCACACGTGCATGGAGAAGGATGTTGTCTCTGCTGTCATAACAACCCTCCCATTGCAGTGATGCAAAGTTTGTTGGTTGGTGAAGAGAAAGAAGGGATCTTCATAAGGAAGGGGTCTCATCAAAGGAATCTCTTCTAGAGCAAGTGCAATAAGATCTAACAACAGTTGGAAGGAGGACGAAGTGCCAGAAGAAGGAAGTGTCAGGGAACAAAGTGTAGAAAGGAGGAAGGACTTGACTTGTGCTTGGAGGACCTTCTAGTCAAGGGTCTAGGGTTTGGCATTGATCAATAAGAAACTTCAATAAGAGAAACTTAAGGGTTTTCCTCTCAAGAGAAGAGAGTTTTTGGCCCTAGCAAAGAGCCAACATCTTGTGTTCTTGTTCTTATGTTTTTGTAGCAGTTTGATGAAGTACACACACATGCATTAATAAGAAGAAGAAGATTAAGCTAACAAGAAAAGTAAAAATACTTCACAAATTGTTATCAAGTTAAGAAGAATCACTCTACATCTAATTGCTATCAAGTCAAGAAGAAGTTTCAAATTGTGACATCATTGTTTTGCATTCCTTATGATGAATCATATGAAAGAGAATGGAAATACCTCCCTGGCTAAGAGGGAGTGTTGAAAATTGTAGCCAGGGTCAGTATTTCCATCAATGAAATATAAGGAAGAATTGGAAATTTTGAATTTAAATTCAAAAAGAGTGAAGAGATCTCTACTTGAATGGTTCATGAGGCACAATACTTGCTAAGGTTTTGCAAATGGGGTAGCAAGCTAAGTGGGATTGATTGTGGGGAAAACTCCGCAGTTAAGCGCGCTTGAGCAAGAGGAGATCTAGGAAGGGTGACCTCCCGGGAAGTCCTGGTTACCGGGTGCAAGCCCCGGAAGTGACGATTGATGCTATGTAATCCATTTCACTAGTTTCAATCCCACTTCTTCACCCTTGTGAGCATCACCCGATGCAATGAGTGCTAAGTGAACGATTCAAAAATCATGAGAAATTAGTCAGTTACGACTACCTCTAATGGAAATGGTCATACGTTAATGACTTACTTAACGCAGTTGAATCTCAAAAAAGATATCTAATATAATGCACTGTGTAAACCCCTAATACTTAAATTCAAAAAGAGTGAAGGGATCTCTACTTGAATGGTTCATGAGGCACAATACTTGCTAAGGTTTTGCAAATGGGGTAGCAAGCTAAGTGGTCTTGATTGTGGGGAAAACTCCACAGTTAAGCGCGCTTGAGCCAGAGGAGATCTGGGATGGGTGACCTCCCGGGAAGTCCTGGTTACCGGGTGCAAGCCCCATAAGTGACGATTGATGCTATGTGATTCATTTCACTAGTTTCAATCCCACTTCTTCACCCCTGTGAGCATCACCCAATGCAATGAGTGCTAAGTGAACAATTCAAAAATCATGAGAAATTAGTCAGTTACGACTACCTCTCATGGAAATGGTCATACGTTAATGACTTACTTAATGCAGTTGAATCCCAAAAACGATATCTAATATAATGCACTGCATAAACCCCTAATACTTAAATTCAAAAAGAGTGAAGGGATCTCTACTTGAATGGTTCATGAGGCACAATACTTGCTAAGGTTTTGCAAATGGGGTAGCAAGCTAAGTGGGCTTGATTGTGGGGAAAACTCCACAGTTAAGCGCGCTTGAGCCAGAGGAGATCTGGGATGGGTGACCTCCCGGGAAGTCCTGGTTACCGGGTGCAAGCCCTGGAAGTGACGATTGATGCTATGTGATTCATTTCACTAGTTTCAATCCCACTTCTTCACCCCTGTGAGCATCACCCGATGCAATGAGTGCTAAGTGAACAATTCAAAAATCATGAGAAATTAGTCAGTTACGACTACCTCTCATGGAAATGGTCATACGTTAATGACTTACTTAATGCAGTTGAATTCCAAAAACGATATCTAATATAATGCACTGCGTAAACCCCTAATACTTAAATTCAAAAAGAGTGAAGGGATCTCTACTTGAATGGTTCATGAGGCACAATACTTGCTAAGGTTTTACAAATGGGGTAGCAAGCTAAGTGGGCTTGATTGTGGGGAAAACTCCACAGTTAAGCGCGCTTGAGCCAGAGGAGATCTGGGATGGGTGACCTCCCGGGAAGTCCTGGTTATTAGGTACAAGCCCCGGAAGTGACGATTGATGCTATGTGATTCATTTCACTAGTTTCAATCCCACTTCTTCACCCCTGTGAGCATCACCCGATGCAATGAGTGCTAAGTGAACAATTCAAAAATCATGAGAAATTAGTCAGTTACGACTACCTCTCATGGAAATGGTCATACGTTAATGAATTACTTAACACAGTTGAATCCAAAAAACGATATCTAATATAATGCACTGTGTAAACCCCTAATACTTAAAATAGTTCTAGTTTTGTGAATCCTAGAAATCAACATCCCGACCATAACCTTGGTCTCCTAGCCAATGCTTAAGGAAGATTGTTATGATGTTATCCCATCAATGCTCCCTCTCTCCAAGAGAGGTAATCTCAGCCACACCAAGCTTGTCAAAAACATCAACAACCTGCTCAACAACAGAAGAGTATACCATGGTCAATTCCAACGCTTGATCAAATAGATCAAAATTCATCCTCTGAGGCCAAACTACTTCACAAATATGCTACATGTTCCAAAATGCAACAGAAATATTCATGTCAATCAGACCAACACAACACCTAGCAATGCCCTTTCTTTGCTCAACGAGCCAATCAGAGGGATACATTAAAACAACAACAACATCTCACAGCTTCTTCAAATTCTTCCTCAAGCAAGTGTCCATGGACTCACAATCCATGATCCATCATGCCCCAATCTTAGGAAGGATTTCACTAGGCTCTATGGCATTACAATCTTTCAATCAGTTCCCTCTCACACTGAAGAGGTTCTCTGCCCTTTGTCATGTGAAAATTCTATCACTATAACAACTGATTTATTTTACCTACTTATTTCCTGATAAGTTATTTATGAATACCCTTCAGTAAAGATTAAAATAAATTCTGCTGCAGATATCACATCATAATACAGAAATAAACGCATGCACAAGAATTAACACATCGACACAAATATTTTGGACAATCAGTCCCCGGAAAAACCCAATGTGGGAAAACCGGTGCAGCAAGGGAGGATTTTATTATTCAACAGTTCTTCAGTACAACTGGGTGCCAAACTGGCTTACCCAATAGAGAGATAATTCTTCATAACTTCCCCCAGTCTCAGCGTCAGCTTGGCTGACCTCTGCGTAGCTCCCAGACCCTTAGTGTCAGCCCTTGCTTCTCTGCGTCAGCACTGGGCCTCTCTGCGTTACCCACGGAGGCCCTCCAGTGACTGCCTAGTCTTGCAGGCTCTGCATATGCCTGAGAGGCTTTGCGTATGCCTCTCCAACCTCTGCATTGTTCCCGACTCTCTGTTCCGTACTTGCTACCTCTTGTTGCTCTCTAGACCACTAGTTCGAATTTCTCAGCTAACCCCGCTCCAGGAATTGCACTGATTGGTCTCCCTTAGTGTGTTCTCCAACTGACCCTCAAGCCTCTTCTTATACTTTTCCTGTTGGTCCTTCAATGTCCGAGATTAAATCTCTAATCAATGACTAAGATTAGATTTGGCTTGATCCATGACTTTGGAACCTTTTAACCCAGTTTTATATTAATACCCATTAATATTTTATTTTCCTAAGTTTAGACTTAGGAACTCCATTAAAAATATTAATTATTTAAATATCTCCCAAACTGGTTAGAATCTGCCCAAACCATTTCTGGGTCTTGGAGATCACATGTGCTTTAGTCTCTCAACCAATTTTCATGGCTAGAGCGCATCCGATGCTACCCCAAATCAACACTCCCTCTTAGCGAGGACTGTGCTCTAGTAATACTCCACACTAAGCATTACTCTGATCATACAACATTGGTATCTGTGCTGATGCTAAGCCTCCTTGCCCAACATCCTTTGCACTGCTGCGTCCTGTACTGCTGCCCATGGCTCTATCACTACCACTGCTACATGGGTACTGCAGCTCCCTCTGCATTCGTGCTGCTGCTAGTCCATCTTCCCAACATTGCATCTGCACTGCAACTCCCTCTGCAGCCTGTTACATT
Source organism: Pinus tabuliformis (assembly GCA_031772625.1). Classification (NCBI taxonomy): domain Eukaryota; kingdom Viridiplantae; phylum Streptophyta; class Pinopsida; order Pinales; family Pinaceae; genus Pinus; species Pinus tabuliformis. The sequence goes on along the minus strand of CM062807.1, from coordinate 994,584,950 downwards.
GTGCTATTGCTGACTGCTATTGCATTGCAACATCACACGCATTCATGCTACTGAAATGGATTCTTTATCATCCCCATCTTCTCCCTGAAATAATCAAACTTGGTTCTTCCAAGGGCCTTAGTAAGGACGTCTGCCACTTGTTCTCATGTAGGAGTGTAGCTCAACTGTACAACTCCTCGTTGGAGACCGTCTATGTTGAAGTTTCTAAGTCCTCTTAGTTAGAAACCCTCCATGCACTTTCTCTAATTTATTCTTACCTACTTGTTATGTTACTTAACACGTTATTTACAATGTAAATATTAGAAATAAACACTAGTGCATGCTCAACATATTAGAGATCAACAACTAAAGGAAACAGAAATAATCACGCATATGACACCATTATTTTTGAGCCAATGTCTCCGGAAAAACCCAATGTGGAAAAACCGGTGCAACTATCTGAGGGTTTTCTTATTAAGCAATATCAGAGTACAATCTGGGTGTTGAAATTGGCCTACCCAATAGAGAATTTCCTTGGTTGTAATACCTCTCAGTTTCTGACAAATCTCCTAGCTGAAACCTCGGAAAATCCCTCTGGTAGCTCCTCAGCACCAATCTGCCCAAGAAACCCCAGCGTCAGCCTCTCTCTGGACTACGTCAGCCCCTCTCTTCCCAGCGCCGGCCCTGCGTCACCTCGGATGGGTCTGCGTCAGCCCTCTAGCCCTCTCTGTCAACAATGCTGGCCTCTCTGAGGCTCTGCGCAGCTCCTGACTGCCTCTGCGTGGCCCTGCGTGAGCCTTGGCTGGCTCTACGTCACTCTCCCCGGTTGGCTCTGCGTCACTCTCCCTGGCTGGCTCTGCGTCACTCTCCCCAGCTACTGCGCTGCTCTCCTGGCACTATCTTTGCCTCTCTGTTTCTCTGTACTCAATGCCCCTCAGCTGCAACTCCCGATCACTAATTCTATCTCTCTTGGCAAACCCTGCTCTAGATAATAGAATGACTGATCACTCTGGTGTATTCTCCAAGCTACTGCACTGCTCTCCCGGAATATCTCTACCTCTATGTCTCTCTGTACTCAATGCCCCTCAGCTGCAACTCCCGATCACTAATTCTATCTCTCTTAGCAAACCCTGCCCTAGAGAATAGAATGACTGATCACTCTGGTGTATTCTCCAAGTGACCCTCAAGCCTCCTCTTATGCTTTTCCTGTTGACATATCAACGACCGAGATTAAGTCCCTAATCAACGACTAAAATTAGATCTGGTTTGATCCATGTCTTTTTTGGACCATTCTAACACATATTCATATTAATACACATTAATATTTTATTTTACCTAAGTTTAGACTTAGGGACTCCATTAAAAATATTAATTATTTTAATATCTCCTGATCTATTTAGAATCTGCTCAAACCCTTTTTGGGTATTGGAGATCTCATGTGCCTCAACTTCTCCACCAAATTTCGTAGCTAGAGCACATCCGATGCTACCCCAAATCAATAGTCTCTGATAAAGTGACATCAGATATCAATATGCTTTGACTAATCGTTAAACACCAGATTCTCAGAGAGCTTGATGCAACTCTGATTATCACACATGATCCTGGTCGCCTCCATCTTTCTTCTGAATAGGTTCACAAGCAGTTTTCTAAGCCATATGGTCTCGCACGAAGCTGTGTTTGTGGCCATATATTCTGCCTCAGCTGAGCTTAGAGCGATGGATTTTTGTTTCCTACTGCACCAGGAGGTCATTCATGATCCAATGTTGAAAATATTGGTATCGGCAAAATATCGGGGAGGGTCCATAAAACATCTTATCGGAAATATTGGCAAATACCGGCAAAATGCATAATATATTCATTTTTTTCTTCAGAGTTTTAAACATATAAAACAATAACAACATGAAATAAACACATTGGCACATAAATATGAAGAAAGCACTGATATATATGATGTCAAATAGAAATGATAAATCAAAGGCGATACCAAATCCTGTTGATCCTTGATAATTCTCTAATCAAGGACTCAAATGTGGAGAACCAATACAAAATAACATCACATATATAAAAGCATCTCATCATCATGAGTTATATGTAGCAAAACAAATAAAAATAGTAGCTATCTATCTGAAATTACTGCCCTTTCCCCCTTTTACGAGAAAACATGATGGGCTGTTTGCCAGGCCTGCCCCTAGTAGTTGAAGGCCCTGGCCCTGTCTCTGCACCTATGTCAAATAATGAGTGCTAGGTATGGAGCCGTGCTCTCCTATATCTATAACAGATAGTGTTGATGCTGATGCTCCCTCAGTGTCCTCTTCCTCCTCCTCCTCCGAGTCCTCTTTCTCTTGTTGCCCTTGTTCTAATGGATCATCTGGCTCTAACCATGAAGGTGACTCCTTCAAGATGGGCTCCTCAGACTCCACCCTCCATTGAGACAATACATCAATATTGTCTAAGGAAATGGCATCTGGATCAATTGGTGCTTCTATTTGCCTCGCATGAAGTCGGATGTTGTAATGCACATACACTAGATCATTGAGGTGTGCGAACTCCATCTTGTAAGAGTGTCAAAAAAACACTTGAAGGTCATAAATTAAAAATTGAAAATTACAGTAAGTGTAATTGCTCAATGAAGGCTGGAGCTCAAAGTTATACCTATTGCGCTTTTTTGCATGTATTTTCTCAAATACACTCCAATTGTGCTCACACCCTGAAGGACTACATGTTTGACTCAAGATTCTTATGGCCAATTTCTGCAAATTTGGTGCCCTTGCACCATAGCTTCGCCACCAAATATCTACAACAAAATAAAAACGTAAAACATAATTAAACTTTCAAATAAAAGCTACATAATTGAATCTAAAAAAAATAGAATTATAAGTAAGGAAATTCTAAATTGAAAATTCTAATTTCTAATGAGTGATGACTTGTCACTTACATGGCATGAAGAGGGTCTTTTTCCTAATAGCATCATCAAAGCCAAATAGGCCAACACAATCCTGATAAAACTGTATCACATGATTGATTTTGCTACGAAGCTCAGGATCAGGTACCATTCTATGAATACATGAATGGAGCCCTTCCATCACCTCACCATCAAAATCAAAGCTGCATTTGTATGAAAATGTGGGGTTGAGGAAGAGTGCTGCTGCATGAATGGGTCAATGAAGCATCCCTGGCCACCCATCGACTATCAATCACATCCCATAACATCATATGCCTATCAAGGCCAGCGTAACCCTTGTCTGCATAATAAGAATGAATGGCCTCCTTGGCCCTATCCATGGCCTCGTACAAATAAGCCATTACAGGCTTCTCCCCATCTACTAATCTGAGAACCTTTACTATAGGTTCACTAAATGAGCATGCTTCTTCTACTCCACACCAAAATGTCTTAGAGTACACCATTTTTGCAATGGCTTTCCCGTCATGTCTCCTGTTGTATCTACAATTATGCCAGTCATCAGACATAGACATTTACTTCAACTCGAACTAACATCGAAACAAAGACGGAGGAGTAATAAAGTTTGTGGCAAAACGTGTGATTGTAGGACGCTGCAACTCCTTGTTTCTAGTGAACTTCCTCATGAGGCTAAGAACGAAGACATGGCTATAAATAAACTTGGGGGCGCTCCTAGCCATATCAACCACGTCCTTGATGAAGGAGAGTTTCCCCATATCCTCAAGCAGCAAATCGAGACAATGTGTTGCACACGGAGTCTAGAACAATGTACGATGCTTCTCCATAAGCATCTTGTCGGCAGACACATAATTAGCTGCATTGTCTGTTATGACTTGCACCACATTCCGCACACCAATCTCCCGAGTGAACCCATCTAACAACTCACATATCGTTGCTGCATCTTTGATATGTTCTGATGCATCCACTGATTTAATAAACATGGTACCTTTAGGACAATGTACCAAGAAATTTAGAAGGGTCCTACCCTTCCTATCTGTCCAACAATCAGACATCACTATGCATCCAGTAACTTCCCATGTTTTTTTCAACTCTACCAATCTAGAGTTGATGTCCTGCTTTTCTGCTTGAAGAATTGGCCCCTGCAGCTCCTCATATGTAGCACTTTTGTTCCCTGGGCCCACAACAACAATAGCATCACACATTCACTACCAAAATGGATTGGTTTTGGTGATGCTGAGAGGTAAGTCGCTCCAGAAAAGACACCTCCCCATGACTCTATCTGCTTCTTGCTTCTCCTTTTTTTAACAAGTGGTTTTATTCCAGGTTGTGATCCATGTCTTGTTCGTGGAACAAAGATGATGACCTTGCACTAGCAGTAGTAGGTGATGCTGTGGAGCCCCTCCCACTCCCCTCAACATCAAAATCAGGAGAAGATATCCCAAAAGATCTACCTACACGTTCAGCCTTGTTTCTTTCTATCTCTTCCTTCTTTGTGTATTTTTCATCAATTGCCTCAAGAGCATTTTGTATAAGCTTCAGACTAGAAACTTTACAAATCCCAACATCATGTCCAGTGAGCCTAGCCAGATGGTATTTCAATCGTTGAACCCCTCCATCTTGGCCCCACACAATTTGCATGTAAGATATGCCCGATTTGTCCCACCATTAGGCTCCCCATACTCCCAAAATGGGTCCAAGGCTTTTGGCATATTTGAATTTTGTAATGAGCTAACTCAAACCTAGGGCACCAAAAAAAATAATAATGGAATTAATAAGTAATAACCACCTCATTTTACATTATTTATTATTTTTTTGCTACATTATTTGCAATGTGAATTCAATGAAAAACCATAAATGAGAATAAGAGGGTGCGTTTGAAAATCATAGCAAACGAAAAAAAAAAAAAAAAAATGTTTGTAGGCAAATAGGCAAGCGAGAATAATCCTAAAACTATCAAAAAATTCATTAACATAGGGGTTTGTTTGAACATACCTGTTAATGGAAGAAATGAAATTATCTCATTGTTCTTCAATTTTAGATCAACAAAATCTTCATTGTTTGTGGCGATAATGGCTATTCAATAGTCAAATCCTCCTTGACAGCAAGCACATAGCTCTCCCCTTCCTTCTCCAGCAATCAGAAATGAAAATGAATGAAAAAAAACAAAATTGGCCTTTTCTAGCTGCGACGATAAATTTTTTCTGTGCCTGGGTGATATTTTGTGTCGTAGCGCAATATTTTCCCGAGATATTGCTGATATTTCGGAAATATCGCGATATTTTCGGGGAGACAAAATATCACGATATTTCCTCGGCGATATCTCGTCTACTCGAAAATATCGTGATATTTGCGAATATCGGCGATATTGTCAACACTGGTTGAAACAGTACCTAGAGGTACTTTTCCGATCCATTGAACTTCCTGCCCAATCTGCATCAGTAAACCCACTCAATCTAATATCTTTACCCTTGGTGTACAAGAGTCCATAATCCATTGTTCCCTCTAAATACCTGAGAACATGTTTCGCTGCTGCCCAATGCGTCCTCTTTGGCTCCACCATGAACTCACTGAGGGTGTTGACAACCTAGCAAATATCTGGCTTGGTATTGACCCTATACATCAGGGACCCTATGAGCTGCCTGTATAAGGTGGGATCAACATCTTTGTCTTTTGATGCATCAATCTTCTTCCAGTTGGTTATCATTGGAGTAGCCATGGGTCTACAGTCCTCCATCTTGAATCTCTTATCTCCCCCTTTTGCTGCCAAACTTCCAACCCCAGGAAATAATGCATTGGTCCCAAATCCTTCATGTCGAACTCCGTGGCTAAATTCTTCTTGCAGTCCCCTATGAGCCTAGATAATCCTGTCAAGAAGAGGTCATCCACATATAATACTAAGATTAGAGGTTCATTCTCTACAACAAGATAGTAGAGATTTGGATCTGCGTCACTCTTGACAAATCCCATTTTCTGCAAGTAGTCATCAATTCGCCCATACCACACTCTAGGTGCCTGTTTCAGCCCATACAAGGCTTTTTTCAATCTGCATACATGAGACTTCTTCTCATGTGTCTCAAAGCCCTCTGGTTGTTCAATGTATACCTCTTCTTCTATCACACCGTTCAGAAATGCCGTTTTGACATCCATCTAATGAATCTCCCACCCCATTTGTGCTGTAAGAGATATCACAATTTTAATAGATGTATACCTAGCTACCAGGGCGAACGTCTCTTCATAGTTAATTCCTTCCTTCTGAGCATACCCCTTAACCACAAAACTGGCTTTGTATACCTCAACACTGCCGTCTGCAGTGTATTTAATCTTGTAGATCCATCTTGAACCTACCACTGATCTGTCTTGAGGCCTTGGCACTACCTCCTAGACATCGTTCACCATTATGGAGTTGTACTCCTCTACCATCGAATCCAGCCAAACCTGATGTTGAGCTGCCAATTGAAAACTGGCAGGCTCCCCATCCTAAGCTACTAATGCCTGATATCTATCTAGTTGTATTCGCTCCCTCTTATTCTTCCTTGGCGCACTGATGAAGTCCTCTGCATCTCGAAGAATCTTACGAAGTTCCCGGCTCGTTCTTTCTCTACCAGCAGGTGCTTCTATTAGCTCCTCCTCATCCTGTTATTCTGCCTGACTCGAGGAAGAATTCGTTTCTTTCGTTGGTTGAAGAGGTTTGACCAATGGTTCCTCTTTTGGCTGCTCCTCGGAAGGCATTTCTCGAGATTTTCTGAAAGCCTTGTCTTCCATGAACTTCACATCTCATCGAACTACTACCTTCATGCTCCCTAGAAGATAGATTCTGTATGCTTGAGCATTCTCTCTATATCCCACTAGATATCCTTTCTCTGCAGTTTAATCTAGTTTCTTACTCTTTTCCCCGGGTATGCGACAATATGCTAAGCTCCCAAATCTCCTGAAATGATTGACTTCCAGCGTCTTCCCTGTGAAGACTTTCTCTGGAGTAATCTTGCCCAATGCCTGATGAAGAGTTCTATTCTGAACATAGGTTGCTGTGTTGCATGCTTCTACCCAAAGGAATTTTGGCATATCCTAATCATACATCATGGCCCTAGCTGCTTCTACAATAGTCCTGTTCTTTCTTTCTACTACTCCATTCTGCTTTGGATTGTACAGAGCTGTCCACTCTCTTCTGATTCCCTCCTTAGCACAAAAATCAGTGAAGTCCTTATCGACATACTCTCCACCATTATCTGAGTGCATAACTTTTATTTTCTTCCCAATCAAATTCTCCACCAGAGCCTTGAACTCTTTGAATCGACAGAAAATCTTGTCCTTGGTCTTCAGAAAATAAAGCCAAGTTTTCCTTGATTGGTCATCAATGAAGGTAAGGAAGTACTCAACGCCACTAAGAGCTTTAGTGGACATGGGTCCACATATAGCTGAGTGTATCAATCCTAGTACACCCTTGGCCCTGTTTTTACTTCTAGGAAATGCTACCTTGGCATACTTTCCTAGAGCACATCCTCTGTGTTAGCACTTGAAATTTCACCTCAGGCTGAGAAAGGTAAACCTCAAGGCAACATCAAACCATTCAGCCCCGTAGCTAGCCCTACGGGGCAGGAGAAGGCTCTCTCCGGTCAATCTCGGTAGATTTTCAATAGGATGAGATGACAAACAAGGTAACACTGATATTAGGCTAGTAAACTGATTAAAAAGGTTGATTTGGGGTTTTTTGGGTTTTTGGTGGCAATTTGAGGAATTGCAATTTTGGGTGCGGGGATTGGAAACAGTTTCTGCAGGGGGTTCCTTGGGGCGAGGTAGGAACCTATATTGATGTCTTTAGCTGAAAGGAATGATTAAGAAGAAAGATGAGAGGGCTAAAGAGAGCAAACAATGGATTTGAATTCTCTTTAGACAACAGAAAACATAGAAATTAAACAAATTTAAAAGCAGAGCATGGCTAGCATGAATTCTAATTTTATCACTTCATTTGTTTAATATGCAACAGTATAGAAAGGAAATGAATCACATAACAAAGCTTACAATAACATGTAGAAACACACCATCAACACATGAGTCCACAAGAATCCCAAAAATGACTGCAAAACCCTGGTCTTCCTTAGCTAAAAATTGCAGAGATACAAGTGAAATATACAATGATAGCTCCTCCCTCAAGAATCCAACCATGAAAATGAGCAAAAGAATGCATAATATAGATGATCTAACCTCTTTCCCCACCTCTAGGGGTCGAGCTCATCCTTCTAGGAGCTGTTTCAACTACTTCTAAACTGAGCACTAGATAATAGGCAGTCAAAACAACTTTCCTCTATAAGCTAGGAAACCTATCCATACATTAAATATTTACCATTTACATTCAAGAAACTTCTAGAAGAGTTAAAGAAGAGTAAAAGTATCCAAAAAGTGCCACAAGTACAGTCAAGAGGATCACCATCCACCTCAGAAAGTCAAACTGGAGCTAAACTGCGTTTTCTGGGCTGAACTGGTCAAATCTGGCAAAGTTCCCTCAACGGGTCGCGCACATCTTCCTCAACGGGTCGCGCACTTTGGAGCCCTGTTTGGAGGCCTTCCCGGTGTCAGAATGAGGTGCAGGATAGCTCGTTGGAAAGGTCTCTGAGTCTACTTTCCAACCCAACTGGAATTTTTGGATTTGGAGGTCATTTGCCCAGTCAAAAGTCAATTCTCCCAAGACTACTTCTGCAGCTCAAAAAAGGGGCAGAAAGTCAAAATTTGGCTGTATTTTGATCTTTTGGAGGCCCAAAACTCCATAAAAACTCAAGTCCATCCATAAGCATGTGTAACTTTGCATGACAAATCTAGCAATGCTGAGTTTTTGCAAAACGGAGCTACGATGACAAAGGGTCTCACCGGGGGTGAGACCCGTTGAGAAGCCAAAACCTGTAAATTTCCCAAAAATGCCAAAAATGAGCCAAAACTTCCAAAAAAATTTGTGCTTGGTGCTGTGAAGAGGCTAGTGGGTGCCATGATCCTTGAGGGATGCCTCAGCCAAGATACGAAGTGGATTTGGCCCTTTTCTCCGTTTTAGTGCCTCGGACAACCTCCTTTGAAAAACTTTCATTTTAGCCTTGCAAACATGCATCCTTGCCCAATAGTGATTTTTCATGTTCCTTAGCAGCTTTTTCTCTTGGTTGGCCTTAGCCAACAGCGTTTCTAAGTGTGCATTCACCTGGATGAGCATGGACTCTCGTTCCGCAAGCAATAGGTCACCGGGCCTCCTTCTTTTCAAGATTCGGTCTCCTCGAATCCTCCATAGCTCATCAAGGACTTTCTCATATCTCCCCAACATTTGGAATCCTTGTAGCCTGTGCAATCACCTCGGGTGTCAAAGTGAAATCCACCCCGGCAAGGTTGACATGTCCTTCATGCAAGTGCAAGACAAAGAACTCATAACAGGACATGTACTGAAAGCAAGAAACTGCCAAAGGACAAGCTTGTAGACCTGCCAAAGAAGTAGGCTCCTCTTTCCTGTGATGGCCACCTTTTCCACCTCTATGTGGCCTCCTCTGTACCTGAACCTCTGAAGATGATGAATGGTCATCACTCTGCTCATATGTTTCAGTGTCTGACACGTTTGAGGAGCCATTTAAAATTTCATCCACTTGCCCAATTCAACTTTTGCACATGAGAGCCATCAATCATGACAAACCACCAACTGAAGTGTAGAAGGCCTACCTCAAACAAATTTGATGATTTGGAGGAAGATTGAGCAAGTCTGTGGTCACTTGGCAGCTCACTGGCAAGTTTTTGTGGAGAAATCCTCAACGGGTCGCGCCCCTCCCAACGGGTCGCGCACGTTGATTTTTTACACTGCAGGAGGGCTCTCAACGGGTCGCGCACCTCCCAACGGGTCGCGCTTTTGCAGGAGGCTTTTGGAGGCCTTCCCGGTGTCGGAATCGGGCGCAGGATGGCTCGTTGGAAAGGTCTTTGAGTCTACTTTCCAACCCAAGTGGAATTTTTCAATTTGGAGTTGATTTGACCTGTCAAAAATCAAATCTCCCAAGACTGGTCAAAAAGTGCCAAATGAGGCTGCCTGAAAGAAGAGTACTGTTGCAGTCAACTTTTGAATGCCTTCCTCAACCCCAAATTGAGCTCATGATAGCTCATTGGAAAGCTCTTTGTGTCTAGTTATCATTTTACCCATCAAGCAAATCATTTGGCCAACCCAGCTAGGAGAAAACTTGATTTTCCCAAGGTCACTTCAGAGGTGTCTTTGATTCTCCTGAGGCAACGGTATTCTTGACATTTCTCTCAAACAATGACACCTGTGCAAAAAGTGAAGGAGGTTTTTCTTCTTTGGCATGTTATGAGCAAAAACCTCTCTCAGTTTTCCAAAATTCATCTTTGATTGCTCTGGAACATCATTTGAGTGCGACTTGTCCCGATGTGTGAAGCAAGGAATTTTGTCGAAATGGAGCGAGATGAAGGGGATAGGGGGCTTCTAAATTCTTGGGGAAATTTGTGGGAGTGGGGAGGGATGTTAGGAAGCAGGGGAAAGTGGAATCTCAGTGATTGAGTGAGGGGAAGGGGTCCAAAAGGGCAAAACACAGGCCCAACCTAGAAAATTGCCAGGTTGTAGCTAGAAACTAGGGTTTGTGGAAAAATGAGGAATTTGGCGGATCTAAGGGATGGGAAGTGTTTTATAAGGTACTTTAAGGATAGGGGAAGGTGTATGAACATCAGGATATGAGTTTTGCTGATTATTTAGCCGCCCAAGAGAAATTGCCTTCAAAACCCTAGGAGAGGGAAATGACCTTGCCTAGGCACAACTGAAGCATGAATAAGTTGTAAAAAGACTCATTAGACACTGACATGATAATGACAACCCTCTGAATGATGATAGGCTCAGCTAAATGATGACATGAACTGACATTTGGGCAAAGCCTAGACCTAATGCCTAGTGACCAAATTTTGCTTGAAGACTCACTGAAATGACAAAATTTGACCTTGACACTCTGAGACCACTTTGTAAGAGCACATTTGATCACTGGAGGAAGGCTGGAAAGACTGACACTAACACTCTGCACACATCATCTCGTTCCGTACTAAGATTCAGAACTCCTGTTACAGTGCTCCTGAGAATTCTCAGAGCCCCATGGTGCAAATGTCCCATTCTTCTGTGCCATAGTTTGTTCAAATCCTTGTCTCCAAGACTGCCTATTAGTGTCATTGGTGATTCTAGTTGTAGTCTATACAACTTGTTACTTTTGATCCCGATCTACACTTTCTTTTTCCACCTCGGGATTTGACGTATGCTTTCTCCTTGATGAAGAAAATGTCACAGCCTTTGCCTTGAAGTTGTGACACGGAAGGTAAGTTCATCCCCAATCCTGGTACATGCAACACATTGGTAGCATGGGACTGCTCTCTCATTTCTGTTTGAAAAACTATGGTACCCCTCCCTACTGGAGTACATTTTGCCTTGTTCCACACGGTGATCTAAAAGTTCATCTTCTCGTCCCAATAATCTGAGACACATTCTCGGATTCCCGTCATATGCTAAGAGGCCTCATGGTCTATATACCATGCCTTTGATGATGCAGAGCTAGTCACACAAGCCACTTCTTCTTCCAGCCTGGAAGCTAACATAGAGAAATCAAAATCACTTTCTGTTGTGCAATTTTCTGAAAATCTGTGCGAGTCTCCTGATGTAGATGCTTCTCCATCATGGTCTCGACCCATAATTGATTTTCCCTTCCTGTCTTTGATTACTTGCTCTGATACCATGTGAAAATTCTATCACTGCAACAACTGATTTATTTTACCTACTTATTCCCCGATAAGTTATTTATGGATATCCTTCAGTAAACATTAAAATAAATTATGTCGCAGATATCACATCATAATACAAAAACAAACAGATGCACAAGAATTAACACATCGACACAAATATTTTGGACAATCAGTCCCCGGAAAAACCCAATGTGGGGAAACCAGTGCAGCAAGGGAGGATTTTATTATTCAACAATTCTTCAATACAACTGGGTGCCAAACTGGCTTACCCAATAGAGAGATAATTCTTTAGCACTTCCCCCAGTCTCAGCGTCAGCCTAGTTGACCTCTGCGTAGCTCCCAGACCCTCTGTGTCAGCGCCTGCGTCTCTACGTTAGCACTGGGCCTCTCTGCGTCACCCACGCAGGCCCTCCAGTGACTCCGCAGTCTTGCAGGCTCTGCGTCTGCTTAAGAGTCTTTGTGTCTGCACTGTTCCCCTGGTGTTGTTCCTGACACTCTGTTCTGTACTTGCTGACTCCTGTTGCTCTCCAGACCACTAGTTCGAATTTCTCAGCTAACCTCACTCTAGAAATCAAGCTGGCTGGTCTCCCTCAGTGTGTTCTTCGACTGACCCTCAAGCCTCTTCTTATACTTTTCCTGTTGGTCCTTCAATGACCGAGATTAAATCTCTAATCAACAACTAAGATTAGATTTGGCTTGATCCATGACTTTTGGTTCTAACCCAGTTTTATATTAATACCCATTAATATTTTATTTTTCCTAAGTTTAGACATAGGAACTCCATTAAAAATATTAATTATTTTAATATCTCCCAAACCGGTTAGAATCTGACCAAACCATTTATGGGTCTTGGTGATCTCATGTGCTTTAGCCTCTCCACCAATTTTCATGGCTAGAGCACATCCGATGCTACCCCAAATCAACATGTTAGAGCATATCAACACATGGAAAAGAATCACGGGCTCATCTTCAACAGATTTGTATCAACATCATCTTTCAAGAATTCAAGCCGTCTTGATATTGGATGTCTCAACTGACTTCTTTACATCATGGATCAACTTAGGCTAATCTTGTCCGCTCCCTCTAAGTCCAGAGCTCATCCAATCACGAGTCTTCTTGTCAATTTGTTCTTCCATCCTTATTCAACGATTGCTACACCTTGGGAGTCTTCCTTATGCACATGCAATCCTCAATAGGAAGCCATGGAAGAACAAATAAAGCCAAGCAAGATATACAAAGAAAAGAGACTCATAATGAAAGAACAAACAAGAAAGTACTTATCTCTTGAGAAAGTGTCAGCTCCATCTTGATCTTAGCCTTCTTGGATCCAATCAACTTCGTCGACATCTTCAAGGAGTTAATCCTTCTTGCTAGTGCTAGGGTTTCTTCTTTCAGCAACAATAAACAATCCTAGAGTCCATGATCCCTGGAATTTATTCTCCAAACCCTACCTAGGGTTGACAAACCCTAAACAATCCAATGTTCAAAACTCTAGAATTTGGTCCAGTCTACCAAACCCTAGAATATTTAGATGCCACAAAATCTTCAAATTATTCAACACTCATAGTTGCATTATCTTCAAATATAGAAACCCCAGTCTTTAAGGATCATGGGTCCTTTGCACAATTTGGACTTTCAAGATTTTGTAAGATGGGAATATGTAGATCCCAATTAACCATAGTAGCACAACAAATCAATCTTCTTAGACTTCCCATTTTGAACTTGACTTTAGAAGAACAATGAGAACAACTTTTGGATCTTGTTATAGGATAATACATTACATAGATTAATAACACAAATGATACATACCTGATCTGTCATGTTGGCTCTAATGAATGTCGTCCTTCTAGAGCTTATCAACCATTAAAGGCCAGGTCAACCTTCCATTTTTCTTCATTTCCAAACGATCAACAAGACAAAGTTCAAGTCTTCAATGGGGATTGAAGTTCGACCTCTAACTCTTGCAATGTGGGTAGATTGTTTATTGAGGTAGCAAATTTTGATTATTTGGTTTGGATAGAGCGCAAGATGACTCTTTCAAACTCCATCATTGAGGATAGTCTACAATTATGGCATACTTCAAACTCTAGTTAGGATTGTCTCGTACTTCACGATTAAATATCAAAGTCATGAGCACAGAACTATGCTCAAAATCAGACTTGTCTCCTTTATATAACACTTGTCTCCTTCCTGTGCAAGCTCAAACAAAAATCAACTTGGCTTGGAACTTGGATCTCGCACTTGTCTTTGCATAGATCTCAGATGGATCATTATATAAAACTCTCATGACTTTACAACAATACTTTAGAACTACTGTAGCTCAAATGCCATAGAGATATCTTAGATGCTACCAACCTTTGGTCTATCAAGGAGATATCACATAGGGTCTCAGCGCTTCAGAATTTCTCTTGTGATATCAATAGCAAACTTAACCACAAAGGAAATTCGATCCTCACTTCGGATTTTAATATAGAGATAACTCCAACCTCAAATTTCCTTCATAGTTGTTCTCGAATTCAGAGATGGATCATGCTACATCATAAATATTTGGCTTAGATTAAGAATCAAGGATTACGTCTTGCCTTGAACAACACCACAGGAATGCAATTGTTATAGTTTTTCATATGGCTTTGGACTTGATCATTCTTTCGACGTACTAAACAGAAGAAACTCAACCTTGCTATAGTTCTACAAAGATGTTTTTGACCTATACACAGTGCTCTGCTATAGAAGAAACTCAGACTTGCCAAGAACTCGTCCTCAATTACCAGAGATTCAGAAAATGTCACAAGATTTTAGATGCCATTAGATTTTTTATTTTTATAGAGGGACTTGACTTTCCTTCCATAGAGGCATATTGCTTAGGTTCACAACTTCAGAGGCTTGTACTAAGATGCCATTTGAATGCCACAAGGACTACACAGATGCTCAAAGAACATGAATCAACAGCAGGGCTCATACTGGATCAACTACAGACCTCAAACCTCTGTAGTTCGAGTCAATTATAGAGTTGTATATTTCATAATGATATGTCACAAATACTACTCAGGGTACTCGATCCTTTAAAACTTTTAAAGCTTTTTGTCGGATATAGATCTTGTGGTGACAATTTCAAACATATACATTGAATTTGGACTCAAGTCTTTACAAATATTTGTGACATACCTTGAATTTTGGATTATGTTATTTGTGACATACCTTGAATTTTGTCGGATCTAGATCTTGTGGTGACAATTTCAAACATATACATTGAATTTGGACTCAAGTCTTTACAAATATTTGTGACATACCTTGAATTTTGGATTATGTATAGATGCTCAGTCTTATTATGATTCCACAGAGATATTCATATAGAAGGAGGAGGTTCGCACTAGAGGTTACACTTCAGGATTTCGGATCTCCTCTCCATAATTCAAGCTAGTACACAGTACTTCTCCAGATATCTTCAATGAGGTATCATGCTTAGAACTTTAGACCTTCTCCACAATCCTTGGATGAGGGATCCTGATCATTTTATTCAAATCAAAGTACAAGGGTGACTTTTTCTTTTCCATAGAGACTTGTTATAGAATGAAATTTTTGAAATTGGCAACTAGGGCCAAACTCCATGTCGGTCATCTTATTTATGGCCATTGATATTTTTCTTGGCTCCCTCTCATCGAGAGGTGGAGGATTGATCTAAAGATCATCTGATTCCAATAAGTATTTATGAAGATATGAATTTATTTTGATTATGGACAAATTGTCAAGTCGGCCAACAACGTATGTAGGCTCAGAAGCCCAACAGTCATGTCTATTCAACCTCTACATTTTAGTATAAATAGAAGAGGACTTGAAGTCATTTGTCACACACACACTCACTCTTGTGATCTCACTTCATCCTGTTTTGGGTTTGATGAAAGTGAGAGCTAGAGGGAGTGCCCCAGGGTATATGCTGCCTGAGATAACATGCCCTAGATCTAAATGCAGTGATGGGAGAATAAGCTCTACGTTGCTCAAAAAGCCGGAAAAGCCGAAAAAGTCGGAAAAGTTGGATTTGCCTGAAAAGTTGGAAAAGCCAGAAAAACCGGAACTTCTGGAAAAGCCGGAAAAGCCAGGAACGCCGGAACTATCGGAAAAGCCGGAAAAGCCGAAACTGTCGGGAAAGTCGGAAAAGTCGGAACTGTCGGGAAAGTCGGAACTGCCGGTAAAGCCGGGAAGCCGGAAAAGCCGGGAAAGCCGGAATTGTTGGAAAAGCCGGAAAAGTCGAGACTGCCGGAAAAGCTAGAACTACCGGACGCCGGAAATGCCGGAAAAGCCGGAACTACCGGAACTGTCGGAAAAGCTGGGAAAGTCGGGAAAGTCAGAACTGTCGGAAAAGCCAGAATTGTCGGAAAAGACAGAAAAGTCAGAAATGTCAGAATGCCAGAAAAGCTGGAAAAGTCGGAAAAGCTGGAACTATCAAAAAAGCCGAAACTACTTGAAAAGTCGGAAAAGCCGGAACTGCTAGAAACGCCGGAATTGCTAGAAAAGCTGGCACTGCGGAAACTGCTGGAACAACTGGAGCATCTGTCTCCGAAGGAGGGCAGTATGCAAGGGATATCTAACTAACATTGTGACAGTTGTATGGTAGTTAGCAGCAAATACACCAAGCATGCAATGTTATAGCTAGCATGCAAGGGACAACTAGCATGCAACAATAAGCATGCTAAGGACAACAAGCAAGCAAGGTACAACCAACACATAGGTCAGGATGGCAACATGGTGCAACAATGGCACATAATGCAGTACAGTGATGGGTACAGTCATGATTAATGAAGCGTGATGAGATGCAACATAGTGATGATGGGTGCAGCATGGTGCAATGCGGTGAGGTGCAGCATGATGACGAAATGCAGCACAACGATAGGTGGAGTCACCTTGGAGAATTAGTTGAAGCAACATGTCTTCAACTGATCTCATGTATCATCTTCTTAGAGATGATCTATGCTCTTATCTAGATAAGTCAAAGTGTTGACTTCTGTTGTAAACGTGCTATCTCTCTCTCTCTCTCTCTCTCTTTGTTGAACTATTGAAGAACATATAAGAAGGATTGATCAAAGGTTTCCACACATTGGGGTTTGTCCCTGGCTAGCACCACATCTTGTGTCCTCTTGTTTTGGCTTGTCTTCTGCGATTTATATTTATGTTCTATCTGAAGTGTATTTTAATGCTGATGTGATTGCTAATCTGGAAAAGATATTGAGCTAACTGTGAAAATAGTAATAAATTGCTCTAGCATAGAACATGCCTAAAATTAACATGGTACCACAGCTGAGGTGAAGACAATGCCCAAGCAAGAGTGAAAGAGCAATCACCGAAGATAGTTGGGAAAGGACAAAAGGATCAGTGGATTCCTCATCCCTCTTCAAATTCATCGAGGGTGAAGTCGAAGCAGAGAATATTATCAGAATGGCGCAGCAGAAGTTTCTGATGGCCTACCTAAAGATCACTTCATTGGGAAGTTCGGATCTAAGGGTGGAAGGAAAGGCGGATGCCTTGGTTGCAATAAGTTCGGCCATTATGCGAAGGAGTGTCCGAATGGCAGAGACACATCTCTTGATGAAGATAACAATCATTCCAGGGACATTTTCAATGATCAAAGGAATGGCAGGTAATGCAGGTCATCAAGGAAATGGTCAACTATTCAAAGAAAGAAAGGAACCCCAGGTATGAAGAATAAAATGTTGTTTCTCATAAGATAAAGAAGCGTTATCTTGTATTGGCCCTCTCCTTCAGATTCTTTGGGAATCTGGGTTATTGATTGTAGTGCTTCAAGGCACTTCATCGGATAGATGGGTGCACTCTCTAATTTGGTAGAGATGGAAACAATCGTGGGATTATACTTGGAGCCGATGTCACCTATCCCGGAAAGGGTGTATGGAATGTTATCCCTCAATTGAATGAGGGTAACTCAATTCATTTACAGAATCTCTTTTGTGTACCTGATTGCAAGAAGAACCTAGTGTCCATTTCAACAATGGAAGTCAAAGGTTTCAGGGTGGCACTCATCGATGGAAAGGTACCTGTTTGAAAATAGAATTTTCAAAGATGTTTTTGAGTTTAGGGTTGTATCAAGTTGCATGAAGTCCATTGGGGACCATGTCCATTAACACATAGCGCCAAAGGTCTATGAGTCAGATGGTGACAGGGATGTCTGAATTCAAAAAGAGCATGAAAGTACATTTTGAGATGTACCAAAGCAAAATCTTACAAGGGGACCATTCCCCTCATGTAGTAGGTCCACAGGTTTGGAACAACCCGAGGAGTTTGAGATTCATGATCGGGAATCTCATGTATACAGGTGGAAGAAAGCCCTTTGTGGCTTGAAGAAAAACCCCCCGAGCATAGTATGACAGGATTGATAGCTGTTAGATGAAGCTGAGATTCACTAGGAGTGAAACCGATCCAAACCATTACCCGAAGGTTGTGGATGATAGACCTCTCATACCGACACCTTATGAGGACGACCTATTTTTGACACGTGCAGACCCTCTCATTTGCAGAAGTAAGAGGGAGTTGGATTCCGAATGGGGAATGATAAACTGCAAGCCTGTGACTACCTTGAGGATATTAACTTTCAGAAGTTATATGGTAGTGATGTCAGACCAGATTTGGGAAATGCCTCTGAGTTTCGTAAACTCATTCGCGTTGATGTTCTTGGTGAACTTCGGTCAGGACATATATTTTGTAGTTAGCATGGTGAGCTCATATTTGGTTGAGCCGCATTAGATAGGTGCCAAGAATCTTTTGAGATATCTTCGGGGCATAATCTCTCATGGATTGAGATACATTGTCGGAAATATGAAATTGCATGATTATTCGAATGCTGAGTGGGCAGGTAGTGTGGAGGATCACTAGAGCACTTCTCAGTGCTGGTTCTCTTTGGATTCTGCTTCGATATCATGGATGAGCAGGACGCAAAAATCGGTTGCTATAAGCATCACCGAGACCGAATACATAGCTACAAGTATGATCTCGTGTGAAGCTGCATGGTTGCAGAAGCTCTTAAGTGAGCTGTTTGTACAGATGATGAATACCACTGTGATTCTATGTGACAACCAGAGGTGGGATTTGATTATTGAGGAATCATGTATTCGATGATTGCTCCAGCAGATAGACATCAGATATTGCCTTATCTGGGATATGGTAAGTCGATGAGCGAGGAGGCTCCATCACATTGAGACTGGTGTACAGGTTGCAGACATTTTTGGTCAAAGCCCCGGGGAAAGGTCAAATCTATAATTTTCCCGAACGACTTGGAGTCGTTGAGAGACCTTCTTATAAGGGTCCTGCATGTTGCATGCATTAAGCTCTGGGAGCTCTAGGGGGCTTGGGATACTTACTGGAGCAACATACGACCACAGGGCAACTCACCCTCCCCTGGTGGTGTGCTATGGAACAAGATGATTCGTTTTCCTGTGGGTCAGGATGATTCGTTCTTCGTGGCGACTGTGGAACAAGATGATTCATTCTCCTGTGGGCCAGGATGATTCATTCTCTGTGGCGACTGTGGAACAGGTGATTCATTCTCCTATGGGCCAGGATGATTCGTTCTCCATGGCGACTGTGGAATAGGATGATTCGTTCTCTGTGGCATCCACTGACAGGATGATTCGTTCTCCTGTCGAGGCATCCTACCCATGCAGTCTAGGACTCATGGGAAGTACCTCTCAATCTGATCAATTAGCAAGGAAATGAGGATAGGGACCGTAGTAGTTCTATCGATGGACGCATCGTTGTATCTACTGTACTCCCTATGCTAGGATGACCTCCATTGATCTGGGATCAGTATGAGTGGTTTGAGACACTCTCTTGTGACATTGATCTGGGATCAATGAAACTGATCTGGGATCAGTATGAGTGGTTTGAGACACTCTCTTGTGATATTGATCTGGGATCAATGAAACTGATCTGGGATCAGTATGAGTGGTTTCAGACACTCTCTTGTGATATTGGTCTGGGATCAATAAAGCTGACTTCGAGTCAGTAAGAGTGATGTGACACGCTCTCTTTAGATGAAACTGACTTCGGGTCAGTAGAGAATGGTATGTGACGTTCTCGATCAATTCTTCTTCTTCATGGTTCAGCAGAGTAGAGTAGAGCAATGTAGAGTAGGGCAAAGCAGAGCAGAGCAAAGCAAAGCAGAGCTCAACAGATCAGTGTAGAGCAGAGCAGTATAGGGCACTGATGACAGAGATAGTACAATCAGACATATGGATCAGCGGATGGAGTTCTCCCTAGTTGAGAGGGAGTGTTAAAATTGGCAACTAGGGCCAAACTCCATGTGGGTCATCTTATTTATGGCCGTTGATATTTTTCTTGGATCCCTCTCATCGAGAGGTGTAGGATTGATCTAAAGATCATCCGATTTTGATAAGTATTTATGAAGATATGAATTCATTTTGATTATGGACAAATTGTCAAGTCGACCAGCAACTTATGTACGCTTAGAAGCCCAACAGTCATGTCTATTCAACCTCTATGTTTTAGTATAAATAGAAGAGGACTTGAAGTCATTTGTCACACACACACTCACTCTTGTGATCTCACTTCATCCTGTTTTGGGTTTGATGAAGATGAGAGCTAGAGGGAGTGCCCTAGGTATACGCTGCCCTAGATTTAAATGCAGTCATGGGAGAATAAGCTCTACGTTGTTCAAAAAGCCAAAAAAACCGGAAAAGTCGGAAAAGTTGGAGCTGTCGGAAAAGCCGAGAAAGTCGGAATTGTCGGAAAAGCCGGGAAAGCCGGAATTGTCGAAAAAGCTGGAACTGTTGGGAAAGCAGGAATATCGGAACTACTAGGAAATCCGGAAACGCTGAAACTGTCGGGAAAGCCGGAAACGTTGAAACTGCCGGGAAAGCCGGAACTGCCGGAAAAGACAGGAAAGTCGGAAAATCTGGAAAGGCGGAACTGTCGGAAAAGCTGGAACTGTCGGAAAAGCTGGAACTGCCAGAAAAGCTAGAGCTACCGGAAGCTAGAACTGCCGGAAAAGCTGGAACTGTCGAAAAAGACGGAAAAACCGGGAAAGTCGGGAAAGTCGAAACTACCGGAAAAGCTAGAACTACTAGAAGCCGGAATTGCCGGAAAAGCCGGAACTGCTAGAAAGTCGGAACTGCTGGAAAAGTTGGAATTGTCGGAAAAGCCGGAATCGCTGAAAAAGCCGGAACTACCTGAAAAGTCAAAAAAGCCGAAACCTCTGGAAACGCTGGAACTGCCGGAACTGCTGGGAACTGCCGGAACAGCTAAAGCATTTGTCTTCGAAGGAGGGCAGTATGTAAGGGATAGCTAACTAACATTGGGACAGTTGTATACTACCTAGCAGCAAATACATCAAGCATGCAATGTTACAGCTAGCATGCAACAACAAGCATACTAAGGACAACAAACAAGCAAGGTACAACCAACACATAGGTCAGGATGGCAACATGGTGCAGCAATGGCACATAATGCAGTACAGTGATGTGTACAGTCATGATTAATGAAGCGTGATGAGATGCAGCATAGTGATTATGGGTGCAGCATGGTGCAATGTGGTGAGGTGCAACATGATGACGAAATGCAGCACAACGATAGGTGAAGGAGTCACCTTGGAGAATTAGTTGAAGCAACATGTCTTCAACTGATCTCATGTATCATCTTCTTAGAGATGATCTATGCTCTTATCTAGATAAGTCAAAGTGTTGACTTCTATTGGAAACGTGCTATCTCTCTCTCTCTTTCTCTGCTGAACTATTGAAGAACATATAAGAAGAATTGATAGAGGGTTTCCCCACATTGGGGTTTGCCCCTGGTTAGTGCCACATCTTGTGTCCTCTTGTCTTAGCTTGTCTTCTGCGATTTATATTTATGTTCTATCTGCAGTTTACTTTAATGCTGATGTGATTGCTAATCTGAAAAAGATATTGAGCTAACTATGAAAGTTGAAATAAATTTCCCTAGCATAGAACATACCTAAATTAACAGAAATAGAATTAAACCTTCCAAAGGAGCTCTGGCAAGCCATAAAAGGAGAACAAAGACATTAGAGATGATACATAAATGCTTCAGATTTGTTTAGAGGTAATGCAATCATTTTCTCAACTGTTAATCGAACCATGCTCTGATGCCATGTTGGTTTCCCCAAAGAAGTAGACTAGAACAAATTTTCTCACATGATAACTACTTTTAATGATTAATTAGCATCAATTCCATATTGCATCATCAAGAAGTTATACAAGAAAATTCAACCATTTGAACATGAAAGAGAAGTAGAAATAACAGTGGGAATAAAAAAGAAACACAAGGATTTAGGCCTATGGCCAGGGCAAAAGTTCCATTGTTTTTAAAACCAGAACCAGTGACCGGACCAATGCACCTAATGAACTGGTTTACTGACCGGAACCGGTCTAACCGGGACTTGTTTGGTCTAAACGAACCGGTTTTAGAAAAATACATTAAATAATTAATTTTTAATGAAACAAAACTATTTTTAAGATTTAAAACCATGATTCCAAGCCAATAGAGACAAAATATGCAAAGTTTGCTCATTTATATACCATGTAAAGGTGAATATATCCAAATGGCACCGAGTGCAATACATATCATCGACAAAATAACAAAAATACATAAGCAATGAGGCTCTATATGGCCTAAAGTCCAAAAACAATGCTGCATGCTATGAGGCCATTGGTCTACTACAAGTCTATAGTGTACACATGATCAATCATCAAGTTCATCACCACTACTAGCCATAGGATCGTCATCAGGAGCTACATAGACATCATTTGGTTCAGAGTCTGAGGATGCCTCAACCTGATTTGCAACCTCAGTAGCAATGCCACCAATAACAATAGAAGTGGACCTAATGGAAGCACGAGTTTGTCGACCTGCATGAATAGTGCCTTCCATTGGTTCTTTGCGTTTCCTTGATGCCGCTACTAATCCTGGTTCTGATGCCACCACATAATCTGCTTCATCCCTCGCTAAAGCCATGTCAATATCAAAATCGGCCTCAAACAGAGGATCTTCAGTCTCCTCCACCCATTCTGATGTTGGATCAATATCGTACAACATAATGGGATCTAGATCAGGTGTTTTGTTCATCATTTGGTTCCTCCTCATTCGAAGGTTGTATTGCACGAAAACAATATCATTTAACTGTTTTTGTTCCAAACGGTTTCTCTTCTTCGTGTGTATACGCTCAAAAACAGACCAATTGTGCTCACAACCTGAAGCACTGCAAGTTTGACTGAGGACTCTAATTGGAAACCTTTGCAATTGAGGACACTAGCCACCAAATGACTCCCACCAATGTGCTACAAAGAAAAAGACATTAGTTAGTAACTTAGTTTATAATTTGAATTGTAAAGAACGTAAACAATTTTAACTTGAAAAGAAAAACAAATTGGAAATTGGAATTGCTTAACTGGTTGGTCCACATCTCTTGCCATCTTTGCCAAGTTTTTGCCAAAAGTACCACCTGCCATAGTGAAAACAGTAAGTTGTCTATGTATTTCCAACTGGTCTGCATGGATAGGGACCATGCGCTCCAACCAATCAATCAATCCAGCTCTAACCTCCCCATCTTGCATATCTCCTAGCTGATTTTTATAATGATACTTTGGGTTCAAAAAATACCCAATTGCATGTATAGGACGATGAAGTTGATTGTTCCATCTGTTATCAATGATCTCCCATATACGGCCATATTTAGCTAACCTGTCCTTGTAAGCTACCCGTATCTGCTCCTTTGCTTAATCCATAGCCTCATAAATGTAGCCCATGGCCAATTTTTCCCCATCCATCATCCTTAGCACCTGAACAAGGGGCTCGGTAATTTTCACAAGCTCTACAGACCTTTTCCAAAAATAATTGTCTAACACTTTCTTTTTGGTGTCTTTTCCATCTTGTCTACGAGCCCACCGAGATTCAAACCATTCTTCAGAAGAAAACATTTTTTGCAAGTTTTTATGTTGACCATTGAGACATTGCAACGTGAGGAAGTGAGTTGGAAATCTTGTAATTGCAGGCCTAACAAGCTCTTTGACCCCAATGTTTTTTCCTCATTAGGCTCAATACCCATGAGTGGTTGTAAATGTATTTTGTAATGCACTTGGCATGTTCTACAGTGTTTTTTGCCCACTCCACTTAGCCTATGTCCTCGCATGAGGTCTATGCAATGTGCAGCACGTGGAGTCCAAAATATGGTCTTATATTTGGACTCAAGCATCTTTCCACCAAGAACATAGTTTGAGGCATTATCGGTGATGACCTACACAACATGCTGCTCCCCAACTTCCTGAATAATGTCATCCAAAAGATCAAATATAAGGGTTGCATCCTTCACCTTATCAGATGCATGATCTGATCTCAAAAACATGGCTCCTTGAGGGAAAGAAACAAGGAAATTAATGATAGTGCGGTGCTTTCCATCGGTTCATCCATCTGACATGATGGAACACCCTGTTTTGAGCCATGAATTTTTAAACTCAACCAAATACTCATCAATGGAAGATATCTCTTTTTGCAAAAGAGCTCCCCTCAAGTCATGCATACTAGGGCCTTTGAAGCCTTTCCCTGTAGCTATAAAAGAGTCCCACATAGCTTGTTAATAAGGTGAGCGAGCAACATTAAATGGGATATCTGAACCATACCACCATATAGCAATGTATTGATAAGAAGTTTATTTGCATTGTTTTTTCCAATGTTGATCCAAAGTGGGTTGACGACTTGGCTGGGAGGAAGTGGGATTAGAAGAGGAAATGTTGGCAGAAGATGAGAAAAAACTTTGGATGTTTGCTCTCTTTTTTCCTTTTGATGGTTGGCCACAAGAAGGATGAGGATAGTGAAAGAGGTCATTGGTGGAAGGAATAGAAGTTGAGTCTTGAATCTCATAATCATCATACACACTCTCTTTCATGGCTTCTAATAATTCCCTTTTCCTTGCAATGTCATCTTGGATGGCCTTCTCCCTAGCCTTATCCTCATAAAACTTTTGATGCTTGGAAATGTATTCTGCCCTAATAGGACCTAACACTGCATTTGGTGCATCACATGGCTTTACTTGGCCTCTTACCCCAGCCAAGTGTTGTTTCAATCTAAGAATCCCCCCACCTCCAATAAATTTACGGCATAATTTGCATATCATTTTTCCATCAATTACATCACAATGAACCCATGCACTGTCCTTTCTTTTTGGAGCCATGTTTACTTGAAATAGTTACAATTTGCAAAGAAATTGCCATTTAAAAAAAAATTGCAGCTAAGCAACGTGGAAAAACAAAGCTAAATTTAGGAAAACAAATGCACATGCAAGCTACAAAATTTGATAGCATAGAACTAGAGATTTGATAGCATAGATGATAGAAGTGAGAAATTTATAAATTTATAACACAAAAAAATTTAATTCATGGACAGCAGTCAAATGAGGATTTTTCAAGTGAAAATCCTTACTTGGAAATGCAAACTAGCTTCCTTAGCCTCCTCTTGAAGATGCCAACTCCACTGACAGCTACAAACTATCTCCAAAATAGCTCCAACTCCAACTCCAAGATGACTACTTTAGCAAAAACTCAACACTTTCTAAGCTCTCAAACAAACTCACAAACACTCATAAACACTCCAAATCAAATGTGTGAGACAAATGAGAGGGAGAGGGGCCTCTTAAAGGCTTGGAGAGGGTGTTTTTGGAAGGAAAGCACCCTTAGTTTCCCTCCAAAACCCCTAAACCTCATTGAGAAAGCCGCTGTGTGGGGCCTCAGTGGGCATGGCCGGTAACCGACCGGTTTGCTACAAACCGGCCAGTTCCTTCCTAAACCGACTGGTTAGGGCCCATTTCTCGCCATCCAACCTACAAATCGGCTGGGTCCGTCTTAAACCGGCTGGTTAGGACCTGGTAGGGCCCATTTCTCGCCATCCAGCCTCCTTAATTGGGTTTTTGCTCTGGTTCCAACCAGTGGGCCTGCTGACTCGCCGGTTAGACCGCTAACCGGTAGCTAGGCCGGTTTTTAAAACTATGGGCAAAATCCATAAGGGGAAAACCCAACAAAGTCATTCCTTATGAGAGAGAATTCATTTCATCAATACATCCAGTTAAACAAGACATCAAAGATAATATCTAACCAGAAACATGTATGCCAAGCCTCCTAAGGTTTTCGGCCCCCTCCATTCTTCCTTTCTTTGTTGGAACATAACTCATTATTGTGAAAATTCCTAGATCTAACAATCTCGGAATCCTACTGCAACCAACTGAATCTACTTCACCTAGATTGTAAATTACATTACAAACTTATTTCAGATTTCTTCTTGAAACATTGAAGTAAATTATTGAAGCCACCTACACCAAATTAAATATGATTTTGAAACATAGAAACTGAGCAAGGAAATACAAACACATGAGACACCGTTATTTTTGGACAAATGTCCCGGGAAAAACCCAACTTGGGAAAACCGGTGCAGCAGTGAGGGTTTTATTTTATTATGCGATAGTGAAATCTGAGTACATCTATGGATGCCCAATTGGAAATCCAAATAGCAAGAAAATCTGGCAAAGATATTCCCCAAGCAGCGTCGGCACTCGTGTTGCTTGCACTCGCGTTCCTGCACTTGCACGTTCTTGCACTTGCACGTTCCTACACTAGCGTTCCTGCACTTGCATATTCTTGCACTCACGTGTTCTTGCCCTGGCGAGTTTGTGCACTTGCGCATTCCTGCACTTGCGTTCCTGCAATCGGCGTTCCCGCACTTGCGAGTTCTTGCACTAGGAATAACTCAGCCTCTTGCTGTGGCCTCTCTGGATCTGGAAATCTTCCTCCAAATCATTGTCCTTGCCCCTCTACTGCAAAAGATCTCTTCAATCAGAATTTCCTCATGAGAACTTCTCACTTCAGAAATTTGATCTCTTGATCTCTCGGTGTATTTTCCAAATGACCCTCAAGCCCCTTCTTATATCTTCATGTTGGACAACCAACGACCTAGATTAACTCCTTATCAAAGGCTCAAATCATTTTACTTGATCTTCGTCTTTATCTAGAAGATTCACCCACAATTAGGTTAATGTTAGGATATTCCGACACATAGGATATAGTTAAGTTCAACTTGGTCTAGTATAGAGTTAGGTTAGAGTTAGGTAAAGTGTGTTTCTTTACCGTTGTACATTTTGTAACTTACAATCCGACGGTCACGATATGTAGTGATCCGACGGTTCACTCTCACCTCGGTATTACCGACACTTGATCCGTGGCTTGACACCCGATTGGTCCATGAGTTCTATTTAAAGCGCATGGAGGGTCATTGTTCGGGCAATCCGTGCATGAGAGAAGCTTATGTAAATTTTCATTCTTTGATTAATAAATTGTCTGTACCCACGTTGGGACAGGCCGTGGACTGTTTCCCTCCTTGCACTCTGAGGGTTTTAACCACGTCAAAAATACTGGTGTATTGATTTGAGATCTGGTTGTGAGCGGTGTCCTTTTGGTATTCTTCTGTGGAACTTACCCTGTAAATTCCTACATGGTATCAGAGCTATTTGAGGGCCGCGTCCGTTGGTGATCCAAATCTGAAGCCGGTAGAACTGCATGCGGCTGTCGTTTCCTAGATCTGCTGTTTCTGACTGCTTTCGGGCCGAGAGGACTGCTCTGTTGCATTCGGAGCATCTGTTTCAGTGAGGAACCCCTTTCGTTTCACGCGAAAAGGTTTCCGGTAGCCCTAGCTGCGTCATTTTTCAGATCGGGAGGTATACAGTGTTTTTTTTGCAGTTTACTGTCATTTTCTCTCTGCTTATTTCGGTTTCGGTTTATTTAGCCTTTTTTTTCCCGGATCTATACCTTTCATTTCTGCGTATGCTCTTTGCCCTGCGACTCTGTGCGATCTGGGCAAATCAGAAACAGAAAGAAAGGATTTTTCTCATGCGTATGCTCTTTTCCCTGCACCTTAGTGTGATCTCGGAAAATCAGAAACATTGAGGAAAATATTTAGTTTTTCGGCTAAAAGCTAACTTTGAGATTTTTTTTAAATTTCTAGTTTTTTTGGCTAAAGCTAACTTCGAGCCGTAAGGTTCGTTTTTCTTTGGATATTCGTGTTGGGTTTTGTGTTTTGTGTTTTGTAGGGGAAAAGAGTCTTCCCAAGGCAAGCACGCAAATCGAGGCCCCCCCCCCCCCCCCCCTCTCTCTCTCTCTCTCTCTCTCTCTCTCTCTCTCAAATCTTTTGTATAGATCAATTGGTTCAAAGACCTTTTAAGAGAGTAGAGGTCTTGGGTTCAAGTCTCCATTTTGTGGGGGCGGATTTTTTCATTCCCGCACATTCGCGCACTTTGCCGGCAACGTCAACAATTTTTTTTCAAAAAGCCATAACTTCTTCATCCGGAAGCCTTTTTCAGAGCCGTTTTTTTTAAAACCGCCTATTTTTTCGAGATCTATCCATTGGACCACTCACTTTCAGCATCTTCAGCTTCAGTTGTTTTTCAAAAATGGAAAGTCCATGCCAAGTCATTCTTGACAGCACTAACTACTTCCAATGGGTCCTACATGGGAGATTTACTTAGAAGTAAAGGTCTCTTCAGAATAGCCACAGACCAAGAGAAGAAACCCAAAGATGAAGACAAGGCCGAAAAATGGGAAAATCGACAAGATCAAGCACGTGGCTTGATAGGAATGTCTGTTTCTCCTGATCTTAGATTCCACATTGCAGAAATTGAAACTCCTCATGAAGCATTAGAAAAACTTGCTAAAGTTTTTGGGATTAAAAATGAAATTAGATCCCATCAACTTGAAAATGAGCTGCTTACTTTGGATCCTAATAATTTTTCTTGCATTGAAGATTTCTTGTCAAAATTCAAGAACCTTAGATATCTCTTGGAAGGTGTTAAAGTTAAGAAAGATGATGGTAACCTTATTTATTCCATCCTTACTAAGTTGGGCCAGCCTACTCTGTATTTGTTTCCACTTTCCATTCTACCAGGGAAGCTTTCATTTGTCAAGGCAAAGACTACAAGCCCCCTTCCTTTGACTCCTTTTGTGATTCCTTAATAAGAGAACAAGAAAAACTCTTACACCTTGGTCTTCTTAATCTTGGAAACTCTTCCACAAAAGCGTTAGCCGCCCAGCAGCAACCAAATTCAAAGAATCCTAAGAAGTCTTATCCTCAAAGGAATGGTCCTAAACCAACTCAGCCTCAAGATGAAAGATCATTTCAGCAATATGATAAGCCCAATAAAAACAAATGGAAGAAGACTGAAAGACATTGTAACTTTTGTAATCGAGATGGCCACTTAGAATCTAAATGCTTTAAGAAGATGGAAGCCTTGGAAGCCGCAATGAAGAAACATAACATCCATCTGGAGCCTACTTCAACTTCAACTTCCGGAACGGCATTTTCTGCATGTCATCGTCAATCATCTCAGTCTGGTTATGCATTAAATGTATCTTCTTCTTCTTCTCATTCTCATGAGTGGCTCATTGATTCTGGAGCCTCTTGTCACATGGCCAAAAACCAAGCCATGTTTTCTTCTTTAAATGATTGTAACACCAAAAATATATATGTTGGTGATGATAGATCTCTTAATGTTGTAGGGACTGGAACTGTTCATCTAGACAATGGTCAGTTCAATGATGTATTATGTGTTCCAAACTTATCCTGCAACCTTCTATCTGTCTATCAGATAACTCATTCAGGTGAAGGTAAAATTGTTGAATTTTCACCTCATGATGTTGTAATCAAGGATCTAAAAGATCCTAAACAGATTCTAGCTACTGGTCTTGCTGATGATTCCAAAAGGTTGTATAAGTTTCACAACTTTGGGTCATCCCATCTTCCCTCAGTATTTGTTGCTCATAATGATGAAGTGAGCAAACTTTGGCATGAGCGGTATGGTCACTTAAACTATCGCTCCCTTCAGCATCTATGTAAAGAAAACATGGTGACAGGTCTTCCTATGGTATCTTGCAAAGATGGTGTTTGTTCCGGATGTGTACTCGGAAAACATCATCGGGACAGTTTTGACAAACGTGCCTCTTGGCACGCCTCAGCCCCTTTACAGCTTGTGCACAGTGATTTATGTGGTCCTCTTCCTGTTGCTTCATTCTCTGGCTGCAAGTACTTCTTAACTTTCATTGATGATTTCTCTAGACGCACTTGGGTATACTTCTTAAAACTCAAGAGCGAAGTATTTACCACCTTTTTGGCCTTCAAAGCATTCGTTGAAAAACAATCTGGACATCAAATTCTTAAGCTAAGAACTGATAATGGTGGAGAATATGTTAAAAATGCATTCATCACCTTTTGCACCGAAAATGGAATTCAAATGCAACATACTGTTCCATACACTCCACAACAAAATGGTGTAGCTGAAAGGAAAAATCGCACTTAAAGGAAATGGCTAATTGTATGCTGCAATCTAAAGGACTCAGTCTTAGTTTTTGGGCCGAAGCAATTAATTGTGCAAATTATATAATCAATCGCACTCCTACTAAGGTTCTAGAGAATATCACTCCAGAAGAAGCTTGGAGTTCCATTAAACCAGATGTAAGTCACTTTCGTGTGTTTGGAAGTGAAGCATGGGCCCATATTCCAGATGAAAAGCATAAAGCCTTAGAACCTAAGAGTGAGAAATGTACTTTTGTTGGATATTCTGAAGATGTAAAAGGCTATAGACTTATTCCATTTAAGTCCAAAAATGTTATCATTAGAAGAGATGTAAAATTTGATGAAAATAAATCGGCCTGCGAGCCTAGTCCGGCGGATGTGCCACCTCTTCCCATCTCTTCTATCTTTGAAAACATTTCTTCTTCTGATGATGAAAGCGAGGATGATAATCCTTCCCCACCTTCTCAGGATCCTCAACTTCCAAGATGGGTCCGTGCTACTCGGGATGCAGCAGGTGATCTTGCCGGTGATCCTACAGATCAGCGACGTACACGTTCTCAGTTTGAAAGAGCCTCTTCTTTACTGGCTCAAGCTCCAGTAAATCATGATCCTGACACTTTTGCAGAAGCTTCAGGCCATCCACATTGGGAAACAGCTATGAATGAAGAATATCATTCATTGATGACAAATGATACATGGGATCTTGTTCCTCTACCAAAGGGACGCAAACTTGTTAGATGCAAATGGGTTTACAGAACCAAGTATGGACCAGATGGGAAAGTTAACAAACATAAAGCTCGTCTAGTTGCTAAGGGCTTTTCACAGGTTGAAGGCATTGACTACACTGAAACCTTCTCTCCAGTTGCCAAAATGAACTCTATCCGCCTTGTTCTTTCCCTTGCTGCCTCTTTAAAATGGGAAGTCCATCAAATGGATGTTAAATCTGCCTTCTTGCATGGGGACTTGCAGGAAGAAATCTATATGGAACAACCCATTGGCTTCATACAAACAGACTCCAGCCTCGTTTGTCGACTTAAGAAATCCCTTTATGGCCTCAAGCAAGCTCCTCGAGCTTGGTATGCCAAAATGGATAGCTTTCTTTTAGAATCTGGCTTTTCTAGGTGTCATTCTGACAATACTGTCTACACCAAGAAAGTGGGCAACTCTCTCATCATCCTTGTTCTTTATGTTGATGATCTTATTCTTACTGGTAGTGATCCCAACCTTATAAACCATGTGAAGTCCAGCCTTAAAAAGAAATTTGAAATGACAGACTTAGGACACTTACACTATTTTCTCGGTCTTCAAGTCTTGCAATCCCAAGAGGGTATTTTCCTTTCCCAGTCCAAGTATGCTTGTGATATTCTTCGTCATTTTCACATGGAAGACTGTAAGCCAGCCCCTTCTCCCTTTCAGTCTGGAGTCAAACTTTCAGTCTCTTGTACTTCTCCTGAAGTTGATGCTACCTTATACCGTCAACTTGTCGGAAAACTCTTGTATTTAACCCATACTCGTCCTGATCTTTCCTTTGTTGTTGGCCTTGTTGCTCGTTTTATGCAAAACCCCCGTGAAAGTCATTGGAAAGCAGCTAAAAGAATACTTCGTTATGTTCGAGGTACAATACAGTTTGGGATTCATTACAGTGCCAAAGCAGCTCCTCTGTTAGTTGGTTTCACTGATTCTGATTGGGCTGGTGACCTTGATGATCGGAAGTCTACTGCCGGTTATGTCTTCACTCTTGGTTCAGGACCTATTACATGGGCTTGTAAGAAACAGGCTGCCATTTCTCTTTCGTCAGCAGAAGCAGAGTATCGTGGTGCCGTGGAAGCTAGTAAGGAAGCCTTGTGGCTTCGTCAGATCCTATCAGAGTTTGGCTTTGAGCAGCAGCATCCAACCACACTTTGGTGTGATAATCAAAGTGCCATTCAGCTATGCAAAGATCCAGTCCAGCATCAGCGCAGCAAACACATTGAACTACACATGCACTTCATCAGAAAGCTCATTCTTGACCATGTTCTTGAAGTGCAATATTGTCCAACGATGATCAGGTTGCAGACATCTTCACAAAGGCTCTCACAGAGGCGAAGTTCACTAAACTTCGATATATGCTTGGAGTTCAGGAAGTTGTCACTAAGGGGGGATAGGCTCTAGTGCCTCCTTCCTTCTCCTATTGTGTCATATTTGTAAATCCTTCAATCCTATCCCAAGTTGTTCTTAAGGGGGGATGTTAGGATATTCCGACACATAGGATATAGTTAAGTTCAACTTGGTCTAGTATAGAGTTAGGTTAGAGTTAGGTAAAGTGTGTTTCTTTACCGTTGTACATTTTGTAACTTACAATCCGACGGTCACGATATGTAGTGATCCGACGGTTCACTCTCACCTCGGTATTACCGACACTTGATCCGTGGCTTGACACCCGATTGGTCCATGAGTTCTATTTAAAGCGCATGGAGGGTCATTGTTCGGGCAATCCGTGCATGAGAGAAGCTTATGTAAATTTTCATTCTTTGATTAATAAATTGTCTGTACCCACGTTGGGACAGGCCGTGGACTGTTTCCCTCCTTGCACTCTGAGGGTTTTAACCACGTCAAAAATACTGGTGTATTGATTTGAGATCTGGTTGTGAGCGGTGTCCTTTTGGTATTCTTCTGTGGAACTTACCCTGTAAATTCCTACAGTTAATACCCATTAATATTTTAATTTTCCTAAGATTAGACTTAGGAACTCCATTAAAAATATTAATTATTTTAATATAATCGTCTTTGTGTGGAATTTCCCAAAACAGTTTCTGGGTTCTTTGGAATGCATGTGCCCAAGCCTCCCTGCAAAATTTGAGGCTTAGAGCACATATGATGCTATCCCAAATCAGCATTCCCTCTTAGAGAGAAATGTGCTCTAGCAATATACTGCTATTGCATACTGCTCTGACTCTGAAGCATTATGTCTGACATGTTGTCCACCAACTACTGCGTTGTTGTTGCAACTGTATTGCTGCCTTTGCCACTGCCACTGCCACTGCCACTGCCAATGCCAATGCTACATTTGTACTACAACTCCCTCTCAAATGTTGCATCTGCTATGCTTCTAGCACTGCCACTGCTAACACTGCATCCGTATTGCAACTCAGTTGCTGAGAGAAGCAACTGAAAACACCCAAAACTAGATAAGTATCCGTGGATACACCTCGGTGCTGAAAGCCTGATTGCTGCTAGTCCCACGCTGTCTTCTGAAGCCACTGTGTTGTTGAAGCTCTGCACTGTGTCTCCTTGCACTACTGACTCTTTGCTCTGCGCTGCTCAAGTTCTGGCGCTACTAACTATTGCATCTATCGCTCCAACACTCCATGACACCAACTAAAAACTCCTCCATCCCGCTACAACTGATCATGGGCTCTTGTAGCAAGGTGATGATCCAAGAGGTGGGGCTCCTCAAGGATCTTGCCCATCTGTAGCTCTATCGAACTACAGTTCTATATCATCCCAACTCCCTTGTGGAGGTATCTTGGCTCTCATGGCGAACTCCTATTCGATCTTTGCGGCTACAACCCTAGGATGTGCCCATCTCGCCACATCTGAAACACTTCACCTTGGAGATGTCCCTCTTTCGTCTCTTTTTCCCCTATTGCCCCTTCGATGCAAGGGTTGCATTATCCTCCCGGGCTTCGACCCACTGTTGTTACTGCTTCCGTCAAGTTTGACCTTGACCAGGTCTCTCCTCAGCTCTTCTTGTTTTATAGCTACCCACATCTCATCCCAATTACGCAATGTTCATCTCCCCAGGATACTCTGGACAAAGACTTGCCACTCATCCGAGACAGAATTTAGGGCCAGCCTCACTAACTCCGAATCCTGAGGTGTATGCCCCACAACCGAAAACTCATCACGGGTCTCCTTTAGCTTCGTGAGGAATGGATCCACACGTTCTCCCTTCTGCATCTGCGCAGATCTCAACTTTTGTTCCAAGTACATCTTCTGTTGCTTTGAAGATCCCTGATACAATGTGGCCAAAGCATCCCACATCTCCTTAGCAGTTGCTCTGCTAGCAACATGGCACACCATGTGATCCTTGACTCCATCAAGGATCATCCTCTTGGCCTTTGCCATTTCAGCTCTGTACTTCTTCAACGGATTTTCATTTGCAAGGACAACTACCACACTATCAACATACATCTTGAGGGCATGCTCATCTAAAAGGTAGGACATTCTAGCCTTCCAGATGATGTAGTTGGAAGCTCCGTCTAACCTGTCCTGATCCCTCAAGCCATTGGTTGCCATATCCTCCGAAAACTGTTGAGCAACTCCCTCTTTCTCCTTACTGCGTACCTTCTAGGCTGGCTTACACACTCCCTGATGACGCTGATAAATCTGTTGCTCCTCTGCAGCTCAGCAAATGAGAAATAATGATTTCCTCGGCAAGAAACCACTAAGGAAGTATTCCCTCACTATGAGATTTGCTTCCTTCTTCCGGCGGCTTTTTTGCCCAACACTCAGCTTGCAGAAAACTGCGTCCCTATAGCTCTACGCTGATGCTTTGTGTGGTTCCCTCTGCCTGGCCAAATTCTTGATTTGACAATGTTATCTCTCTGTCAACTCACTTAGAGAGAGACACCCATGAAAATATAGCCCCCTGGCTAGAACTGTGCAATTCCTCAGGGGATTCAAACTGTTGCTTGCTGCAACAAGTTGGCCCTTGCTTCAGTGCTAGATCTGCTCTTTCTGTTTCACATGAACACCTCAATACCATGTGAAAATTCCTAGATCTAACAATCTCAGGAATCCCACTGCAACCAACTGAATCTACTTCACCTAGATTGTAAATTACATTACAAACTTATTTCAGATTTCTTCTTGAAACATTGAAGTAAATCACTGAAGTAGCCTACACCAAATTAAATATGATTCTGAAACATAGAAATTGAGCAAGGAAATACAAACACATAGGACACCGTTATTTTTGGACAAATGTCCCCAGAAAAACCCAACTTGGGAAAACCGGTGCAACAATGAGGGTTTTATTTTATTATGCAATAGTGAAAGCTGAGTACATCTATGGATGCCCTACTGTCAATCCAAACATCAAAAAAATCTGGTAGAGATATTCCCTAAGCAAACTCGACACTCGTGTTGCCTGCACTCACGTTCCTGCACTTGTGTGTTCCTGCACTTGCACGTTCCTGCACTCACGCGTTCCTGCACTCTCATGTTCCTGCACTCGCGTTCCTACACTCGCACGTCCCTGCACTCACGAGTTCCTGCACTCGCGTGTTCCTACACTTATGCATTCTTGCACTTGCGAGTTCCTGCACTTATGCGTTCCTGCACTCACGCGTTCTTGCACTGGGAATAAGTCAGCCTCGTGTTGTTGCCTCTCCGGATTTGGAAATCTTCCTCTAGATCACTGTCCCTATCCCTCTACTGCAAAAGATCTCTTCGATCAAAATGTCCTCCTGAGAACTTCATTTCAGAAATTCGATATCTTGATCTCTTGGTATATTTTCCAAATGACCCTCAAGCCCCTTCTTATATCTTCCTATTGGACAACCAACAGCCTAGATTAATTCCTAATCAAAGGCTCAAATCATTTTGACTTGATCTTCGTCTTTATCTAGAAGATTCACCCACAATTAGATTAATACCCATTAATATTTTAATTTTCCTAAGTTTAGACTTAGGAACTCCATTAAAAATATTAATTATATTAATATAATCGTCTCTGGGTAGAATATCCCAAAATAGTTTCTAGGTTCTTTGGAATGCATGTGCCAAAGTCTCCTTGCAAAATTTGAGGCTTAGAGCACATCCGATGCTACCCGAAATCAACAATTATGAGATAGAATGATGCCCAAATGAGGAGGGCTCTTCAATATACAAATTTCTCAAGGGAGTTGTATAGGTGTCTTTAAAGGGGCCCAACCGAGTTGAACAAAAGGAGGCTGACTTGAGTAATTTTGGGAGGCATAAAACGAATTCAAATCTTCCAATTTCTTCATGATGAAATTACCGACCATGGCTACTCAAATTCCAACAAGTTGAACCCAAATAATTGAGGTAGGATATATGCTTGTAATGTAAGATGAAAAGTGTTAATTATGACATATAGGAAGATGGAACTACGCTATCCCAATTAGGGCTTCCCAAGTAGTCCCCCATCTATACCCAAAGGGCCTTAAGGGAGGTCCCACTAGACTAGGAACAAAGATTAACCCCCCAAGTAAGGTGAGAAAACAAGATCATGGTCAAAGTCTGTCAGTCTTCCAGATCACGCCATTATCCATACTAAATGCCTAAGAACAAACAAGTATAAGCACCTAATAGCAAAATGACCAAATTACCTCTTAAGTGGAAGCCCCCCTTCATCCATGTGCTCATGCCAAGTGGGTGAGAAGCAAGTGGCGGAAGAAATGGGATATCATCAGCTAGTGGTGACTATGAGGAGCTGCTAACTGGTCGACTAGCTATCAAATGTAGGAGAAAAGTTTTCTCTTATGGGGCTACCCATTTTGGTGGGTAATAGGTCTCATAGGTCCAAGATAAACCCTCATGTCAATACCCTATTTGTGCATTCGAATGGATTAAGGCTCGAGCATTTTGTACTATTTGATTCTAACTTTTTGAGATAGTTTGTTAGAAAAAATACTAGAAGCTTCTATTGATGTTTTCAAACCACTTTCCACTTTCAACTTTTACTTCATTTCTTTATTTCACTAACAAATAGCACTTCAGAAAATATTTCCCACTATGTAGAAGAAATAAACCATTATAAGCCCATATGATAATCAAGGATTCAAAAAAGTACAAAAGAATTGAACACACATGAATTCTCTTTAATTAAAGATGGCATAAGTATAGAGCTCGCTAATGTAGTGTCATCACGTCAAATGCTCTAAAGTTAGGGATTGTTGAGATTTGTAGCTTGGGAGGTACTCCAAGCCCTAGGCTAGTGTGTTTTGGAGGAATGGGCACACAAGTATGGCTTGTGGGATTAGAACCCAAGCATGTGGGTGTGAAACTGTGAGGAGATTTTCACATGTGATGACTTGAGATGATAGAGGACCCTGAGAGGAACCAGAGGCAACGAAAATCATGCAAGTCAGAGTTGTAGAAATGAAGAAATTAATTTTGAAGTTTGCGTGTGGGCTTGTGGCTCATGTTTAAGGTCGGCAAGGCACAAGAGCAAGTTTGATGAAGCCCTTGTATTATTGTTTAAATATAAGGTGTGTGAAAATCATCTAGGCACATCCTTGAGCAACAAATCAAGTGATCTCTCTTTGATTTAGCCGTGGGTTGAGAAGACTCCAATGAAGGAAATAAGAGCAGTTGTTTTGTGTCTCTTTTAGAGTGTTTGGAGGTTCAAATTCAACAGGTAGGAGGTTGCAGGCATGAAGAGGAGATCTGGGCAAATTCTGGGCATATGAGTGATGTGTTCTTACTATGTTTAGCAACCGCAGATGACAGGGTGTATTGCAAGTGTTTAGGTGGCTCTTGGAGAAGGGCTGAAAGGCCTAAGAGTACCCTCACACTAGGCCGCATGCACAATAGTCCAAGCACAGGGATTAGAGGAGCATATTTGGATTGTTTTGTCTTTGAAATAGGCCGCAAGCCTTTTTGATGTATTGCAAGGTTTGGCTCAACCGTGTGTAGAAGGTAGAGAGGCCTAGAAGGCAGCCATATTAGGCCACAATAACAGAAAGGAACAACATAGTGTTTGGGCCTATTTCGGAAGGCAAACACATGTAGTTGCAGCAAGCAGTTGTTAAGTACCCTAACTAGGGCTACCAAAAATGTCTAGGAGCCAAGGACAAGTGAGGCAAAGATAAGGTATGGTTGTCTTCATTTGTTGATGTTGTTGCTAGGTGGGTGTGGGTCCAGGTGGACAATTTGTAGAAGTCTCTTAGCAGGCAAGAGGAAGGGTGATCCTAGTGATTGGATGCCTTAACTAGTGAACAGATGCTACAACATGTATTTGTTGAAGTTTTTAAGTTTACTTAGTCAGAAACCCTCCATGCACTTTATCTGATTTATTCCTACCTACTTGTTATTTTCCTTAACAAGTTATTTATAATGTAAATACTGAAAATAAACACTAGTGCATGCTCAACATATTACAGATCAACGACTAAAAGAAACAAGAACTAACACACCATATGACACCATTATTTTTGGACTAATGTCCTCGGAAAAACCCAATGCGAGAAAACCGGTGCAGCTATCTGAGGGTTTTCTTATGAAGCAATATCAGAGTATAATCTGGGTGCCGAAACTGACCTACCCAACAGAGAATTTCCTTAGCAGTAATGCCTCTCTGTTTCAGACAAATCTGTTGGCTGAAACCCCAGATAATCCTTTGGCAGCTACTCAGCGCCAATTTGCCCCTAAAACCCCAGCGTCTGCCCAATCTAGATGTGTAAGCCTCTCCTAGCCCAACGTTGGCCTTGCGTCAACCTATCTTGGCCTGCGTCAGCCCCAAGAGGCCCTGTGTCAGCTCTCTGAGCCTCTGCGTCAGCTACGCTGGCCCCTCTGGTGCTCTGCATGGCCTTACATGAGCATTTGCTGCTACTGCGTCTCTCTCTCTCTGGCTGCTCTGCTGCTATCCCGACACTATCTCTGCGTCTCTCTCTCTCTTTATACTCAATGCCCCTTAGCTGCTCTTCGATCACTGATTCTATCTCTCTTAGCAAACCCCGCTCTAGAGAATAGAATCATTGATAACTCTGGTGTCTACTCCAAGTGACCCTCAAGCCTCCTCTTATACTTTTCCTGTTGACATATCAATGATCGAGATTAAGTCTCTAATCAACAGCTAAGATTAGATCTGGCTTGATCCATGTCTTTTGGACCACTCTAACACATATTCATATTAATACACATTAAAAATATTAATTATTTTAATATTTCATGATCTGTTTAGAATCTGCCTAAACCCTTTCTAAGTATTGGAGATCTCATGTGCTCCAACCTCTCCACCAAATTTCATGGCTAGAGCACATCCGATGCTACCCCAAATCAACAGTATTGGACACTCGTGGTATGTTGGAGGGTAGCGTGAGAGTGGACCAAGTGTGGGCCTAGATGAGGTAGAGTTGGAGTAGCCTAAAGAACAACCTGGGAGGATTGTAGAGGCCTGCTTCAAGCCCGAAGCTACAAGTCTCTTGAAGGACTGAGGGATTATTAGATGTGGTAGAAGAAGAGCTCATAGGTTTGATCGGCCAGGAGCAGTTTGAGTAGCCCTAGACTTTCCTTGTGGAGAAGGACATCTACAACAGAAGAAGGGAAGTCCTCCTAGCACATGTTCATTGTGGGAGATGGACATCTTGTAGTGATAGGTAGCAACCCTTCATGCCCTATGTTAGTCTTCATTGGAGCAGCGCAAGAAAACTATAATGGGCCAAAGTCCCAAAAGAGATTAGGAGTAGCAGTGGGCAGATGAGAGTTGTTCAGAAATGGAGTTATGAACAACTTGACATGAATCTTGAGGTGTTGATGCATTGAAGGACGAATAGTCAACTAGAGAGTAGATTGGAGCGAAGATTCAGTGTCTAGATGGACTTGGTGCATTGATAGAGGAAAGTGTTGTAGATCAAGGGCCAAGGGACCAGGCATATGTGTACAGGGTACGACCAAGGTGTTGAAAATCAAGGGCAATCAATGGTTAAGTGCTTTCTTTGCTTATCTTAACTACTTGTGATAGTCTTTTGAATCTTAATTAAAATCTTCTTGCTTTGTACTTATTATTATATTCTTTTCATCAAGACAATTACCATATCATGAACAAATAAAGAGACAAGAGACACGGTATATAGGCTTGTTAGCCAGGGCCAAAACCTCTCACTCTTTGAGAGGAAAACCCAAACGAAATTCTTCTTATAGATCTTCAATTGACGAACATGAAGACCATGACAATGACCCTTGACACTAGAGTCCTCCCAAGACCAAGTCACCGGCCTCCAACATTGCCCTTCTTCTTCGTGCTTTTCTTGACTTCCTTTAGAATCTCGGTCTTCCTCTTCTCGGCTACCTTGAGGATCTCAATCTCCTTGATGTTGATTTTTGGTAGCATCAGAGGTGCTCGAAGCCTCAAAATTTGCAGGAAGGCTTGGACACATGTATTCCACAATACCCAGAAATCATTTTGGGAAATTCCACCTCGAGACAGTTTTATTAAAATAATTAATTATTTTTAATGGAAGCTTAAGTCTAAACTTAGGAAATCAAAATAATTAAAAGGGTATTAGTCTAATTGTAGGTGAAACTTCTAGAAGAAGACGAATATCAAGCCAAAATGATTTGAGCCATTGATTAGAATCTAATATGGGCCGTTGGTTCT
This sequence comes from Pinus tabuliformis, assembly GCA_031772625.1. Classification (NCBI taxonomy): domain Eukaryota; kingdom Viridiplantae; phylum Streptophyta; class Pinopsida; order Pinales; family Pinaceae; genus Pinus; species Pinus tabuliformis. The sequence continues at coordinate 994,544,619 of CM062807.1, read as the reverse complement.
CAACAAAAGGATTATAAGAGGAGGTTTGATGGGCATTTGGAAACACATCGAGTGGGAAATCAGAGATCGAATTTATGAAGAGAGCAGTGTAGTAGTTGCAAGTGAGATTCGAAGTAATTTCTTGCAGTGAGGGGCAGGGATGGTTCTGGTTGAAGATTTTTTCTGATTCGGGAATACTCAGCAGAGGAAGCAGAGAGAGATTTGGGAGAGGCAGTTTAGAGGCTATGCTGGGCAGTTTAGAGCCTTGAGGAGATCTGTATTTTTGCTGGAGAGGTCGATTTCTGAAGCCGGAAGCTAGGGTGTGAGACCGGGAGGAAAAAATCGAAGTCTCAGAGGCAAATCGATCAATAGAAGGGGTGACGCTATCCCTAGAAGTTGTGACGCAGGGCCTACGCAGAGGCTCCTTAGAGGTAACAATGGACTAGCCATTTTGTGGTTGGAGCAATCAGGATCACTAATGATAGTGTGAGGTATATATCACTCATCTCTCTGTCAGTCATATGTAGGTTTTAACCTCGTACAGAAATTACCTGCATACGAATTCTAAAACACAGAAAATAAACAATGCGAGAGCATAACACATAAAACACATATACATAGAGGTTTTCCACTGGATCCCAAAATCGGGACTACCAGCTTGATTTTTCATTATGTTCCTTTCAATGTTACAATACATAGTTATACATGTCGAAGCATCCAATACCATGGACCGAAACCATCGCGTCCAAAACTATGGACCGAAATCCATTGCGTCCAAAACCATGTGTGAAAATCATGTACAAAACCGTAGGTAGGTCTGCCCAACCTAACCTGCACCCCTCAAATCCCCTGTGACTCCCCTCGCTACGCAATCGGCGCAAGAAAGGGGGGGCTCCACCCCACTTCTAACCCCCCGGTTAACTACATGGGCTAGTCGTGGAAAGAATATAAGGCAACCCAACATTCTCCCACTTCTTGTTTTCTTTCCACAAGGGGCCACAAGAGAGCTTAGTCATTTATCCAGCCCTGCAACACCCATTGTTTCTCTACACCAAGAGAACTTTTCAGAGCTCACAAATTTTGTCAATGCATCTGCAGTATTCTTCAAAGTGTCCACCTTTACCAACAACACCTTTTTGTCTTCTATCATATCCCTCACAAAGTGATATTAAACATCAATGTGCTTTGTCTTTGAATGGTAAGCAGGGTTCTTTGCCAAGAAAATTGTACTTTGGCTGTCACAATCTATCTTTATAACTCTTTGTACTAACCCCATACTTGAACACAATCTCTGCAACCAAACTGCTTTCTTGCTTGCATGAGTGGCTGCCATGTATTCTGCCTCTGTAGTTGATAGTGCCACTACAAATTGTTTCTTACTCATCCAATTCACTGCACGTCCAAATAGATTAAACACATACCCACTTGTAGATCTTTTCTGATCCAGATTTCCAGCCCAGTCTGCATCAACAAAGCCACGAATATCCAACACTCTGTCCAATCCTGGTCTTCCTTGGTAGCACAAACCATAATCACTAGTGCCACACAAATACCTAAAACCCGTTTCACTGTTGTCCAGTGCTCCTTCCCTGGTTTTGACATAAACCTGCTCAATACTCCCACTGCATGTGCAATGTATGGTCTAGTACAGACCATAGCATACATCAGGCTACCGACTGCACTTGCATATGGAACACGGGACATGTCCTCTTCCTCTTCTTGTGTCTTGGGACACTGTTTAGCAGATAACTTTACACCTACAGGAATAGGAACCTTCACCGGTGTACTATCCTGCATATTAAACCTCTGCAACATTGTCTCGACACACTTCCTCTGGTTTAACCAGAGCTTCCTCTTTGCCCGATTTCTTTTAATTTCCATGCCCAAAATATAGTTTGCAGCACCAAGATCTTTCATGTGGAATTTGGAGGACAATTGGGTCTTCAAATCCTGGATTATTTCTTTGTCATTTCTAACCAACAACATGTCATCCACATACAAGACCAGATAAATAACACGGTCACCAGTTAATTTAAAATACATACAGTGATCTGCTTTGCTTCTGGTGAAGCCAAGTCCTCGTATAAATGTATCAAATTTCTGATACCACATCCTTGGTGACTGTTTTAACCCAGATAGAGACTTCTTTAACTTGCATACCAATTTTTTCTTACCCTTCACCGCAAAGCCTTCAGGTTGCTTCATGTAGATCTCCTCTTCTAGATCCCTGTGAAGAAATGATGTCTTCACATCCATCTGTTCTACCTCAAAATCAAAAGCAGCAGCAACAGATAGAAGTAATCTAATAGAAGTTACCTTGGCAACAGGAGAAAAAATATCACCAAAATCAATTCCCGGCACCTGGGAATAACCTTTTGCTACCAACTGAGCTTTGTATTTCTCCACCTTTCCTTCTACATTTGTCTTCTTCTTGAACACCCATTTGCTGCCAATGGGTTTCCTTCCAGTCACAACTCCACCAGATCCCAAGCCTCATTTTTGTGCAAAGATGCCATTTCATCAACCATGGTCTCTTTCCAGAGTTTTCCATCCTCTGAATCTACTACTTCCTTCACAGTTCTGGGATCATCATCAGTAATAGATAAAGCAAAATTTGAACAAAAAACAGATGGACTATACCTTTCTGACTGCCTTCTTTCTCAAACTGGTCTTCTCACACCCGGAGTTTGTGGCTCTTCATCTTCTGATTCCTCCTCTGTTGTAGAGTCTGATTCTTCCTCCTTTAACTCAAACTCTATCTTCTCAGGTTCTTTTGGTTGGACTTCATGTTTAATAACTTCTTTCACCTCTCTGAACACCACATCTCGACTGTACACAACCTTGTTATTGGGTTCCAAAGCCTATAACCCTTTAAATTATCCTTATACCCAATAAAGATGCATTTTTCAGATTTACTATCCTACTTGGTTCTTTTCTCCTTTGGAACATGTACATATGCATCATATCTAAATACCCTCAGATGTGAAAGAGAGGGTTTTTAACCAGTGCATACCTCTTGTGGAGTCTTATCTTCTAACGCTAATGAAGGTGATCTGTTGACCACGTAACATGTTGTCTCCACTGCCTCTGCCCAGAATTCCTATCCTAACTCGGCACCACTGAGCATGCTTCTTGCCCTTTCCATCAATGTCTTGTTCATTCTTTCTACAACTCCATTTTGGTAAGGTGTATATGGAGTAGTCTTCTGCCGTGCTATACCACACTTCTTACAAAATTCTTCAAATTCCTTACTGCAAAACTCTCCACCGTTAGCTGTCCTCAGCACCTTTATCTTCTTCTCTGTCTGGTTTTCTACCAGAGCCTTAAATTTTTTAAACCTGTGAAAGACTTCAGATTTCTTCTTAAGGAAATATATCCATGTATTCCTTGAGAAGTCATCTATAAATGATACGTAGTACACATACTTACCCAGTGATGGAACCTTCACAGGTCCAAACACATCATTGTGCACAAGATCTAATATATGTTTCGCCCTCTTACCACTAGAGGGGGAACTCACCCAGTGCTGCTTCCCATATACACAATTTTCACAGAAATCAAAATCGAGAGAGCTATTACTCATACCTTCTACCATACCTTTACCATGAAGTACTCGAAGGCCCTTCTCTCCAATATGTCCAAACCTTTGATGCCACAACATGGTTTTCTCTCCAGAGACCACTAGATTTTCTGCTCCACTTTCAGGAACCACGGAACTGTTGCACCCATCAACAACAGTGCTACCTTGCAGCTTGTACAGAGTTCTAATTCGAACTCCCTGCATCAATACCAGTGCCGCCCGAACCATCTTGCAGGTATCCTTCTCGAACACTGTTTTTACACCTGAATCATCCAGCTTGCTTACAGAAATTAGATTTATATCTAATGCAGGAATATGCAGAACACTCAGAAGTGTTCTAACCCTTCCACTTTGCAACTTCAGCTTTACTTTTCCGCGACCAATGATTCTAGCCTTTCTGTCATCCCCCAGGAAGACATCACCACCATCGTATTTCTCATACTTGTAGAACCACTCTCTATGGAGAGTGAAGTGAAAGGATGCACTTGAGTCAATCAACCATGCTTCATGATCTACATGTGTATTTGAAGAAACCAAGTACACATCCCCACCTTCATCTGAGGTGGTTTTCGCCTCTGCAGAAGGAGCATCATCTGATCCCTTTCCTTTGTCAGGAGCTTTGGATTTACAGTCCCTTTTGTAGTGCCATTCCTTAATGCATTTCCAGCACACCACCTTTATAGGTTTTCCTGGAGATTTAGATCTCCCTCTAGATTTAAATCTCCCACTCGATGACTTCTCTTTTTTTTTTTGTTCTCCTGTTCTGGGACCGTCCTCGTAGAGACAAGGCATCACCATTCTGGCTCTCCATATTTGTTCGTCTCATCTCCTCCGTTAGCAAGGATGAGACTATTTCATCAAATTGCAAGGTAGTTGCATTGCTACCTATTGCAATAACTTGACTATCCCACGAATCTAGTAGAGAACACAACAAACTAATGCACTTATCTTCATCTGAAATTTTGATATCAACAGACGATAATTGACTTACCATAGTATTAAATGCATTCAGATGCTCTGTCACCGAGTCTCCATCTTTCATCCTCAGGTTATACAGTTTTTTCCGTAGGAACAATTTATTCACCAGAGACTTAGATTGGTACAAAATCCCTAACTTGTCCCACAAAGCCTTCGCCGTAGCTTCCCCTAATACATTCAGCAATACTGAATCTGAGACACACAATCGTATTGTGCTCTTTGCCTTCCGATCCAACTTCTTCCATTCTTCATCCGACACTCCTGTTGGTATAGTACCCAGATCTACCGCGATCGACTGATCTTTATCCACCAATAGATCCTCCATCTTGAGTTTCCACAACTCAAAACTCTGACCATTAAATTTCTCGATCTCTATCTTTCCACTGCTCACCATCTTCTTTCAACGCCAGAATCGATCTCACAGATCTCCTACTGAACAGGGTCTACCACAGGCCCGAGTGAAACCCCTTAGCAACAAAGGCATTCCCTTGAAGCCAAAAACAACTCTGATACCAAATGTAGGTTTTAACCCCGTACAAAAATTACCTGCATACGAATTCTAAAACACATAAAATAAACAATGCGAGAGCATAACACATAAAACACATATACACAGAGATTTTCCCCTGGATCCCAAATTCGGGACTACCAGCTTGATTTTTCATTATGTTCCTTTCAATGTTACAATACAAATTTATACATGCCGAAGCATCTAATACCATAGACCGAAAACCGTTGCGTCCAAAACCATGGACCAAAAACCATCGCATCCAAAACCATGTGCGAAAATCATGCACAAAACCATAGGTAGGTCCGCCCAACCTAACATAGTATCCAAAACCAAAATTTTCCGGGGCGTTGCCGTGGACTCCATAGAGTGGGGTTACCTACACCCCTCAAACGCCCTATGATTCCCCCACTACGTAATCGACACAATGAAGTGGGGGGCTTTGCCCCCCTTCTAACCCCCCATTAATTAGGTGGGCTAGTCGTGGAAAGAATATAACACAACCCAACATCATATTTTCTGTATTGGATAGCCAACAAGGCATCCAAAGATTGTATTTAGAAATATACTGCTTAATAATACAAACCCTCATCTGTTGCATCAATTTTCCCACATTAGGTTTTTCCGGGGACATTTGTCCAAAAATAATTGTGTATATGTGTGTGATGTTTATTTCTCTCCTGTGCTCTATTTAGTTTCTGTAGTTTTTATTTGTGTAGGCTACAATGTATTTAATTCGATATTTGCCATAACACACAAGTAAATTGGTTAATCGAATTTAACAATTAGAAGAATTAACATCAGTTGTTGCAGTTGGAATCGGGTAGCCGATTTTTCACATGGTATCAAAGCACAGATTGTGAGCAGAAGAGATCAGAAGCAGAAAGGAAGAGGAGTTCGAAATTACTGCAGAGGCAACAATTCAAATCCCTAGCAAGCAGCACAGTCCTTGGGCTAGAAGGTCGAAGTTTTGAGGAGAAATCGATTTCTCTCAGTGAGTTGATAGAGAAATTCAATCTCCAGATCGAAGCTTTCTAAAGGCAGAAGAGAGCAACTTATTTTTCCTTGCAAGAGCATATCTTTAGTTGGGATGTAGATATTTTGCAGCAGTTGCTAGCAAAATAACGTCAGTGGGAGAGAGAGACACTGTTGAGGGAATTCTTCCTCAGAGGACTTCGAGCCAAGAGGTCCAATTTCTGAAGTGTTGAACAATAAGAGAGAGGAGCTGATCTACTAACTCTAGCAGGGAGTGTGTAGGCTAGCCTGGTGCTGCACAGAGGAGAGAGGAGGTAGTTCGACAGTTTGATTGGCAGAGATGGAAGCTAATGGGTTGCGAGATCAGGATCAGTTGGAGGGTGCATCCAACTATGTGATTTGGAAGGCAAGGATCTCATACCTTCTAGATGAACACGATCTCAAAACCTACATCGACAGTGTGGTCGCTGTACCCATGGATCCAGATCCGCTTAAGAAGTACAACTCCGAGATGGCAAAGGCCAAGAGGTTGATCCTTGACGGAGTGAGGGATCATGTAGTATGTCACATTGCCAGCAAGGATATTTCTCGACAGATGTGGGAAGCATTGGCCACACTATACGAAGGATCTTTTGAGTAGCGGAAGATTTACTTGGAGCAAAAGATGAGATCCGTGCAAATGCAGAAGGGGGAACACATTGATCCATTCTTCACAAAGATTTAGGAGATCCGAGACTCATTAGCAGCAGTGGGGTCAACACCTCAGCTTGCTGAGATGGTGAGGCTGGCCCTGAATTCAGTCTCAGAAGAATGGCAAGTGTTTGTCTAGAGTATCTTGGGAAGAGAGAGATTGTCGGATTGGGAAGGAATGTGGGCCACTCTTCAACATGAAGAGATGAGGAGAGACTTAGTCGAGTGCAAACTTGATAGTAGCAGGAGCAACAGTGGGACGAAGCCAAAGGAGGAGGATGAGAATGCAACCCTCGCATCTAAGGGGCAACGGAAAAAGAAGAAAAATGTTTCGAAGATCAAGTGTTTCCACATTGTCCTCTCAAGAGGAAGGACAAGGACGAGAAGCATGATCTGAAGGCTACATTTGCACAGATTGAGGAGGAGTTTGCCATGATTGCCCAGAGGTGGGGTGATATAGAACTATAGTTCAAAATAACGATAGATGGGTAGGATCCTTAAGGAATCCACCTCCTGGATCAATACCTTGCTACGGGAGCCCATATCAGAGGTAGCAGGATGGACCAGTGTCAGTTGGTGCAGAAGAGTGCTAGAGTGACAGTTGTAGTGGCTAGGAGCGCTAGAGACTGAGCAACATAGAGCTAGAGTTGGTAGCAGTGCAGTTGGCACAGAGCAAAGTCAACGACAACGCAAAGGCTTCAGAGGGTGAGCGCATAAACTAGTAGCAGTCAGAACTCCAACAACAGATGCATCATGTTGAACACCTGTTCAGTAATTTTGGATGCTTTTCCGTTATTGATGCAGTGGTAGCAGCAGTTGGAGACGGTTGCAGTGCAGATGGAATGTTGGTAGTGGCAATGCCAGTAGCAGCACAGATGTAGAATTTGAGATGGAGTTGCAGTACAGATGCAGTGTTGGTAGTGGCAGTGTCAGCAACAATATAGATGCAGCATTTGTGCAGTACTTGGTGGGCAGCTATGTCAGACATTAGCAACATAGAGGGAGATGTTAAAAAGAGGGGTGATGCTTCAACAACTTGCATTACTAGAGCACGTTCCTTGCTAAGAGGGAGCATTGATTTCTGGTCGCATCAGATATGCTCTAAGCCTCAAAATTTGCAGGGAGGCTTGGACACATGTATTCCACAATACACAGAAATCGTTTTGGGAAATTCCACCCAGAGACAGTTTTATTAAAATAATTAATTATTTTTAATGGAGGCCTAAGTCTATACTTAGGAAATTAAAATAATTAAAGGGTATTAATCTAACTGTCGGTGAAACTTCTAGAAGAAGACGAGGACCAAGCCAAAATGATATGAGCCATTGATTAGAATCTAATCTGGGCCGTGGGTTCTCAACAAAAGGATTATAAAAGGAGGCTTGATGGGCATTTGGAAATACATCGAGTGGGAGATCAAAGATTGAATTTTTGAAGAGAGTAGTGCAACAGTTGCCAGTGAGATTTGAAGTGATTTCTTGCGGAGAGGGGTAGGGATAGTTTCAGTTGCATATTTTTTTTCTAATCTGGGAATACTAAATAGAGGAGGAAGAGAGAGATCCGGGAGAGGCAGCGCAGAGGCTACGCTAAGCAGCGTAGGTTGACCCAGAGGCAGCTCAGAGCCACGAGATCTGCATTTTAGTTGGAGAGGTCGATTTCTGAGGCCAGAAGTCGGGGTGTGAGAACGGGAGGACAAAATTGAAGTCTCAGAGGCAAATCGATCAGCAGAAGGGGTGACACTATCCCTAGAAGCTATGACGCAGGGCTTACGCAATGACTGCGCAAAGGCTACGTAGAGGCAGGAAGGGTCTAGCCATTTTGTGGCTGCATCAGTGAGGATCACCTGTGATAGTGTGAGGTATATCTCACTCATCTCTCTGTTAGTAATATTCTCTGTATTAGATAGCCAACAAGGCATCCACAGATTGTATTCAGAAAACTACTGCTTAATAATATAAACCCTCAACTGCTGCACTGGTTTTCCTGCATTGGGTTTTTATGGGGACATTTGTCCAAAAATAACTGTGGTAGACGTGTGTGATGTTTATTTCTCTCCTGTGTTGTATTTAGTTTTCGTAGTTTTTATTTGTGTAGGTTGCAGTGTATTTAATTCGATATTTGTCGTAGCACACAGCAAGTAAATTGGTTGATCGAATTTAATAATTAGAAGAACTAACATCAGTTGTTGCATTCAATATCGGGTAACCAATTTTTCACACTTGAGAATCTCGGTTTCCTTGAAGTCTCAAGAGAGAGACCTAATGTACTTCTTCTCGACCCTTTCTAGCAAGGTCTTCTTCTCAACTTACGATCACTTTGATGCAACTGCAAACACTTCGACCTACTTCTAGTGCCTTCATATCTTCTGCCTTCGCACATGGGAGGATGTAATACCCAGAACAATTCACAAACTAACTTTGCTTCTCTTCCTTCTTGTCTTGCTAAGATAGAGGCTTCTTGTCATATGTTTTTCACACTTCCTTGTAGACTTTCTTGACCGAATGACTACTTCCAAGTGAGGTCGAGTACTTGTATATATACATGTTTGCCCATGTCTTTTAGGCCGACATGATCTCAGGAATAGGCCGACTTTTCCTTGGAGAGAGGCTGACACCATCTACTTGATTCTTCCTTTGTTGTAGGCTGATTTCATGAGGGCTAGTGACAAGGTCTTGGAGGATGAATTTCAATAGACAAGTGTGACTCTTTATACAGTGTGTAACATGTCTTCATTACATGACAATGATTCTTTATACTTTTATGACTAGATAATAAAATTCCTAAGAGCTCTCAATGGGAGCCTATACTAAAATAAAATCTCTTGCTCATGAAACCCATGATGCAAGCATTACAATAATTTTATTTTTCTTCTTTACATCTCTTACATAAAATCATGATTACATATCATTATGAAGACCGAACCTAGTTACACTTTACAACACTCCCTCTTACCTAGGGAGGTATTCATAATGGTACTTGGTCATTCACAATCTGAAGAATTTCTCATAAGAAGAATCGGATTGGTAACCCATTTGTTTAGCATCATATCAACCAACATTGTCACAGAGCAAGGCCTTGACTAACAACTCTATCTCTCCTCGAGATCCGAGCACAATGTTGGTGAGACCTAATGATTTATAGACACCCTCATCATCATTGTCTCTCTCGGAGCATACCCCACCTAGGTTCTAAGGATGTGTTCCATGAGGACTATTCTTATCTTGGATTCCCCAAACCTCAAAGAATATCGGTCCTCTACGACTCCTCTTGTTTTAGATGTCCTATCACATCATCAAAGAGTATCAGATGCCAAATGATTACCCAATCCTCTATTCTGTCTTCCCAAGTGAAGAAAAGAATAATGTGTCTATCTCTCTCCCTCTCAATTAGGGAGGACAAATTTACTCATACCTAAGCTCCTTCTTGGCTTAGGAATTTCCAAGTTTCTATCAAGTAAGAAACTTGTTTCCAGGCTCCCTCTTAATTTGGGACCTACAACTCCTCAGGTGGAGATGATGGGACAACCAACTGCTAGAAGAACTCTTTTCAATGTCATGTATTTTCCTTTATTCAAGGAGTCTTCTTACTTTGGGGACTTCTACATAGGGCACAAACCATCTATCACTTTCATCCATGAGTTAGTCAGGCCATCATCTCTCTCATCTGAAAGTGAACTATTGGTCTACATCTAGTATTGCTTCATGTTATGCTACCTTCATCATGCTTTCCTTTTCGGAAAGGTCTTTCATCTTTCAATGTGGTTATCTAGGAAGATTTCCATAGTTCTTCCCTTTGGTAGTCCTACATAAGCCCATTCAGATACTAGTTCATAAATAAGTAATGAACACTTAAATCATAATTACCTTTGTGAAGGCTTTTCACCATGACATCTTCTTGTAGGCATCAACATCCGGCATATATGTTTACACATCTCCAAAGATATGAATTGTCAAGGGTCTCCATCTTTTCCAGACTTTCATCAGAGTCTTCATATTTTTCTGGGAGATATCATAGTCAAATTTTCCTAGTCTTTTGGATGTTCACTGCCTTTACCTATTGTTGCATATTTCACGATCTCTTCCTTCCTTTCTTCACACATTTCATTCCCAGGCGCTTCAGAGTTTATCTATTGTGGTTAACCACCTCATATAGCATATGAGGACACATTATGTTGATTTCATCCAGTAAATATGTGACCCATGCATTCCTGCATCCCTTTGAGGCAGGAGATCCTTTCTTTTATCATGCCTCTTAATATAGAGCAGTGATCTATGTGACATGACTTCCATAATATATACATACCTCATCTTTCCTTTGGGTCATCCAGACTTCCTGTGGCAACTTCTTTTGAAGGAGCTTCATCCCCTTGATTTACTATATTGTTATGTTAGCATACCATCATACCTTGAATTCCACAAGTTTGAATTCTTGATGAGGCACTTGCTTCCCTTCATGATCGGTGAACCTTACAGAGAAGATTCTACCAAAGAATCTTGAGGATCTTGCATATCCTATCCTTTAGATGGTTTCTTTAGACTGATGTATGATGAGTTTGTCCTAGATGACCTCTTCCTTCTTCATAAGTATCTTTCAATGAGGTTTTCAAGAGCTATACCCTATATAGCCATAGATTTTTATCCTAGACATTTTACATGTTACCTATATCATTAATGCTTTTACTATGATGCCATTCTCTAATATGATGCATCCTATTTATAAATCTTCCTACCTATATAGAAGAATATTTGAAGGAGATCATCTCAGTCATAGTAGAGATATTTTACTTTCTCCTTCTTCGACTTCTTTGTTTCAGGGTCTTCCACTTCTTTGGTAATATGGGCTTCTTCTTGATTTCTTTTGTTATTGTCCCTTCGAGGACAATCTCTTTTATAATGTCCATATTCTTGACATAGATAGCATTGAGCCTTAGCCATTTTCTTAATTTTCTTTTGAGGATTAAATTTTCCGAACTTCCTTTTTCCTTTAGTAACTGTTCGAATCCTTTTTCTAGGTTCTTCATCATATTGTCCCTTCAACCTGTTTTCTTCTATCTTGCATAGAGTCCATAAATTGGTGAAAGGGATAGCTTCCTCTTCCTTATTGGATATTAGGTTACCTTGTTCATCAGTTAGTGCATTTAGAATGTTGGAGATCATTTCTTATCAGATACCATCTCTCCTAGGTCTTGCAATTGAGTTTTTATTTGAGATGCTTTTGAAAGCAATGAAGATATCCCTTCATTCTTTGATAACTTCAATTTATATAGATAAGATCCAAGTGATATGATCCTTCTCATTGTATTTTCAGAGAATAGTTCTATCAACTTATCATATATCTCTTTTGATATCTCCAGCGCGGCTATATGAGGAATGAGGGAATCGTTGATGGATTCCCTAAGAATTTTTGAACCTTTAGATATTTTTCCATATATTTAGATAAAGCTTGATCTTCAAATGGCTTGGAGATCTTTCCATGGACATGATCGATGACTTCATTTACTTCAAGGACTATGTCCATCCTTCCTTTTTTATGCAAGGAAGTTTGATATCCCAACCAACTTCTGACTTTCCTTGAAACATGAAGTTATTTTACTAGATTATAAGAGAAAAGGTACTTGCTTGAGAAGATAGAATCTTCAACTAATTTTTCCTTGGTGGAGATGAACTTGATGCTTCTCGGATGATTATTTTTAAGGATAAGAAGGTTCTTTTGTTAGTCTTTAGAAAGCTTCCACTTCTTAGATGATGGACGGATGATGATCTCGAAGATGCTACTAGGGTTTCTTTTTGCTTCCTCTGATCTAGGGTTTTTGATTTCTTGCTTGATATCTCACTTTGATCCTTTGAAACTCGATCTTTGTGTGTCTTCTTGATTAGATGACCCTTCTAGACTTTAGCACCTTCGCTGTGATACCATGTTGAGAAATCTAGGGCAATCAATGGTTAAGTGATTTTTATGCTTATGGTAACTGCTTGTGATAGTCTTTTGAATCTTAATTAGAATCTTCTTGATTTGTACTTATTATTATTCTTTCATCAAGGAAATTACCATATCATGAACAAATAGAGAGACAAGAGACACAATATATAGGCTTGTTAGCCAGGGCCAAAACCTCTCACTCTCTAAGGGGAAAACCCAAATGAAATTCTTCTTATAGATCTTCAATTGACGAACACTAAGACCATGACAATGACCCTTGACACTAGAGTCCTCCCAAGACGAAGTCACTAGCCTCCAACATTGCCCTTCTTCTTCATGCTTTTCTCGACTTCCTTTAGAATCTCGGTCCTCCTCTTCTTAGCTACCTTGAGGATCTCGATCTCCTTGAGAATCTTGGTTTCCTTGAAGTCTCAAGAGAGAGACCTAATGTACTTCTTGGCCGTTTCTAGCAAGGTCCTCTTCTTGACTTACGATCACTTTGATGCAACTGCAAACACTTCGACCTACTTCTGGTGCCTTTGTATCTTCTGCCTTCGCACGTGGGAGGATGCAATACCCGAAACAATTCACAAACTAACTTCGCTTCTCTTCCTTCTTGTCTTGCTAAGATAGAGGCTTCTTGTCATATGTTTTTCGCACTTCCTTGTAGACTTGCTTGACCGAATGACATACTTCCAAGTGAGGCCAAGTACTTGTATACACGTTTTCCCATGTCCTTTAGGCTGACACCATCTACTTGATTCTTCCTTTGTTGTAGGCCGATTTCGTGAGGGCTAGTGACAAGGTGTTGGAGGATGACTTTACATAGACAAGTGTGAATCTTTACAATGTGTAACATGTCTTCATTATTTGACAATGATTCTTTATACTTTTATGACTAGATGGCAAAATTCCTAAGAGCTATCAATGGGAGCGTATACGAAAATAAAATCTCTTGCTCATGAAACCCATGATGCAAGCATTACAATAATTTTATTTTTCTTCTTTACATCTCTTACATAAAATCACGATTACATGTCATTATGAAGACTGAACCTAGTTACACTTTACAACACAAGGCAACTGTGAGGAGCTCTACATTAGCTAGATGGTCAGAGTACTTTGTTCTGGGTAGATTGGTGGTCATTATGATAGACCCCAAGCCCTATTTGTTGTTGTATTATTGTACTAGTGGATGTATGAGGGCCATTATCCCTGGTACGGGAGCCCTAGACTTTTGTATTATCAGATTGATTAATATAACGAAGTTGGGTTATTGTACAAATTTTGTAAAAAGTTGTGTATATTTTGTGCACTAGTAGATATACTGTTGTATAATATTACATGTGCAAAGTAGACTCATTGTGATACTTGTTTTGGTAGCATCGGTGATTTAAGATTCTATCCTAGACATCAGTATCTTGGAAAAACAACATGGTATCAGAGCTACTTTGAAGGGCCAGTGAATCAAAGTGTGCACAGCGAGGCAGCTTAGAAGGCGCTGAGATTGTCTAAATTATGGAGCAAAAGGTTTTGTTAAAGATATGGAGATGTGGTCTCGATAAGCTACATGATGAGATGGGTTGGGAGTTTTGGTGGATTAGTGGTGAACCTGGTGCACTACAATATGTTGTGTGGCAGTTTGCAGATCGTGGGCTTCCTATGTCTTGTCATGGATGGTTGGGACAACTCAAGGATTGCTTTGGCATGGACGAGATCAATATGATCGAGATTGCTCCATGTTATGGACTGCAAATTGGCAGGCTAGTTTCTTCATCGTATTGTGATGTTGCATATTTGTGATTAGAGGGATTTGCACAGGTTGTGTTTGATCTAGGAGGATTAGTGCTTGCAAGATTGGGTTGTGGTGATGATGGCCCGTGTTCGACGACAAGTAGGACTGGTCTTGTAGGACACGAGATCGGCAGCAGTTTGAGTCAAAGGAGATGGTGTAGACTCAGAGGGAGAAACCCTATGGAAATGTTGAGATCTTCAGGTTCAGATGAGATGAGGCAGAGGCACTACCGAGATTGTAGGCTTCATTCTATAGAGTATGCTGCAATGATGGACACTAGATGGGCTAGTGCTATCATTGACAATGATGTGGAGACTTCCTAGTGTTGGAAGTACCTCCATCGCTAAGAGGGAGTGTTGAGATTTGCAGCTTGGGAGGTACTCCAAACCCTAGGCTAGTGGGTTTTGGAGGAATGGGCACACAAGTATGGCTCGTGGGCTTAAAACACAAGCCTGTGGTGTTTGCACCCAAGCATGTGGGTGTGAAACAATGAGGTTATTTTCACATGTGATGACTCGAGATAATAGAGGACCTCGAGAGGAACTAGTGACAACAAAAATCATCCAAATCAGAGTTGTAGAAATGAGGATATTAATTTTTGAATTTTGTGTGTGAGCTTATGGTTCATGTTTGAGGTTGGCTTGAGGTGTTATAAGCCTCATGACAGGTTGGCAAGCCACAAGAGAAATTTGATGAAGCCCTTATATTATTGTATAAATATAAGGTGTGTGGAGATCATTTAGGCACATCTTTGAGCAACAAATCAAGTACTCTCTCTGAGTTAGCTGCAGGTTGAGAAGAATCCAACAAAGGAAAGAAGAGCAATTGTTTTGTGGATCTTTTAGAGTGTTTGGAGGTCCAAATTCAACAGGCAGGAGGCCGTAGGGATGAAGAGGAGATCTGGGTAGATTTTGGACACAAGAGTGATGTTTTCTTCCTATGTTTAGCAACTGCAGATGATAGGGTGTATTGTTGTTGTCTAGGTGTCTCTTGGAGAAGGGCTGAAAGGCCTAGGAATGCCCTCACACTAGGCCGCATGCACAATTGTCCAAGCACAGGGATTGGAGGAGCATATTAAGACTGTTTTGTCTCTGAAATAGGTCTCAAGCCTTTCTGATGTATTGCTGGGTTTTGCTCAGCCACGTGTAGAAGGAAGAGAGGCCTAGAAGGCAGCCAAACTAGGCCGCAGTCATAGAAAGGAACATCGCAGTCTTTGGGACTATTTTGGAAGGAAAACACAGGTAGTTGCAATAGTAAATTAGGGTTGTCAAGTACCCCAACCAGGTTTGCCAGAAGTGTCCAGGAGCCAAGGGCAAGTGAGTTCAATGTTATCAAGACCAAACTGAAAAACCTTGTGGACTGGGAACTGGTAAAAAACTAGAAAAAAATGGTTTACCAAAAACACATAAAATATTCATATTTTAAAGAAAAACATATATATTCATGTGGATCCATATGAATCCAAACCATTTATACACAAATATGCAAAAGTTTTCATTTACATAGCATGTAAGGGTGCACGTAACCAAAATAGCTTTGAGTGCAATCCATCTTTGAACCAAAAATACATCAACAAATAGGCTCTTGATGGCCTTTAGCATCCAAAAAAAACCATGGTACAACAAATGCCTACATATCATCAAAACCATAGCATATATTGGGGTCTTTGCCATCAATATAACCATTTAAGCTTAAAAATAAGATAGAAAAAACGTAGCATGTCATGTCAAGATTTTGTTTGAGTGATGGGTACATTTTTAGTAGAGTCGTGATAGAGGAGTTCGACAACCAATGCCACTATCATCAAAGTACATAGAGGGCTTGATTCTTTTTATTAAATACTAGTTCCATACCCTCGTACATGAAAAAATCCAATGGAAACGTTGCAATCCCGCTAATCTTGAAAAAATTTTAAGTCTGTTGGATTTTGAGTGAAATCTAAAATTCTATTTTCTCCATATGAAATCCAATGAGGTTGGAATCACTCTCAAACATCGTGAGTCATTTCATGGTAATGTTAAAAATTTAAGTAAAAGGATTTTACTTTAAGAATTTAACATTACCATGAATTGCATAACAATGCTAGGGCCATAAGCTTGAATATTAGGCTAGCCTATGGGGGAAGGCCAACCAACTAAAAAAATCAAAAAATAAAAAAAAAAAGGCAATTTGTTTGTTTTTGTTTTTTGTGTTGTCCTGCAGGGAACCGGTCCTGAACCAACGAGTTCGGTGAAATAGGCCGGTTCGATACTGAACTAACCTATTTCAGTTTAGAGGCCCAGTTCGGACCAGTTTTGGGCCAAAAGCAGCGGAACCAACCGGTTTTGATAACACTGGGTGAGGCAAAGATAAGGTATGGTTGTCTTCATTTATTTATGTTGTTGCTAAGTGGGTGTGGGTCCAGGTGGATAGTTTCTAGAAGTCTGTTAGCAGCCAAGAGGAAGAGTGATCCTAGTGATTGGATGCCCTAAGCAGTGAGCAGATGCTACAACATGTATCGGAAACTCGGGTCTGTTGAAGGGCGATGTGAAAGTGGACCAAGTGTGGGCCTAGATGAGGCAGAGTTGGAGGTACCTAAAGAACAACCTAGGAGGATTGTAGAGGCTTGCTTCAAGCCCGAAGAATAAAGTCTCTTGAAGGACCAAGGGATTGTTAGTTGTGGCAGAAGAAGATCTCATAGGTCTGATCAACCAGGAGTAGTTTGACTAGCCCTAGACTTGCCTTGTGTAGAAGGACATCTACAACAGAAGAAGGGCAATTCTCCTAGTCTGTGTGCATTGTGGGAGATGGACATCTTGCAGTGATAGGTGGCAGCGCTTCATGCCCTATGTTAGTCTTCATTGGAGCAATGTAGGAAGACTTTAGTGGGATAAAGTCCCAAAAGAGATGAGTAGTAGTGGGTAGATGAGAGTTGTTCACAAACGAAGTTGTGAACAACTCGACAAGAGTCTCGAGGTGTTGATGTGTTGAAGGATGAACGATCAACTAGAGATCAGATTGGAACCGAGATTCAGTGGCCAGATGGACTTGGTGCATTGATAGAGGCAAGCGTTGTAGATCGAGAGCCGAAGGACCGGGCATATGTGTACAAGGTATGATTAAGGCAGCTGTGAGGAGCTCTACATCAACGAAACGGTCAGAGTACTTTGTTTCAGGTAGATTGGTGGTAATTACGACAGACACTAAGCCGTAGTTGTTGTATTCTTGTACTAGTGGATGTATGAGGCCCATTATTCTTGGTAAGGGGGGCCCTACACTGTTGTATTATCAGATTGATCAATATAACAAAATTGGGTTATTGTACAAATTTTGTAAAAAATTGTGTATATTTTGTGCACTAGTAGATTTACTGTTGTATAATATTTTGATGTGCAAAGTTGACTTGTTGTGATACTTGGTTTGGTAGCGTCAGTGATTTAAGATTCTATCCTAGGCACTAGTATCATGGATAACAACAAGGACATCATTGCACAAAAGAATTCTCTTCTTCCAACCAATGAGAGGCCTCATGGACCATCCCCCAAATTTGGATTCAAACGATAAGTAGGACACTTTCGTTGCTCACTTTTGGCTTTATTTTGTGTATCTAGTGCAACTATCACTTAGGCTGTGCTCATCCACTAAGTGTCAGATTTATATTGATTGGTTCAATCTTGTGGTTGCCTCATTCCTTAAACTAACTAGTTGGCAAGAGACTTGCCAATAATTCTCTTTAATTACAAAGTGCATAAATACACAACTTTCTAATCCAATGTCACTGGACACTCCTAGGGACATAATTACACATAAGGGCACTCTCCACTTAGTCATTGATAGGCCTCTATGAGTTGTCACCTAGATAAAAGTTGACAACTAGGAAATGCTTGCTACTCATTGTTGGCTCAATTGTGCATCCACAACAATTTTTGCGTGGGTTATTCCCATCAACTAACTATTTGGAAATCTAGATCTCTTGGTGCACAGTTTCCACATCTCTAGGAATCTTGTAATCTCTTCATTCCTTTGGCTGATTAGACACCAAGTGACTCTAGCCCTCATTCTCTTCACATTCATGAGAGTGTTTGTAGTGTTGCTTCATAATTAGTCCACCCATTGGATACAAGTCATATGATTTCACAAACAATAGAAATGATTTGTGAATTGGTTCTATTATTTTAAGTTTTAAGTTCTTGTTTCGTTGTACTACATTCATCTTGGAGATGCTTAAGCAATAATTGTTTATCTATCTGTCATGGTATATTGTCTCATGGTGCATTAGAATATGTGATTTGATGGTTCATTCATTTATCATAATACATGAATTCAGTTTTCATGGTTCATTATTTGACGAGGTAAGCAGTCAAAATGTTTCATGTCAATTTATCATGTTCCTTTACATAAACAAAAGGTTTATCTCAAAGCAGTATCCTTTAAGGATTGTGAGATATAATATCTTGTGCTTGTTACCCACCCAAGTGCGTAACCCTAGGGGAAACAAATTTCTCCTAATTGATCGACTCGATAGCTAACGACTTTATGATGATTCACAAATAGTTATGTCTTGTCAGTGCTTTCTTGCACCAGCATACTTATTGAAGGAAGGTGGGTCATCTATTATAAGGTACACTAACCATTTTTGTAATCATGTGCTTTCATTTAATGTTAAGGGCATTCTAATATGAATCACATGTTGAGTTGGATGATTGATTGCTCTTGATTATATCCTTGTTCGCATGCTTCACTAAGGAGGTTACCCCCCTTGCCCCTAGTCTAGTGTGACCTTCCTTGAGGCCTCTCTTTCCAATGTCTCGGGGGGCACAAATAGGAGGCATTGATTGATATATCATGCCCAACGTAATTCTTCTTGATGAATATTGGTAAATCTCAATGAGGACGATCTTGTTGATGTGGATAGAGTTATTTTAATGGATGATTATTGGTGAATTTTGATGATATGTTCCATTCAATATGGGTTATCTTCTTTCAATCTTGTTTATTGTTGATGAATAAGGGTTATTAAATGTTCACCATAGTTTCACTGATATTTTTATCTCTTTGTTATCATTGAACAAGGTTTTTCATTAAGTTCTCTTGAGGTGACTTAAGTTAAGCTCCCTCCCTTATTTATCCTTGAAAATTACAGGGAACCTAGCCTAAGCCTAGTCTACTCTATTCCTTGAAGTTAGATTTGAAGTTAGATATGCTCCAAGCATCTTTGAACCTATCATCAAGCTCTTTTGAGATGACTTAAGCTAAGCTCGCTCACTTATTCCATCTTTAAAAATTTTGAAGGATGCTAGGGTTGGAGGTCTAAGGGACACACGTTAGTCTCCCTTAATTATTTGAACCTACATCCACTTGCTTGCTCTTCGAGTATGTTGCTCCTCGACCCCATATGCCCTAAAAGTATATTGGCCACCTAAGGTAGTGATTTTCTATCCGTCATCACCTTATTTCCTTTAAATTCTTTTAAATTCTTTTGTCGGGGTTTACTCTCCAAGAGCACCCGGTAGTCGCTTAATTGTATGTGTTTTGGGAGCTTTTATTCGAACTCAAATCTTGGAATTACCAAGCCCTAGCAATCATATCCTAGGGAGGACCTCTCTTGAGCTAGAGGAGAGTTGGCTAGAAGTGAGAAGTGGGTTGGTGAGGTGACGGTGGCCCCCTCTTGAGTGCAATGGATTCACACTTGAGCTTTTGGATTTTATCTTCAGAAGTGCAAGTTTTTGTTGTAAAAGTCACTATGAATCAACTTAGGAGGTTGAGTCGCTACCTTGTTAAATTCTTAGGAAAGGACTCTTGATGGTATTGACCTAATATACAAACTTCACAAGCACTCATAGGTGGTTCAATTTGTGGAAGATTACTAGCTATCTTTAGGTGGCTCATATGTTGCAAAGATCCAAAGTTGGTGTGACTTTAGTGTTGATGCTACTATCTATCAATTTTGGCTACCATGGCAATAAATCTCCTCTATTTTGAAGAGGGTGGCAACTTCCCTAACTTACACATATGATCAAATTCATTGCCATCACTTGAGGTAGACACTTTAAAACCTAAGAAACTGGATTCGTCCTCAACCCCCCACATGTCCTAAATCTCATGTGTCAGACACGATTCTCTAGGGACACATGTCCGAACACAAGGGATTCGTGGACCTAGCAAATCTGATTCGCCCGAGTAGCATGTCATGATTTTGGGACACGTTTCCCTCTCAAAATGTGTGCGACGACTCTTTAAAAGACCGATTTGGGTTTCTTGCTCTTCATTGTAATGTGTCTCTCTTGTTGTGGCTGTGTGGGAGCGAGTAGCAAAGGGTTTTGGAGGTGATTCAAGTAACCAGTGAGTGCATTTTGTTTTCATCCTTTTGTTGTGAGAAGAATTGGAGCACATATGGGAATCTGTATAGTTTGAAGAAGAGCATGCTTGAGCAGTCCAAGGCAAAGACAATGGTGTATGTGCACACCAACCTTCGTCTTATTTACAGGCAGGGGGAGGAGTAGTTGAAGGAAAAGACAAAGATGTGGGATGTGTTTCATGATGATACGGGTTTGGACAACAGTGTTGAGTTGGCATTGACCAACTTGGATCTTAGTGATCCAGCGCTAGAGGCTATTACTTTTGATGATGGTGATACTCTTAAGGGGTCATCCTCCACACCAACAGATGCAGGGATTACATTAGATACAAAGAAGGAGGATGCAAGGAGAGCAGTGATGACCATGACATTGATGCTAATTTTGATGATGATGATTGATGAGCTACATAATACCTTGTAGTGTTTTTGTATTTGCTATTTCTATTTTCCATTGGCATTGCTAGTCAAGAGTCCTCAGGACTCAGTACCTATGTAACATATTTTGATTTTGATGACTTAATGAGAAAACTACAGTTTCTAGTCTTTCTCCTATTGGATCATTGATGAATATGTGACGATTGTATTTGTATGCATAATGTTACAAGTTACAAGTTACAAATTTACAATGTAGAATCTAGAATCTAGATGTATGGCTGAATTTGTTTCATCATGAGAATTTTTGTAATATGAAGTCATTGAAATATATATATATATATATATATATATATATATATATATAATGTGTCCTACATGTCCTATTCCAGGAAGTCTATGTGCCCCGTGTCAAACACTCGAATTTGCGTGTCATGTGTATCAGTGTCAGACACTTGAATTTGCGTGTCCAGTATCCCCGTGTCAGGTGACATAGCTTAAAACCATCATTTATGTCCTTGATAAACCATCAATCTAGCCAAAATTATGCCTTTTTGTTGGTAAGAGTTATGTAGTCTATAGAGGGAAGATTGGGTCCAACTCTTAGAACATGAAGGACTTCTCCAAATTTGGTGATTCATAGTAGAGGTCAAGTGGGACCAACCTGCAAAATGATAAATCAGCACTAAAGAGAGTGAGCCATAGCCACAATCATAGGAATACATAAGAGAGAAGTAATCATAACATAATACCCTACAAAAGAGAGCACAATAGAGAAGACACCATTAGGGAAATAACTTTCTAAAGTGATCCACATGAGTGAAGATTACAGATGAGAATCAGTGTATTTATACACCATCCAAGAGGTAGGGTCCCAGGAAGCCAGGCTAGGTAAGCGTTAGCCTTAAATAAGCCAAAGTGATTAATTTTACAACAATGTAATTAATATTACCACAAGATTGGCTCATGGCCTATGTGAAGATTAAAACCCATTTGTTTAACATATTGCATACATGTATCTTTCTGCATCTTCTGGTGGTGTTTGATGTCTAATTGTATTTCATTTGTAAATGTTCTGTCACTCCTATTTAGAACCTTGTGATTCTTGTTCTTCAAGGAACCACCAGAAAACTCTCAAGGCCTTGCAATTTAATGTTTTGTGTTGCTAATGGAGTTTAGCTGGCTCACTGCAAAAATCAATAAAGATGAAAAAGTACATGTCTTGTTTTTTAACATGTATTTTTATCCCTGAATTTGAGGTCTCTGCCTTAATAATATCATATGAAAGTTATCACCCTGTTTTAATTCTCTATTCAACTTCTCACGTGATTCTAGCTGGTGTATTTACAATGTTGTTTGTGTAAATTTCAAGATGTCATACTTGCTGGGTCATCATGTTTCATTGCCTTGTTTTCAAATTTTGCAGGTATGCATTGCTTGGAAATAGCCTTAGCGTCGCTGTAGTGGCACCTCTGTTGAAGTACTTATTCACAGAATAGGGATGCCTCTATTGAGGTACTTATTCCCATAGGTGGAGACCAACATTACAACTTTATGTAATTAAGATTAAGTTTCAATTAAAATGGGATTTTAAACCAATATATTAGTGATATTATTTGTCCTCGGATTGATGGAAAGCGAAATACAATTTACAGAGGATATATAAAATATCTCTTTCGGGGTAGTGCAATCTACGTTGTAGTAATATCACGGGACTTACAAAGACCACAAAGTTGTAAAATTGGCGATTAGAATATAAGAAGTAACATGGAAGGTTCATTTTGGATATCCCATACTAACGTAGTTCGTTTCAACTAGTCTATCAGACAGGTTGCAAGATAAGTGTATGATGGGAAAGTTGATTTCCTATTTGTTACTGTGCAATGCTATTTCCTTTTGGTTGTCCTTGATTTTCAGTTCACAACACAATGAAACTACCAAGGAATCTCCAATAAACCTTTGATTTGGAAGATAGATAAAAGCTATGTTGTAATCTTAGTTCCAGAGTAACTTTATTCTTTGATGTAGCTCATATGCATTGGGTGTGGGCATCCCAAGCGGACAAGGTAGTGTGGATGTCTAATAAGCATGGAGTTACATTTGAGCCCTGAGCTTTGACATCTCAAAATAAAGAGTTAATTTATATAAGATGATAAGAGTTTTGAACTTGCTAAGGGACTTCCAAAGGTTTTGGCCTGGATAGCATGGAGTTGCATTCAAGCCTTGAGCGTTGCTAGCTCAAACATAAAAAATAATAGAAATTATTAGAGGTTCAAATTTTATAGAGATTATTAATTATTTTCAGCCAGTGCATTGTAGATGAAAATGCTGAGGGATACCCTAAGGAGCAAATAATGGGGTTTGAATGGTGTCTTTTTACGTTGTTATTTGCAATTGATTGGTAAGCAATGCGATTGCACTACCTCCTTCCGAACTTTGTCCAAGAACAGCTCATAATGCTCTTTGGTATTCACGTGGCTTGACAAGCATTTGTTTGAATATTAAGATGATGAGCCTCTGAGAATAGTAGCTATTATCTTTTGCCAATTTTAGTCCATGCCCATTTTCTTCGATGAGAAAAGCATATTTCATTTAATCTAGTAGGATAATCTTTTTTCTTCGATGAGAAAAGCATATTTCATTTCATTTAGTAGGATAATCCTATTAAACCCTATCAAAGCTTTTATTAAAGGCTTATTGGATCTATTGAATACAAGATACAATGGCTCCAACTATAACCCCAGAAAAATTTAATTTATGTTGAATAACATGTGATTGTTTAAAAAAAATATAAATATCTAAAAAAAATTTCATCAAACATTTTTTTTATCTAATGTCATCGTACCTTAAGTTATGGTTATGTAATGTGGATTATAATCAGGTGGTCGAGTCAAAGCAGTTTGAGTACTTTCATATGAGTTCAAAAACTTTATGATACATGTTGCCACATTAATGGCCATCATAGTTAACAACTACATATTTGAGATTTGGTGGAAACCCAACAACCTTGATAGCGGATGAACGCAACATATCTCAGCAAAGGAAGTTGCTTCAAAACCCTTACGATACATGTTACATTAAGGACAAACATGGTTACTGACTACATTTGAGATTGGGTGGAAGCCCAACAATCTTGATATCCCATGAATGCAACATATTTCAATAAAGGTGGTTGGGTGTAAATTTTAGGTGAATTTCACAAAATATGTAACTTTTATCATAAAATCTAAAATGAAAGTAAAGCTTATTTTTTTTTATTAAAGGTTTTTTAACAAAATAAAAAAAAATGTAAGTTATGGTCTTGGTCTTGGTCTATGTTGTAGATTGCAGATCTTCTTAAACACTAATAACATGATTGAGTGTGAGATGAAACCACCATTTTGATTTTACCAATGATCCTAGAAGGGAGGTATGTCAACCCAGGTCCAAGAATAAACAAGCTTTTAACATTATAGATCACATCATAGTAATAACTAAGAATACCTCGTATGGATACCTGTCATAGTTCTATGCTTATATTTGCTCAAAACCCTATTCACTTGCAACCATGAAAACGCAAGGGGTATTGATTGTATTAGGGATTGAGTAAATATATTTCTTGCATGGGACTAAGACTTGGTTTCATAATAAAGCAACTAAAGTTCTTTTTTTTCTTTTCTTTCCTTTTATTTTATCTTATTTTATGGAATTGAATTTTATATCTAATTTTGTCCTTCAAAGGTTTGCTTTAATTACACAACAAAGAGGATGTTGTTTCACACCACAACATTGTGAAAAATATTTTGGTCACTTGTTATATAATTTAACACTACCATTATTTGGAATTGCCCTAAGCAACACTAAAGAGTCAAGGGCATGTAATACAATGAAATGGAAGAGAAGGGGATTTTATAGTCATAGTAGAAGTGATTTCAAGATACCACTATTTAGGTGTAATTGATATTATCAGTATTGAATTGAGACTTCTGTGATCCATATCAAATTTTTGAAGAATTCTTCGGCGAAAAGGGGGGGGCTTCTGTCATTCTTAACAAGGAAGACTACCGCAGTAAAATGTTAGATCATCTTCATAATAGCGGTATTTATAAGAAGCTTCCCAAAAACCCATTAAAGAGGATCTCCAAGATGGTGGCCCTTGCTTTTAAATCCTGTGACTCGGTGAGTCCCCTACACCAAAAACTCATTGAGAGCAATCCTATCACGCCTGGAATCTATGGGCTCCCTAAATTCCATAAGGAAGGAGCTCCCCTTAGGCCTATCGTCAATACCATTGGAGGTCCCACCTATCTTCTTGCTAAGTTTCTTGCCTTGAATCTTAAGCCCTTAGTTGGTCGTACAACATCCTTCGTGAAAGACTCGGCCTCCTTTATTGAAGAGCTCAAGGACATCAAGCTGGACCCTGGAGACATTCTGGTCAGTTTTGATGTTGTTTCCCTCTACACTTGCATCCCTATAAATGAGGCAATGGATGTGATCAACCGTCTTACTGATCCTGATACCGCTCGGTTAGTTGAGATCTGCCTCACCTCAACCTTTTTCAGTTTTGAAGGAGAGTTCTTTGAGCAAACTTGTGGGGTTGCCATGGGCTCACCCCTATCCCCTGTGGTTGCTAATCTGTTTATGGAGGATTTTGAATCTAAGGCTCTGAACTCAGCCCGTCTCCTTCCCAAACTTTGGAAAAGGTATGTAGATGACACTAATGTCATCTGGTCTCACGGCCAAGAGGAGTTAGATCTCTTCTTCGATCATCTCAATAATCAATCCTCGGCTATTAAGTTCACTATGGAACAAGAGGTTAATGGTTGCCTCCCGTTCCTTGATATTCTTATCTCTAAGAATGAGGATGGTTCCCTCTCCCACCGAGTGTTTCGCAAGAAAACTCATACGGAGCAGTATCTTCATGCTAGTTCCCACCATTTCCCGGCCCAGAAGTTGGGGGTTCTCAACACC
This sequence comes from Pinus tabuliformis, assembly GCA_031772625.1. NCBI lineage: Eukaryota > Viridiplantae > Streptophyta > Pinopsida > Pinales > Pinaceae > Pinus > Pinus tabuliformis. The sequence continues at coordinate 994,518,536 of CM062807.1, read as the reverse complement.
CTTGCAACTCGTGCCTTAAGGATCTCTGATGATAAGAGCTTCGAGGAGGAGAAATCCCACCTCCTTAATGTCTTTGTTGAAAACGGTTATAGTAGACACTTGGGACAAAAGGCTTTCCTCAAAGCAGCTAAGAATTCGTTAACCAAAAGAGGGCCTAAAGAGCGGATTCCTAGTGTCCATCTTCCGTATGTTCAGGGGACCACGGATAAGATTGCGAGGGTTCTTAAGAAGCATAATGTCCCCGCAACTTTTAGACCTCTCAACACCATTCGTAAATCCCTCAGATTTGTAAAGGATCCCATTGACCCTAAGGACATGAAAGGGGTTTATATTATTCCTTGTTCTTATGGGACCCCCTATATTGGTGAGACTGGTCGCTCCATTAATCAAAGGATTAGTGAGCACGTAGCTGACCTCAAGCATATGAGAACTAAGTCTTCCGCTTTAGCAGAGCATGTGGAGAAAACCAATCATCATGTCTGCATCGAGGAGGCTAATGTGATTGCTAGAGTGTCACAGTTCCACCACCGGAAATTTAGGGAAGCCCTGGAGATTGAAAAGAGACCGAACAATCTCAATAGAGAAGATGGCTGGAAGATCAGTAGTTGCTGGATCCCAGCCCTCTTCTCCTAGTCGTTTTTTTTCTTTTCCACCCTTATTTCATCGATATATTATTTTTTATACGGTAATTTATTTATTTATTATTATTATTATTTATTTATTTATTTTATTCATTTATTTATTTTTATTTTTAATTTATATGTAAAAGCTTTTTGACTATTAATTTAAACTTAATTTATCTACAAAAATTAATTTAAATCTATTTTAAATAATTAATTTAAACTATTAATTAATTTTAATATGGTAAAATTAATAATACATAAAGTGAATTTTAAAATTAATCTATTTTAATATACTATATATATATATATATATATATATATATATATATATATATATATTAAATAGACCTTGAATTAATTTTTATATTTCCAACCCTCGAGTTCTCTAATTTTTTTTTTTCGAATATTTATATTACTAACTAATATTTTTATCTAACAATTTAAAATTAATTTTTAATTAATATATTTGAAATTATATATGTATTTATTTATGTTATTATTATTAATTTTACTTTATTAATATATTAATACATTTGAAATTAATTTATTTTATGTTTTACTTATTATTTTATATTAATTTATTCTATATTAATAACCGAATATATATATATATATATATATATATATATATATATATATAGATACCCCTTATCATGGTCAAACTAGCCGTATAACTAACTAATATTTTTATTTAACAGTTTAAAATTAATTTTATTCTTATTCTTGTTAATTAATATATTTGAAATTATTTATTTATTTATTATTATTATTTAATGATTTACTAATTTGACCTATTCTAGTATACTTTTCTAACCATTTTTAAATTAATTTAGGTTTATTAATATATTTAAAATTAATTGATTTGTAATTTATTTATTATATTAATTTATTCTATATTAATAACTGAAATTTCTTTTATATAAATAAAATAAATAAATAATATAAATTAATATAATACCCCTTATCATGGTCAAACTAGCCGTTATCAGGTCAAATCTAGCTGTTGTCTTTTTAGCTGAAATTTGAGTCAGTGGATATTCTGCCCTATCTATTTAAAGTGCATAGCGAGATCTGCTCATTCAACTTGTCCTGACGGTGAACCACACTGGTTGGTTCGAAACGCGTCGACAAAAATTTCTCCATGTGATTTTCGCCGAAGAATTCTTCAAAAATTTGATATTATCATCCTTATTTTTGTTCACACGCACATTAACCACACAAAAGATGGAGTGTAGTGTGAGCAAGCAAACATAATCAGACTTAAAAAAAAATGATGGTAGACATATAAAGTGCAATTGTGCTACTTAATGCAAAATTTACTCATAACGTATTCTTTATGTTATATCCAATGCTAATAATATATCTTATCAATACATGAAAACATAAAATAAAAATGGTGTAATCTATTGTTTAGAGTTAGACACCTATGTAGAAAAATTGCTTTCCTATAACTTGATTTTGTAGCCCCACAATTTCAGTTTGTTGGCATATAGTTTAATGCCTACAACCCAACATATTCATTGTTGATATCTAAACTTCATATGCATTAGAACAAAAACATTGCAAGGCTACCTTTAGACATTCACTTTTTCTCTAATAGAGAAATTAATAAAAGCACACACAAAAAATTAGAGAGTATTTTTGGTCATTCTCTAACCCCGGAAAAACCCACAAGGGGAAAACCAATCTAGAAGGAGGATTTTATTTTTTCTTTTCTCAGGAAAATTATTACAACATTAAATACACAATGTATTTATCTCCCTTGGAAAATGATAAATCAGCACTAAAGAGAGTGAGCCATAGCCACAACCATAGGAGTACATAAGAGAGAAGTAATCATAACATAATACCCTACAAAAGAGAGCACAATAGAGAAGACAACATTAGGGAAATAACTTTCTAAAGTGATCCACATGAGTGAAGATTACATATGAGAATTGGTGTATTTATACACCATCCAAGAGGTAGGGTCCCAGGAAGCCAAGCTAGGTCAGCCTTAGCCTTAAATAAGCCAAAGTGATTAATTTTACAACAATGTAATTAATATAACCACAAGATTGGCTCATGGCCTATGTGAAGATTAAAACCCATTTGTTTAACATTTTGCATACATGTATCTTTCTGCATCTTTTGGTGGTGTTTGATGTCTAATTGTATTTCATTTGTAAATGTTCTGTCACTCCTATTTAGAACCTTGTGATTCTTGTTCTTCAAGGAACCGCCAAAAAACTCTCAAGGCCTTGCAATTTAATGTTTTGTGTTGCTAATGGAATTTAGTTGGCTCACTGCAAAAATCAATAATGATAAAAAAGTACATGTCTTGTTTTTTAACATGTATTTTTATCCCTGAATTTGAGGTCTCTGCCTTAATAATATCATATGAAAGTTATCACCCTGTTTTAATTCTCTATTCAACTTCTCACGTGATTCTAGCTGGTGTATTTACAATGTTGTTTGTGTAAATTTCAAGATGTCATACTTGTTGGGTCATCATTTTTCACTGCCTTGTTTTCAAATTTTGCAGGTATGCATTGCTTGGAAATAGCCTTAGCGTCGTTGTAGTGGCACCTCTGTTGAAGTATTTATTCACAGAATAGGGGTGCCTCTATTGATGTACTTATTCCCATAGGCGGAGACCAACATTCTAGCTTTATGTAATTAAGATTAAGTTTCAATTAAAATGGGATTTTAAACCAATATATTAGTGATATTATTTGTACTCGGATCGATGGAAAGAGAAATACAATTTATAGAGGATATATAAAATATCTCTTTCGGGGTAGTGCAATTTACGTTGTAGTAATATCACGGGACTTACAAAGACCACAAAGTTGCAAAATTGGCGATTAGAATATAAGAAGTGACATGGAAGGTTCCTTTTGGATATCCCATACTAACGTAGTCCGTTTCAACTAGTCTATCAGATAAGTTGCAAGATAAGTGTAGGATGGGAAAGTTGATTCCCTGTTTGTTACTGTGCAATGCTATTTCCTTTTGGTTGTCCTTGATTTTCAGTCCACAACACAATGAAACTACCAAGGAATCTCTAATAAACTTCTAATTAGGAAGATAGAGAAAAGCTCTGTTGTAATCTTAGTTCCAGAGTAACTTTATTCTTTGATGTAGCTCATATGCATTGCGTTGGACCTCCCAAGCGGACAAGGGAGTGTGGATGCCTAATAAGCATGGAGTTACATTTGAGCCTTGAGCTTTGACATCTCAAAATAAAGAGTTAATTTATATAATATAATAAGAGTTTTGAACTTGCTAAGGGACTTCCAAATTTTTTGGCCTGGATAGCATGGAGTTGCATTCAAGCCTTGAGCATTGCTAGCTCAAATATAAAAAAATAATAGAAATTATTAGAGGTCCAAATTTTATAGAGATTATTAATTATTTTCAGCCAGTGGATTGTAGATGAAAATGCTGAGGGATACCTTAAGGAGCAATTAATGGGGTTTGAATGGTGTCTTTTTACGTTGTTATTTGCAATTGAGTGGTAATCAATGCGATTGCACTACCTCCTTCCGAACTTTGTCCAAGGACCGCTCATAATGCTCTTTGGTATTCACTTGGCTTGACAAGCTTTTGTTTGAATATTAAGATGATGAGCCTCTGAGAATAGTAGCTATTATCTTTTGCCAATTTTAGTCCATGACCATTTTTTTCGATGAGAAAAGCATATTTCATTTAATCTAGTAGGATAATCTTTTTTCTTCGATTAGAAAAGCATACTTCATTTCATTTAGTAGGATAATCTTATTAAACCCTATCAAAGCTTTTATTGAAGGCTTCTTGGATCTATTGAATACAAGATACAATGGTTCCAACTATAACCCGAGAAAAATTTAATTTATGTTGAATAACATGTGATTGTTTTAAAAAAATATAAATATCTAAAAAATTCTTCATGAAACATTTTTTTTTTACCTAATGTCATCGTACCTTAAGTTATGGTTTTGTAATGTGGATTATAATCAAGTGGTTGAGTCAAAGCATTTTTAGTACTTTCATATGAGTTCGAAACCTTTATGATACATGTTGCCACGTTAATGACCATCACAGTTAACAACTACATATTTGAGATTTGGTGGAAACCCAACAGCCTTGATAGCCCATGAACACAACATATCTCAGCAAAGGAAGTTGCTTCAAAACCCTTACGATACATGTTACATTAAGGACAAACATAGTTAATGACTACGTTTGAGATTGGGTGGAAGCCCAACAATCTTGATAGCCCATGAATGCAACATATTTCAATAAAGGTGGTTGGGTGTAAATTTTAGATGAATTTCACAGAATATGTAACTTTTATCATAAAATGTAAAATGAAAGTAAAGCCTATTTTTTTATTAAAGGTTTTTTAACAAAATAAAAAAAAAATGTAAGTTATGGTTATGGTCTTGGTCTGTGTTGTAGATTGCAGATCTTCATAAACACCAATAACATGATTGAGTGTGAGATGAAACCACTATTTGGATTTTACCAATGATCCTAGAAGGGAAGTATGTCAACCCAGGTCCAAGACTAAACAAGCTTTTAACATTAAAGATCACGTCATAGTAATAACTAAGAATACATCGTATGGATACCTATCATAGTTCTATGCTTATATTTGCTCAAAACCCTATTCACTTGCAACCATGAAAATGCAAGGGGTATTGATTGTATTAGGGATTGAGTAAATATATTTCTTGCATGGGACTAAGACTTGGTTTCATAATAAAGCAACTCAAGTTCTTTTTTTTTCTTTCTTTTTATTTTATTTTATTTTATGGAATTGAATTTTATATCTAATTTTTTCCTTCAAAGGTTTGCTTTAATTATACAACATAGAGGATGTTGTTTCACACCAGAACATTGTGAAAGATAGTTTGTTCACTTGTTATAGAATTTAATACTACCATTATTTGGAATTGACCTAAGCAACACTAAAGAGTCAAGGGCATGCAATACAATGAAATGGAAGAGAAGGGGATTTTATAGTCATAGTAGAAGTGATTTCAAGATACCACTATTTAGGTGTAATTGATATTATAATCCTTATTTTTTTTCACACGCACATAATTCACACAAAAGATGGAGGGTAGGTTGAGCAAGCAAACATAATCAGACTTAAAAAGAAAATGATGGTAGACATATAATGTGAAATTGTGCTACTTAATGCGAAATTTAGTCATAATGTATACTTTATGTTATATCCAATGCTAATAATATATCTTATCAATACATAAAAGCATGAAATAAATATGGCGCAATCTATTGTTTAGAGTTAGACATCTATGTAGAAAAATTGCTTTCTTATAACTTGATTTTGTAGCCCCACAATTTCAATTTGTTTGAATATATTTTAATGCCTACAACCCAACATATTCATTGTTGATATCTAAACTTCATATGCATTAGAACAAAAACATTGCTAGGCTACCTCTACACATTCACTTTTTAGCTAATAGAGAAATTAACAAGCACACACAAAAAATTACAGAGTATTTTTGGTCATTGTCTAACCTCGGAAAAACCCACAAGGGGAAATCAGTCTAGAAGGAGGATTTTATTTTTTCTTTTCTCAGGAAAATTATTACAACATTAAATACACAAGGTATTTATCCCCCTTGGAAAATGATAAATTAGCACTAAAGAGAGTGAGCCATAGCCACAACCATAGGAGTACATAAGAGAGAAGTAAGCATAACATAATACATTGCAAAAGAGAGCACAATAGAGAAGACACCATTAGGGAAATAACTTTCTAAAGTGATCCACATGAGTGAATATTACAGATGAGAATCGGTGTATTTATACACCATCCAAGAGGTAGGGTCCCAGGAAGCCAGGCTAGGTCAGCCTTAGCCTTGCCAAAGTGATTAATTTTACAACATTGTAATTAATATTACCACAAGATTGGCTCATGGCCTATGTGAAGATTAAAACCCATTTGTTTAACATATTGCATACATCTATCTTTCTGCATCTTCTGGTGTTGTTTGATGTCTAATTGTATTTAATTTGTAAATGTTCTGTCACTCCTATTTAGAAGCTTGTGATTCTTGTTCTTCAAGGAACCACCAGAAAACTCTCAAGGCCTTGCAATTTAATGTTTTGTGTTGCTAATGGAATTTAGCTGGCTCACTGCAAAAATCAATAATGATAAAAAAGTATATGTCTTGTTTTTTAACATGTATTTTTATCCCTGAATTTGAGGTCTCCTCCTTAATAATATCATATGAAATTTATCACCCTGTTTTAATTCTCTATTCAACTTCTCACGCAATTCTAGCTAGTGTATTTACAATGTTGTTTGTGTAAATTTGAAGATGTCATACTTGCTGGGTCATCATGTTTCACTCCCTTGTTTTCAAATTTTGCAGGTATGCATTGCTTGGAAATAGCCTTAGCATCGCTGTAGTGGCACCTCTGTTGAAGTACTTATTCACAGAATAGGGGTGCCTCTATTGAGGTACTTATTCCCATAGGTGGAGACCAACATTCGAACTTTATGTAATTAAGATTAAGTTTCAATTAAAATGGGATTTTAAACCAACATATTAGTGATATTATTTGTCCTCGTATCGATGGAAAGCGAAATACAATTTATAGAGGATATATAAAATATCTCTTTCGGGGTAGTGCAATCTATGTTGTAGTAATATCACGAGACTTACAAAGACCACAAAGTTGTAAGATTGGCGATTAGAATATAAGAAGTGACATGGAAGGTTCCTTTTGGATATCCCATACTAACGTAGTCCATTTCAACTAGTCTATCAGACAGGTTGCAAGATAGGTGTATGATGGGAAAGTTGATTCCTTGTTTGTTACTATGCAATGTTATTTCCTTTTGGGTGTCCTTGATTTTCAGTGCACAACACAATGAAACTACCAAGGAATCTCCAATAAACTTCTAATTTGGAAGATAGAGAAAAGCTCTGTTGTAATCTTAGTTCCAGAGTAACTTTATTCTTTGATGTAGCTCATATGCATTGGGTGTGTACCTCTCAAGCAGACAAGGGAGTGTGGATGCCTAATAAGCATGGAGTTACATTTGAGCCCTGAGCTTTGAGATCTCAAAATAAAGAATTAATTTACATAAGATGATAAGAGTTTTGAACTTGCTATGGGACTTCCAAAGGTTTTGGCCTGTATAGCAGGGAGTTGCATTCAAGCCTTGAGCGTTGCTAGCTCAAACATAAAAAAATAATAGAAATTATTAGAGGTTCAAATTTTATAGAGATTATTAATTATTTTCAGCCAGTGCATTGTAGATGAAAATGTTGAGGGATACCCTAAGGAGCAAATAATGGCGTTTGAATGGTGTCTTTTTATGTTGTTATTTGCAATTGAGTGGTAATCAATGCGATTGCACTACCTCCTTCCGAACTTTGTCCAAGGACCACTCATAATGCTCTTTGGTATTCACTTGGCTTGACAAGCATTTGTTTGAATATTAAGATGATCAGCCTCTAAGAATATTAGCTATTATCTTTTGTCAATTTTAGTCCATGCCCATTTTTTTCGATGATAAAAGCATATTTCATTTAATCTAGTAGGATAATCTTTTTTATTCGATGAGAAAAGCATATTTCATTTCATTTAGTAGGATAATCTTATTAAACCCTATCAAAGCTTTTATTGAAGGCTTCTTGGATCTATTGAATACAAGATACAATGGCTCCAACTATAACCCAGAAAAATTTAATTTATGTTGAATAACATGTGATTGTTAAAAAAAAATGTAAATATCTAAAAAATTCCTCATCAAACATTTTTTTTTATCTAATGTCATCGTACCCTAAGTTATGGTTATGTAACGTGGATTATAATCAAGTGGTCGTGTCAAAGCATTTTTAGTAGTTTCATATGAGTTCAAAACCTTTATGATACATGTTGCCATGTTAATGACCATCATAGTTAACAACTACATATTTGTAATTTGGTGGAACCCAACAACCTTGATAGCCCATGAACGCAACATATCTCAGCAAAGGAAGTTGCTTCAAAACCCTTACGATACATGTTACATTAAGGACAAACATAGTTAATGACTACGTTTGAGATTGGGTGGAAGCCCAACAATCTTGATAGCCCATGAATGCATCATATTTCAATAAAGGTGGTTGGGTGTAAAGTTTAGGTGAATTTCACAAAATATGTAACTTTTATCATAAAATGTAAAATGAAAGTAAAGCCTATTTTTTTTTTTTATTATAGGTTTTTTAACGAAATAAAAAAAATGTAAGTTATGGTTATGGTCTTGGTCTATGTTGTAGATTGCATATCTTCTTAAACACCAATAACATGATTCAGTGTGAGATGAAACCACCATTTGGATTTTACCAATGATCCTAGAAGGGAAGTATGTCAACCCAGGTCCAAGAATAAAAAATCTTTTAACATTATAGATCACATCATAGTAATAACTAAGAATACCTCGTATGGATACCTATCATAGTTCTATGCTTATGTTTGCTCAAAACCCTATTCACTTGCAACCATGAAAATGCAAGGGGTATTGATTGTATTAGGGATTGAGTAAATATATTTCTTGCATGGGACTAAGACTTGGTTTCATAATAAAGCAACTCAAGTTCTTTTTTTTTTTCTTTCTTTTCATTTTATTTTATTTTATGGAATTCAATTTTATATCTAATTTTGTCCTTCAAAGGTTTGCTTTAATTATACAACATAGAGGATGTTGTTTCACACCACAACATTATGAAAGATGGTTTGGTCACTTGTTATATAATTTAATACTACCATTATTTGGAATTGACCTAAGCAACACTAAAGAGTCAAGGGCACATAATACAATGAAATAGAAGAGAAGGGGATTTTATAGTCATAGTAGAAGTGATTTCAAGATACCACTATTTAGGTGTAATTGATATTATCATCCTTATTTTTTTTCACACGCACATAAGCCACACAAAAGATGGAGGGTAGGGTGAGCAAGCAAACATAATCAAACTTAAAAAGAAAATGATGGTAGACATATAATGTGAAATTGTGCTACTTAATGCAAAATTTACTCATAATGTATTCTTTATGTTATATCCAATGCTAAAATATATCTTATCAATACATAAAAACATAAAATAAAAATGGCAATCTATTGTTTAGAGTTAGACATCTATGTAGAAAAATTGCTTTCCTATAACTTGATTTTGTAGCCCCACAATTTCAGTTTGTTTGCATATAGTTTAATGCTTACAACCCAACATATTCATTGTTGATATCCAAACTTCATATGCATTAGAACAAAAACATTGCTAGGCTACCTCTACACATTCACTTTTTAGCTAATAGAGAAATTAATAAGCACACACAAAAACATAGAGTCTTTTTGGTCATTCTCTAACCCCGAAAAAACCCACAAGGGGAAAACCAGTTTAGAAGGAGGACTTTATTTTTTCTTTTCTCAGGAAAATTAGTACAACATTAAATACACAGGGTATTTATCTCCCTTGGAAAATGATAAATCAGCACTAAAGAGAGTGAGCCATAACCACAACCATAGGAGTACATAAGAGAGAAGTAATCATAACATAATACCTTGCAAAAAAAAGCACAATAGAGAAGACACCATTAGGGAAATAGCTTTCTAAAGTGATCCACATGAGTGAAGATTACAGATGAGAATCAGTGTATTTATACACCATCCAAGAGGCAGGGTCCCAGGAAGCCAGGCTTGGTCAGCCTTAGCCTTAAAGAAGCCAAAGTGATTAATTTTACAACAATGTAATTATTATTACCGCAAGATTGGCTCATGGCCTATGTGAAGATTAAAACCCATTTGTTTAACATATTGCATACATGTATCTTTTTGCATCTTCTGGTGGTGTTTGATGTCTAATTGTATTTCATTTGTAACTGCTCTGTCACTCCTATTTAGAACCTTTTGATTCTTGTTCTTCAAAGAACCACCAGAAATCTCTCAAGGCCTTTGCAATTTAATGTTTTGTGTTGCTAATGGAATTTAGCTGGCTCACTGCAAATATCAATAATGATAAAAAAGTATATGTCTTGTTTTTTAGCATGTATTTTTATCCCTGAATTTGAGGTCTCTGCCTTAATAATATCATATGAAAGTTATCACCTTGTTTTAATTCTCTATTCAACTTCTCACGTGATTCTCGTTGGTGTACTTACATTGTTGTTTGTGTAAATGTGAAGATGTAATACTTGCTGGGTCATCATGTTTCACTGCCTTGTTTTCAAATTTTGCAGGTGTGCATTGCTTGGAAATAGCCTTAGCGTCGTTGTAGTGGCACCTTTGTTGAAGTACCTATTCACAGAATAGGGATGCCTCTATTGAGGTACTTATTCCCATAGGCGGAGACCAACATTCCAGCTTTATGTAGTTAAGATTAAGTTTCAATTAAAATGGGATTTTAAACCAATATATTAGTGATATTATTTGTCCTTGGATTGATGGAAAGCGAAACACAATTTATAGAGGATATATAAAATATCTCTTTCAGGGTAGTGCAATCTACGTTGTAGTAATATCACGGGACTTACAAAGACCACAAAGTTGTAAAATTGGCGATTAGAATATAAGAAGTGACATGTAAGGTTCATTTTGGATATCCCATACTAACATAGGCCGTTTCAACTAGTCTATCAGACAGGTTGTAAGATAAGTGTATGATGGGAAAGTTGATTTCCTATTTGTTACTATGCAATGCTATTTCCTTTTGGGTGTCCTTGATTTTCAATCCACAACATAATGGAACTACCAAGGAATCTCCAATAAACTTCTAATTTGGAAGATAGAGAAAAGCTCTGTTGTAATCTCAGTTCCAGTGTAACTTTATTCTTTGATGTAGCTCATATGCATTGGGTGTGGACCTCCCAAGAGGACAAGGAAGTGTGGATGCCTAATAAGCATGGAGTTACATTTGAGCCCTGAGCTTTGACATCTCAAAATAAAGAATTAATTTATATAAGATGATAAGAGTTTTGAACTTGCTAAGGGACTTCCAAAGGTTTTGGCCTGGATAGCATGGAGTTGCATTCAAGCCTTGAGCGTTGCTAGCTCAAACATAAAAAAATAATAGAAATTATTAGAGGTTCAAATTTTATAGAGATTATTAATTATTTTCAGCCAGTGCATTGTAGATGAAAATGCTGAGGGATACCCTAAGGAGCAAATAATGGGGTTTGAATGGTGTCTTTTTACGTTGTTATTTGCAATTGAGTGGTAATCAATGTGATTGCACTACCTCCTTCCGAACTTTTTCCAAGGATCGCTCATAATGCTCTTTGGTATTCACTTGGCTTGACAAGCATTTGTTTGAATATTAAGATGATTAGCCTCTGAGAATAGTAGCTATTATCTTTTGCCAATTTTAGTCCATGCCCATTTTTTTCGATGAGAAAAGCATATTTCATTTAATCTAGTAGGATAATCTTTTTATTCGATGACAAAAGCATATTTCATTTCATTTAGTAGGATAATCTTATTAAACCCTATCAAAGCTTTTATTGAAGGCTTCTTGGATCTATTGAATACAAGATACAATGGCTCCAACTATAACCCCCGATGTTAGCTCCTTATAATACTAGTGATTACCCCATTACTATTGTATTTGTATCCCTTATTAATATTGTTGTGCCCTATTGTCCCCATATTGTTATTATTGTGCCCCATAGAATCCCTCTATTGTTATTTTTGTGCCTTTATATTATTATTGTTAGGTCGGCTGGGTTATATTGTGACTCCTTAGACTCCTATATATAGAAAGAAGGTTTTGTCATTTGAATCATCAAAGAATCATTCATTTGTGTAATGTAAAGGAGGTTGCCCCTTCGAAGAGGCTGAATTCTAAGGTGTTGATCTATCTTTTCTATCTTTTTGTGAGCTGGTTTCATAACATTTGGTATCAGAGCTTTGGATTCTAGGGTTTTGCTGCTCCAAATAGGTCATCGTGGCATTTTCGCTATAACTTTTTTCTGCGACGTTTCAGAAGCGAAAAAAAACCCATTTGAGATGAAATCGCATTGAACATTGGATCCGAATTTCAAAGCTTTTCGCGCTATATTTGCGGAGATATGATCTGAGGAAGTTGGTCTTTTTGCAGACTCTTGAATTACATTTCAAACAGGTGACCTGGGGAAAATCGTCATAACTTTCTCTCTGAGCATCGGATTGAAGTTTCGTAAGAAGGTACAAAAAGAGAACGGACTGTAGTTTCCTATATATATTTTTCAGAGCCAAAGTTCGAAACATGGACACGTGGCATGTCGTACAAGTTCGCTCTACTGAACTAGTCTATAATCAGGTCACTGTGGGAGATTTGGCATCACTCTTCCTTGGAAAATCCAATTTGGATCAGACCGGTGCCATTGGACAGAGGACACAAAGGGCTACTGCAGGTCGTAATTTTAGAACTGGATGATCTAAAATTATAGAGATACATCAGAGGCAATATCGAGCTCCTACAAAGTGAAAAAAAGTGTGTAGATTTTTTTAAATTTTTGCTTAAGCTTGGTTTGAAAAATTATTTTGAAGGAACTCAAATGGAATAGTAGAGCATTATTATCGGTAACTTATGCCCCGAGGAAAGAAAATGCAAACACCTAGTAAGCAACCTGAAAGCTCTAGCATGACTCATGAAGAAGAGGAAGAAATGCTACATGATATATCAAAATTGCAAGACAAGTGCAACAAATGTCACTCTCACAAAAGCTAACAGAAGCTAAGATAAATGGCCTGGAATCTAAGATAAAGGGCGTGGAAGCTAAGATGAATGGGCGTGGAAGCTAAGATGGACGATTTGAAGATAGATTTGAAGATAGATTTGAAGAGAGACATGGCAAATTTGAAGACAGATTTGACAAATTTTCTACAAGAAATACTTACTAATGGTGAAAGTGTAGTAAAGGAAACTCATGATGCGAACAAAAGAAATGTTAATCATGATTTCATAGACTCTAATGTGGGATCGAAGACCCACCATATTCCAAAAATCGATATGAGGAAGTTTAATGGCAAGGATCCCGCAACATGGATATTACAGATGGAGCAATTTTTCGATCTCAATAATGTGCAAAACACAAAAAAGGTACGTATTGCAACTTTATATTTGGAACCAAATCAGTTTGTATGGTATCAATGGCTTTGCTCTCATAAACAAATTATCACTTGGGCAATTTTTACGGAAGAATTGACAGCACATTATGAGGATACAAAAAGCAACACTTGTTTTAGCCAATTGATAAGTCTCAAACAAACGGGTTCAATAATGGAGCACATTGAGGAGTTCCAAAAATTGAACATAAGGGTAAAAAAATATTCTAGAGGAGCATTGGATTGATGTGTTCATAGGGACTTTAAAGGATAATATCCAACATGATGTTCGCCTTTGGAAACCTGATTCATTAGAGAAGGCATTCAGGTTAGCAAGAAAAATGGAAAGCAAAGTTATGGCAACCAGGAAGCATACCACTCACAACTATAAAGATGGAAGTGTTGTTGCCCCTAGTCTTCCACAACCTATAAGGTTGACACCACAACAATTGGAAGAAAAAAGAGCAAAAGGGCTTTGTTACACTTGTGATAGCAAATACACTAAAGGTCATAAGTGTGTTGAGAAGAAATTATTCTACATAGATTGTGAAGAGGAAGAAGAAAAGGAGCAAGAAAGGTCAAAAGAAGAGGATATACTCCAGGAACAAAGCCTAGATAAAGAAGAAATGAATCCGACCATAACTTGTAATGCATTGGCGGGAATTACCACTCCTCAAACCATCAAGATAGAAAGACAAATCAAGAAGAAAAAGGTAATAGTGTTGATTGATTAAGGAAGTACCCATAATTTTATTCATTGTAAGGTACCAAAAGAATTGAATTGCTTCCTATATCTAGCACCAGAGTGTCAAGTGATGGTTGCAAATGGAGGAACAATAAATTGCTCTGGAAAGTGCCATAATATCAAGCTATCCATCGGAGAATATGTATTGACTAACCCAATGCTTTCCATTCCAATGGGAGGTGTTGATGTTGTACTAGGAGTCTAATGGCTACAATCCTTGGGTACAATAGTTTTTAATTTTCAAGAACTTTTCATGAAATTATCTGCGAAAAGAAAGGAAGTTGAATTAAGGGGTATTGCAGGGAAACCGGGAAAGATAATCAGTGCTAACAGTATGACAAAGCTTCTAAAAAAGGAACAAATAGGTGTAATTGCACAATTATGTTTGCTAGATGTTTCCACATCGAAATCATCTATTTCTCCAGATCTCCAAAAAGTCTTGGACAATCATTCCAAGGTATTTGAGACTCCCAAAGCTCTCCCACCTATTCATGATCATGATCATGTTATTCATCTGATTCCAGGAAGTGTTCCTCCAAACATCAGAGCATACAGATATCCTTATGCCCAAAAGAGTGAAATTGAACGTATGGTTGCAAAAATGCTAGAGGCTGGTATAATTCAACCTAGTCAAAGTTATTTCTCTGCTCCAGTAGTATTGGTGCACAAGAAAGATGGATCATGGCGCATGTGTCCAGATTATAGGGAGCTCAACAAGCTCACTATAAAGATAAGTTTTCCATTCCTGTCATTGATGAATTACTGGATGAATTGCATGGATCATTTTACTTCACCAAGTTGGATCTTCGTTCAGGATATCATCAAATTAGAATGAAGACTGAAGACATTCTGAAAACAACGTTTAGAACTCATGAGGGTCATTATGAATTTTTGGTCATGCCTTTTGGCCTTACCAATGCACCTTCTACATTTCAAGGTTTGATGAATTCCATTTTCAAACTCACCCTTAGAAAATTTGTGTTAGTATTTTTTGATGATATACTAATCTACAGCAAGTCTTGGAAGGATCATGTTGAACATGTTGACAAGGTGCTACAACTATTGGAGGAGAAACAATTATATGCAAAAAGATCCAAATGTTTCTTTGGAGTACAAGAGGTGGAATATATGAGTCATATTGTATCTCATGAAGGACTTAAGGTAGACCTAGCAAAATTAAAGCCATTAAGGAATGGAAAATCCCCACATCCATAAAGCATATGAGAGGATTTCTCAGGTTGACAGGGTATTATCGCAAGTTTGTTAAGAATTATGGGAGAATAGCAGCACCTCTAACAACATTATTGAAGAAAGACGCATTTTCATGGACTCTAGAAGCAACAAAGGCCTTCGAACATCTTAAAGAGGCAATGTGCCAAGCACCGGTCTTAGCTACACCAGACTTCACAAAAACCTTTATTATGGAATGTGATGCTTCAGAAAATGGAATTGGTGTTGTTTTAATGCAAGATGAAAGACCCATTGCTTTTGAAAGTTGTCCAATCAAGGGAAAGTTTTTACACAAAGCTATTTATGAGAAGGAAATGTTGGCAATACTACATGCACTTAAGAAATGGCGACCCTACCTAATGGGAAGACACTTCAAGGTAAAAATGGATCATGATAGCCTTAAATACTTTTTAGAACAAAGATTATCCTCTAAAGAGCAACAAAAGTGGGTCACAAAGATGTTGGGTTATGACTTTGAAATCATCTACAAAAAAGGGAAGCAAAATGTGGTGGTAGATGTACTCTCAAGAAAGGATGAGGATGTGGAAGCATTGTTGTGTGCCATTTCTATTATCCAACCAGATTGGATAAACGAAGCAAGGGAGGAATGGAAGAATGATGAAGAAGTGTGGGCACTTATTCAAAAGTTACAACAAGATTCCAATACATCTGATACATTTAGCTGACAAAATGATTCGTTATGGTACAAAGATTACTTATACCTCTATAAGAATTCCCAACTCAAACAAAATATTCTTATGGAATTGCACACTTCTTCCTTATGAGGGCACTCAAGATTTTTAAAAACTTACCACAGGGTTAAGAAGGAATTTTTTTGGGATGGCCTTAAATCGGATATTCAAAAGTTTGTGGCAGAATGTTTGGTTTGCCAACAAAATAAATTTGAAACAATTAAGGCCCCGGGTCTATTACAACCTTTATCCATTCCAAGAAAACGTTGGGAGGAGGTTTCAATGGATTTTATCACAGGTTTACCCAAGTCTGAGGGAAAGAGTGTCATCATGGTGGTAGTTGACAGACTTACCAAGTATGCACACTTTTGTGCATTATCACATCCATTTAAAGCCAGTACAGTTTCTACTGTATTTATGGGAACAATTCAAAAGCTACATGGAAACCCAAAGATTATTGTAAGTGACAGAGATCCCATTTTCACTAGAAATTTTTGGACAAAATTATTTTCTTGTCTCGGTACTCAGTTAGCTCATAGCTCATCTTATCATCCCAATCCGATGGGCAAACTGAGATAGTAAACAAATGTTTGGAAGGATATCTTCATTGCTTTGTATTTGATAAACAAACACAATGGGTCAAATGGTTGCCTCGAGTTGAATGGTGGTATAACACTTCCTTCCATACAGCAACAAAAATGACCCCATTTATGGCACTTTATGGATATCAGCCACCATCTATCACATCATATTTAAGAAAAAATTCTAAGGTTCAAGCAATGGAACATCACATCGAGCATCAACAACAAGTCCTCCAACTCTTAAAGGATAACCTCGTGTTGGCGCAGAATAGAATGAAACAACAGGCAGATCAACATCGCAGTGAAAGAAGTTTTGATGTAGGTGATTGGGTATTCATACGGCTACAACCATATAAACAAATGTCCCTCAAGCAATCTAAGAAGGATAATAAATTATCACCAAAGTATTATGGTCCGTACAAGATGTTGCAAAAGATTGGTACTATGCAATACAAATTGGAGCTTCCTGCAGCTTCTCGAGTGCACCCAGTTTTCCATGTTTCATGTTTAAAGAAGTTTATAGGCGACAAGCTCCTAGTTCAAACAATATTGCCAGAACTTGACAAGGAAGGAAAAACTATATTGGAACCGGAAGCAGTCACAGAAACAAGAACTCGATAGCTACGAAATCGATCAATTTCGGAGTATCTCATCAAGTGGAAAAACTTATCCGCTGAAGATTCCACATGGGAGGATGATAATTTTATACAGAAGCATCCAGAACTACTCAAGCATTGAGGACAACACTTTTTTGAATGAGAGGGGCATGTTAGGTCCCTATAATACTAGTGATTACCCCATTACTATTGTATTTGTATCCCTTATTAATATTGTTGTGCCCCTATTGTCCCCATATTGTTATTACTGTGCCCCATAGAATCCCCCTATTGCTATTTTTGTGCATTTATATTATTATTGTTAGGTCGGCTGGGTTATACTGTGACTCCTTAGACTCCTATATATGGAAAGGAGCTCTTGTCATTTGAATCATCAAAGAATCATTCATTTGTGTAATGTAAAGGAGGTTGCCTCCTCGAAGAGGCTGAATTCTAAGGCGTTGATCTATCTTTTCTATCTTTTTGTGAGTTGGTTTCATAACAACAGAAAATTTTAATTTATGTTGAATAACATGTGATTGTTTAAAAAAAATATAAATATCTAAAAAATTCTTCATCAAACATTTTTTTTTTTAATCTAATGTCATCGTACCTTAAGTTATGGTTATGTAACGTGGATTATAATCAAGTGGTCGAGTCAAAGCATTTTTAGTACTTTCATATGAGTTCAAAACCTTTATGATACATGTTGCCACGTTAATGACCATCATAGTTAACAACTACATATTTGAGATTTGGTGGAAACCCAACAACCTTGATCGCCCATGAACGCAACATATCTCAGCAAAGGAAGTTGCTTCAAAACCCTTACGATACATGTTACATTAAGGACAGACACGGTTAATGACTACGTTTGAGATTGGGTGGAAGCCCAACAATCTTGATAGCCCATGAACACAACATATTTCAATAAAGGTGGTTGGGTGTAAATTTAGGTGAATTTCACAAAATATGTAACTTTTATCATAAAATCTAAAATGAAAGTAAAGCCTACTTTTTTTATTAAAGGTTTTTTAACAAAATAAAAATAAATAAATAAATAAATAAATATATATATATATATATATATATATATATATATATAAGTTATGGTTATGGTCTTGGTCCATGTTGTAGATTGCAGATCTTCTTAAACACCAATTTGGAGATGTGAGATGAAACCACCATTTGGATTTTACCAATGATCCTAGAAGGGAAGTATGTCAACCCAGGTCCAAGAATAAACAAGCTTTTAACATTATAGATCACATCATAGTAATAACTAAGAATACCTCGTATGGATACCTATCATAGTTCTATGCTTATATTTGCTCAAAACCCTATTCACTTGCAACCATGAAAATGCAAGGGGTATTGATTGTACTAGGGATTGAGTAAATATATTTCTTGCATGGGACTAAGACTTGGTTTCATAATAAAGCAACTCAAGTTCTTTTTTTTCTTTCTTTCTTTCTTTTTTATTTTATTTTATGGAATTGAATTTTATATCTAATTTTGAACTTCAAAGGTTTGCTTTAATTATACAACATAGAGGATGTTGTTTCACACCACAACATTGTGAAAGATAGTTTGGTCACTTGTTATATAATTTAATACTACCATTATTTGGAATTGACCTAAGCAACACTAAAGAGTCAAGGGCATGTAATACAATGAAATGGAAGAGAAGGGGATTTTAGTCATAGTAGAAGTGATTTCAAGATACCACATTTAGGTGTAATTGATATTATCATCCTTATTTTTTTTCACACACACGTAAGCCACACAAAAGATGGAGGGTAGGGTGAGCAAGCAAACATAATCAGACTTAAAAAGAAAATGATTGTAGACATATAATGTGAAATTGTGCTACTTAATGCAAAATTTACTCATAATGTATTCTTTATGTTATATCCAATGCTAATAATATATCTTATCAATACATAAAAACATAAAATAAAAATGGCGCAATCTATTGTTTAGAGTTAGACATCTATGTAGAAAAATTGCTTTCCTATAACTTGATTTTGTAGCCCCATAATTTCAGTTTGTTTGCATATAGTTTAATTCCTACAACCCATCATATTCATTGTTGATATCTAAACTTCAGATGCATTAGAACAAAAACATTGCTAGGCTACCTCTACACATTCACTTTTTAGCTAATAGAGAAATTAATAAGCACACGCAAAAAATTCGAGAGTATTTTTGGTCATTATCTAACCTCGGAAAAACCCACAAGGGGAAAACCAGTCTAGAAGGAGGATTTTATTTTTTCTTTTCTCAGGAAAATTATTACAACATTAAATACATGGGGTATTTATCTCCCTTGGAAAATGATAAATCAACACTAAAGAGAGAGCCATAGCCACAACCATAGGAGTACATAAGAGAGAAGTAATCATAACATAATACCCTGCAAAAGAGAGCACAATAGAGAAGACACCATTAGGGAAATAACTTTCTAAAGTGATCCACATGAGTGAATATTACAGATGAGAATCGGTGTTTTTATACACCATCCAAGTGGTAGGGTCCCAGGAAGCTAGGCTAGGTTAGCCTTAGCCTTAAATAAGCCAAAGTGATTAATTTTACAACAATGTAATTAATATTACCACAAGATTGGCTCATGGCCTATGTGAAGATTAAAACCCATTTGTTTAACATATTGCATACATGTATCTTTCTGCATCTTCTGTTGGTGTTTGATGTCTAATTGTATTTCATTTGTAAATGTTTTGTCACTCCTATTTAGAACCTTGTGATTCTTGTTCTTCAAGGAACCACCAGAAAACTCTCAAGGCCTTGCAATTTAATGTTTTGTTTTGCTAATCGAATTTAGCTGGCTCACTCCAAAAATCAATAATGATAAAAAAATATATGTCTTGATTTTTACATGTATTTTTATCCCTGAATTTGAGGTCTCTGCCTTAATAATATCATATGAAAGTTATTACCCTATTTTAATTCTCTATTCAACTTCTCACGTGATTCTAGCTGGGGTATTATCAATGTTGTTTATGTAAATTTCAAGATGTCATACTTGCTGGGTCATCATGTTTCACTGCCTTGTTTTCAAATTTTGCAGGTATGCATTGCTTGGAAATAGCCTTAGCGTCGTTGTAGTGGCACCTCTATTGAAGTACTTATTCCCATAGGCGGAGACCAACATTCCAGCTTTATGTAATTAAGATTAAGTTTCAATTAAAATGGGATTTTAAACCAATATATTAGTGATATTATTTGTCCTCAGATCGATGGAAAGCGAAATACAATTTATAGAGGATATATAAAATATCTCTTTTGGGGTAGTGCAATCTACATTGTAGTAATATCACGGGACTTACAAAGACCACAAAGTTGTAAAATTGGCGATTAGAATATAAGAAGTGACATGGAAGGTTCCTTTTGGATATCCCATACTAACGTAGTCCGTTTCAACTAGTCTATCAGACAGGTTGCAAGATAAGTGTATGATGGGAAAGTTGATTTCCTGTTTGTTATTGTGCAATGTTATTTCCTTTTGGGTGTCCTTGATTTTCAGTCCACAACACAATGAAACTACCAAGGAATCTCCAATAAACTCCTAATTTGGAAGATAGAGAAAAGCTCTGTTGTAATCTCAGTTCCAGAGTAACTTTATTCTTTGATGTAGCTCATATGCATTGGGTGTGGACCTCCAAAGTGGACAAGGGAGTGTGGATGCCTAATAAGCATGGAGTTACATTTGAGCCCTGAGCTTTGACATCTCAAAATAAAGAATTAAATTATATAAGATGATAAGAGTTTTGAACTTGCTAAGGGACTTCCAAAGGTTTTGGCCCGGATAGCATGGAGTTGCATTCAAGCCTTGAGCGTTGCTAGCTCAAACATAAAATGTAATAGAAATTATTAGAGGTTCAAATTTTATAGAGATTATTAATTATTTTCAGCCAGTGCATTGTAGATGAAGATGTTGAGGGATACCCTACGGAGCAAATAATGGGGTTTGAATGGTGTCTTTTTACATTGTTATTTGCAATTGAGTGGTAATCAATGCGATTGCACTACCTCCTTCTGAACTTTGTCCAAGGACTGCTCATAATGCTCTTTGGTATTCACTTGGCTTGACAAGCATTTGTTTGAATATTAAGATGATGAGTCTCTGAGAATAGTAGCTATTATCTTTTGCCAATTTTAGTCCATGCCCATTTTTTTCGATGAGAAAAGCATATTTCATTTAATCTACTAGGATAATCTTTTTTATTCGATGAGAAAAGCATATTTCATTTCATTTAGTAGGATAATATTATTAAACCCTATCAAAGCTTTTATTGAAGGCTTCTTGGATCTATTGAATACAAGATACAATGGCTCCAACTGTAACCCCAGAAAAATTTAATTTATGTTGAATAACATGTGTTTGTTTAAAAATATATATATATATATATATATATATATATATATATCTAAAAAATTCTTCATCAAACATTTTTTTTTATCTAATGTCATTGTACCTTAAGTTATGGTTATGTAATGTGGATTATAATCAAGTGGTCAAGTCAAAGCATTTTTAATACTTTCATGTTGCCACATTAATGACCATAATTGTTAACAACTACATATTTAAGATTTGGTGGAAACCCAACAGCCTTAATAGCCCATGAATGCAACATATCTCAGCAAAGGAAGTTGCTTCAAAACCCTTACGGTACATTTTACATTAAGGACAAACATGGTTAATGACTACGTTTGAGATTGGGTGGTATCCCAACAATCTTGATAGCCCATGAACGCAACATATTTCAATAAAGGTGGTTGGGTGAAAATTTTAGGTGAATTTCACAAAATATGTAACTTTTATCATAAAATCTAAAATGAAAGTATAGCCTATTTTTTTATTAAAGGTATTTTAACAAAATAAAAAAAGTGTAAATTATGGTTGTGGTCTTGGTCTATGTTGTAGATTGCAGATCTTCTTAAACAGCAATAACATGATTGAGTGTGAGATGAAACCACCATTTGGATTTTACCAATGATCCTAGAAGGGAAGTATGTCAACGCAGGTCCAAGAATAAACAAGCTTTTAGCATTAAAGATCACATCATAGTAATAACTAAGAATACCTCGTATGGATACCTATCATAGTTCTATGCTTACATTTGCTCAAAACCCTATTCACTTGCAACCATGAAAATGCAAGGGGTATTGATTGTATTAGGGATTGAGTAAATATATTTCTTGCATGGGACTAAGACTTGGTTTCATAATAAAGCAACTCAAGTTCTTTTTCTTTCGTTCTTTTTATTTTATTTTATTTTATGGAATTGAATTTTATATCTAATTTTGTCCTTCAAAGGTTTGCTTTAATTATACAACATAGAGGATGTTGTTTCACACCACAACATTGTGAAAGATAGTTTGGTCACTTGTTATATAATTTAATACTACCATTATTTGGAATTGACCTAAGCAACACTAAAGAGTCAAGGGCATGTAATACAATGAAATGGAAGAGAAGGGGATTTTATAGTCATAGTAGAAGTGATTTCAAGATACCACTATTTAGGTGTAATTGATATTATCATCCTTATTTTTCTTCACACACACATAAGCCACACAAAAGATGGAGGGTAGGGTGAGCAAGCAAACATAATCAGACTTAAAAAGAAAATGATGGTAGACATATAATGTGAAATTGTGCTACTTAATGCAAAATTTACTCATATTTTATTCTTTATGTTATATCCAATGCTAATAATATATCTTATCAATACATAAACACATAAAATAAAAATGGCGCAATCTATTGTTTAGAGTTAGACATTTATGTAGAAAAATTGCTTTCCTATAACTTGATTTTGTAGCCCCAAAATTTCAGTTTGTTTGCATGTAGTTTAATGCCTACAACCCAACATATTCATTGTTGATATCTAAACTTCATATGCATTAGAACAAAAACATTGTTAGGCTACCTCTACACATTCACTTTTTAGCTAATAGAGAAATTAATAAGCACACACAAAAAATTAGAGAGTATTTTTGGTCATTCTCTAACCCCGGAAAAACCCACAAGGGGAAAACCAGTGTAGAAGGAAGATTTTATTTTTTCTTTTCTTAGGAAAATTATTACAACATTAAATACACAGGATATTTATCTCCCTTGGAAAATGATAAATCAGCACTAAAAAGAGTGAGCCATAGCCACAACCATAGGAGTACATAAGAGAGAAGTAATCATAACATAATACCCTGCAAAAGAGAGCACAATAGAGAAGACACCATTAGGGAAATAACTTTCTAAAGTGATCCACATGAGTGAATATTACAGATGAGAATCGGTGTATTTATACACCATCCAAGAGGTAGGGTCCCAGGAAGCCAAGCTAGGTCAGCGTTAGCCTTAAAGAAGCCAAAGTGATTAATTTTACAACAATGTAATTAATATTACCACAAGATTGGCTCATGGCCTATGTGAAGATTAAAACCCATTTGTTTAACATATTTCATACATGTATCTTTCTGCATCTTCTGGTGGTGTTTGATGTCCAATTGTATTTCATTTGTAAATGTTCAGTCACTCCTATTTAGAACCTTGTGATTCTTGTTCTTCAAGGAACCACAAGAAAACTCTCAAGGCCTTCCAATTTAATGTTTTGTGTTGCTAATGGAATTTAGTTGGCTCACTGCAAATATCAATAATGATAAAAAAAGTATATGTCTTATTTTCTAACATGTATTTTTATCCCTGAATTTGAGGTCTCTACCTTAATAATATCATATGAGAGTTATCACCCTGTTTTAATTCTCTATTCAACTTCTCACGTGATTCTAGCTGGTGTATTTACAATGTTGTTTGTGTAAATTTGAAGATGTCATACTTGCTGGGTCATCACGTTTCACTGCCTTGTTTTCAAATTTTGCAGGTATGCATTGCTTGGAAATAGCCTTAGCGTCGCTATAGTGGCACCTCTGTTGAAGTACTTATTCACAGAATAGGGTTGCCTCTATTGAGGTACTTATTCCCATAGGCGAAGACCAACATTCCAGCTTTATGTAATTAAGATTAAGTTTCAATTAAAATGGGATTTTAAACCAATATATTAGTGATAGTATTTGTCCTCGGATTGATGGAAAGCGAAATACAATTTATAGAGGATATATAAAATATCTCTTTCGGGGTAGTGCAATCTATGTTGTAGTAATATCACAGGATTTACAAAGACTACAAAGTTGTAAAATTGGCGATTAGAATATAAGAAGTGACATGGAAGGTTCCTTTTGGATATCCCATACTAACGTAGTCTGTTTCAACTAGTCTATTAGATAGGTTGCAAGATAAGTGTATGATGGGAAAGTTGATTTCCTGTTTGTTACTGTGTAATGCTATTTCCTTTTGGGTGTCCTTGATTTTCAGTCCACAACACAATGAAACTACCAAGGAATCTCCAATAAACTTCTAATTTGGAAGATAGAGAAAAGCTCTATTGTAATCTCAGTTCCAAAGTAACTTTATTCTTTGATGTAGCTCATATGCATTGGGTGTGGACCTCCCAAGCGGACAAGGGAGTGTGGATGCCTAATAATCATGGAGTTACATTTGAGCCCTGAGCTTTGACATCTCAAAATAAAGAATTAATTTATATAAGATTATAAGAGTTTTGAACTTGCTAAAGGACTTCCAAAGGTTTTGGCCTGGATAGCATGGAGTTGCATTCAAGCCTTGAGCGTTGCTAGCTCAAACATAAAAAAATAATAGAAATTATTAGAGGTTCAAATTTTACAGAGATTATTAATTATTTTCAGCCAGTGCATTGTAGATGAAAATGTTGAGGGATACCCTAAGGAGCAAATAATGTGGTTTGAATGGTGTCTTTTTACGTTGTTATTTGCAATTGAGTGGTAATCAATGCGATTGCACTAACTCCTTCTGAACTTTGTCCAAGGACCCCTCATAATGCTCTTTGGTATTCACTTGGCTTGACAAGCATTTGTTTGAATATTAAGATGATGAGCCTCTGAGAATAGAAGCTATTATCTTTTGCCAATTTTAGTCCATGCCCATTATTTTCGATGAGAAAAGCATATTTGATTTAATCTAGTAGGATAATATTTTTTATTCGATGAGAAAAGTATATTTCATTTCATTGAATAGGATAATCTTATTAAACCCTATCAAAACTTTTATTGAAGGCTTCTTGGATCTATTGAATACAAGATACAATGGCTCCAACTATAACCCCAGAAAAATTTAATTTATGTTGAATAACATGTGATTGTTTAGAAAAAAATATAAATATCTATAAAATTCTTCATCAAACATTTTTTTTTTTTTATCTAATGTCATCGTACCTTAAGTTATGGTTATGTAACGTGGATTATAATCAAGTGGTCAAGTCAAAGCATTTTTAATACTTTCATATGAGTTCAAAACCTTTATGATACATGTTGCCACGTTAATGACCATAATAGTTAACAACTACATATTTGAGATTTGGTGGAAACCCAACAGCCTTGATAGCCCATGAATGCTCTCAGCAAAGGAAGTTGCTTCAAAACCCATACAGTACATTTTACATTAAGGACAAACATGGTTAATGACTACGTTTGAGATTGGGTGGAAGCCCAACAATCTTGATAGCCCATGAACGCAACATATTTCAATAAAGGTGGTTGGGTGTAAATTTAGGTGAATTTCACAAAATATGTAACTTTTATCATAAAATCTAAAATGGAAGTAAAGCCTTTTTTTTTATTAAAGGTTTTTTAACAAAATAAAAAAATTGTAAGTTATGATTATGGTCTTGGTCTATGTTGTAGATTGCAGATCTTCTTAAACACCAATAACATGATTGAGTGTGAGATGAAACCACCATTTGGATTTTACCAATGATCCTAGAAGGGAAGTATGTCAACCCAGGTCCAAGAATAAACAAGCTTTTAACATTAAAGATCACATCATAGTAATAACTAAGAATACCTCGTATGGATACCTATCATAGTTCTATGCTTACATTTGCTCAAAACCCTATTCACTTGCAACCATGAAAATGCAAGGGGTATTGATTGTATTAGGGATTGAGTAAATATACTTCTTCCATGGGACTAAGACTTGGTTTCATAATAAAGCAACTCATGTTCTTTTTTTTCTTTCGTTTTATTTTATTTTATTTTATGGAATTGAATTTTATATCTAATTTTGTCCTTCAAAGGTTTGCTTTAATTATACAACATAGAGGATGTTGTTTCACACCACAACATTGTGAAAGATAGTTTGGTCACTTGTTATATAATTTAATACTACCATTATTTGGAATTGACCCAAGCAACACTAAAGAGTCACGGGCATATAATACAACTGCAACATTCACTACTTAAAATAATATGCCGAAAGAAGAAATTGAATAGGAAAAAGATACAACGCAATGACAGTTATTTTTGGACAAATGTCCCTGGAAAAACCCAATGTGGGATAACGGGTGCAACAACCTTGAGAGTTTTATTATTATGCGGTAGTAATTTTTGAATACAACTTCTAGATGCCTTCCCGACAATTCAGTTACAAAGAATATCACTAACAAAGAGATCCGTGAGATTACCTCACATTATCACTGCAAGTCTTGGTTGATCCAGCCACTGAATGAACAACCCCTAGCTGCCTCTGTGTTGCCTCTACGCAGTATATGCGTCAGCCCAACATCACACTGTCTAGGGATGACGTCACCCCTTTAGATGATCAATGTGTTGCTTAGGAAATTCGATTTCTACCTCGGTCTCACATCCTGACTTTCGGCTTCAGCAATTGATTCCTTTAGTTGATTTTTGGACTTCCTCTCGGCGTTTGCGCTGCCTTTGTGTCAACCCCTCTGGCTCTGCGCTGCCACTGCTGGATCTCCCTCTGCCTTCTCTGTTGAGTATTCTCCGATCGGGAAATATTTCCCTTCGGATACTATCCCTGCCCTCACTGTAAAAGCTCATTTCGAATTTCTCACCGGCAACTGCTTTGCTTCAAAAATTCAGTCTTCTAAACTCTCTCTATGTCTTCTAAATGACCCTCAAACCTCCTTAAATAATCCCCTCGTTGACATTCAACAACCCATATTAGAAGCTAATCAATGGCTAAGATCATTTATGCTTGATCCTTGTCTTCTTCTAGAAGTTACACTCGTAGTTAGATTAATACCCATTAATTATTTTAATTTCCTAAGTTTAGACTTAGGGACCCATTAAAAATAATTAATTATTTTAATAAAATTGTCTCCATGTGGAATTTACCAAAACACTTTTTGGATTCTTTGGAATACATGTGCCCAAGCCTCCCTACAAAATTTGAGACTTAGAGCACGTCTGATGGTACCATAAATCAACACAAGAGTTATGTGGTAGAATATATGCATCATAATCAGCTTGGGTTGTACAACCCCAAGTACACTCTCAACCCATTGGCCAAATGGGGAGTGGTATTCCTAATCCAAATTGAATCTTGTATACAAAACCTCTAAGTCTAATGTCTTCATTAATTAATAGTGCAAATGAAAGAATGGCGGAAAAACCCGAAAATCCAAAGGAAAGCGGAAGCGCAGCAGGAATGCACCAGAGCCATTGGATCCACGGGATCAACGGATGAGATCAAATCGCATCGGAGAAGCCAGCGGCACATCAAACCTCAGCCTCAAAGCGATTGCGATCAACGATGACATATAAACCGTTGATCAAGCGCGCAGATCAACGACGGAGTGAGATTGAATCGCATCGCAATATCGCCGAAGGGAGGACTTACCGCAGGCCAGGGACTCTTGCAATATGCGATTGTGATTATCGCATCGCAATATCGCATCGCAGATAACCAGAAGGGGAAAGGACCCAGAACATCGCGATGGGCTGACATGTGATATGCCAATATCGACGATCAATGGAGTGGATTGGTGCAACAATGCAAAAGACCCACGACCCCGCGATATGTGATACGCCGATATCGGCGATTGGTGATCGGCAGAGGAGGGGGATCACAACCATATGAAAGAGCCGCACCTTGCGACATGCGATAAAGGCCGGACCCGATAGGGATTATGGATGCGATTGGATATTATTTGAAGTCCAATAGAAAGTGTTTTTGTCAGATTTTCTATGTTTTCTGTGTATTTTCCTTTGGAGACCAAAAATGCATTGTTTTAAGGATTTTTCAGTGGGAAGGCCAAACTGCCAGTTCCACCCGTGCCCGCCAGTATTTCGTCTTCTTAGCAGCCTTGTGCCCCCGAGCGTTTCAACAATGAGTGCATAAACGCTCGACGGGAGCCAGAGAGCTTGGGGAAGAAGGGAAACGGCCAGAAGCCAGAGAGTCCGGACAGGGAGACGAACAGATAGCATTGTTAGGCTTAAAAAGCCATCCAATGGCAGAACAGAAAACGGGGGTAGAAGTCAGTTGAAGACAGTCACAGAAAGACAATCAATCAGTCAGATTGAGGCAGATTGGATAGAGGAACAGGACAAAGGGAGAGTCTATGCACTCTTTTAGACTCGAGGTTTTCGAGCAGATCCCTCTTTGATGTCACTGTTGGTTGAGACTCTGTTTTTTAGCTCACTCTTGTAATAATCTATTCTTAAAGACTTAATATAGAGTTCGACACTGAAAGCTGGACCAGGAGATGTAGCTAAGAAGTCTAGTGAACTCCTTGATTATTTGTTGTGTTGATGTAAGTGTCTGTTATGTTTTCTGACTGTTAATTGTCTATATTGTTTGTAATCTTTTCAATCTGTTGCACTAAGTAATATAGGCATTTTCCTACACAAGTCTGTAATACCTTTTCTTCTTGATTTAGTATCCATTTCAGATCAAGTGGTATCAAAGTATTTGGTTTTGGTTTTATTAAGGTTAGACAAGCTTGTGGTGGATTTTGAATGCTAACTAGATTAAAGCTCAGACTAGGAGAATGAGAACTTGTTGAGGCTAATCCAGATATTGGAAGAGTCTATTCTCAGAGGAGAATGGCAGAAGAAGCTCCATTAGGATTAGAATCTCAGTTTATAGAAATTTTTATGACAATCCAAGCTATGGTGGAAGAGATGTATCTGGAGTTTAAGAAGGGTTGAGGTGAAAGCACTTCAACACCCAAATCAGAGAAAGGAGCAGAGGAACCTTTTCTAGTTGCCCCTCCAGAAGGCAAAGGGAAAGGGGAAATTCCTTCTCCACCATCTCCTCCATCATCACCTTCATCATCATCGTCATCATCATCTTCTAGCTCTTCTAAGAAGAAGAAGAAAACTTCCTTAATCAAATTAGATGTGAAGTTTGATTTGCCAATTTATGATGGAGAACTCAATGCAGAAAAGCTAGATAATTGGATAAGACAAATTGATGTATATTGCAGGGTACAGAACGTTGATTCAGAAAGGAAGAAGATTCAGCTGGCTAGCCTTCGACTTGGAGGAATTGCACTAGTATGGTGGGAAGGCAAGACACAAGCTGATCTGCAAAAACATGGTAAAATCATTTCTACTTGGAATGAATTTGTTTCTGCTATCAAAAAGAAATTCTATCCTTTAGCTTACATGCAGCAGGCAATGATGAGTTGGAAAACTCTTCATCAGTTGAAGGGTCAAAGTGTACAAAGTTATACTCAGGAATTCAGAAAGAGAGCTTTAACTCTAGGTATATCATTAGATTCACCTGAGACTTTATTGAAGTATATAGGTGGTCTTCATAGTTATTTAAAGCATACTATTCTCATGTTTAATCCCACTAGCTTAGATGATGTATCAGTTCAAGCCACACATCTAGAAGCTAGAGGTAAGAATGTAAACCCAGAGGTTGGGGGATCATCTAAATATTATGTAAGAAATTTTAACTAATGGTTGTAAAGGCAAAGGATCCTAAAAAATCCAATGCATTTGAAAGTTGTGATTCTAAACAGAAAGCTGATTTAGTTAAAGTTGTTTCGGAGTATGATGTTCTATTTCAAGAACCAAAAGGTCTGCCACCCAAGCGAGAAATAGTACATGATATTTATTTGCAGCAAGATGTTCCATTACCTAACATTGGAATGTATAGGTTGTCAGCTTTAGAGAATGCAGAGATAAAGAACCAGGTACAGGAATTGCTCGATAAAGGGTTTATACGACCAAGCACATCACCATGTGGATCTACAATCGTGCTAGTGAGAAAGAAAGATGGTTCGTGGAGAATGTGCATTGATTATAGAGCGCTAAATAAAATAACGATCAAGAATCGTTATCTTCTTCCTCGTATTGATGATTTATTAGATCAATTGGAAGAAGCAGTTTACTTTTCTAAGTTAGACTTGCGAAGTGGTTATCATCAGGTCAGAGTTGTAGAACATGATGCATGGAAGACTACTTTCAAGACAAAGCAAGGATTGTATGAATGGTTGGTTATGCCTTTTGGCTTAACTAATGCTCCTGCTACATTTATGAGAGTCATGAATGATGTACTCAGACCATTTATTGATGATTTTGTAATTGTTTATTTAGATGACATTCTTGTTTTTAGTAAGACATGGGAAGACCATGTAAAGCATGTGAAACAGAGTTCAGATGTTTTAAAAAGAAAATCTCTATGCAAAACTGTCAAAATGTGAATTTGGCAGAACATCTTTATATTATTTGGGTTATATTGTAGGGGGAAGTGAATTGAAGATAGATCCCTCTAAGGTTGAAGTCATTATGAATTGGCCTAAACCCAAATCTGCTACAGAGGTTAGGAGTTTCCTAGGGGCAACACAATACTGGAGAAAGTTTATTGCTAACTTTTCTTTTATTGCAGCTCCATTACATGCTTTAACAAGATTGAAACAGGTGTTTAAGTGGGGAGGTAAACAGCAGAAAGCCTTCGACACCTTAAAAGATAAAATCAGTACAACACCAGTATTAGAACTGCCAAATCTTCAACATCCATTTGAGATTGAGACAAATGCCAGTGACTATGCCATGGGAGCAGTGTTGATGCAACACAAAAAACCCATATACTATCATTCTGAGACATTTACTTCTGCAGTAGTTAATTATCCCACATATGATAAAGAATTGTATGCATTAGTACAAAGTGTGAAAAAGTGGAAACATTACCTAATGGGTAAAGAAATAATAATACACATAGATCATCAACCACTTCAATATTTGCACTCACAAACTAAATTGCAGCAATCAAGACATTATAGGTGGATGGGTTTTCTACAGCAATGTCATCTTGTCATCAGATATAAGAAGGGCATACACAATAAGGTTGCAGACATGTTATCAAGACCAATCATAAATGCGTCTACCATACTCAAGCATAACTCAGTAATGCATGAAAGTTACATTGAACAATATGCTCGAGATGTAGATTTTAAAGATGTATATGCAACTTTAAGTCATGGCAAGCAAATAGAAGAATTGGATTATTATGTAAAGGACCAACTCTTATATCATTTGGGAAAGTTATGCATTCCACAAACTGAAAGAGTTAACATAATCTGAGAAGCACATACTTCTCTCATATTAGGTCATTTTGGTGTAAGTAAAATAGTTGCACAATTGCAAAGGTTTTGTTATTGGCCGAGAATGTACGAGACAGTGTCTAGATATATTAAAGGATGTACAATGTGTGCTACAAGAAAACCAAGTAATAGAAAATTAGGCTTGTACACTCCACTTCCAGTTCCTTCTCGTCCTTAGGAAAGTGTTTCCATGGATTTTGTTGGGGGATTTCCAAAATCTAGAAAAAAGTCACGATTATTTGTACGTTGTTGTGGATAGGTTCAGTAAAATGTGTATTTTCGTACCTTATAACAAGCAGGTTACATTTGAACAAACAGAAAAGTTGTTCTTTCAGAATGTATGGGTTCATTTTGGGTTACCCACTTCTATTGTATCTGATTGAGATTCTCGATTTGTTAGGAAGTTTTTGTCAAGTTTATCGGAGTTGATGGACACCAGGTTGAAGAAGAGCACAACATTTCATCCACAAACAAATGGTTAGACAGAAGTGGTCAACAGGACAGTGATCTAGTTGCTTAGAGGCTATTGCAGCAAGCATCCCAAGCTTTGGGATGAGCATTTGTGTTATGTGTAGCATGCTTACAACTGTGCCAAGCACTCTTTTACTCAGAGATCTCCTTTTGAGACTTGTTTTGGTTTTATACGAAAGTCTCCCTTGGATTTTGTCTTTGGTAAAGACATAACAGTTGATGGACACAGTGATGTGGACAAAGCAACCAAGTTCATTGAAAAAATCCAAGAAATTCACCAGGCAGTACAGGAACAGCTGGAAAGAAGTCAAGCCAAGTACAAGGTAAGACATGACAAGTATCGAGCTGAGCATAGTTTTCAATTTGGTGATCAAGTCTGGTTGCACATCAGCAAAAGACAGAATTCAAGGTGAAGGTAAGAAGCTAAAACCAATAAGGTATGGACCTTTCAAGATACTTGATCAAATTGGTGAAAATTCTTTTCGCCTTGATTTTCTAGCTTATATGCAGATCTATTCAGTCGTTAATGCAGAAAACCTGAGATTTTATGAACCTTCATTGATTGAAGATCCTGAAGAGCAAAGTCAGTGGCCTTCTATTGGGGATTTGTTGCCTAAGTATCTCAATGAGTTACAAGAGGACACAATTCTGGACAGGAAGGTAAGAACTATGCGTCAAGGGGATGTTGAGTACCTGAGAGTGGGACTCAAAGGTTCAAATCCAAGCAAAGCATGATGGATAGAAGTTAGACAGGTGAAGGAGCAGTATCCTCACTTGCTCGAATGCTAAAAACCAACTTTTGGTGGTCCAAAAGCTTTTTCAGTGGGAAGGCGTGATCCAAAATGGATCTTGTATACAAAACCTCTAAGTCTAATGTCTTCATTAATTAATAGCGCAAATGAAAGAATGGCGGAAAAACCTGAAAATCCAAAGGAAAGCGGAAGCGCAGCAGGAATGCACCAGAGCCGTTGGATCCATGGGATCAACGGATGAGATCAAATCGCATTAGAGAAGCAAATGGCACATCAAACCTCAGCCTCAAAGCGATTGCGATTAACAATGACATATAAACTGTTGATCAAGCGTGCAGCTCAACGACGAAGTGAGATTGAATCGCATTGCAATATTGTCGAAGGGAGGACTTACCGCAGGCCAAGGACTCTTGTGATATGCGATTGCGATTATTGCATCGCAATATCGCATCACAGATAACCAGAAGCGGAAATGACCCAGAACATCACGATGGGCCGACATGCGATACTCCGATATCGATGATCAGCGATCGACAGAGTGGATTGGTGCAAAAATGTAGAAGACCCGCGACCCTGTAATATGCGATACGTCGATATCGGCGATCGGTGATCAGCGGAGGAGGGGGATCGCAGCCATATGAAAGAGCCGCACCTTGCGACATGCGATAAAGGCCGGACCCGATAGGGATTATGGACGCGATTGGATATTATTTGAAGTCCGATAGAAAGTGTTTTTGTCGGATTTTCTATGTTTTCTGTGTATTTTCCTTTGGAGACCAAAAATGCATTGTTTTAAGGATTTTGTCAGGGGAAGGCCAAACGGCCAGTTCCACCCGTGCCCGCCAGTATTTTGTCCTATTAGTAGCCTTGTGCCCCCGAGCGTTTCAACAATGAGTGCATGAACGCTCGACGGGAGCTAGAGATCCCGAGGAAGAAGGGAAACGGCCGGAAGCCAGAGAGCCCAAACAGGGAGACGGACAGACAACGTTGTTAGGCTTAAAAAGCCATCCAATGGCAAGAACAGAAAACGGGGGGAGAAGTCAGTTGAAGGTAGTCACAGAAAGATAGTCAGTCAGTCAAATTGAGGCAGATTGGATAGAGGAACAGGATAGAGGGAGAGTCTGTGCATTCTTTTAGACTCAAGATTTTCGAGCAGATCCCTGTTTGATGTCACTGTTGGTTGAGACTCTGTTTTTGAGCTCACTCTTGTAATAATTTGTTCTTAAAGACTTAATATATAGGTCGGCACTGAAATCTGGACCAGGAGACGTAACCAGGAAGTTTGGTGAACTCTTTGGTTATTTGTTGTGTTGATGTGTGTGTTTGTTATGTTTTCTTACTGTTAATTGTCTATATTATTTGCAATCTTTTCGATCCGTTGCACTAAGTAATATACGCATTTTCCTGCACATGAGTCTGTAATACCTTTTCTTCTTGATTTAGTATCCATTTCGAATCAATTCCCAACAAGCCCAACTTGTGGGTATGATGCCAACTAGGGTATACTCCTCATAGACTAAGATAGGGGAGTTAACATCTTTGACCCTATGGGTGACATATAGGGAAGCAACATCTACGACCTTATTGTCTAAAGATCCCTCAACCCCAGGAGCCTTCCATCTCAATTCCTCACCTTGGGAGCTCAGAAAGTGGGGAAGAGTTGGCTTAGTGTTCTCGATCAACCTCACTCTTTGTAGATCAGAAACATATCATTGTGCTCATATCTGGTAATCATCATGTCTCAATAACAACAATCTCCTATTCATACAGGACATCAAATCAAATATTATATTAGAACAAATATATATCACAAAAATATACTTTATTAATCCTCCCTCTCCCGGAGGCAACAACTACAAGCATAAGCTTGTTTCGAACATCAACACTATCTCAATATATGAAAATATCTCAGTCCTAGCTATATACGAGATTCTCTGCCAATCAGATCCCATTTATTTCAATGTATCCATATCATATCCGAAATCTACTCAAACAACTCTCTAAAGAGCTTCTTCATCCTATTTCATAGCTAGCCATGTTAGCAACATCATATTCAATCTTGGTCGTGCTTAATGTTGCAGACTTTTCATCAAAATATCATGGCATATCTCATACTAAAACAACACCCAGATGTGCTCATATCATCAATAACGATCCCAAACAACATCAGTACATCCATGCAGTCACATATCATAAGAAGAATATCTTAGACCAAAAATTGATCATCCCAGGCAAATATCTCGAAGTGTGCTCTGCGACAACTCAATGTGTACGAAGATGTTAATCATGAATTGACTCAAATTCTATGCAAAACATATGAATATATAGACGAGTGTTCACACAGAAAATCAATGCTTCAATCAACTATCAGTTTCCAAGTCAGGTTTAGTAATATCTCTTCATAACTTCTTGAAATTCAATCAGAGTGTCCAAGGATTTGCATTTCCACTTTCCCAAAACTCTTCAATAGCTTTACGATGTAGATTTTTTTTTCCAAACTTCAGAAAGTAATTCATTATGCCATGATTCTTCATTTCGAACATCAAAGGCTAACTCCCTCTTACTTTGATCATCAGAGGCTCATTACCTATCAAGAATAGACTATCAATATATAAAACCAAAATCAAAGTCATACCTTGGACCTCTTTCAAAGTATAGGTTTGGATTTTCACATCTTCTTGGCTTCATAGGGTAACTGTCAATGCGGACACACGAGACTCTGGGAGCTTGCTTTATACAATGCTTTTTTCAAACATAACACTTGACCAAACCAATATGCTCAGCATTACAAAAATCAATATTGTGCAATCCAATCAACCAAGTCAACGTATAGATATCAAATCAAAGCTAATATCAAAGTCCAAATATTATTCTTATGTCAACAACTTGTTATAAAACAATATCAAATTCTGTCAGGCCATCATAACATGGATTGTCACTAGATGCAGATGCATATACCAAGGATAAGTCACAATTGTTTATACTTCATCCAATGTGCCAAATTCAATGAAGGAAATACAAAATCAATGCCAACATCTATCGCTGGAAGTCACTATGCCCACATAGCACTGTCATCAAGGCAAATCATGAATCATCAAGTACCAAATTAGATAATAAAAAAATCTAACTTGTTATTATTGTGAATTCAAACAATCCATAAGCCAAAATATATCTATGAACCATCAAGTATCATGTCAAAGTTCTAAAGCGTCATCAATCATCCAAGCCAATATGCTCACGAAGTCAAGCCAACAACCCAAATCTTGTCAAACCCTTGCAATTTTTATCAAATACAGTGATATACTGACTTCAATGATTAAATCAAAATAACATGTTGGTATGCATATTCGGTCCCTTACAAACACAAGTTTAACCAACACATTCACATTCTCTATAGTAAGTCAAATATTCCAACTTCCTGATTTCGTGCACGAGGCTTCAGATTTTGTGCCTATAGGCACAACCGCACCCATAGGCCTTTTTTCGTACAATTGGGAGGCTATAATCGCACTCTTAAGCCTTATTTTGTGCGGTTGAGGCTTATACTAAGAAAAACCCTCTTTTCAGATCAGAACTTGTTGCAGACCAACAACATCATAAATTTGTCCCTTTATGTCAAAAAACTTCAACAATAAGGAATCTTTTAGACATTTGATGCACATGATAATAGGTGTAGGGATTTTATGGAGAGTTTCTCCCTCTTAATGAGCAACCAATTCAATCATCATCATTCAAGTCATCAACTTGTCTATCATAATATTGCCATGCATCAACAAAACTGTTAGATTATGAAATCCAAATATATTAGGTTCTAACACACATATTCATCATAGGCATAACATGTTAACATCAACTACTTCATCATCTCATATGAACATGACATCAAATTTTCATCAAGGGTTAGAGTCATATGATTAGGGCATCTGTCAAGTGCTTCATCATATTTTAAGGATCATAATCACTTCATCACTTCTTTTACATTTATTCAATCATCAAATCAAGGCATCCAATTTTACCATATGTCATAATTACTAAGCCAAGGTCAACAAGGAGATATTGAGCAATAATATTATTGTTACACTTCCATCATCATGGTTATCATGCTTATCACAAACACTATCAATAGTATCAAGCTACCATATATAAGAATCAATGTGCTAGCCTTCTTTATGGGATCAAGAAATCTATCATGTCTAAAATAAAATATGCTTGCCAAATATCAAGAGCACCAATACATCAAAAATCAATGTTTCTTAATAGTTTCACCATGACTCAAAACCAAATGCACCATTTCATCATAGGTGCCATGAATCAAGCTTACTTTCATATACATATATGAGTCATTCATGAAGGTAAAATTCCCATCATACCTTAGGGCTTACCTTGCCATCCAATTTGAAACAATCCACCATACGTACCTTTTAGAATTCTAATACTTGTGCGCCTTCTTATTTGACATAGGCAGTTGTAGCACTTTGTCAACTTTTCATCAGGTGCCTCTTTTCGTTTTCCAGTGCTAGCTCTTCTCTTCCAGCACTAGCCATGATCCTTAAGAAGGATTATCACAACCCATTAGGAGGTTATAAGTATTCAACTACTCAACTATACATGCATGGAGTATAAGTAATAATCAAAACAATAAACCCAAACAGGGATAGAATCACAAAGAGGTAACATAAATCTAAAAGGTACTTATCTTTTAACAAGAGGAGGTCAACTCCCTCTTGAACCAACCTTCAAGAGTCATTACCATTCATTATCTTTATGACAATGTTGCCTTCAATATTTTAACCAACTTCATCAACAACTAGGCCTAATTGAGACTATCCCATCTAGGGCTACATCTGTCACAAGTGCTTGAACATCTTCATGATGATCATGCTAGGGTTTCTAGAGTGCATATCTCAAATCTTTTTCATAATCCAGGGTTTCTTCCAAACCCTAACCTTATAATATCAATTAAACCCTAATACACAAATTGCCTAGGGTTTTCTTCAAACCCTAGTATTCTTTTAGGTCTCCACCATCTTGTCTTGATTCCAACAAAGGTGTCTTCATAGGGTTGATCTTCAATGACTTTTATTCAGCCTGACTTTGATACCATGATAATTTTTCTTAGGGCTATATTGTTCTTTGCTTTGATAATTGCATTTTATTATTTCCATATTAAATTCACCCCATAGTATCATAACATTATTAAGATTTACAACATTATTCAATAGCATAAGCAATTATATAGAAAGAGCAACATCATCATCAATGTAGCGGAACATAAAGGTACAATAGAAGAAAAGCATTCACACATAGAGACACCAGGATTGATCGGAGACCAGGGCAAAAGCCACTATGGGGAAAACCCTTTCAAACTCTTCTTCTTATTAGATTGTCATTGAATGATTAAGCAAAAGAGAGTACAATGATCCATATCAACAACCATAAACCTATCTAGCAAAATCAACTAAGTAATATCATGAG
Source organism: Pinus tabuliformis (assembly GCA_031772625.1). Taxonomy (NCBI): domain Eukaryota; kingdom Viridiplantae; phylum Streptophyta; class Pinopsida; order Pinales; family Pinaceae; genus Pinus; species Pinus tabuliformis. Next base: position 994,479,822 of record CM062807.1, on the reverse strand, counting down.
ATGAAATAAACAATGCTAATATCAAAACCTTACTTCAAAAGCCTGCAATTGACTATCACTCCCTGCAGTAAACTATCGAACCATGCGATCAATTGGCGAAATCTTCGGTCAACTGAAAAATTCAAACCGTAGGTCTCAACTGCAGGGATGATGTGATGTGGATGTGGATGAAAGGCTTTAGTTGTACAAATGAGCCTACCTGTGTGTGGTTGCAACCAAAAATTGCTTGTTACAAGCTTGCAATTGTGACCCAAAACCCTAAACATGCGTGTGAGAATTAGACCCTGCAATTTCAGACCTGTGCAAGCAATTTCCGTGAACTGCCTCAGACTGGTGCGATCCAAAACTAAAGAAGAGAATAGAAGAATTTCTCATGAAGATGTCCAGTTGAGGTTGAGGTTAATTGTATTTATAGACTTCCAAGGGTGTCCAATTTGCTTTAGGGCTAACCTGATCAAATATGCACATGTGGGCTTTAATTCAAAAATACACTTTCCCTTGTCCAATTTGTGCGCTTTAATAGTCAAAATTGGTTTTCTCGAAGAGAGGAATCTTGTCCCATGGTTGGAATTTGTCATTGAGCTGCCAAATTAACAAGATTTGGAAATGCGTGCTTCTGACATGTTGAATCTTTGCTTCAAAAATCACAAAGGCAACCTTCTCTTCTTGCCTCGAAAATTGTGTTGGAATCTTTTGACCTACCTTGGAATTCAAGTTGCTATAGGTGATTCTCCTACTACAAAAGTGTTATCTCGGTCTCAAACCCTTCTTTTCCTCCTTGCTCCTCTTCTCCAACAATGCACATGAAGAATAATGGGTTCACTCTGCCTTTTTCACTTTTTAGTTTCTCATAATGAAGAGAGGTTGTAACCCTTTTGATTTAGGGTTGGGATTAAATCTTAGCTCTCATAGATCAATGGTGGAGATCTAATCTTCACCTAACCCCCTTTTTCATGTGTTCCCCTTCATTAATGAGCCTCCCTAGTCACTTTATAAATTGTTTTTGTACCATGTATTTTTTTCTCTTAAGGTCATTTTAAAAACATAAAGTGACTTTAATAACCTAAAGTACATAGTACTAAAGTACCTCATAGAGTGACTTTTAACATATGAATTTAATAATTCATAAAGTCACTAACTAAAAAGGTGTTGTAATATGTTTTAAAAAACTAGGAAACACCTCGTTGGTACCTTTTCTCAACACTCCCTCTTACCAAGGAAGGTGTTTCTCACCACTCCCAACCTGTCTCTAAGATACACATGCTTACCCCTTGGAAATAACTAGGTGAGAGTGTTTGCAACTTACTTCTCAGTGGATATGTACTCAAGCTTCACTGCTCCTCTTTGAACCCAATTCGGGTGTAGTGGTACTTGATCTCTATGTGCTTTGATCAGTTATGAAATACTAGATTCTGCGTTAATTTAATGCAACTTTGATTATCATAGTATACCATAGCTAGTCTTAGCCTCTGACCAAATAAGTCACACAACAAGTTGTGAAGCCAAATAGCCTGGTAACTGACCTGACTATGTTGAATTTTCTAATCCATTAGAAAATTAATTTGTATTTTGCAGGTTTATTTCTTCTACTTGTTTAAATTCGAACAAGTTATTTAATACTTTTAAATACCGAAATAAATACAATACAGTCACAACATCTACAGATCATCAACTAAAAGAAAACAAGCACACAAGTGACATCGTTATTTTTGGACAAATGTCCCCGGAAAAAACCCAATGCGGGAAAACCAGTGCAGCTATTCAGAGGGTTATATTATTATGTAGTCTTTCTAAGTACAACTGGGTGCCTAACTGGCTCACTCGATAGAGAAAAATACACAGCAACAATACCTCTATATTTGGAAACAGGTATTCAGAAAACATGTTCCATGAAACCCTCTCCAGCACAACTGAAGCTCAGTGCTGACCCTTCTGGCCTCTTTGTCAGCTTCCTGCTGACCTGTGTCAACCCCAAGATCCTCTGTGTCAGCCCTCTGAGGCACTGTGTAGCCTCTAGTACCCTTTGTGTCACTCCAACAACCTCTGCATGGATGACGCAGTCCCTCTGGCCTATGCGCTGTCTTTGTTGGGCTTTGCGTAACTTGGACTAGCTGCTGCTCTCGCTCTCTCTGCTTCTGCGCTGGTCTCTCAGTATTGCCTCTGCCTCTCTGCCTTGTACTCACTGTCCCTCGCTGCTGGTCACTAATTCAACTTTGCTTAGCAACCCCGCTCTAGAAAAATGAACGACTGATCACTCTAGTGTATTCTTCAACTGACCCTCAAGCCTCTTCTTATACTTTTCCGTTGGTCCATCAACGACCGATATTAAATCTCTAATCAATGACTAAGATTAGATTTGGCTTGATCCATGACTTTTGGAACCTTCTAACCCAGTTTTATATTAATACCCATTAATATTTTATTTTTCCTAAGTTTAGACTTAGGAACTCCATTAAAAATATTAATTATTTTAATATCTCCCAAATCAAGTACAATCTGTCCAAACCATTTCTGGGTCTTGGAGATCTCATGTGCCTTAGCCTCTCAACCAATTTTCATGGCTAGATCACATCCGATGCTACCCAAAATCAACAAACTAGATGCAATGTACTCAACCTCCGGGGAACTCACTGCCACTTATCTTTGTTTCCTGTTGAACCATAACAACACTGTTGAACCCAACTTGAAACAATATCTGGAAGTACTCTTCAGGTCACTAGCACTGCTAACCCAATCTGAGTTTGTACAACCTATCAACTTGTATCCATCCCCCTGGATATAGTTTAGTCCATAATCCACTGTGGCTTGAAGGTACCATAACACATGTTTTGCAACCACCCAGTGCACCCTCCTAGGCTCCATCATAAACTGACTCAACGTGTTGACTACGGAACAAATATTTGGCCTAGTGTTGACCAGATACATCAACAAATCGATCAACTAACAACACATACTAGGGTTTACCAACTCAGAATCTAAAACATGCAACTTCTTCCAATTGGTGGTCATATGCATAACCATAGGCCTACAACCCTTCACACAAAATCTTCTCAGTCTATCACCTACATGCTTTCCCTGGCCTAAGACGATATGCCCATCCTCTTGCCAAACCTACAAACCCAAATAGTAGTGCATCAATCCCATAATGGTCATGTCAAAATCTGAAGCAAGGTCCCTCTTACAGTACTCGATGAGTTTCTCATCTCCTATAATAAAAAAAATCATCCACATACAGAACCAGAATGAGTGCAACCTCACCAACCATAATGACATATGGGTTTGGATCTGCATCACTCTTCTGGAAGCCCATCTGTTGCAAGTACGCATCTATCCTCTTGTTCAGTGCTCTTAGCACCTACTTCAATCCATATAAGGATTTGTTAAGCCTACACACATGAGACTCTTTCACATACACCTCAAAGCCTTATGGCTACTTAATGCACAACTCCTCTTGTATGACCCCATTGAGAAAGTTAGTCTTCACATCCATCTGGTGAATCTTCCAACCCAACTCTATTGTTATGGATATCACTTCTCTAATAGAGGTATAACGAGAAATTGGTGTGAAGGTCGCCTCATTGTCAACTCCCTTTACCCATGAGAACACCCATGCCACAAATCTCACTTTGAACTTCTCCACTTTTCCATCCATAGCATGTTTGATCTTGTAGAGCCACCTAGAAGTCACCACTGAAATCCCCTTAGGTCTCGGCATTATCTCCCATACATAATTCTTCATAATGGAAGCATACTCCTCCAACATGGTATCCCTCAATATTTGTTGACTCACACCCTCCTCGTAGCTAGTTGGCTCAGTCTCCACAACATCTATCACATAGCCACCCAACCTCCTTGGTGTTATCCTCTCCTTAACTGACCACTTGGGTCTCTCTATTGTTTCTTGTGCTTCCTCCAGGGTCTCACGAAGCCATATTGGCTCCCTCTTCCTTGAAGTAGTCTCCTCAATTGATATGGGAAAATTCTCCCCTAGAAACTCTCCTCCCGATGAGGATGCCCTTCCTGTGGTCTGTGGTGAACATGTACTTTGAGATCTTGTGCCCGATGATCCTGAACTTTGTGATCCTATCACCCTAGAAGTTGGTGATCCTTATGATCCTGATGTACCACCTAAAGATCTTGAAACTTGTGGTGTGGCCCCCTACTAAGGAACCCGCTTCTCTACTCTATCATCCTCCCTTGACCTCCTCAAGGTCCTCTCCTCCTCAAACCTCACATCCCTCCTCACGACAACTTTCCTCTACGCAAGAATGTATATGCAATATGCCTTGTAAGTCTCACTGTAACCCACGAGAATACCCTTCTCTACGGTGGGTTCTAGCTTCATCCTCTTCTCCTTAGGGACGTGTGAATATGTAAGGCACTCAAAAATCTAGATGTGCCTTTCTCAGACTTCTTCCCATGAAAATCCTCCTCGAGAGTTTTACTCCCCAAGGCTCTATGTGGACACTTGTTTTGCAGATACACTATGATGTTACGCGCCTCGGCCCTTAAGAAGAAAGGTAGCCTCTGATCATGCAACATAACTCTCACTACACCCACTATGGCCTCGCTCTTCCTCTTTTCCACCCCATTCTGTTGGGGATTATAAGGCACTATGTACTCCCTGTTGATACTCACACTCCTACAGAACTCCATCTCATTGGAGGTATACTCTCCCCAATTGTCTGTCTTTAGGACCTTGATCTTCTTCCCCTCTTGGTTCTCCACAAGAGCCTTAAACTCTTGGAACCTCTTGAAGGCATGATCCTTGGTCTTATTAAAGAAAATCTAGGTCTTCCTAGAGTATTCATCAATGAAAGTAACATAATACTCAAAACCTCTCAATGATGCATGAGACATATGACCAAGCACATAAGAGTTTATCAAATCTAGAATACCTGCTACCCTGCTATCATTGCTCATGAAAGGTATTGTGGTATACTTTCCCAAATCACACCCCATGCACACATCATGATGCCTAATGTTGAACTTCGATAAACTTGTAACCATCTCTCTTACCATATTGAATATCCCATGGTGCGAGTGGGACATCCTCTTGTGTCATAACTCACACTACTCACCATTGATGGTTTGCACCACTAAGGCTCTAGTAGGTTGGAACATAAACTTGTAAAGTCTCCCACTGCAAACTCCAATCACTCTAGCACAAATGATGTTGGATCCCTTGGGATACATATGCACCTGTCCATCTCAGAATACCACTACATATCCCTTGTCCTCAATACTCGAGACTGAAATCAAGTTCTTCTTCAACCTTGGAACATATAAGACCTTCGTCACTTTCAAGGGAGGCGATGACTCTCTCTGAAAGGGTACAATCCCCACTCTTGTAGCTATGACCTTGGAGTTATCTCCAAGCACCACCTCCAAGTCTATATCATCCTTAGTAAGACTCATAAAGTGCTCCCTCACTCCAGTCATATGGAAGGAAGCTCAACTGTCTACAAAACAAACTCTAGAAGATGTGACAATAGTGGCAAGATTCACCACTAAAGAAAACTCATTGTAAAACCTAGTGGAAAAATCATCCACCTCTGTTGAAGTCGCTACACCCTTCTTCTCCGCACTCCTGTTGGAACACTTAAAGGCATAATGACCCTTCTTCTTACAAGAAAAGTATGTCACTTTTCTCATGTCCTTCTCTTTGGTCTTCTACTTCCCCTTTTGCTGCTTCGCCCCACTAGAAGGCCCCTTCTCAGCCTTCTGCTTGCCCTTAACTGCGAGGGAAACGTTCTCCTCTTTTTCTACCCCACCACTCTAGCTACCACTTTTGGAACTCCTCTTGATCTCCTCCTAGATGAAATCATCCCACATCCTCCTCCAATCAGGAAAATGCTCTTTGGAAACAATGTCATTTGTGAATTTATCCCACTGCTTGGGAAAACCATCGAATGTCGTCCTGACCAACTTGTCCTCAGGGATAATCTCTCCTACTGCAACCAACTCATCTCTCACCTATGTGATCTTGGTGAGGTATGAGGTCACCGTGTATGTCTTGGTCATCTTGGTGTTTCTTAACTTTTGACACAACACCATTTTCCTATTCTCGTTGGAGCTCTCGTGAAGTGTTACTAGGGAATCCCACATATCATGGGAAAACTTCCTCCCTATCACATGAGGGAATAGGTGGTCTTTAATAACATCAAGAATGATTCTCCTTTCCTTCACATTCCACTTGTTGAATTCTGACAATTGTACTGGATCAGTGGGAGGTTGTAGTACATTATCGATAATATCCCACACCTCAACCTCCCCAAGCAACAACATTATTCTCTCCTTCCATTGCCAAACTTATGAGCCCTACTCAACCTATCTTCAACCCTCAAACCAGTAGCCATCTGACCTCCACAACCAACACAATATCTCAATCACTAAAAACTGCCAAACTCCTCCCTCTCAACCACAGATCTCTGGGTATATGTAGGAAGTTTGGTTAGTTGTTCTCTATTTTTAGTAGAAGGTACGCTTGTTGTCTTTTCTCTATCAGCGGAAGGTTCATTGCTTTGGTACGATGTAGAAAAATTGTTTTCTTGTAGCTTTATTCTTTCGGCCCACCAAGTTTCTGTTTGTTTGCATATAGTTTAATGTCCACAATGCAACACATTCATGGTTGATAGATAAAATTCATATGCATTAGAATAGAAACATTGCTTAGCTATCTCTACACATTCACTTCTAAGCTGATAGAGAAATTAATAAGCACACACATAAGTTTAGAGAAAGTATTTTTTAGTTAATCTTTAACCCCGGAAAATCCCACAAGGGGAAAACTAGACTATAAGGAGGATTTTTTCTTTTTTTTTGCTTTTCTCATGAAATTTTTGACAACATTAAATACACGTGCTACTTATCTCCCTTGGAAACTGTGCCATAAAACATCATTAATTTCCTTGAAATTCAAGCCATAAGTTTGACTCTTTCTTCCTAAAAAACGTGCCACAACCCTGCAATAAATGCACTTAATCTACCTCGATTTCATTGTTGTCAGACCAACATTAATTGCTTTCAATTCTTTATTGTATGTTTGACCAAACACCATCAAAAATATTGCTAGAAGATACCCCAACAGATCTAGAAATACGTGCCTTTGAAAAGTTGAATCTCTGCTTCGAAAATGACGCAGGAAACCTTCTCTTCCTACCTAGAATACGGCGTTGGAATCTTCTGCCTGCAAATTCTATAAATTCATGCCTCTCCTAGATTGAACTTGACCTTCCTTGGAATTCAAGTTGTTGTGGGTGCTTCTCCTACTGCAAAAGTGTTATCTTAGCCTCATGCCCTTCTCTTCCTCCTTGCTCCTATTCTCCAACAATGCAAATGAAGAATAATGAGTTCACTTTGCCTTTTTCCCTTTTTAGTTTCTCATAATGAGGAGAAACACTAACCCTTTTGATCTATGGCTGAGATTAATTCTCAACTCTCATATATCACTGGTGGAGATCTAATCTTCACTTGACCCCCTTTTTCATGTGCCCCCCTCATTAATGACCCTCCCATAGTCACTTTATAACTTGTTTTTGTACCATGTACTTATTTTTCATAAAGTCATTTTAAAAACATAAAATGACTTTAATAACATAAATTACATAGTATTGAAGTATCTCATAAAGTGACTTTTAACACATGAATTTAATAACTCATAAAGTCACTTACTAAAAAGGTGTTTTAATGTGTTTTCCTAAGCAAAAAGGCTAAAGCATTAGGAACTACCTCCTTGGTACCTTTTCTCAACAACCTAACCCTCAGGGATTGGGTTAATAACTTGTAAATATGTAAATTAAGGGAAAATGAACGATGAGAATAGGGACTAATCTTGGAAGATGAATCCCAAGGGTCACACTTTTATGTCATATAAGTCTTCTCATTAACACACTAGCATCCAAAATTTTGGGAGTTATTCCTTGGCTTGACATGGTATCAGAGCTAAGTTTAGATATCTCTTCTAGTATAACTCCTCTACTAGTTGTCGTTCACTTAGTTTTTGGTTTGTCGATTCTACTCCTAACCATCAATTCCCCAAATGTTTTAGAAATGTTTTTGTCTCGTCAATCCCATCAGCTATGTTGATTTTGGCAATGTTCAACAAATGACCCATTTTCCATTGTTGTTCTTTGTGTTGGATATCTGGCTAGCCGCTACTGACATCACTCTCTAACACTCCTCTCACTAGATGTTACTCCCTAATGCTTGATGCTCCATAGACCTCTTAGCTATCCACTTTTTTTTTGGTAACTTAATTATATTGCCTCCAAAAATTAGGTTACATTGTTGATGAGCCAATCATCAAAAACACCAACCTCACTCTACCCACACAAGAAACCAAAATTGTTGGCCGGTATTAAAAGTTCAAAATGTCTACATAGAAAACCAAGAACAACAAACCAAAGAAAATACCAGAAAACATAAGAACCTATAGAAACATAACTAGAAACTAATATCCAAATCAAGTGTCTACTGATGTTAGTGGAGCTAGATCATTCACACTTGAACTAGGTGGCATATAGGGCTTAAACTCACATTGGATGTGTCTTTTAATATGAGCTAAGCAAGCTTCCAGTCTATCTAGAGAATCCTGTTGCATCCACGAATTACTCTGAATATCATTGAGAAAGGAGATAATATTTCTCTTGTCCTCATGCTTCTCCTTTAAAACTCTTCCATGTAGAGTCTTTAATTGAAGAGTATCAGAATGCATATACCAATTCCTTCTTCCCTTGGTATGGTTAGGGTCAGGAAGCTAATGGGACACCTCCTCTAAAAGCTTTGAGTCTGAATAAGCTTATTGATCTTATGTAGCCTAGGTCTTAAGTCTCTAGATCTCTACCTAAGTACCATGGGAGGTTGTTGAGCAACAAGTAGTCACCGCCTCCTAAGCCTACGAATGGGCATGTGACGAATTGAGTTGGCCACGTCCACCAACCCTGTTGATTTCTGGTAGCATGGGATGTGCTCTAAGTCTCAAATTTTGTGGGAGGCTTAGACATATGTATTCCACAATACCCAAAAATCGTTTTGGGAAATTCCACCTGGAGAGAGTTTTATTAAAATAATTAATTATTTTTAATAGGTCCCCAAGTCTAAACTTAGGGAATTAAAATAATTAATGGGTATTAATCTAAATTGTGGGTGTAACTTCTAGAAGAAGATGAAGATCAAGTCCAAATGATTTGAGCCATTGATTAGAATCTAATTTGGGTTGCTGGTTCTCAACTGGAAGATTATAAGGACATCAAGGGGCATTTGGAAATCACACCATAGGCAAATACTCAGTTACCCAGAGTAAGATCGATTTTATCACTACTCGAAGTTTGGCAAGAGAAAAACGAATCAGAGGGAGAGTTGTAGGTGATAAGGAGAGAGAGGGTATCAACACCAGTTGAGAGATCAGAAGCAGAAGACACAGAGCAGAGGGAGGACAACGCAACTGTTGTGACGCAGAGGAGGGACAACGCAGAGACAGTTTGACGTTGGGACTGCACAGTTTTCACACAGTGAGATGCAAAGTGGGAAATCGGTCCTGTCCTAGATCAGGAACTCCTCGAGAAGTGTCTATAAAATTTCTCACAGAGAATCCTCTTCTATTCTGCTGGTTGTATTTTGTACATGAGATTTTTGCTCAAGAATAATAAAGAAGCCCTCATCTGCTGCACCGGTTTTCCCACATTGGGTTTTTCTGGGGACAGTTGTCCAAGAATAACTATGTCATCATGGTTATACTTGTGCTAGTATTTTAATTTGCATTCACTTTCCACAGTATTTTAATTGTGATGCCTGTTGTAGAATTTATTTCGATATTTGCAGTAGAAATATTGTGAATAACTTATTTCTGAGTTAATAAGTTGAAGAAATAACATTAATCATTGCAGTTGGATTTCTATTTAGAAAATTTCACATGGTATTAGAGGAAGGTTAAGTAGGAGTGCAGACCGGAAGATCCAACGTTAAAGAGGAGGAGGGAGTTCGAAACTACTGCATGGGAAAAAAATCGAATCCCCAAAAGAATTGTGCATTCCAACCTAGGAGGGAAAAATTCTCATGAGAAAATATCTCTCTGAGAGAGTCGACAGAGAGGAATATTTCCAAATTGAAGTTTGCTAGTGACAAAGGTAAGAACGCAAAACTTTAGCGCAGAGCAATCTTCAGGAGAAGATGCAGTTTTTTCCTGCAGTAGTTGCTAGGGTAGGATAATGTCAAAGATCATTAGAAAATAACAAAATATGGAAAATCAATATATCTCTAATTATCTTCCAGATTAGAAGAATAATTCACATGCTTAGCAAGTTCAACGTCAACATATGTTTGGTACATTGATAGCGGGGCTTCAGCCCATATGACTAGAGTACAAGAATATTTTTCGAGCTATCAAGAAGAACAAATGGACTTCCAAATTACTATGGGAAACAAAACGAAGTGTACTCCAGTAGGGAGAGGTGCCATAGAATTTCAGACGAAAGCAGGGATCAGCATCCGAGTCACCAATGTTCTGCATGTGCCTGGGTTAGGAATGAATTTGATTTCAATGTCCCAGTTACAGGACAAGGGATACGATATATACTTCATTGGAAAGAAAGTATACGTCAAACATCCAAGCTGGAAGAAGAAGAGACAAATTGGAGCTTGTAGCAACAAAATGTATAGGTTGCAGCTCGAGCCTCCACTGGCACTGATAGGTAGTAGTCATAATGGTGAAAAGGAACTTAATGAATTATGGCACGAGCGAATAGAACACTTACACCATGGAGCACCGAGGATGCTCAAAGAGACTATTACAAGAGTTCCAATCCTTAGTACTGGGCATGATGATTTATGCAGAGGATGCGTACTAGGGAAGTACGTTAAAGCAACATTTTCCATAAGAAACAATAGAGCGGAATGTGTATTAGGATTGATAGGCTCAGATATCTGTGGTCCAATGTCCACAAGAGCTCTTAGTGGTGGTGATTACTTCGTCACCTTTATTGATGATCACTCTAGAAAAACTTGGATCTATTTCTTAAAGACCAAGGATGAGGTCTTTGATCGATTCAGAGAGTTTAAGGCTCTCATTGAAAATATGATAGGGAAAAAGATAAAGGTATTGCGTTCAGATAATTGTTGAGAATATACAGACAAAGACTTCACAAATTTCTGCGCAAAGGATGGCATCAAAAGAGAATGGACAACTCCATATAATCCGGAGCATAATGGAGTAGCAGAGCGGAAAAATAGAACTATTGTTGGGGCAGCAAAAGCTATGTTGTATGATCAAGACTTGCCTAGATTCTTATGGGCAGAGGCTTGCAACACATCAGTATATATCCATAATAGAACTCCTCACAAAGCATTGGGGAAGAGAACGCCCAAAGGTGTCTTCACAGGGAAGAAGTCGAACGTAAGTCATCTCAGGATATTTGGAAGCATGGCATATTGTCACATTCCAGACAAAAAGCGCAATAAACTAGATCAGACTGTAGAAAAGGGATAACCTCGTAGGATATAGCGAGACTTCAAAGGCATACATAATCTACATTCCTAGCAGCAGGAAGATTGTAGTGAGACAAGATGCGAAGTTCATGGAGGATAGAGCTTTCAGGAAATCTTGAGAGATGCCAACAGAAGGCCATTTAGTAGATGTTCCATTATTCCAGCAGTAACAGGGGCAGCAAGGAGGATAGATAGGAGGACAAACACCTAGATCGAGTACAGTGACCAATACCAATATTTCCTCAGAAGTAGGAAATCCAGATAGTTCTCAACAGATGGAATGACAGGACTGGGAGGAGGATTTGATTGAGCCTCCCACAACCAGTGGTAGAACCAACAGGGACGTATGACAGATGCTAAGGGATGCAGAGGAGTTTGTTGGAACTCCTAGAACCGAAAAGAGGCAGTATAGACAACGTAACAGATACCAAGCCTTGGTAGCACAGGTTGAAGAACCCTCTAGCTTTCATGAAGTTGTTCAACACCAAGTTTGGGTGGATGCCATGGTAGAAGAGTATAGTTCCATCATGACGAATGATGTCTGGGAAGTAGTACCTAGACCAAAGGATAGATCATTTGTAGTATCAAGGTGGATCTACAAGATCAAGTATGCTTCAGATGGCAGTATAAAGAAGTACAAGGTTAATTTCATGGAAAAGGGATATGCACAAAAAGAAGGAATAGGCTATGAAGAGACCTTCGCATCAGTAGCCCTATATACCTCTATCAGATTTGTTATATCCCTAGCAACTCAAATGGGATGGGAGATTCACCATATGGATGTCAAGACAACATTCTTAAACGCAGTGATAGAAGAAGAGGTGTATATAGAACGACCCGAATGCTTTGAAACTCATGAAAAGAGAACTCATGTATGTAGATTAAGAAATCCCTTTATGGGCTCAAGCATGCACCCAAAGCATGGTATGGGCATATTGATAGTCACTTGCAGTAGTTGAGATTCGTTAACAGTGATGTTGATCCTAATCTCTACTATTTAATGGTAGAGAATGAGCCACTTATTCTGGAATTATATGTGGATGACTTGTTTTTAACACGATCATCTAGGCTCAGACAAGACTGCAAGAATAATCTTGAAGAAGAATTCGACATGAAGGATATGGGATTGATGCATTATTTTCTAGGGTTGGAAGTTTGGTAGAAGAATGGGGAGATCTTCCTTGGGCAAGGAAGATATGCTACAGAAATTCTAAAAGGATTCAGAATGTAGGATTGTCGACCCATGGCTACTCCCATGATAACCGACTAGAAGAAAATAGATGCATCAAGAGACAAGGAAGTGGACCCCACCTTGTATAGACAACTCATTGTGTCGCTCATATATTTGGTCAACACTAGGCCAGACATTTGCTTCGCTGTGAACACCCTTAGTCAGTTCATGGTGAAACTAAAAAGGGTGCATTGGGCAGCAGCTAGCCACATTCTTAGGTATGTGCTTGGAATACTTGGATATGGGTTGAAATACTCCCGAGGGGATGATGTCAGATTGCATGGATTCACAGATGCAGATGGGGCAGCTAGTTCAGTAGATATGAAAAGTACCTCTGGGTACTGCTTTAGTGTTGGATCAGGAATGATCTCTTGGTGTAGCAGGAAGTAGAAATCAGTAGCTCTGAGCTAAGAAAAATATGAATATATGGTAGCCAACACAACTACGTGCGAAGCTATATGGATTAGAAAATTGCTTGTGAGTTTGTTCAGAAAAAGGTTGCAAGTGACCAGGGTTTACTACGATAATCAGAGTTGTATCAAACTCTCTGAGAATCCAGTGTTTCATGATCGGTCGAAACACATTGATATCAGATGTCACTTTATCATAGACTGTGTTCAATGTGGGGCAATACAACTATAGTATGTCCCCATAGGAGATCAGGTAGCAGGCGTACTCACAAAGGCTCTAGGAATAGCTAAGTTCATTCAGTTTAGAGAGCAGATGGGTACGGTAGAGAATCCGTTTCAGTAGAAGAAACAAGTAATTTCTCAGTTACAGTGGCAGGGAATAAGAGGGAGTTGATGTAAAAATGCAATGTTGGCAATGACAGGGTCAGCAACAGTACAAATGCAACATTTGTGCAACAGTTGGTGGGAAGTGATGTCAGACATTAGTAGCGCAGAGGGAGATGTTACAGAACAGGGTGATGCTTCGGCAGGTCGCATTGTTAGAACACATTCCTCGCTAAGAGGGAGTGTTGATTTTTGGTAGCATCAGATGTGATCTAAGTCTCAAATTTTGCAGGGAGGCTTAAACATATGTATTCCACAATACCCGGAATTCGTTTTGGGAAATTCCACCCAGAGACAATTTTATTAAAATAATTAATTACTTTTAATGGGTCCGTAAGTCTAAACTTAGGAAATTTAAATAATTAATGGGTATTAATCTAATCTGTGGGTGTAACTTCTAGAAGAAGACGAAGATCGAGTCCAAATGATATGAGCCATTGATTAGAATCTCATCTGGGTTGTTGGTTCTCAACTAGAAGATTATAAGAAGGACATCAAGGGGCATTTGGAAATCACACCAGAGGTAGATACTTAGTTACCCGAGTAAGATCGATTTTCTCACTAGTCGAAGTTTGGCAAGAGAAAATCAAATCATAGGAAGAGTTGCAGGTGAGAAGGAGAGAGGGTATCAGCATCAGTCGAGAGGTCAGGAGCAGAAGACACAAAGTAGAGGCAGGACAACGTAGAGGTTGTGACGCAGAGGAGGGACAACACAGAGGCAGTGTAATGTTGGGACTACGTAGTTCTCACACAGGGGCTCAAGCAGTGAGACACAAGAGGGGGCAGCAGGTCCTCTCCTAGATCATAAACTCACTGAGAAGTGTCTGTAAAATTTCTCACGGAGAATCCTCTTCGATTCTGTTGGTTGTATCTTGTACATCAAGTTTTTACTGAAAAATAATAAAGAAACCCTCATCTGCTACATTGGTTTTCCCACATTGGGTTTTTTCGGGGACAATTGTCTAAAACTAACTGTGTCATCATAGTTATACTTGCGCTAGTATTTTTCTTTGCATTCACTTTCCATAGTATTTTAATTGTGAAGGTTGCAGTAGAATTTATTTCGATATTTGTTGTAGAAACATTTTGAATAACTTATTTCTGAGTTAATAAGTAGAAGAAATCACATTTATCATTGCAATTGGATTTCTATTTAGAATTTTTCACAAGCCCCACACCAACCACACACATTTTGTTGAGGCATAGTCATTATCATAGGTAATAGACGCAGACAATTCCCAAGAGAAAAATCCTCCAGTTCCTAAATTCACACCCATTCAACCACCTCTCCAAATCAAATACAAAAACTAGAGGCTTGAGATAAACTACCAATATCTAGCCAAGGGCTTTATGTCCCTCTACAAACATGCCCAGACTAGCCAAACAACAACCAATAATTACAGCCAAACAACGACCAATTATTACCTACACTGACCCAATCTTGCAACTCGAAACAACCACCAGGAGGAAACTTCCACAATATCTTATATCAAGGAGCATAAAAATGAGCACTATGAACCCTCTCCTCAAACACCCAAGCCTTCCAACTTGGGACACACAACACAACAACAAACCACCGCCTAAACCCTACAAAAAGGTCACCACCATTCCAGAGACATAGAAAACCCAAGGAAATTACAATACTAGGTGAGAGAGGAGAGATTACTTGCTTAAAACCATAACTAAACACCAAGGCAAAGCAATTCAACAATGTTGAGCTCAAATCACTCGTATAACAATTCCACCCCAAAACCAAAGCACTGTCACGAAATATCTCTTCTAAGCCCAATTCTGTGGATTTACTAGCTTCTCCATCTCCAACTTGATGATATTCTCCTAAAACAATGAAAAAAAGCAAGGAACTACAGTTGCTAAAAACCCTAGACGTCACACCAACTTCAACATACCAATTCAATGACAATTTTTTTGGAAATACTGAAAGGAGGTGAACTAGTATTTCTTAGCAATTAGAAGTTTATTAATCGTTTTCAGAGCATTAGTTAATATTCAACAATATTATTATTATTTAGTATTAGATAGCAAAACCAGTAAACAACACCATACAACAATGTAGAAGGATAGAGATAGTAGACAATATTTTTAGGTGGAAAACCCCCTCCAGGTAAAAAACCACCAAATGGTTCTTATTAATTTTATTCTCCTTTTGAAAGAAATAATTACATCAAGTTTTTAGCTACAACTAAAGGAGCCTACAACTTGTAAGACACTACTACACCCTAATAACTTGCTACTACCGAAAGGACAACGCAACGCCCTGTAAGTCAAACCACAACCTGACTAGCGCCCCAACACACTGTTTATCAACTATTGTGGTAAGGATGCTTTGTTGCCCTGTAATTTATCAACCCCAACTGAAAGGACGCCAAAATGCCTTGTGCAGGCAACAACCTGCCTTAGCACCATCCTGCCACCCTGAAGTATTATCAAGCTCCAACCTAAAGGTAATTCCAATCACCTACCTTACACCACCCTGCCTGATGTCAGGGTTAACCTCGCTTACACCCACAATGTGCATATAAAATGCATAAGCACATTTTTCCCAGGTATTTAACTCTCAAAGGAGTCAAATCTTCCTTTAAATATGGTTAAGGTCCTCTTAATCAATTCCTATGTGGAATGATTTACTAATGCCCAACATAGGCTAACCCCTAGTCCATATACACATATGGGGACTTTAAACAACCCTCAAGCCTTCAATTATGATTTTATTAAAGCCATTCGTTAAATCCTTCCTATTGGAACTTTAAAACTCTTCATAATCTTCATTAACCCTTAGCTAACCCTTTAACCATATATATATATATATATATATATATATATATATATATATACCTTCCCTCTTTAATCATTAGTTACATATATTTAACACATAAAACATTCCATTCTTTGATAAAGTTGGACTTATATATAAACCTCCATATATCCGCGCTTAATCCTTTTATAACCATTTACAAAGGAAATATATGCAAACCATACATTTTCCGCCTTGGTACGATCTTGGCATATTTACCGAGGTTTTTAGCTTTTCGCTTATCGCAATCGCGATTCCCCATGGGTCACATTAACATGTGGTTCCCTGTCTCTTCCGATATGCGATTAACCTCCGAAACTCGAAACATATTAACCGCGCCTGTATAAACCTATCAGTTTCGATCAAGCGAACTTGCACAACACTTGCTGACTATTGATTTGGACTTAAAGGATCGGACAACTCATGATGATTTTGGGTAGCCAACAAGTATGGGATTTAATTCCCGATAAAGCGGTTTCCCCTCTCTCCTCCACTGCTACATGTCGTGATGTGAATGGAATCGAAGCCAATCAGTGAAAATCGCTTACAGCTTTCCTCCCGCCCGAAATCCACTTTCCTGCCTTTGAAAACTGCTCTTCGCCAATTATCCTTCGCACTCCTTAAGCATTCGATGACCATCGATCTATGAAATCAATGGTTCTCATTCCTTGTTGCCTGCGCCGTTGATCTATAAGATCCAACGATATTTATACTTCGACGACTTACTTCTTCATTTGTCCCTTTTTCTTTGACTTTACTTTGTTTTTAGTGTTTTCTCTATGGTTTGGGTTTTCCTTCAGGTTTCTTCAAAGGGTTACATTCTTCCGCTATTCTGTTGCTCAATTCACTCTTGAGCTTTACCTCTGCGAATTCTTCACATCCCAGTCTCTACAGAGCTTACTCTGTTCCTTCAACTGGATTCGAAGATCCATTATGATTCCTCTAAATCATTCTTTCCTTTGCATATTCTACAGAATTCTACCTGCAACCCCTGTTACAGAACCTACAAATTCACATATAATCAATCATTCAATATACATTCCACACACTTACATAGCTATGGAATAAACCTCTGTATATATAATTATGAACAATTGATTACATATCGAGACCCTCTGTCTCTCACAGGCCTGATCTTCAATATCAGTGGCCTCCTTCCTTTTACTCTGCCCGTAGATTTACATTTATACCAAAAAGGTTCTTTTGAACTAATTATGGTTCAAATCCTAAATCTACTAAACTGACTCGTAAATCCTCTATGTCCACTTCTAACTTCATTTAATTCCTAAGAACTCTCTCTAGTTCCTCGGATCATGAAAACTACCTTTAAGAGCTATAATTGACTTCTAACTCTATTGTCATTATTAACCACTCATGTTCTCCTTTATTCGAGATCATTTACAAACATCCTCACACATCTAATTAATTCCTATTCTAATCACTTAAAAGCCTAAATATTACATTAATTTGAGACTTAGGAAACCAACTTCCTTAAATCACATGACCCCCCTATGTCTACTAAAATACAATGATTTTCCTTGGGTTGAATGCTCCTGCATCAAACTCCCAAAGTAGAAAATATTCATGATCTCCTGATCATGTGTCTTCATGTGTTGATAGAAACCTCTAGGGTCCCAAACTTTAGTTTGTAATTGTCTGAAAGCTCTGCACCTTTGTTGTTGCTATATGTCTGCTGTTTTCTGTTTCATCTTCCTCTCCTTGTCAATCAGGTTCAAATTCTGATTGATCATGCTTCCTACAGCTATCATTTTCCTCCCTATGGCCTGTTTCATCATTAACTACCACAATTCTTCAATCTCTATCTCCAGTTTATCCTTGCACTGGTCCATGTTCTGCCCCTTACTTCTTCCTGTTTCTCTTTGCTTTAGGTTGTTTCTGTTGTCCACTAACTGTTCAAATTACTGTTTATTTTCACTTTGTAGTTGTTGGTTTACTTTTTCTTCTACTTTTTCTCTTGCTACCATTGTAGACGTTGCCTCCTCCGAAAATTCCTGAATATCTTGAAGGATATCTCCCTCTGCAACATCTAATTTCCGCATTGAATTCTGACATTCCAGCATACTCACCAACAATTGAACATCTCTGTTCCATGGGTTGAATTCTTCCATAGAATCTTCTTCTTCCATTTTTATTTGGCTGCTAATCTGTGCCAAATTTCCTCTAGCATTTGCAACAAAACCTGCACTCACAAAACACTTGTTAAAATAAAAAACATAAGGCTTCTATGCCTTATCTTCATTTGGTAAAAATTTAGTTTGTTGTCTGTTTCTTTCTCCTCTGTCAGCACATCAGTATGTTGTTTTGAATTCTCAAAAGAATTCTAGTCTATCCACCACATCCTCTGCTCTAATGATGTCTTCCTGCACTTTTCCACTGTAGTGAACTCCTTCTTCTGCAATCACACTGTCATACTCTGGATTTTCCAGTAATGCAATTTCTCTGTGATACTTCGCAAGTACTTCATCATCACTTGTGATTCCTGCATTAATTGGAAAATCACAAGGTTCAACAGTCTCAACTGTTGCTTCACATATCAGTGCTTCAGACTGAATTTCATCTCCTTCTTTCACAAGAAATTGTTCTTGTGTTGTCACAGTTTCAAATATCAATGCATTATTAAGTTCTTTCTACTGCAATAAATCATTGCTTCTCTCATTTAAGATACATTCTCCATCCTCCTTTACTTCAGAGTTTTTATCTTCTGAAAGATACTTCTCCATACTTTTGATAGCTTCAAAAAATTGTTCATCCTCTGTAAAGCACTCCTTTGTTAGTGTTCCTTCTCCCAAGGTTAAATCCTTTACATAGGGTTCTTCCTTCTTAACATATTTCAGTAGATGTCCTTCTTTTTTACTGGCTGTCTCAATAGCTTCCATGGCTATTTCCACTGTGCCTATCATCATAGTGAACTGATGATCTTTTACTATGTTTTCAGCTAACATAGTCTCTTCTTCAAGTTTGTATTTAATCTCTTGTTGTTTACCTTTTCCAAGAGTTATCCTTGTCTCACCATCTACATTAATATTCTCTTGCATTTGCTCTTCATCAAAGTCATTAATCAAATTCATTTGATTACCTTTCTGAGACAATATTCCTTCATTCTTCATCAAAATAAGATCTTGATTCCTCATCTCCATGACGGCTTCTATAGACTCATCCATAGACTTTTTCTTTTGTATGCAGTGAAATTCTTCTTCTTCTAAGAATTTTTCTTTGTCACCTTTTACTTCTAGATCTTCATCTACTCTGAAGATATCTTCAAAAGGTTGCTTTTCTTTTGCAATACCTGCCATCACACACAAATTATCAGTTTTAAAAACATAAGACTTGTGGTCCCACTTGATGTTTCAACCATCATATCTCCTTGCTATTCCAAGTTCTCTTTATGACTTAGAAATTCTTCGATGGTCTCCTCTTCAAACTCCTCAAGCCCTTCACTTGGTTGCTTGATATCTTTCTCCAACTGTATATGAGGCCTATCTATCTCATCTTTTTCCAAAACAGAATTTAGATTCTGCTCGTCTTCTTCCTCCTTTATGACAATATCAGTAAATTGTCCTTCTTTATATGTTTCACCTGCAAACATACACAAATTGTCAGATTTAAAATTGTGTGACCCTTTGGCCTCACTTGAAGTTTTAGTCTTCAAGTCTTCATCTTCTCTGAGAACTTTACCCTGTTCTGCTTCACAAATGGACATTTCCATTTTCATTTCCAACTCAGCTTCTTTGAGTTCTTCCATCAGCCACCTTAGTTGCCTCTGTTGTAGCCTTCTCTACAACTTATGCCACTTCACTGGCTTCTTCATCAAGACCCAACATAGTCTCTGGATTTCCTCAAGTATTCTCCTTAATGCATCGAGTTGTTCTTTTAACTCTGCAATCTCTTTGTCATTTTCCTCTTGACTCATCCTCTTGCCATTTGCCTTAGCATCCTCTTTCTTCATCTTTCTTCTGTTGTGGTCTTTCTCAGAACCTCTACTATGATTATCAGTAGCCATCTTCTTCTTCTCTATCTTCATGAGCTCCTTACTCACTTACTATGAGCTGCATTAAAGCCTATACAACAACAAGTCCTCCTTGTTGCCACTTACCTCACCAAGCTTTCCTTTGTACTTGGTCTTTTGGCAAGCCCTTGGTTCTCTATCTCTGGAACCTCCTTTGAGCACTTCTCTCTACTCCTTCTAGGCTTCAACTCATCTGTATTTCTCAAGAACACAATTGTCCTTTTGTATTTCAATCACAATGAAATACTTGGTTATGGCCACCTCTTCTTCCACTTAGAAAGCCTTACCAGCTTCCTTCATCCCTTAGCAGTTCTACCCACATCCTCTATGGAATTGCCTTTGTGATCTGCAACAATCCCTTTATAGTAACAAGTCTCTTTCTTGCTACATATGCCTCACTAAGCTTCTCTCCTTTGAGCTCAATCTTTTAGCATCTCTCTGGTTCTTTCCTTTGGAACCAATTGAGCACTCCTTGCTCTAGATTGCTACAACCTTCACACCTTCTTATGTTGTCACCTGCATATCAATGTATAAACACACATTCTCAATTCAAAACAGAGCATATCACCTCACCTTCAAGATCTCAACATGATCTTGTTTCACCATTCCACCTGTACATTGAATGGGTTATCCTCTGTTTCTTGCATCTGCAAGTTCTGCTACACATCTCCTATGTGTGCCTACTTTCTGTCAGATTAGAATTTGATCCTTCCTTGCCTGCATAAACATCTTTGACACATAACTTTGTTCTCAATTCTTTCACATAGAATTTCTTTGTTCTGTTTTAACACCAATTGTTTCAATTACAATTCTGCTCTGATACCAAATGATGCCAGGGTTACCCCTGCTTACACCCACAGTATGCATGTAAAATGCATAAGCACATTTGTCCCAGGTATTTAACTCTCAAAGGAGTCAAATCTTCCTTTAAATATGGTTAAGGTCCCCTTAATCAATTCCTATGTGGAATGATTTACTAATGCCCAACATAGGCTAACCCCTAGTCCATATACACTTATCGGGACTTTAAACAACCCTCAAGCATTCATTTATGACTTTATTAAAGCCATTCGTTAAATCCTTCCTATTGGAACTTTAAAACTCTTCATAACCTTCATTAACCCTTAGCTAACCCTTTAACCACATATATATAACTTTCCCTCT
This sequence comes from Pinus tabuliformis, assembly GCA_031772625.1. Lineage (NCBI taxonomy): Eukaryota > Viridiplantae > Streptophyta > Pinopsida > Pinales > Pinaceae > Pinus > Pinus tabuliformis. Next base: position 994,458,310 of record CM062807.1, on the reverse strand, counting down.
TTAATCATTGGTTACATATATTTAACACATAAAACATTCCATTTTTTGATAAAGTTGGACTTATATATAAACCTCCATATATCTGCACTTAATCCTTTTATAACCATTTACAAAGGAAATATATCTAAACCATACCTTTTCCGCCTTGGTATGGTCTTGGCATATTTACCGAGGTTTACCTTTTCGCTTATCGCAATCGCGATTCCCTGTGGGTCACATTAACATGTGGTTCCCCATTTCTTCTGATATGCGATTAACCTTCGGAGCTCAAAACATATTAACCGCGCCTGTATAACCCTATCGGTTCCAATCAAGCGAACTTGCATGCCACTTGCTGACCGTTGATTTGGACTTAAAGGATCAGACGACTCATGATGATTTCGGGTAGCCAACAAGTATGGGGTTTAACCGTCCGATAAAGCGGTTTCCCCTCTCTCCTCCGCTACTACGTGTCATGATGTGAATGGAATCGAAGCCAATTGGTGAAAATCGTTTACGACTTTCCTCCCGCCCAAAATCCACTTTCATGCCTTTGAAAACTTCTCTTCGCTGATTATCCTCTGCGCTCCTTCAACATTCGATGACCGTCGATCTATGAAATCGATGGTTCTCGTTCCTTGTCACCTGCGCCGTTGATCTATAAGATCCAATGGTATTTATACTTTGATGACTTGCTTCTTTGTTCGTCGCTTTTTGTTTGACTTCATTTTTCAGTTTTTTCTCTATGGTTTGGGTTTTTCTTCAGGTTTCTTCAAAAGGTTACATTCTTCCGCTATTCTGTTGCTCAATTCACTCCTGAGCTTTACCTCTACAAATTCTTCACATCGCAGTCTCTACAGAGCTTACTCTGTTCCTTCAACTGGATTCGAAGATCCATTATGATTCCTCCAAATCATTCTTTCCTTTGCGTATTCTACAGAATTTTGCCTGCAACCCCTGTTACAGACCCTAAGAATTCACATATAATTCAATCATTCAATATACATTCCACACACTTACACAACTATGGAATAAACCTCTATATATATAATTATGAACAATTGATTACATATCAAGACCCTCTGTCTCTCACAGGTCTGATCTTCAGTATCAATGCCTCCTTCCTTTTACTCTGCCTGCAGGTTTACATGTATACCATAAAGGTTCTTTTGAACTAATTCTAGTTCAAATTCTAAATCTACTGAACTGACTCATAAATCCTTTATGTCCACTTCTAACTTCATTTAATTCCTAAGAACTCTCTCTAGTTCCTCGAATCATGAAAACTACCTTTAAGAGTTATAATTGACTTCTAACTCTCTTGTCATTATTAACCACTCATGTTCTCCTTTATTCGAGAGCATTTACAAACATCCTACACATCTAATTAATTCCTATTCTAATCACTTAAAAGCGTAAATATTACATTAATTTGAGACTTAAAACACATGACCCCGCTATGTCTACTAAAATACAATGATTTTCCTTGGGTTGAATGCTCCCGAACGAGTTGGAGTCGTCGAGAGACCCTTGTAAAAGGGTCCTGCATGTTGCATACATTGAGCTTTGGGAGCTCTAGGGGCTTGTGGTTCTTACTGGAGCAACATACAACCACAGGGTGACTCACTCTCCCTTGGTGGTGTGCACTGGGACAAGATGATTCGCTGTCCTATGAACAAGATGATTCGCTCTCTTGTGGAACAAGATGATTCGCTTTCTTGTGGGACAAGATGATTCGCTCTCTCGTGGGACAGGATGATTCGCTCTCTTGTGTAGCAGGATGATTAATTTTCCTGTGAGGTATGGATGATGTGTTCTCCATGATGATTGTGTAGTAGGATGATTAGTTCTCTTGTGAGGTTTGGATGATGTGTTCTCCATGATGATTGTGTAGCAGGACGATTAGTTCTCCTGTGAGGCCTGGATGATGTGTTCTCCATGGCGATTGTGTAGCAGGATGATTAGTTCTCCTGTGAGGACAAGATTGATTAAGTTATCCTGTCGAGGCATCCTACCCATGCAGTCTGGGACTCATGGAAAGTACCTCTCATCTGATCAATGAGCAGGGAAATGAGGATAGGAACCATAGTAGTACCGATGGACGCATCACTATATCTACCATACTCCCTATGCTAGGATGACCTTCATTGATCTAGGATCAATGATACTGGTCTGGGACCAGTGGTAGGAGTTGTACCCACTATGACACTGACTTTGGGTCGGTTGAGGACTAGTCTGGGACCAGTGGTACATATTCTGAAACTGACTTCGATTCAGTAGAGTACTGGTCTGGGACTAGTGGTAGGAGTTGTACCCACTATGACACTGACTTCAGGTCGGTTGAGGACTAGTTTGGGACCAGTGGTGCATACTCTGAGACTGACTTTGAGTCAGTAGAGTACTGTTCTGGGACCAGTGGTAGGAGTTGTACCCACTATGACACTGACTTCGAGTCGGTTGACGACTGGTCTGGGACCAGTGGTACATACTTTAAGACTGACTTCGAGTTAGTAGAGTGCTGGTCTGGGACCAGTGGTAGGAGTTGTACCTACTATGACACTGACTTTGGGTCAGTTGAGGACTGGTCTGGGACTAGTGGTACATACTCTGAGACTGACTTCGATTCAGTAGAGTACTGGTCTGGGACCAGTGCTAGGAGTTGTACCTACTATGGCACTGACTTCGGGTCGGTTGAGGACTAGTCTAGGACCAGTGGTACACACTCTGAGACTAACTTCGGGTCAGTGGAGAATGGTATGACACATTCTCGATCAATTCTTCTTCTTCATGGTTAAGCAGAGTTAAGTTGAGCATAGCAGAGCCAGCAGAGCTGAGCTGAGCAGAGCAGAGCAGAGCCAGCAGCACTGAGCAGAGCTAAGTAGAGTAGAGCAGAGCCAACAGAGCTGAACAGAGCCAGCAGAGTTGAGCAGAGAGAGCAGAGCTAGCGGAGCTGAGCTGAGCAGTGCAGGGCACTGATGGCAGAGATAGTACAGTTGGACATATGGATCGGCGGATGGAGTTCTGCCTAGTTGAGAGGGAGTGTTAAAATTGGCAACTAGGGCTAAACTCCATGTGGGTCATATTATTTATGGCAGCTAATACTTTTATTGGATCCCTCTCATTGAGAGGTGTAGGATTGATCTAAAGATCATCCGATTCCGATAAGTATCTATGAAGTTATGAATTTATTTATGTTATGGACAAATTGTTAAGTCGGCCAGCAACTTATGTAGGCTCAGAAGCCCAACAGTCATGTCTATTCAACCTCTACATTTTAGTATAAATAGAAGAGGACTTCAAGTCATTTCTACACACACTTGGATCTCTTCTTCTCTCTACTTGTCTTTGGGTTTTATTAGGAGGAGAGATCCAAAGGAAAAGCTGGAAAAGCTGGAAAAGCCAGAAAAGCCAGAAATATCGGAACTGCCGGAAAATCCGGAAAAGCTAGAAAAGCCAAAAATACTGGAAAAGCTGGAAAAGTCGGAAAACCCAGAAATGCTGGAACTGTCGGAACTGTTGGAATAGTTGGAAAAGATGGAAAAGTTGGAACTGCCGGAAAAGCCAGAAAAGTCGGAATAGTCGGAAAAGCCGAAAAAGCCGAAACTGCCAGAAAAGCCGGAAAAGCCAAAACTGCTAGAAAAGTAGGAAAAGTCGGAACTACCGGAAAAGACGGAAACGCCGGAAAAGCCAGAACTGCCGGAAAATCCAGAAACGCTACCTGAGTAGTTTGGATGGCTCCTGGGAGGGATGTTGTTGATGTGGAAGGTTTGTGTGATGTGTTGAATCCCATTATAGTGGCCTATTGTTGCATATTTACCCTGGTTGGCTGGTTACTTGGGTAGATGTGGGACGAGGGTCTTACAAGCGACCTCACCTTCCAGCAGGGTTTTCCCCTGAAAGGGTTTCCCAGAGAGCATATATTGTGTATTATGTGTGTGTGTGTGAGCTTATTTTGTCGTTCTCTACTTTTTTGCATAATTTCCATTCACATGCATGCACTACTTACAATTAATTCTATAGATCTTAATGTTTAATAAAATTGGGGCCAAATTTCCTCTTCCATGCATTAATGATTTAATTGATTGTCTATGTGGTGCTACATATTTCTCTAAAATCAATTTTAAAGAGTGGGCATCATCAAATTAGAATTAGAGAAGGGGACGAGTGGAAAACATCCTTTAAGATAAACCATGGACTGTATGAATGGTTAGTGATGCCTTTTGGTCTCATTTTTGTGCCCAATACTATATGATACTAATGAATGAAATCTTGAAAGAGATTACATGCAAGTTTGTTATTATCTATTTAGATGATATTTTGGTAAATAGTCGAACAAAGTAGGAGCATTTGAAAGCTCTGCACCTTTGTTGCTGCTATATGTCTGCTATTTTCTGTTTCATCTTCCTCTCCTTCTCAATTAGGTTCAAATTCTGATTGATCATGCTTCCTACAGCTATCATTTTCCTCCCTATGGCATGTTTCATCATTAACTACCACAATTCTTCAATCTCTGTCTCCAGTTTATCCTTGCACTGGTCCATGTTCTGCCCCTTACTTCTTCCTCTTTCTCTTTGCTTCAAGTTGTTTCTGTTGTCCACTAACTCTTCAAATTACTGTTTATTTTCACTTTGTAGTTGTTGGTTTACTTTTTCTCTTGCTACCATTGTAGACATTGCCTCCTCCCAAAATTCCTGAATATCTTGAAGGATATCTCCCTCTGCAACATCTAATTTCCGCATTGAATTCTGACTTTCCAGCATACTCTCCAGCAATTGAACATCTTTGTTCCATGGGTTGAATTCTTCCATAGAATCTTCTTCTTCCATTTTTGTTTGGCTGCTCATCTGTGCCAAATTTCCTCTAGCATTTGCAACAAAACCTGCACTCACAAAACACTTGTTAAAATAAAAAAACATAAGGCTTCTATGCCTTATCTTCCTTTGGCAACAATTCAGTTTGTTGCTCTGTTTCTTTCTCCTCTATCAGCACATCAGTATGTTGTTTTGAATTCTCAAAAGAATTCTAGTCTATCCACCACATCATCTGCTCTAATGATGTCTTCCTGCTCTTTTCCACTGTAGTGAACTCCTTCTTCTACAATCACACTGTCAAACTCTGGATTTTCTAGTAATGCAATTTCTTTGTGATACTTCGCAAGTACTTCATCATCACTTGTGATTCCTGCATTAATTGGAAAATCACAAGGTTCAACAGTCTCAATTATTGCTTCACATATCGGCGCTTCAGACTGAATTTCATCTCCTTCTTTCACAAGAAATTGTTCCTGTGTTGTCACAGTTTCAAATATCAATGCATTATTAAGTTCTTTTTGCTGCAATAAATCATTGCTTCTCTCATTTAAGATACATTCTCCATCCTCCTTTACTTCAAAGTTTTTATCTTCTGAAAGATACTTCTCCATACTTTTGATAGCTTCAAAAAATTGCTCATCCTCTATAAAGCACTCCTTTGTTAGTGTTCCTTCTCCCAAGGTTAAATCCTTTACATTGGGTTCTTCCTTCTTAACATATTTCAGTAGATGTCCTTCTTTCTTACTGGCTGTCTCAACAGCTTCCATGGCTATTTCCACTGTGCCTATCATCATAGTGAACTGATGATCCTTTACTATGTTTTCAGCTAACATAGTCTCTTCTTCAAGTTTGTCTTTAATCTCTTGTTGTTTACCTTTTCCAAGAGCTATCCTTGTCTCACCATCTACATTAATATTCTCTTGCATTTGTTCTTCATCAAAATCATTAATCAAATTCATTTGATTACCTTTCTGAGACAATATTCCTTCATTCTTCATCAGAATAAGATCTTCATTCCTTATCTCCATGACAGCTTCTATAGACTCATCCATAGACTTTTTCTTTTGTATGCAGTGAAATTCTTCTTCTTCTGAGAAGTTTTCTTTGTCACCTTTTACTTCTAGATCTTCATCTACTCTAAAGATATCTTCAAAAGGTTGCTTTTCTTTTGCAATACCTGCCATCATACACAAACTATCAGTTTTAAAAACATAAGACCCTGTGATCCCACTTGATGTTTCAGCCATCATATCTCCTTGCTGTTCCAAGTTCTCTTTATGACTCAGAAATTCTTCGATGGTCTCCTCTTCAAACTCCTCAAGCCCTTCACTTGGTTGCTTGATATCTTTCTCCAACTGTATATGAGGCCTATCTATCTCATCTTCTTCCAAAACAGAATTTAGATTCTGCTCGTCTTCTTCCTCCTTTATGACAATATCAATAAATTGTCCTTATTTATATGTTTCACCTGTAAACATACACAAATTGTCAGATTTAAAGCCGTGTGACCCTTTGGCCTCACTTGAAGTTTCAGTCTTCAAGTCTTCATCTTCTCTCAGAACTTTACCCTGTTCTGCTTCACAAATGGACATTTGTATTTTCATTTCCAACTCAGCTTCTTTGAGTTCTTCCATCAGCCACCTTACTTGCCTCTGTTGTAGCCTTCTCGACAACTTATGCCACTTCACTGGCTTCTTCCTCAAGACCCAACATAGTCTCTGGATTTCCTCAAGTATTCTCCTTAATGCATCGAGTTGTTCTTTTAACTCTGCAATCTCTTTGTCATTTTCCTCTTGACTCATCCTCTTGCCATTTGCCTTAGCATCCTCTTTCTTCATCTTTCTTCTGTTGTGGTCTTCCTCAGAACCTCTACTATGATTATCAGTAGCCATCCTCTTCTTCTCTATCTTCATGAGATCCTTACTCACTTACTATGAGCTGCATTAAAGCCTCTAAAACAACAAGTCCTCCATGTTGCCACTTACCTCACCAAGCTTTCCTCTATACTTGGTCTTTTGGCAAGCCCTTGGTTCTCTATCTCTGGAACCTCCTTTGAGCACTTCTCTCTACTCCTTCTAGGCTTCAACTCATCTGTACTTCTCAAGAACACAATTGTCCTCTTGTATTTCAATCACAATGGAATACTTGGTTCTCGCCACCTCTTCTTCCACTTAGAAAGCCTTACCAGCTTCCTTCATCCCTTAGCAGTTCTACCCACATCCTCTGTGGAATTGCCTTTGTGATCTGAAACAATCCCTTTAGAGTAACAAGTCTCTTTCTTGCTACATATGCCTCACTAAGCTTCTCTCCTTTGAGCTCAATCTTTTAGCATCTCTCTGGTTCTTTCCTTTGGAACCAATTGAGCACTCCTTGCTCTAGATTGCTACAACCTTCACACCTTCTTATGTTGTCACCTGCATATCAATGTATAAACACACATTCTCAATTCAAAACAGAACATATCACCTCACCTTCAAGATCTCAACATGATCTTGCTTCACCATTCCACCTGTACCTTGAATGGATTGTCCTCTGTTCTTGCATCTATAAGTTCTGCTACACATCTCCTCTGTGTGCCTACTTTCTGTCAGATTAGAATTTGATCCTTCCTTGCCTACATAAACATCTTTGACACATAACTTTGTTCTCAATTCTTTCACATAGAATTTCTTTGTTCTGTTTTAACACCAATTGTTTCAATTACAATTCTGCTCTGATACCAAATGATGCCAGGGTTACCCTCGCTTACACCCACAGTATGCATATAAAATGCATAATCACATTTGTCCCAGGTATTTAACTCTCAAAGGAGTCAAATCTTCCTTTAAATATGGTTAAGGTCCCCTTAATCAATTCCTATGTGGAATGATTTACTAATGCCCAACATAGGCTAACCCCTAGTCCATATACACTTATCGAGACTTTAAACAACCCTCAAGCCTTCATTTATGACTTTATTAAAGCCATTCGTTAAATCCTTCCTATTGGAACTTTAAAACTCTTCATAACCTTCATTAACCCTTAGCTAACCCTTTAACCACATATATATAACTTTCCCTCTTTAATCATTGGTTACATATATTTAACACATAAAACATTCCATTCTTTGATAAAGTTGGACTTATATATAAACATCCATATATCAACACTTAATCCTTTTATAACCATTTACAAAGGAAATATATGCAAACCATACCTTTTCCGCCTTGGTATGGTCTTGGCATATTTACCGAGGTTTACCTTTTCGCTTATCGCAATCGCGATTCCCTGCGGGTCACATTAACATGTGGTTCCCCATCTCTTCTGATATGTGATTAACCTCCGGAACTCAAAACATATTAACCGCGCCTGTATAACCCTATCGGTTCCAATCAAGCAAACTTGCACGACACTTGCTGACCGTTGATTTGGACTTAAAGGATCAGACGACTCATGATGATTTCGGGTAGCCAACAAGTATGGGGTTTAACCGTCCGATAAAGCGGTTTCCCCTTTCTCCTCCGCTACTACGTGTCATGATGTGAATGGAATCAAATCCAATTGGTGAAAACTGCTTACGACTTTCCTCCCGCCCAAAATCCACTTTCCTGCCTTTGAAAACTTCTCTTCGCTGATTATCCTCCGCGCTCCTTCAGCATTTGATGACCGTCGATCTATGAAATCGATGGTTCTCGTTCCTTGTCACCTGTGCCATTGATCTATAAGATCCAATGGTATTTATACTTCGACGACTTTCTTCTTCGTTCGTTGCTTTTTGTTTGACTTTACTTCATTTTTCAGTGTTTTCTCTATGGTTTGGGTTTTTCTTCAAAACGTTACATTCTTCCGCTATTCTGTTGCTCAATTCACTCCCGAGCTTTACCTCTACGAATTCTTCACATTGTAGTCTCTACAGAGCTTACTCTGTTCCTTCAACTGGATTCGAAGATCCATTATGATTCCTCCGAATCATTCTTTCCTCTGCGTATTCTACAGAATTCTGCCTGCAACCCCTGTTACAGACCCTACGAATTCACATATAATTCAATCATTCAATATACATTCCACACACTTACACAGCTATGGAATAAACCTCTATATATATAGTTATGAACAATTGATTACATATGAAGACCCTCTGTCTCTCACAGGCCTGATCTTCAGTATCAATGCCTCCTTCCTTTTACTCTGCCCGTAGGTTTACATTTATAGCAGAAAGGTTCTTTTGAACTAATTCTGGTTCAAATTCTAAATCTACTGAACTGACTGCTAAATCCTTTATGTCCACTTCTAACTTCATTTAATTCCTAAGAACTCTCTCTAGTTCCTTGAATCATGAAAACTACCTTTAAGAGTTATAATTGACTTCGAACTCTCTTGTCATTATTAACCACTCATGTTCTCCTTTATTCGAGAGCATTTACAAACATCCTCACACATCTAATGAATTCCTATTCTAATTACTTAAAAGCGTAAATATTACATTGATTTGAGACTTAGGAAACCAACTTCCTTAAAACACATGACCCCGCTATGTCTACTAAAATACAATGATTTTCCTTGGGTTGAATGCTCCTGCATCACTACCACTTTGAAGAGTCGATCGACCACGTTTCACAATTTTCAGGTTGGATGCCCCTCTGATCTGATTCAATATAAGAAGATAGTAGATAAGAGAATGTTGCTCTGCTCAAGATGAATGCCCTATCAAGTCTTGCAGTTGCACTACTGATCAATGCACAATATTGATCACACTGTACAATCTTGTTCACACTGCACAACCCTACTTAATATGTCCACTGCATTGTCCAACCACTAATCACTGCACAATGTTGTTCAACGGATCACTTCCCAAGTTGTACCTATAACAACCCCTCATTAAAATTTCATGTAATAATGTTAATAAAGGCAAAATAAGAACAAGGTCATGGGCCACTTATTCCAAGTTAAATGTTGGGCAAAACATCCTAGTGGTTGTTCATTTGGTTTATTATGGCTAAACAAATTGGGAATGGCAATGACAAAAGCATTGAAAAGGCAAAGAGATATTAATTGACATTTTAATTATGAAAATAATGGAAAATAGGAGAAAGGGAAGGTGAAAGGTCACAGGTTCCATGTGAGGAGGAAATTGAAGAAAAAAAATAGTGGAAATTGAAGAAAATAGAGACATCATTGATACAAAGGTTTCTGAAGATCAGTTCACAGTTTTTTTCAGTTCAGTTTTGGAGCTCTCTCTCTCTTCTCTCTGTTCTCTAACACTCTTGCACACTTAGAGCATTCTTGGAACACTCTAGCATTGGAGAAAGGAAGGCAAAGGAAGCGCAAGAAAGTAAATGGAAGCAAAGATCAAGCAAGAGTTGGTTAATCGACTATAGTGGGATTACTTTGTAGGTATCGAGTTTCATGTATGATTTCCTTGCTAGTTTGGACATGCACGGTACATGCATGCGTATATTTAGTTCTCTTGTTGTCATTGTCTTGGGTTTTTCTGGGTGTGACAGTGGTTTTCAGGTTTTCTTTGCCATTTCTGGATAGCCATGGTGTGATGGGGTTTTTTCATTGGTTGAGCTTTGGATTGTCGGATGGTTTTGGAACTAGTTGAGGTGGTCTCAGGAAAATTCCCAAGGGCCTAGGAATCCCTTGATCAGTAATGGCGAGATACATGGTAAAACCTAAGGGTGGAGACGGGAAAATTCCTGAAGGTATGGGTGAAGGAATCCGGAGGTATCCATGCTTGTTTAGGACCTAGTGACCCCTTGACCTCTTTTGGCGGGATTGCGGTAAAGCCTGGTAGTGTATGATTTTTTATTTGGGCCTAGGAATCCATTGACCGGTAATGGCGGGATCGTGGTAAATCTGTGTTGTGTAGGTGATTGTTTCGGGCCTAGGAGTTCCTTGACCGGTTTTGGCGGGATATACAGTAAAGCCTAAGGAATCCTGGTTTTTTTTTTGTGTGAGTCCCACATTCATGCTCAGAATATGGCACATGGGTGATTTGCTGAAAGAAAGATTTGGTTCAACTAAATCTATGGTCGAGCTGTACGTGGAAGTCCCTGACTTGGTTGGTTTTTGCATATGTTAATAAGAGTTATTTTCCTCTTGTATTTTATGAGTAAATGTACTTGTTATGATGTCGTTTTGATGGTTGTTCTATCATTGTTATTATTCTGGTTATATGTTGGTTATAAGCATGGTTTCATGACATATTCTAGTTATGTTTCTTAACATTTTTTGATTGGTAAATAAATGGTTAATGAATGCATGACCTAATAAATGTTATTGCAACTATTGTGAGAGGACATGAAACCTTCTTGATGATTCTCAGATAAGAATTAGACCCCTATGTTCAAATACGCATCTATAACCTGTAGATTACATGTTCACAATGTGTTTGATGAAATATCTATCATGGTTAGGCTTGGATAGGTCAAGGTCTTGTGTAAGTTTTGCATTAATGGCTTTTTCCTTTTGTCATTCATCATTTTGGAAATTTCTATCAATTTATAAGTTGAGGTCTGGATCGGGTCACATGCATAGAACTGGGTAAATTAGACCGCAGTCATTGGGAGGCAAGGTTATCCATGTGACTGGAGGCCTACAACTATTGGCTTTCCTTGTCATGCATGTGATTGATAGCCTAGGTCAGTGAAAAAGCAAGTTAACTCAAGGTTATGGCACCTGGAGTGGTTGGTTAGCTCCTGGGGGCCGTGTAGCTCCTAAGGAAGGTCGGTAAAGTTTCAGTTTTTCAGTTCACTTCTTTAATTGTACTGAGGAGGTTGAGCCATATCACGAAAACTCTTCGTCACATATTTACCCTAGTAGATTGGTGAACTCGGGTAAGTGTGGGAGGAGGGTGTTACAAGGTAGTATCAGTGCGCTCCTAGGTTCAATACTTGGACTAGATGGGCATAATGTGTTTCTCATGCATGCATGTCGATTGTGTATGTATTTTTTATGCATGTCAGTGTCTATATGTTTGTTATGCATGCATTGTTATGGTCATGGTTTTCGTGCATGAAGTCATGGTATGCAGTTGGTATTGTCATGCATGAGGTTGATATATTGTTATGATTATACATCTATCGTGCTAATCTGGTTGATCTTGCAGATGAGATATCCTCCGTTGAGCCATATGGGGGTATGTTGGTTATGTTTATGTTTGGTTATTCCGACATGATATGTTGGCAAGAAGTAGAAGATCAAAGATGACTAGCAAAATTGTGGATTACAATTCATGAGACTCCCCTTACAGATCAGATGAGCAGCCAAGAGAAGAGTACTCTCCAGACATAGTAGACACTTTGAGAAGTTTGAAGGCAGAGATAAGAAGTTGCAAAGCAAATAATGACAGAATCATTTAGTCACAAGAGAGACTTGCTAGGGCACATGAGAAATAATCATAGGTCAATGCAGTTATCCTTGAAAGTTTGTTAGACTTGCAGAGACAAGGACCGCTTAGGATCAATCATGGAAAAGAGGACAATACTAATGGAGCATATGGTCACAAATCTCATGGTGGGCACAGGTCGGATAGAGATGACATAGTAAGTTATGGTAGATTCTTGGATACACCTTATAGGAGAGGCAGTGGACATGGGATTTACTCTAGTTCTGGCTCAGTAAGGTACCATGGCTATCATCCTTACAGAAGGAGTGACAGAGGATATTTGTCGGTTAGGTTCAAGGAAGCCTAGCCACTTACATTTGATGGAGAATTGAAGAAGTCGAAAGATGCAGAGGAATGGTTGCTCAGAATGAAGAAGTTCTTCGAGTTGCATGATATCACTGAGAACAAGAAGGCCAAGATAACTATTTTCAACCTCAAAGGGAAAGTGTACATCTGGTGGAAATATATGAAGCGGGTCAGAGACATCAAGACAGAGGATTTGAGTTGGCATGAATTCAAGAGACTTTTCAGGAAGAAATACTTGTCAAAGAGGTACTATGACAGTAAAACTAAGGAGTTCTATGAGCTGAAGATGGGCTCGGTGATAGATGAGGAGTACACGACTAAGTTCCTGGAGTTATTGAGGTATGTATTATAAATTAAGGATGAGAAAGCCAAAGTTCAAAGATTTTTTAGTTGATTACCGTTAGAATTTAAGGATCAGATTGGGTATGATGAGCCTCGATCACTGGAAGAAGTCATTGGGGAATTAAAAACATTGTTATGAGAAATTGAAGTGTGAGACATAGTCTCAACAGGGTTGGAAATGGAAAGACATGACTAAAGATAAATGGCCATCGAAGTGAACAAGACCTTAGGATGCATGTGAGAAAGAGAACGACGTTCCTTACAAGAAGTTTAATGTAGTTGAGAAGGGACATGGGTCACAGCCTGTAGAGCAGCAAAATAGAGGCAATGGTAGGGGACAGTGGTAGTTTTGGATATGTGGCAAGGATCACCTCAAGAAGTATTGTTTGTCGTATCAGAGTGGTAGGCCTTAGATATATAGTGCATATGAAGCGTCAACAATTGGGGATGTTGGGTAGAGTATTCCTCGAATCTTTGCAACATTGGATAGTAGGCAGGTGGATCACCAAACATCTATTAGATGGACGGTAAGATTTGTGATCAAGTTGTTTCTATTTTGATTGAATTTGGATCTAATTATAGCTATGTTAACCTTGACTTGGTGGATAAGTGTGATTTGAGAAAAGAAGTGCATGCAAAGTCTTGGTTAGTGTAGTTGGCTACAGGTACTAAGAAGAGAGTTCATTATTGGGTAAGAGCTTGTGCGTTTGAGTTAAATGGTATGCCTACATCAAAACATCTCAATGTATTTCCATTGGGATCACACATTATGATTTTGGGTATGGATTGGTTGTATCTTCACAAGACTAAGGTGGATTGTTATGAAAAGTCCATTAAGTGTTTGGATCACAATGGAGAACAAAGAATATTACAGGGTACGAAGAAAACAACATCAATCATAATCGTTAAAACTATGCAGGAGAAGCATAGTCATAGGAAAGGATGTGTGTTATTTTCATTTCATATCTCCAGTGATAAAGGTAAGGATGTTGAGGATGCAGAAGTATTAAAGAGACATCCAATCTTTCATTAGTTTCAGGACGTGTTTCCTGCAGATATTTCTGAGTTTCCGCCTCATAGGGAAGTGGAATTTTCTATTGAGTTGGTATCGGGTGCAACACCAACATCAAAGGCTCCTTATAGGATGATCACACCAGAGTTAGTAGAACTAAAGTTGCAGTTGAAGGAAATACTTGACAAGGGATACAATAGGCCAAGTGTGTTGTCTTGCGGTGCACCAATGTTTTTTGTGAAGAAGGATGGTACTCTCAGGTTGTGTATTGACTATAGACAGTTGAACAAGATGACAATTAAGAACAAGCATCCGTTGTTGAGGATTGATGACTTGTTTGAGCAGTTGAAGGGAGAAAGTGTTCTCGAAGATTGACTTGAGATCCATATATCATCAGGTACACATCAAAGAAGAGGACAACTACAAGATTTCTTTTTGAACCAGGTATTGGTATTATGAGTTTGTTGTGGTTCCTTTTGGTTTGACTATTTCTCCAACTAATTTCATGTGTTTGATGAATAGTGTGGTGCATCCTTATTTGGACAAGTTTTTTATTGTATTCATTCATGATATATTGATATATTCTAAGAATGAGGAAGAGCATATTGAACACTTAGCAACAATATTGAGATTGCTAAGAGAGCATCAATTGTATGGAAAGCTTTGCAAATGTAGCTTCTTTCAGACAAAAGTACATTACTTGGGGAGGAAGGCATAACCTGAGTGGTTCCAGAAAAGATAAGAGATATCATGGAATGGGAAGCTCATAGAAATGTGGATGAGGTTAGATCATTCATGGGTTAGTAGGTTATTAGAGGAGATTCATCAGGAACTTTTCATGGATTTCCTATCCTATTACATCATTGCAGAGGAAAGGAAAGAAATTTGAATGGACATAGGAATGTGCAGCTAGTTTTGAGTAGTTGGAGAAGTTGTAGCAAATTCTCTAGTTCTCAAGATTGCAGATCCGGATAGAGTTTGTGGTGTGTACAGATGCTTGCAAGAGAGAACTTGGTGGGGTCCTGATGTACGAGGGATAGGTGGTATGCTATGAATAAAGGAAACTAAATGAGCACAAGCAGAACTATGTGACACATGATCTTGAGTTAACAATGATCATTCGTGCATTGAAGATGTGGAGGCACTATCTTCTTGGTAGGAGGTTCATTCTAATGAGTGATCATAGTGGATTGAGGTACCTGTTTGACCAACCTAATCTGAATTCCAGGAAAGGTAGATGGTTGGCCACACTCGGTGAGTTTGAATTCGAGATCAGGTACATTAAGGGAAAGGAGAACATGGTTGCAGATGCTCTTAGCAGAAGGATACATGTAAATCATATAACAATTATGAGTTCTTATATGATAGAATTACATTATCAGAACTTATAGGCAGGACAACGCGATGATAGGCACAGGGAGCTTAGGCATAGGTTACAACATCAGGGTATAGGTGACCAGGATGTGGATTATCATCTAACAGAAAATGGTTTGGTCAGATTTAGGGACAAGATCTACGTGTCGGACAACAATGAGCTCAAAAAGATTATCTTGAGGGAATTTCATGTTAAGTCATATTCAAGTCATACAGGATATTAGAAGACATTGGCAGTGGTGAAGAAATTCTACTACTGGCGAAATTTGAAGAAAGAGGTGGTAGAGTTTGTGGCTAGATGTTTGGATTTTCAATAGGTAAAGGTAGAGTGTAAGCATCTAGGTGGGTTATTACAACCAATTCCAATTCCATAGTGGAAATAGTAGGTCATTTCCATGGACTTCATTATAGTTTTGTTGAGGACATCTAAACAAGGTGATTCCATCATGGTTGTGGTTAACAGGTTGACTAAGGTAGCTCACTTCATAGTGGTTAAGCCTACTTATTCATCTAGTGAGGTAGCACAAGTCTTCATTAGAGATATAGTGAGGTGCATGGTGTTCTGAAGAAGATTGTGTCAGACAAAGATGCCAAGTTCACTTCTAGGTTTTGGAAGGAATTATTTGCAAGTTTGGGTACATAATTGGCCTTCAACACAACTTATCATCCACAGATAGATGGACAGACAGAGAGGGTCAACAAGATTTTGGAGGACATTTTGAGAATGTGTGTGATGCATCAATAGAGGAGGTGGGAGGAGTATCTTCCATTGGTTGAGTTTTCTTACAACAATGGGTATCAAGAGTCACTGAGGATGAGTCTATTTGAGGCACTTTATGGTACTCCTATTAGTTGGAGTGATCCAATGAACATGGTACTAATAGGATCATACATGTTTAGAAAAATGGAACAGGAAATGAAAGTTATCAAGAAGAATCTAAAGGAAAAAAAGGATAGACAAAAGAGTTATGCATATCAACACATTTTTTAAGGAGTTGGAGGTTGGGAAACATGTGTACTTGTGCATCAAGCCCAAGAAGAGCTCCTTGAGGATTGGGTCATGTGCGAAGCTAACACCTCGGTATTGCAGGCCTTTTGAGATCCTTGAGAGGATTGGACCAGTGACCTACAGACTTGCACTGCCTCCAACAGTGAAAGTCCATGATATTTTACATGTTTAATTGCTTAAAATATATGCAAAGTATGTTGATCATGTGATTGATTGGTCTTTATTGGAGGTGGAGTCAGAAAGAGAATTCCAGCCGCAACCTCAATGTATTTTGCAATGGAAACAACTCATGCTTCAGAATAGAGCAATCAATCAAGTTAAAGTGCATTGGAAGCACTTTGGGTCCAATGAAGCTACATGGGAAATGATTGATCAAATGCGGGCTATGTATCCTTCCTTATTTGTCGGTGAATACAAATGAGTTTTGGTATATGTACATATTTATGTATGGTTGTTGTAAATACCACAATGAGATGTATTATAAAGCTCCAATAAGCGATATGGTTGTCATGTTGTTACGTTTGTCGTGTTTGTTTTTCTTTTCAACACGTTGTTCATTGTAATATGGGATCGAGCTAAGTTATAAAGCTCCATGGGCAGTATGTTTTGGTTTTTAGCGGTCTTGTTGGTTGTAGGTGTCATTGAACACCGAGGACAGTGTTCCCCTAAGGGGAAGGGGTTTATAATATCCCCACGTTAAAAGTTAATGTAATAAAGTTAATAAAGGAAAAACAAGACCTAGGTCATGGTACATGTATTCCAAGATGAATGTTGGAAAAAACATCCTAGTGGGTGTTCATTTGGTTTATTATGGTGAAGGAAATTGGTAATAATAATGGCAAAGGCATTGAAAAGGCAAAGAGGCATTAATTGATATTTTAATTATGAAAATAATGGAAAATAGGAGAAACATAAGGTGAAAGCTCATAGGTTACATGTGAGGAGGAAATTGAAGGAAAATTAGTGGAAATTGAAGAAGATAGAGGCTTCTTTGATAAAAAGGCTTCTGAAGATCAGTTCACAACTTTTGTCAGTTCACTTTTGGAGATCTCTCTCTCTTCTCTCTATTCTCTCTTCTCTCTATTCTTGTAGAACTCTAACATTGGAGAAACGAAGGTGAAGGAAGGATGGGAAACTAAAGGGAAGCAAAGATCAAGAAAGGAAGAGCTGAATCAAGCGGCTAAAGCGAGATTATTTTGCAGGGATCGAGTTTCATGTATGATTTCCTTGCTAGTTTGAACATGCATGGTACATGCATGTGTGTATTTGGTTCTCTTGCTGTCATTGGCATGAGTTTTGTTGGGTGTGATAGTGGTTTTCAAATTTGCCTTTCCATTTCCAGGTAGCCATGGTGTGATGGGGTTCTTTCATTAGTTGAGGTTTGGATTGTCAAATGGTTTCAGAATTGGGTGAGGTGGTCTCAGGAAAATTCCCAAGGCCGAGGAATCCCTTGACCCGTAATGGCGGGATACACAATACATCCTGAGGGTAGAGATGAGAAAATTCTTCAATATATTGGTGAAGGAATTTGGAGGCATCCAAGATTTTTTAGGGCCTAGTGATCCCTTGACTGGTTCTGGCGGGATTGCGGTAAATCCCAGTAGTATATATTTTTTTGTTTGGGACTAGGAATCCCTTGACCAATGATGGTGACATTTTAGTAAAGCCTGGCTGTATAGGTGTTTGTTTCGGTCTGAGGAGTCCCTTGACCAATTTTGGTGAGATATTCGGTAAATCCTGGTTGTTTTTGTCATGAGTCCCACATTCATGCTTGGAATATGACACATGGGTGATTAGCTGAAAGAAAGATTTGGTTCAGCTCAATCTATGGTCGGGTTGTACGTGGAAGTCCCTGACTTGGTTGGTTTTTGCATATGTTAATAAGATCTCTTTTACTCTTTTATTTTATGAGTAAATGTACTTTTTATTATGTTTCTTTGGTGGTTGTTCTATCATTGTTATTATTATGGTTATACGCTGGTTATAAACATGGTTTCATGACATATTCTAGTTATGGCTCTTGACATTTTTTGATTGGTAAATGAATGGTTAATGTATGCATGACCTAATATATGTTATTGCAACTATTATGAGAGGGCATCAAACCTTCTTGATGATTCTCAAATAAGCATCAGACCCATATGTTTAGATATGCATTTATAACCTGTAGATTACATGTTCACAATGTGTTTGATGAAATGTCTACCATGGTTAGGCTTGGATAGGTCAATTTCTTATATAAGTTTCACACTAATGACTTTGTTCTTATGCCATTTATTGTTCTGGAAAGCTCTATCAAGTTCTGAGCAGAGATCTGGATCCTAGCCCTGAAAAAGTGCCTTAGATCTCAGGGACGCATGCACAAAACTAGGTAAATTAGACTGTAGTCGCTAGGAGGCAGGGTTATCCATGCAACTGGAGGCTTACAGCCACTAGCTTGCCTTGTTATGCATGAAAATGGTATCCTAGGTGAGTGAAAAAAGCAAGTTAACTTAGGGTTATGACACTTGGAGTGGTTGGTTGGCTCTTTGGGGTCTTGTAGCTCGTGAGGGAGATCGGTAAAGTTTCAGTTTGTCGATTCCACTTCCTTAACTGTACCTAGGAGGTTGAGTCATATCATAATAAGCCTTCATCACATATTTACCCCTATGGACTGATGAACTTGGGTAAGTGTGGGAGGATAGTGTTACAGTACCAAACCAATCAACCTGCAGTGGCCACTATACCACACTTCTCATGTAAGGATAAGCATCATATGATCATGAAGCATTCAACCAACATCATATTGTACTTCACTATTCCAAATTGCTCATAATGCTGCAAACATTTGGAATTATTATCATATGATGGCACAAACTCAGGTGCCTCAGGTCATCCCTATGACCTGCCTTCAAAGCTCTCAAATTCTGCCCAAGGAGGGCCACCAACATTTGTCTTATTTCTACTACTCAGATAATTAATGTCCCAGTGCCATCATCATTTACTATTGTCATGTAAGATCATTTTTGAAGAATGTTGTTACAAAAATATTGTTATGTCAATATTATTAATATTGTCATTGTTAAAGTCATCAAGATTTCTACATATAGTATAATAGTTCACTTCAAGTTTCTATGCATCTTATTGTATAAAGATGAAGCCTTTTGACTACTTGTAATAATGTACTATCATAAATATCAAAAACACATTCTCAAATGTAATAATTCAATGTTTCACTATTACACTAAAACACTATTGTTCACTAGAACAATCTTACAAATACTTGTCTTCACTACTTCAAGTAATCAACTACCACTTATCAAGTCAAGATTCTTTTGTATCACTGTTGTAGGTTACTTGGAACTCACATGTATCCTTGGTTTCAAATATTCAACTTTTCTAATCAATCATAGTTATGTACTCTTGTCTTTTGCTAGGATCAAACTCCCTTTATACTTGAAATCAAGGGCAAGATGTAAACTGATACCAGTTAATCAGATGCACTAATTTCTTCAAAACACTTTTAACAATCTAGTTACTGAGGTGCAATTTCCTTAGGAAATTTGCCATGCCTCGATTCCACTCTTTATCATCTACTAAATATGTGCCTTCAAATTTCACACATCAAATAAACTCCTCATCAAATTCTTATGCATAATGATAAATTATTTCCACACAAACTTATTGAATATATCATGCATAATTTAGCATACTCTTCTAAAAAAATATATCCATAGTTTTAACATTTCAGTTGATGGTTTTTGAAACTTAATTGTCCCGTAATTACCTCTTAAATAAATTCAAACTCAATAAATATTTAAAACCAATAATTACTTCCCAAATAAATTTAAAACCACCCATATTAATAATTATAAAATAATCAATAACCTCTACTCATAATTACCGTGAACCACCATAAGCCATATGTGCATTCAAATTTTACACATCAAATAACCTCCTCATCAAATTCTTATGCATCATGATAAATTATTTCCAACAAACTTATTGAATATATCATGCATAATTTAGCATACTCTTTTCATAAAAAAATTAAATTATCCATGGTTTTAACATTTTAGTTGATGGTTTTTTAAACTCAATTGTCCTGTAATTACCTCCTAAATAAATTCAAACTCAATAAATATTTAAAACCAATAATTACCTCCCAAATAAATTTAAAACCACCCACATTAATAATTATAAAATAATCCATAACCTCTACTCATAATTACCGTGAACCACCATAAGCCATTTAAATCAATTGTTTTTCAAAACAGTCCCTGGTTTATATAACCAATAATGAATAAAGTAAAATTTCCATTCACCACAAATTATCCTTCCAAAATTCTAAATTTCCGACGGTCAAATGACATTTCCAATATGGGTTCCAAATTTGATTTGATAAATAAATAACGTCACATTTAATCTATGGTGTAAATGATTTTGACTTTTTAACTTACTTGATTCTTGCCACACAAAATCACGACTATTTCTAAATGGCGATAACTTCAGTCACACCTTAGGGTTTCCCAAAAATGAAAACAAGATCGTAAACCACAAATTATTAGTTGTCTCCTCTATTGTTTTGGATAACTTCCATAGGACCAAAATTCAGAGCAAAAACATAATAATTAGTTAGGTGAGGTGTTATGTGAAGAGGACTAATTAATGTTTTTATATATTTTCTTTTGGAATGAGAGAGGGATTTCAAAGATGATTATTGGAGTATTTAAGTAGGAAATATAATTATATTTAAGAATTTAATTTAATTTTAAAAAATTAAAACTTTAATTAATAATTAAAATATAATTTAACCAATTTTTAATAATGTTTTTTAATCATTTTAGACATATATATATATATATATATATATATATATAATTGCTTTATTTTCCTTTTGGTTTTAATTTTAATTTATGCCTTTTTATTTAATTTATCTTTGACCTTTGACCATAGAGTAGGAACCATATGGCCACCCTTTGTGGTTTTAGCCCAGGGAATAGGGTCCTCGATTTCAAACGTGAATATCTTTCAAATTAGGAAGAACCACTTGGCATACTATATACCACAAGAAACATCTTTCTGAGGAGAATCCAATGATGTGGATATCCAACCCAAGATCAATGTTTTGCCACATCAAAAACCCTCGATAAAATCAGGGTATGTCCTCAGTCTAGGGAACCCAAACCCTAGGACTTGGGTTTTCAACCATCTAATAGTGGAGCTTCCAACTTGATGTAATCCAGACAATTATAAGAAGAATTTGACATCAATGGCTGATGTTTCAATCAAAGTCAAACCCATTCAAACCCCAGGATTGACATTAATGACAACAACATCCAACAATCTCCCCCTTTGTCATTGATGGAAACACACGTAATCCATCTGTGAGTACAACTCCCCCTTACTTCATGCTTCCATCTCCTTCTCATTATTTCTCTCCCCGTTTGACAACAATGGAAAAAGGTGACTCCCCTTGACAAGCTGCCTGCTCCCCCTAACAAGAATCATTCCTCTGTGTTCCTACAATGTACTTGTTTACTTTGAAATGTGTTTGGCAGTACTTGCAGCACTGACTTGTCTCCCCTATCATGTTGTGCTTCATATGGATTTCCTTTAGTTAATATGATAACCATATATTGATCTATAGTGCTAACTTGTTATTAATGCAGATACTCTGATGATTGATCATTGCGGACCTGTATCCTATGACTGTTCATCTCCCCCTGAACCTATTGTGGATCTGACATATCTTACTTGAAGTTGTTGTTTTGTTTATGCTACCTATTTGTCAATTGTATATTTGTGCCACATACTACTGCATAGACTCCCCCTCTTCAATATTTAGGGAGTCAACAAGCTAGATTTATTCAAAATAGAGTATCACCCAGCTCTTCAGCTAGCCCATCTTAACTTTGGTCATCATTGGATGCATCTGCTGACTCATCATGACCTTTTTCCATCACGAAACCTAAAAGCATGAGTGTTGAGCTTTCTTCTTGTTCATCTTGTACATGTTTTCTTTTCCAAACCTTCTTGTTCTCGTTATCAAGATTTTCATTCATGGTTGATTCCATATTGTACCTGCAGTGACAAGCTATGTGTCCATAGTTATGACATTTATAACATTCCTTATCAGGGTTGTATCTGCACTCTTGAACTATGTGACAACAATTATGAAGTTTGAAACATTCAGTGGCATCCATAGAGGATTTCATCTGATATCTTCAATCGCGAGCTATGTGGCCATAGTTATGGAATTTAAAACATTCAATTCTTTGGCCCATTTGGCATGAACTCTTTGCTGACAAATAGATTACGAAACATGTCTCGTGATCATGTAAACTTACTTGTAGGGTTTTGCAGGTGATGATTGTACTTGTTAAAAACTTCACAATCCCTAGCCATATGTCCATAGTTAGTACATGAAAAGTAATAACCATTAAATGAACGAGTGTACCTGGATGAGATATCTTGTCTGAATTCATTCTTCTTCAGAGGCAGTGGTCTTTGATAATTGTACTTGTCAACAACTTCACAATTCCGAGCCATATGTCCTTAGTTAGTAAAAAACACTATTAATTTTAGGTATGTTCTATGCTAGAGCATTTTATTTCAATTTTCACAGTTAGCTCAATATCTTTTCCAGATTAGCAATCACATCAACATTAAAGTAAACTGCAGATAGAACATAAATATAAATCGCAGAAGACAAGCCAAGACAAGAGGACACAAGATGTGGCGCTAGCCAGGGACAAACCCCAATGTGGGGAAACCCTTGATCAATTCTTCTTATATGTTCTTTAATAGTTCAACAGAGAGAGAGAGAGATAGCACGTTTACAACAGAAGTCAACACTTTGACTTATCTAGATAAGAGCATAGATCATCTCTAAGAAGATGATACATGAGATCAGTTGAAGACATGCTGCTTCAACTAATTTTCCAAGGTGACTCCTTCACCTATCGTTGTGTTGCATTTCGTCATCATGCTGCACCTCATCGCGCTGCACCATGTTGCACCCATCATTACTATGTTGCATCTCATCGTGCTTCATTAATCATGATTGTACCCATCACTGTACGACATTATGTGCCATTGCTGCAGCATGTTGCCATCCTGACCTATGTGTTGGTTGCACCTTGCTTGCTTGTTGTCCCTTGCTTGCTTGTTGTCCCTAGCATGCTTGTTGTCCTTAGCATGCTTGTTGTTGCATGCTAGTCGTCCCTTGCATGCTAGTTGTCCCTTGCATGCTAGTTGTAACATTGCATGCTTGGTGTATTTGCTGCTAAGTACCTTACAATTGTCCCAATGTTAGTTAGTTGTCCCTTGCATGCTGCTCTCCTTTGGAGATAGATGCTCTGGTTGTTCCGGCAGTTATGGCAGTTTCAGTTGTTCCCGATAGTCTTGGCTGTTCCCGGTAGTTCCGACAGTTCCGGCAGTTCCCGGAAATTCCAGCAATTCTGGCTTTTCCGGCAGTTCCAGCTTTTTCAGCAGTTTCGGCTTTTCCTGTAGTTTCGGCTTTTCTGGCAGTTCCAGCTTTTTCGGCAGTTCCAACTTTTCAAGATTTTTCGGCAGTTCTAGCTTTTCCGGCTTTTCTGTCTTTTCCGGCATTTCCGGCTTTTCCGACTTTTCTGGCAGTTCTGGTTTTTCTGTCTTTTCCGGTAGTTCCGCATTTTCCTACTTTTCCAACAATTTCGGCTTTTCCGACAGTTTCGGCTTTTCTGGCAGTTCCGACTTTTCCAACAATTCTGGAACTGTCGGAACTGCTAGAAAATCCAGAACTGTCGTAAAAGCAGGAACTACTGGGAACTGCCGAAACAGCCGGAGCATCTATCTCCGAAGGAAGGTAGCATGATGTATGAGATCATGGGCAGCATAATAAGCAGCATGATGATATGAGCATGGGCAGCATAATGATGCATGATGATATGAGCATGGGCAGCTTGATGATGAATAAGACCATGGAAGATGCAGCATGATGAGCAGCGTGAAGATGAGAGCAGCTCAATCATCAAGGTTCAACACATGTGACAGTACAGCAAGGTGTCACACGGTAATGTGCAGCAAATAGACGAGATGCAACACTATGATAGGTGAACAAGTCACCTTACAGAATCAGTTGAAGCAATATGTCTTCAACTGATCTCATGACGATATCAAAAGTCAAAGTGATTGACTTCTATTGTAAATGTACTATCTCTCTAACTTTTTCTGCTGAACTTTGAAGAACATAAAAGAAGAATTGATCAAGGGTTTCCCCACATTATGGGGTTTGTCCCCGGTTAGCGCCATATCTTGTGTCCTCTTGTCTTGGCTTGTCTTCTGCGATTTATATTTATGTTCTATTTGCAGTTTACTTTATGCTGATGTGATTGCTAATGTGGAAAAGAAATTGAAATAAATTGCTCTAGCATAGAACATACCAAAAATTAACAATTTGTCATCTAGGTCAAGCATGTTCTTCATGCTTCTAGGATTTATTGAGTCAAAAGAATATTTGTCATAATAGTCAAGTCCCATTTGGACTTTGAAAAAAAAATGGAAAAAAAATTGTATTTGAGTCAAAAATGTAATTTTTGTACCCACAAGACCAAGTCGGCCCTAGTATGGGTAATTCGACCTCCTGGATGTGTATAAATAAAGGACAGTTCGACCTTATTTGAAGCCAAGAAAACAAGTTCGATTTGTGTGCCAAGTAGATAGAGAAATACTAGTGAAGGATCCTATAAGCAAGAGCGAAGGTCTAAGGAGAGAGAAAGTGAAGTTCAAAAGATAAATTTTCTGCCCTAAATCTCTCACACGTGCAAGTTTCTGAAGCTACTGTAGGGGCCAAAGTTGCATATCTACTACAAGTCCGAAATTCTATTGCTTGGGGTCAAAACTATGAAGTTGGGGCAAGTTTGAAAGACTTTGACTATTGTTGACTTGAAGAGACTTTGATTTGTTGAAGAAGTTTGAAAGGAGGGCCGACGTGGATCTTGTGGGAGGTATTTGTCTTGGTGTTTGGGTCTTGGATTTCTCATTTGTTCTAATTCTATAAGAAAAGCATTTTTTGGGTTTTCCCCTTGGAGGGGTTTTTCCCTAGCTTGGAGCCTACATCTTGTGTCCATTATCCTTTTACGATATTCAAAGTTTATTTTTGGTAATTGTTTGATGTTCATAACATAATAAAAGTAATAAAAATCCAACACATAATCACAAACAATTATCAAGTAAAAGAGAAATTGACCCTAATTGTTTCCCGAAGGATTTCTCAACAACCCCCTGACCCTAGCCCCATATATTAGAGCCATCATGCATGATTTAGATGCCATTAGATTCAAGATGGAAATTCCTCTCCCAACATTTGTCAAGGTCATCCATCCTACACACTCTTGTTATATTGAATCCATACAAACTAGTGGGCAATTCAAGGCTACTACTTTTGACACCCTAGTAGAAAAGTTTGCAAAGAAGGAAGGAGCAAGCAAGGTAGAACAGGATCAAGCAGTTACAACAGGATTCTTTACAGGTATCAATTTGCATATGTGTTTTTCCTACTATATTTTGCATGCATGGTATTGCATGTGGTTCTTTGTTGTTATGGCATGGGTTTTTCTAGGTGTAACAGTGTTTTTAGCCTAGCCTTGCCATTTCCGGATAGCCGTGGTGTGATGGGGTTGTCATGTTTTGATTGACCTAGATTGTTGGATGGATTCGAAGCTAAGTGAGATGGTTCTTCGAAAGAAAGAACACATGGCCTAGTGATCCCTGAACCAGACTTTGGATTGCAATAAAGTCATTGTCCTAGTGACCCCTGAACCGAATTGTCGTTTGCAGTAAAGCCATGTATTGTGTGCCTCGGTGGGCATAAGAATCCTCGACTAGTTAATGGAGGGATATACGGTAAATCCTCGAGGTGGTTTCACTTGATTATGCCTAGGAATCCTTGCTGGTGAATGGCGGGATATACGGTAAAGCCTAGAGGGTGGAGTCTCGGTTTAAAAACTGGTGATCCCTGGATCAGACTGTGGATTACAGTAAAGCCTGAGAGACTAGGAGACAAGAAAATTCCTCATGGTGTAGGTGGAGAAATTTGGTGGCATCCATGCTTGTTTTGGCCTAGTGATCTGGTGGAGATCATGGTAAAGCCTGTTATTACATGTTTATTGTGTTGGCCTAGTGATCCAATGTGGATTGCGGTAAAGCCTAGTTTCTATTGATGAGGGTGAGGTGGTTTAGCCTCAGGATGCCCTAGTTGGTTCTTTTGGTTTGAGTCCCACATTCATGCTTGGAATATGGCACAGGGGTGAATGGTTTAAGAGAGATTTGGCTCAACAATTCTATGGTTAGGTGGAATGTGGTAGTCCCATCCCGGGTGGGCTTCTGCATTCATTAATAAGAGGTTCTTTCCTTGGTATCTCATGTGTAAATGTACTGGTTTATATGTGGATTCTATGGCTGATGTATCCTTGATATTTTTGTTGTTATTATGTTGGTTATAAGCATGTATTATGACAATGATGATGTATATCTCTCCTCATGTTTTGATTTGTAAATGAATGAAAAATGTATCTATGACCTAATAGATGATAATGCAACTAATAGTATAAGGGAACAATGCTTCTTAGTGATTCTCATATAAGTATGAGACCCCTATGCTCAGATCTGTTGTTTAAACCTGTAGATTACATATTTGTGACATGTTTAATGAAATCCCTGTCATGGCTAGTTGGGGTCCAGTAAAGTCTTTGTTCAAGTAATTGTATATGCATCATTTATGTTGTTATCCTTCAGTTCTGAAAGTTTCATTGAGTTCTAGGCAATGACTTGGGCTCTAGGCCTGAAAATGTGGCACAAATCTTGGAGTCGCAGGCACAAAAGTCCCTAAGCACATTGATACCCATGTTGTGGGAGTGTCTGGAGCCTCCTGGAGGCATGTTTTTCCATATCAAGGGAGTGTCTAGAGCCTCCTAGACGCATGTTTGTCCATATCAAGGGAGTGTTTGGAGCCTCCTGGACGCATGTTTGTCCATATCAAGGGAGTGTCTAGGGGTTTAATGGTCTACTAACTCAGTGGACCCCAGGGGCTGACTACCTGAGTGGTTTGGATGGCTCCTGGGAGTGATGTTGTTGATGTGGAAGGTTTGTGTGATGTGTTGAATCCCATTATAGTGACCTATTGTTGCATATTTACCCTGGTTGGCTGGTTACTTAGGTAGATGTGGGACGAGGGTCTTACAAGTGACCTCACCTTCCAGCAGGGTTTTCTCCTAAAAGGGTTTCCCAGAGAGCATATATTGTGTCTTATGTGTGTGTGTGAGCTTATTTTGTTGTTCTCTACTTTTCTGCATAATTTCCATTTACATGCATGCACTACTTACAATTAATTCTACAGATCTTAACGTTTAATAAAATTGGGGCCAAATTTCCTCTTCCATGCATTAATGATTTAATTGATTGTCTATGTGGTGCTACATATTTCTCTAAAATCGATTTTAAAGAGTGGGCATCATCAAATTAGAATTAGAGAAGGGGACGAGTGGAAAACATCCTTTAAGATAAACCATGGACTGTATGAATGGTTAGTGATGCCTTTTGGTCTCATTTTTGTGCCCAATACTATATGATACTAATGAATGAAATCTTGAAAGAGATTACATGCAAGTTTGTTATTATCTATTTAGATGATATTTTGGTAAATAGTCGAACAAAGTAGGAGCATTTGAGACACCTCGGGTTAGTTTTAAACACCTTGCAACAAGAAAATTTGTTGATGAATTTGAAGAAATGTAGTTTTTATGAAAAGGGAATTGGTGTATTTGGGATTTGTAATTTTGGAAAATGGTTTAAAAATGGATCCTAAAAAGATAAAAGCAATTATTGAATGGCCTATTCCAAGAAATAATTTTGAAGTGAGAAGTTTTCATTGTATTGCAAGCTTCTTTACAAAGTTTATTAAAAAATTTAGTAGCATTTGTGTACCCATTTGGAAACCGTTAAAGAAATAAAATGACTTTTTAAGTGGAATATAGCAGTGGAAAGAAACGTTAAATTGTTGAAACAAAAGGTAACTGGATAACTTGTTTTGACCCTACCAGACTTCAATAATTTTTTTCAAGTGGAACATATGCAAGCAGAATTGTTATTAGAGTTGTTTTGAGTCAATATGGGAAATTGATTGCTTACTCCAATGAGAAATTACTTGTTGAATTGTGGCTTTTGTGATCCATATCAAGTTTATGAGAAAAAGTTTTTTCGACGTAAATCACATAATAATACATTTGTCAGAAATTACTTGTTAGAAAGCCATTAAACTAGGTTGGAGAAAGGAGGCCAATTGCCTATGTGGAGAGCTTCGTGCGAAGGAGAACCATGACCTATGAACCATAGACCTTTTACGAGAGTAATATGACCATTCTCCACCATGAACTAGGTTGTATGAGGTAGTTCCTCCCTGCAACTCGAATCTAAAGTGAAATGCCCATTGAATGTTGGTTATTGAATGTCAAGTGGGTGAAGAGACCTGGCTGGCCATGCACACCCATGAGAGTGGTACCATCAACTGTAAAATCCCATCGAAAAATCTATTGGATTTTCCCATCATGAAGTGACGAAGCTCTGTATTGAACTCCAAGAAATCCCTTCAGGTGGTGGATTGTGGTGGCTTTCCATGTGAGGTGCATATTTTAATGAGAGCCTTCAAGGGTTTTCTTGCCACATCACGTTAGTGTGTGGGCTGGTGGGACAACGAAAACCTCTCCACTACTACTTGCATAATCACTCCATCCAAGGAAACAACACCACATGTTATTTGGTTTTATTTATTTTTTATTTTTTATTTTTATTTTTTAACAAAAATGTGTTATTTTCTATTTTTTTTAATGCATTTGTCTATTTTTAAAAATTTTTGCTATAATTAATTATTATTTTTTTGTTCCCTGAAAAAGATTATATATATATATGAAAAGAAAAAAAACAATAATAATAATAATAATAATAATAAATATATATGTGTTTAAATTTGCTTTAAATTTTGGTTTTTAATTATTAATTTCATGTTTTTTAAAAGTTGGTTTAGAAAAGGAGTTTTTTAATTATTTTAACTTATTTTTATTTTAAATTAAAATTTTCATTCATTAAATTCAAAAATTCAAAAATTTTGTGTTATGTTGTTTTTTCTTTCTTTCATAAGTGTGTTTTTCATAACTTTGTTTATACTAATGCTGATTTCATAGGCCATAATTAAGAAATATTGCAATTTCAGTACCCCGTGGAAAGGGGTCGAGTTGTGTTACACTACGATTTTGGATGAGTTGCAATTTGATTCTAACAAAAAAAAATGATTTTGGTAAAACTAAATTCTGATTTAGGTATTGATTTTTAGGGTTATTCATAGTCATGATATTTAGTCTTTAATGCCATGGTTGAAAAATGTTGAAATTTTGAGGTTTTTTTTACTCATAATATTTGGTTTTAATTTTATGGTTGAAAAATGACGGAATTTTAAAGTTTTTCATACTCATGATATTTGGTCTTTATCACCATGGTTGAAAATTTATTGAAAGTTTAAGGTTTTAATTAATCATGATTGTGATTTTTAATGCCATGACTAAAAAATGTAGGAATTTTAACCCTAAAAAAGGGTGATGTAGCATCACCACTTTTTGATTTTGGGTGTTTTGTGTAAAAATAGGGCTTTCTTGGGCTAGAGTTCTTATTTTGAGTTTACAGTTCTCATTAAATTGGTAAATTTGTTAGGTTCTTTATTGGTGTTGGCAGAATCAACATCGATGGACAACCCATCGAAGACACTCCCATTAAAGACCGCTAAATGACAACCTATTAATGAGTAATGTGTTAGCAAGCACCTCATCATCTAACCCTTCTAGAGTACATTGGTGAAGTAAATTTTGTTGGAATGGATATCATTATTGGATTACGAGTACATTGGTGAAGTAAATTTTGTTGGAATGGATATTATTATTGGACTACAAGCATAACTTGGTGAAATCATGATAATAAGGTCATTGGACCCTTCTTTTTCTGGTAAACTATAAATGTTGTAATATTGGCATGGTTGTTGCATGTTTTTCTCTAGGGAGAGAGAAAAGCAATGCCTATTACCAAGTATTCCAATCTCCATTGACTTAGAAGAAAGAAGATCTTAATCCAAAGAAGGAGATTTAAGTTGCTTGGTAAAACATAGCCTCATTGTAGTTAAGCAGGAAGGTCAAAAGTACAACAAATCACTATAATTATTAAGATAATAGAAACATAAATGTCATATGACCAGGCATCTTCATTAATAGGCTATTAAAAGCCCATGTCTTCAAGATATCAGGTTTATCCTAAATAGTGTTTTGCATGGACACGCTGGATACTACCTTTCCCTTTACGCTCCAGGTGTCTACAAATATTCCATATTATAGAATAAGGAATGATTCATCTATTACCAAACAAA
This sequence comes from Pinus tabuliformis, assembly GCA_031772625.1. Classification (NCBI taxonomy): domain Eukaryota; kingdom Viridiplantae; phylum Streptophyta; class Pinopsida; order Pinales; family Pinaceae; genus Pinus; species Pinus tabuliformis. The sequence continues at coordinate 994,427,683 of CM062807.1, read as the reverse complement.
TTGTTCAAAGAGGTAAGACTCCAAAAATTTTAAGTTCAACCAAGGAAGTAATATCAACATGCCTTCACTTTGTCAATATACTATTTGGATTAGTAAATACATTGGATATAAATTAAATTTCCATTTTTTCAAAGACCCCTAAAAATGTTGAAAACAAAGATCGATTTAATGGAATATGAAAAATATATCATTGACATAAATCAAAATTCCAAAAGGCTGAAGGAAATCTTAAAAAGAAATATAATATAAATTTGTGGCAATATTACTTAATGAACACGTTTGTAGTATTTAATGGAGTGGTAGAGGGAAAATGTGTGACTTCATCCATATTGTGATATATTGCAATTGATCGAACCACACAAGGAACAAAAATATAAATAGTAGTTCTTGGAAGGGAACATATCTATATTTTACAAAAAGTAGTTCCTCCAGTGCCTCGGTCGCATAAAATCTAAAATATAACATTATTAAACCCTCATTATATAATAGGGCCCATTGCTTTGACTCGTCGTTATGTGTAGTCGGATAGGTTCAGAGAACATGATCAATTATAGACAAAAACAACATAACAGAGATAAAACAACAACAAACAATTGGAGAACATAAAACAATAGACTTCTATTATTCATGGAAGGCCTTGCCTTGGCTTGCATTGCTTAGGAAAAGGAGAGATTACAAATTTATAAATGAGGGAAGCTCTAGAATTCTCCAATTCTCTCATGTGGAATACATGACTACACAATGTAGAAAATGGATGGTGTAGTAGGTTGACATCGGTGATATATTTCGACGTGGGTGGCGAAGAGAAGATGGTTGAGAATAACGCCAAAGTCTTCATTATGGCTTCACATTTAACATTCTCCCGCTTGAATCCAAATGAAGAATCATGAATCAAGTCACACCAAGTCAGACCATGCCTCTACATAACTCATGTTTATTTCTTGGTAGAATCTTAGTGAGCATATCAGTAGGGTTCTTATCTGTATGGATCTTTTCCAAGGATAATTTTTCTTCCTCCAACACATGTTGGATCCAATGGTACCTTAATTCAATGTGCTTGTTTTTTGAGTGAAATGATGGGTTTTTCTCCAAGTGAATGGCAGTTTGACCATCACAATATAACACATACTTGTCCTGCTTTATTCCTATCTCTCCTAGGAATCATTGCATCCACAACATCTCTTTACAAGCCTTTTTTGCAGCTATGTACTCCGCGCCTATTGTAGAGAGAGCTACTATTATTTGTATCCTTGACACCCAAGATACATCTGCCCCCGCAAATGTGTACAAATAACCTGTAGTGGACTTTCTAGTGTCGATATCTCCAGCCATATCTACATCTGTAGATCCTTCAAGCACAGTCTCATTATGACCAAAACATAAACAATAATGACTAGTACCCTTAAGATACCTCAACATCCATTTTACTGCTTGCCAATGTTGTTTTCCTGGATCGGCAAGGAACTTGCTCACTACTCCCATTGAATATTCAATGTCTGGTTGTGTGCATTCCATGGCATACATGAAGTTGCCAACTGCTGAAGCATAAGGAATCTTGATCATTTCTTCCTTCTCCTTGACATCACTGGGACATAAATCAACACTCATCTTGAAGTGGGTTGCAAGGGGTGTACCAATTGGCTTGGAATCCTGCATATTAAACCTATCAAGCACCTTAATATATTTTTCTTGTGTCAAACACAAACTTTTTTTTTTCCTGCACGCATGATCCTCATGCCTAATATTTGTTGTGCTGGTCCCAAATCCTTCTTCAACCTATTGATCAGATTCTTATCATGCCGAACAATTAACATGTCATCCACATACAACAATCATACCTCTTGATATAGACACAATAGTTAGCTTCCAACCTGTGAAAACCATGTTCCAACATGAATGAATCAAATTTCTTGTACTATTGTTGAGGTGCCTATTTCAACCCATATAGACTCTTCTTCAACCTGCAAACTAGGTCTTGTTTTCGTTTTTCTATGAAGCCTTCTGAATGCTCCATATAAATTTCTTCCTCCAATTCACCATAAAGGAAAGTAGTTTTTACATCTAACTGTTCACATTCTAAGTCTAAAGCAGCAACAAGACCAAGAATGACTCTAATGGATGACATTTTGACAATAGGTGAGAAAATTTTGGTGAAGTCAATACCTTCTTTTTGGGAAAATCTTTCACCACTAGCCTTTCTTTATACCTCTCCTTCTTTTCATCACCTTCATGCTTAATCCTTTAAATCCATTTGTTTCGTAGAGCCTTTCTACCCTTTGGGAACTTTACCAACTCCCAAGTTTTATTTTCTAGCAAAGAGTTCATTTCTTCATCCATTGCTTTCTTCCATTCGTTACTGTTCTCAACTTTATAAGCCTCTTGAAAACAATCAGGCTTACCTTCATCAGTCAATAAGATATAGTTTGAAGGAGGATACCTTTGTGAAGGCTTATGAGGCCTTGAAGATTTGTGAACCAACTATGGTGGTGGATTATCAGGTTGTATCTCTTGTAAAGGTTCTTGCAATATTCCTTCTTCTTGGTGTTCATTTTCCACTGGTTGTCCTTTCTGCTCTTGATTTTTCTATCCATTTTCTTGTATTGGTGGGATATTTTCTTGCTGCTCTTCAAACCTATCAATAAATTTCTTGGCCTCCACCTCACCTATAATCCTCTTAAACATTTATGACTCATTAAATATAACATCCATGCTTCTAATAATTTTATGTTTAACTGGATCCCATAGACGATAACCAAATTCTTCATCCTCATATCCCAGAAAAATGCATTTCATAGATTTATCATCTAGCTTAGTTCTATTTTCTTTGGGAATATGTACAAATGCTTCACATCCAAAAAAATTCAAATGAGAATAATTCAACCTCTTACCAGTCCAAACTTCTTCAGGGATGTCGCCATCTAAGGTTGTTGTTGTTGATGATGATGATGATGGTTAACGTCCACTGAGACCAAATTGGTCTATCGGACCTATAATTTTCTTAGTTTTTAATTATCTGGCTCCTCGTCTTTCTTGGCGAGATTGGTGCTGTACTTGGAGATTGATTTATAAGATAGCAAGCTGTCCTTACAACTTCTGGCCAAAAATGCTTCTCCACACCAGAATGGGAAAACATACTCCTCACTTTATCCATAATGGTGTAATTCATCCTTTCTGCAACAACATTTTGCTAAGGAGTACCAGACATAGTCTTCTCATGCTTTATGCCAAACCTATTACAATATTCCTTGAATGCATTTGAGCAGTATTCTCCACCATTATATGTTCTCAAGCACTTGAGAAATTTGTTAGTTTCTCTTTCAACAACAACATGGAATTTTTGAGAAATATTTCAAACACTTCACTTTTACTTTTCATAGGGTAAGCACAAACTTTCATGGATGCATCATCTATAAATGTTACAAAATATGACACTCCTCCTAATGACTTGATGTTAACATGCCCAAACACATCTGATATCAATTCTAACAAATTTTTCTTTCTGTCATGACCATCTCTAAGGAATGAAACCCTTCTTTGTCTACCATATATATAATGCTCACAAAGATCAATATTGTACGATTTCGAACCTAGCAATAAATTTTTACCAAGAAGGATTTTTAAGCCCTTCTCGCTCATGTGACCCAAGCGCTTATGCCACAGATCTGCTGAATTTCCTTCTTTTGTGACAGTAACCAAATCTGCTTTTCCTATCATTGCCTTCAATGCATATAATGTTCATGTCTTGGGTCTTTTGGCCATGACCAATTCTCCTTTGCTCATTTTCCAACCTCCTTTTCCAAAGCTTATGGAATAGCCTCAATCATCCAGTCGTCCCATAGAGAGCAAACTCATGCACATTTTTGGTACATGTCTGACCTATTTCAACAATATATCTTGGTCATCCTTCATATTGATTTAGACATCTCCCACTCCAACAATACCGCAAAAGTGATTATTCCCCAAATGTACTCTACCATAATCACCATGATGCCCTAGAGTTAAGGATCCAATCAAAGATACTGCTAGATGTATATAAACATGCATCCTCTACTGAAACAGTAAATAACACATCACCATATGTGACTACAACAGTAGTCTCACCTTCATTTGTGCTGGATGATTTGTGATTTGTACTAGTCGGCCTCTGATCCTTTTGTCTTTTCTTCTAGACTCGGCAGTATTTCTTCATGTGCTCAGGTTTGCCACAATGAAAGCAAATGATCTTTACCCTCCTTGATTTTGATCAGCCTCTCGATCTTGATCGCCCTTGTCGGCCTCGATCAATTCTCCTACCATGATTAGCTAGAGCTAGAGCTTCTCCTCTTAGGTTTTCTACAATTGACTTGCGATGCGACTCCTCATTCATCAAATTGTTGCTGAGATTATCAAACTCCAGGGTCCCTGCAGGTGTTGAAGTGATCATAGATACAATTAAATTTTCCCAGCTTTATGGCAGAGAACACATTAAACAAGTGACTCTAATTTCATCATCTAGAATGATTTTTACAGAGGCAAGCTGACTAGTAATAATACTGAATTCATTCAGGTGCTCAGCAATTGAAGCACCCTCCTTCATCTTGAGATTATAAAGCTTCTTCATCGAGAACACTTTGTTTAATGTTGCGTTCTTCTCATAAAGATCATGGAGCTTCTTCCATATTCCTTCTGTTATTTTTTCTCCGAACACATTGATATACACATTCTTTGCTAGATATTGGCAGATTGTTGCAATCGTCTTTCTATCTAACTTATTCCACTCTTCATCCATCATCGATGAAGGTTTCTTTATTGTGCCCTCAATCGGAAAACACAGATCCTTTAAAATCAATATATCTTCTATTTGTGATTTTTATAGGAAAAAATTAACCTCACTCGAGTTCTCCATATTAATTACTATTGTTATCTCGTTTCTCAATTAAATTCACACCCCCAAAAGATCAAAACACTAAAAACTTTAATTACGACAACTTTAAATATAAAAACCGAATTCATCTCCTTAAAAAAGTTATCTAACAAAAAAACCCTTTCCCCTTTTTCCTTTTAAAATATCCAAACCTGACCAAATTTTAATTAATTAACAAAACCAAATTTAACATATTTCATTGTAAAGATAAAATATATAGAGATGTTTCACCATAATAAAAAAGCACTCCAACGATAATGATAAAAATACTTCAATATTTCTTTCCAATACCAAAAAACGGAAATCAGCTTGGTCCTTTTTCATATATATATAAAAGATTGAATTCTTCAATTCTCTCATGTGGAAAATATGACTGCACAGCCCAACGAATGGACGGTGTAATAGGTTGGCGTCAGTGATAACTTTAGGCGTAGGCGGCTGAGAAAAGACGGCTAAAGATGGCACCGAACTCTTCATTGTGGCTGCTCCACATTTAACATAGTCAATAAAAAAGAAACTGAAACATATTATGACAGTCAATAGTAAAAGTTTTATGCATAAAACTCATATTTTAAACAACCTGAAACGTATCATGACTATCCATACAGTAAAAGTTTTGTGAACAAAACCCATATTTAAAGATCAGGAAAAGGACTTTGCGTCATATTCAACAATGAGGCTTCCTAATGTTCCCACACTTGCACAGAATCTCTAAACAAAATCTTAAAACGCAACCATCTCTTCAACTCTTAAGCATAAAACTGACCCTCCCACATCTCCAAGGGACGCACAAAAATCTGAGGCGAAACCAATGGAGTCTTCAACTCTTAAACACAATACAGTTAATAGGAAGCCTTATCATTACACCACCATGCAGATGACAGTTATCAATAACTCCAACTGTGATCACAGTGTATGGATCATAAACCTCCCATGTATTCTGCTCATTCCATTTAGGACTAAAGCTATCGATAATGGTCATGGGCCTAACCCACTTCTGCTCATAGTTGAAAATACAGTAGGCACCCGTGGTGCCTCTCCCATAGAGGGTCTCTCAATTTTTTTAAATATCTAATACTGAACGGTGGCTTAGAGCTATCAAGCTTTTCAAGAAGATTCTGTTATCATGGATGGTGGAAGAACTCAGTGTCATTGTTATTAAATACTGGTGACAGGGGTATCAACATTTTTCAAGATTTGGTAGAACTACAATATTAGATGAAGAAGGTCGATTTTCTGTGACCCCCGAGATTCTCGTGAAACATCATGGAGCACCCAGTGGAACTGGTATAATAATTTATTGTTTCACTAGAATGAGGGAAATGTTATTCAGTTTGCTACTATGAAACGAATCTAACGTGTTTTATTTTTTTATAACGGCATTAGCTATCTTTTTATGCATCATCTGCTTAGAAGTGTCATTGATATCTGCAAGTTACGGTTGGTATCCTAACGACGTTACCAATGTTATTAAGATGCAAATCACACTGTGTCGGTCAATTCACATCAGTAGTTAAATGTAGGAGTTGTATCAATATGAACACTCCATCGGTAGTTAAATGCAGTAGCTGTATCAATATGCACACTCGAGTGAGTTGATATCAACGACAGTTTGGATCTTGTACACTTGCAAGTGCAAGGACATATGCCGTAAGTAATTAGTTTTTATGGTGGTTTTTTTGGTTTAATTTTTCTAAGCCAGAATTTATTGAAATCACAAATTTAATGTGTAATCTTGTGCAATTGAAGTGCCCACAATAAAAAAAACTACTTTAAATAATATAAATCAAAGTTTGACACGAAAAAATCCAAAAAATCACACTAAAAACAACTCCATATACAACAAATAAAAACAACTCCATTTACAACCAGCAACGCAGTTGACTCACTGTCATAATTCAACACAAAATGTGACAAAAGAAGTGAACCGCATGCACACATATAATACTCACTTCAAACGCAAATTAAAGGGCGACCATAGCTTTGCTTTCCCGTTGGTCGAGCAAGTGAACACATTTGTTATGTCGAGTCATTAGGAAGATCAGGTATAACCATATCTTCAAGATATCAGGTTTGGGTATCATTTATCTATTTCGGAAGGACATAGAGCTTTGACAAAAGGGGTGTCGTTCAGGGAAAGGAGGAAGAGGTGAATTTATTTCCAATTGGATTCGATGTAATAGATTAACCTCTATCAAACCTGGGTCAGTGGTAGTATCGACAATGATCATGCAGCCCCAACCCCCTTTTCTGGGGATGAGTGCTTAAGAAGGGTTATTGGGGACTACCATAATAGATAATTGAGTCTCATTTTTTTTATGCTTCTCTCATAATGGACTCAGCCAATGTTAAGATTGTTTCCTTTGATCCTCCTCCTCGGAGAAGAATCAATTTAAAATGTGAGATTTCAATTTTACTGAAGCTTTTGGCGCTCTCGCTCGTAGGATTTGCTCTCTGTAAAGGTGACAGCCATAGTAAAAGATATTTACTTTGACTTTATTTCTTCAAGGGTTTCGCATAAAAGCTCTATATTTCCAATGGCTCTCTGGAAATCGGGGTGCCCCCCTAAGATGATATTCTTCGCATGGTTGGTGTTTAACAACAAGAACCTGACATGGGACAACCTGAGGAAACGAAGCTGGCATGGCCCAAGCAGGTGTTCGATGTGTGAATCAGACGAAGAGTCAAATCTCCACATGTTCTTCCAATGCAAATCCTCTCAACAAATCTGGTATGATCTGGCCATTAATTTTGGTTTTCCTCATGTTGTTTTTGTTTCTATCCATGCAGCTTTCGAATGGTGGTGCAGTCAAAGGGAGCCAAGGCGTTTTCTCATCATTATTATGTTATGGTGCGCATGGAAGTGGAGGAATCACAAAATCTTCCGAGACTCCAAAGATCCCTATAGATCCATTTTGCATCGCATCATTGCTATCTTCGACTCATCTCCAAAACAGCTGGCCAATTAGCTCGGGACTGTGGCTATTTGTTTTTGGAATCATCGGTGAATGTGGTTTCCTGGCTGCTCTTGGAAAATGATTATCCCGGTTATATTTTTTGTGCATCTTTTCCATATTCCTGAACCTGCTGTAAATGTGTTTGTATATGTTTTATGCTCCTGAACGTGCTGTAAATGTGTTTGTATATGTTTTATGCTCCATCATGTAGGTATCTGTTCTTCCGTATATGGGGCTTGCTCGGACATCTGTCTTCTGCTATTTCTCAAATGTCCTAGATTGTGGCTTCTCTTGCCACTTTTTTGTATCCTATGTTCGACTTTTATATTGTCTCAATATAATCCATGATGCTTTTTTTCTCTGAAAAAAAAAACTAAGCTTAAAGAACCGACTTCTCCTCCCATTGATCAGTAGAAGCATTGATGTTGGTTTTTGTGATCTAATTCTAGCACAATATGTGCTCCAGATGAGTTGTGATCCATACTTTTCTGCGCGGACTTCTCTGGTACAATATGAATTTTTAAATAAAATATTAAATATAAGAGAAGTTTTTGAATTTAGGTTTTTGTAATGTATGATAAAAAAAACTTGGTGAAAAATATATAGGAAATTTGAGAAATTTAATTTGGAATTTACAATGGTATCAGAGTTAGTTTTCGTACCAACCTAAGAGTTTAACTGCATATCAACTTCAGAGGAAAATATAAGGTTTATTATTTATTGTAGGCATTATTGGATCTGGACCAAGGTCATATTATTATCTTCATCAAGATTGCATATCAAGTGTCAAGTGTTCGACAAAACTCCTCAAAGAAAATTTTCTAATTATTCAAACGTTCAGTCTTTATGGAGTGAAGGTTTTCTTTGGGCCAAATTATTTGGCAAAAATTTAATTTCTAAAAACGGGAACATATATTTAAAAAGCCCAATTATTATGTTGAAGGTCCAAGCTTTATATCTTTTTTTTAACCACATGGTGAGGTAACTGTCAGTCCTAATCTATGGGAGACCCAGGATCAATCCTCGTAGCTGCCACTATAACACCAAGAGTACATCCAACTACCTGCAAGTCGATATACTAAGATCCTATGGTTTAGTTGCCACTATAACACCAAAAGTACATCCAACTACCTGCAAGTCAATATACTAAGATCCTATGGTTTTAGCAAAGCGAGACTCTCTCTGAGTACATCCATACTTGCAAGTCGATATAGGTTTTAGCAAAGCTAGACTCTCATGCCAATTCTCGTAGCTGCCACTATAACACCAAGAGTACATCCAACTACCTACAAGTCGATATACTAAGATCCTATGGCTTTAGCAAAGCGAGACTCTCTCTGAGTACATCCATACCTGCAAGTCGATATAGGTTTTAGCAAAGCGAGACTCTCGTGCCAATCCTCGTAACTGCCACTATAACACCAAGAGTACATCCAACTACCTGCAAGTCGATATACTAAGATCCTATGGTTTTAGCAAAGCGAGACTCTCTTTGAGTACATCCATACTCTCATGCCAATCCTCGTAGCTGCCACTATAACACCAAGAGTACATCCAACTACATGCAAGTCGATATACTAAGATCCTATGGTTTTAGCAAAGCGAGACTCTCTCTGAGTACATCCATACTCTCATGCCAATCCTCGTAGCTGCCACTATAACACCAAGTGTACATCCAACTACCTGCAAGTCGATATACTAAGATCCTATGGTTATAGCAAAGCGAATATACTAAGATCCTATGGTTTTAGCAAAGCGAGACTCTCATGCCGCCAAAGCGGGGGTGGGTAATCTGCTTCTCGAGCATCCACCACAGTAGGCTAGTGTACTCAATGAGATTTGAACTACGGTCTCCCACGCTTCGCCCAAATAAACTCACTGTCAAACCACACATTGTACAAATCTTAATATATGGAGTATTATGGAGTATTATTTTGAAGGGCCAAAAGATTAAATATTTCGAAGGGGCCAAATGTTATTTAATCGGATTGCATTGTTTTCAAGAGGGACGAGTTTAATAATCATATCAAACCATAATCGAATATTTCAAAATATATTTCAAGGTTTGACCATTCAAAGGCCGATCTAAATTATTTGCAACATTCTACCAAGCCGCCAAATTATATATCTGCGGGAGTCTCGCTTTCAATTCTAGGAATTGCTTGACTAGGAGGTCGAATTCTTGCACGTGAGTGCGTGATGTGGTGGTTGGGGCGGTTGGCTTTCGCACCCCCCAACCACGTTCGAATCCTGCGGGATGTGCGTTTGCTGCTGCAGCATTTTGATGTTCACTTATGTGTCTGATGATGACGTATTCTGCTCGATGATGACGTATGATGACGTATTCTGCTCGCTTCGGCGATATTGTATGATGAATCCGCTCACTTCGGCGATATAAGATGTATTATGATTCTTCAGCGGGGATTCTATCCCCCACTGAAAAAAAGGAGGTCGAATTCTTCTCAGTTTGGGGAGCGAGTCTGTATTCAAGAGGGTTGATTCTGAATCTAAGAGGGCTTGATAAGCCAATTACAAAGGAAAAATTTCCCACACGTCGAATTGCATTCCAAGAATTGGAGAGTGAAGCATCTAGGCTTGAGATCGAGTTTGTTTATCTTCAAAGGACAGATTCTTACAGAAATCGAGTTGTATCTCGGTGCAAATTTGGGTGTGTTACCAGGCAGAGAAAGAGCCCATTTTCCCTGTGGCCAAGACTTACTTCTGGTGGGATGAAAATTATCTCAATTCAAGAGCGAGCTATAAGATCGGGAGACTGGTTACTCTTGGCTCCATCACAAAAGACTTAAGTTATACAGGGAGCTAAGCTTCCAAGCTATTCTGGTGGGACAAGTTATTGAGGTTAAGGGAAAATTTGGAAGTCGAATCTCTCTATAATAATACCACTGGCTGATTTTATTCGTAGTAGTGAGGGAATTATCAAAGGAAGCGATAGATTTTCATTGTTCTTGACGGTCAATACCACCATTCAGAGAGGAACGAGTTTCTTTCCTTCTGGGACTGTGTGCAAGTTGTTTATGGGTGTTGGGTTATTATTTTACCAACTGAAAGTATCAGTCTCTTGCTGGAGTCTTTATAGTGTATAAGGGGACGAGTTGTGGAGTCTATTCCTGGAGGAAGAGGTTAAACTACCTCTGTGCATATTCCTAAAGATTGAGTTAAATATCCATTGCTAGTATGAGCATAACCAAGGTCGAATCATTTCCTCCTTGAAGAATAAAGGCGTGTAACTGAATATTGAGGAACAAATAGTTCATTGGTTTATTGTGCATGTTATTGTACTCCGTATCTTGTCAAATCAAATTATATCTAGCTACAAGAAGATGGGTATGCATTTATTTGCTGAATACAATACGTATATGCGTAGTTTAATGAGGCGGAGGAGTTCTCTGGAAAGTTATGAAAATTCCGGTCATATTTAGAGAAAATCCGGCAAGGATTTTTGTAAATCCAAGTTATAGTTGTTAAATTTCAAAATTTTAGGTGTCCTAGATGTTTTTGATGGTGCTGAATCCATTTTCACCATCAAAAACACGATTCAAACACTGCCACTACAAGATTTTTGAATTTTTTTTGTGCGAATTCCGACCACTTTTGACCGTCTGGACAATTCTTCCGCCTCATTATAGGGAAGAAGGTGAGTTTTCTCATGTGGTTCGGTTTCTATTCCAACGTATATGGTCATGAAGAGCGGTTGAATTGAGCATCAAGGTTCTAAAGTCCATATTTATATTATGAACCTAATAGTTGTGTATTGATGGTAAACCTGGAATGTGCGTTTTGTCTCCCCTATGAGGAAGGTCATTGATTCATATGGATGTAGTATTTAATATTTTTTCCATCAAATTAATATTCATGAATTAGTTATCTATGCACACTATTATTTAGCTTTGTCCTCAACTTGGAAAAAAAAAAAAGTACATTTACAATAGTTTTCCATCCAAATGTTTGACAAAACTCTCTGGGGAAAATTCCACATACTATAAAAACATAGTGGTATTTTTGGTCTTTTTGAAGTGGAAATTTTACAATTGTATTTGAGTCTATATTAGATTATTAATGTCACATCAGAGTCTTGAGCTGCCAAACTTATCCATCATCTTTGTATGGCCTTCTAAATTTTGCTAAAAGTTGTGTTGTAAGTTGGGAGAGTCTATCAGTCATGGTCATGGATAAAACAATTTGATGTACTTGTCGTTATTCAACTAAACATGGATGAAACCTTTATGAATACCTTTCATAACTTAGCAACATCAAACCCTTTTCAAAAGGGATGTGTGACATTCTATAGTTGGAACAACCCAAGGAAGAGCGTGAGATGGGACCCAAAATCTTTGCACTTGGGACAAATTTGAGATTTATAGGGTTTACAATAAAAGCCCTTCTCAAACTGGAAGAACTTGCTTCACTCCTCTCCAAGGTGGATTAGTCAGATGGGAAGAGTTTGATTTGGGCTCTAAAACCAGCCATGCTTTCCTTAGTACAACATAAGTATTTGGATCACCCTTGTGAAGGGGTCAAACTTCTAGTTTCCTCTTGTCTCTGTAGTATCACGATGCTGACCGCACCTATACCCCCTTACAATAATGACATTATGAGGATACTATTCAAACTGATAGCAAGCACCTTTTAGGACTTGGATAACAGTGAGGGCCCTACCTTTGGGAAGAAGCTAGAGATTCTAGAAATCATAGCCATGGTTAGAACCTATGACATCACGTTTGATCTGGAGTGCGATGACCTGATTCTCCAAATGTTCCAATGCTTCTTCAGCATTAAGAAACATCATCCTGACATGGTCAAAACAAACATGATGTCCATTTTTTCTTCAGTTATGGGAGGTCGTGATGTCATTTACAAGGTGTTGCAGTTTAGGTTATTGGCCATTTGGAGGGAGGAATAATTGATTTCACTTGTTGCTTATGAACTAGCCAAAAGGTTGGTTGAGCAGAACATAAATATGTTTATTAGGCAGTTGACTAGGGAGGAGCTGCTCAAGATTGGTCGACCATGCAACAAGAATGAGCTGAGGAGGAAGGGTCTTTGCTTCATTTGCAAGGAACCTTGGGGACCTGACCACTCATGCATGAGTGACACAAAGTAGATGGCATGGTTAGAGAAGGAGGAGGTTCCTTCTAATTTTTCGGATGATGATTCTTATTTTATAGTTGATTCCATGGGTTCTCACGAGGATGCCTCTGATGAGCATGAATTGAGCCATCATATGGAGATGTTGACAATAAACCAGATATGCATCCATGTTCGATGGGGAGTGTGGTGAGCAAAATATGGTTTCCATGAGTGAGGAAGACCAAGGAGCATATTTGCGAGGTGAGCTACCAGTGATGTTTCAGCATGATCAACACATAGTGGAGCAAAGTGTGTGTGATGGGCCATTTTTGGAGAGTCAACTAGTAGCTCCTGTTAAGCCCATGATGGAGATGGTGGTGCATCCATCTTTGGCCCTACCCATTGATGAGGTGCTGGTAGGTGTAGTGGTAACCAATAGAGTTGCATTATTTCCAAGCAACATCTCTCACTAGGAGTACATAGATAGGGCTTGCAACATGGGTTATCCACTTTTGTCCATTACAGAGATAGGCACAGTTTCTTCGACAGATCTTGTTGATTGTCCAGGCAAAGCAACATGAGTTGAGCATGGACTAACATCATCATAGTATACTTGTTCCATGAGCATGAGTCCATGCATTCAATCCTTCCCACGAGATGGATTGGCGAGAGAGCATGAGTTGGTATCCTATTGATGGGGGATCATTCTTAGTTAGGGGTATAGTATAGCTGGGGCCCTTAGATATAAAGAACACTACATGCTCCAATCAACAGTGGGAGTAGGCCAATAATTCATAAGCATATCAGTTTCACTAGGCCTACATCAACATAGTGGGGTGAACTTGGTCTATGCCAAGGGTTGGACTGGAGAGAGATGATGAGTTGGTATTCTAATAGTGGAGTAACATCTATGGCCAGAGACAGAACACAGTCAGAGCAATGGGACATGGACGATGATTGGCCATGGTGGCATTGGGATCTAGGTGGATCTATTGATAGTAGGTTGAGTTAGAGATGGGATTGGGATCCATGTAATGGGGGATCCAATCATGTTTGGATTGCATGGAGGCATGATGTGGTCCAGTGGTTCATATGGGATCCTGGTGTCAGTTTGCAGATGCCTCTACAGTGGACAAATGCAGATTGCTTGAGGGAAAGCAATATTAGGGTGGGAGGATTTGTCATGCTCCCATTTTTATTTTTCTCTATATAAGTACAGCTAGGGTCGATTTCTAGGGTATGTGATGGCCAGGCCACAGGAGCAGGATTATATCGTTAGGGATCCCAGAGGGGTTTTGAGGAGTTTTTATGGGATATGATGGCATTCACTTGGAATTTTCCATCATCCACACAACTTGCCTTTTGTTTCGTCGCATTCCGACAACTTTCATAAAACAGGGTTATTACTGGGCTTGACTTAATTTATTACACTTGACGTGGCATTCCGGGAGGATTATATGATGGAACGCCTCAGTGTAATAGATCGTTGGAACCAAAACAAGAAGATCTAAAGGATGGGATGCTGAGAAGTGACTTCCAGTGGCCGAAGAGAGTATGGTGGATGATTTGCCATTTTTCCAGATTAAAAATAACTTTAACTAGTCATTTAATTAAAAAGAGGAAAAACAATTAATTGGAGGAAAAAGGTGCCCGCAGAGGTTTGGTCTCGTGGCTAGCAGACGATCTGCTAAGTCATCCGTGCCGTTGTGCAGGCCACGAGTTTGAGTCTCGGGTCTTAACCGAGGGTCGTTCTTGCTGGCTGGGCGGTTCCTCCCAGAGGTTATAGTGGCAGACGGTGGGATTCGACCCCGTGTAACGTGAGTACGATACCATCGTCGTTGCCGATTCCGCTAGTCAACAAAAAAAAAATTGGAGGAAAAAGGCCAAAAGTGACCCAAGTGAAATAAAATAAATTTAAAAAGTCACTTAAGATAAAGTAAAGGAGGAGCTTCTAGAATAATAATAAAATAATAAAATAATATTCTTATAGAGGCTTGGAGATCTATCTATGGAATCTTTACAAGGAGGAGAAGGAGATCATTTGGGGACATCTTGGAGTTGAGTATTTGTATCTTGTGGAGAGATTTAGAGAACTCAAGTTCCAAACTTCAGTTGTAGCCTTAGGACAAAAACCCTTGAGTGATATGGGGAGAGTGGGTGAGAACCCATCTCTCCCCTTTGTGAATTCATTCAGAATTCACAGGTTGTAATCAACAATTTAGTTATTTTTGGAGGCCTGTTGTAGCATTATTGTGGACCTTTTGAGGGCATCACCTCAACCATTTATAGTTACTTGTATCAACATATTTTATATTAATAAATAAGGTTGAGTTCTTCTATATGTATTTATTGTCTATTCTTCATATGCATATTATATTTTCCAGTTTGTCGTTAATTTTATGGTGAATGTGTTCAAATTGTTATTTAAATTGACGACATTATTTTCTGAAGCGATTTTTAGTGAGAAATTTGATTTGGAATATTATAATACCATACCCCCTTTTAAGTTTACAAATGTGTACATACCCTACCCCCTTTAAACCCAAGTGTATTGGAGAACAAATTGTCCTCCCAACCATTCGAGCTACTAACCCCACCTATGTGGAATCTTGACTATTGCTAGGTCATAAGTCCTTTTTTAGATATTAGGTTATTGGTTGTTGGAACTAGCCTAGAATTTATAGTGGCAGCCATGAGCTTTGAACCTAGGCCTCACCCAATTAATCCCAATGAAGTTACCAATTCCCCTAGATCTAAATTAATAAAAAAAGAAAAGAGAAAACACATGTTTTTAATAGTTAAACCTTTTGCAAGTTGTTCTTAGATATTATTTTCATATAGCCATGGAGCTTTTGTGTAGCCAGATATAGAAAACCCAAATAAGAACATGACCACGGCCATGATTTACCAAATATCTTTGATGAAATCATTACAATTTTAATAGAATCAAAATGTGAAAATGGAGTAGTTGCGTGTGTTGAAATCCAAAGATGTAAAACCAAAGAAAAGCTTAAACAAACCCAAATAGAATCAAAATGTGAAAATATGGGTGTGTTAAAATCCAAAGATGTCAAATCAAAGAAAATATCAAACAAACCCTAGCTAAGGGTGTTTTCCCTGTGTTATGTTGCAATGAGATCTAATGCCAAAATTTAATATTTTGGGATGCTAGATCCTATCGTGATAAGGTAAGTTATCAATGTGTGATTATGTCCATGCTAGATGTGGAGTTGACTGATGTCTTTTTAAAAATAAAAATATTTAATTAATAAGAAAACAATGTTGGTTGGAACAAACCTTCTTTTTGGAGTGTAGAACTTGAAGAAAGGTTTGCACCTCGAAGTATTTGATCCCACTTAGAGCATGATAGATCTGGAGTTAGATGGATCTAGGTTGATGTATACACAAGTTAAGGGTTTGGAAGGTTGTTGTCATTGGAAACAATGGTATCTTTGATAGTGCAAATGAATAAATGAGTGGATCCACAATATTTACATTAAATGTGGATGTTTGAAAGATGTATACAAAGTATTTGGAAAAATATGTGAACATATTTATCTTGTATGATCTTCCATGATAATAGAAAGTGGATAGAAAATGGAAGGGGAGTTGGGGATGGATGCACTAGAAATATTTGGGCAAATACAAGGGTCGATGATATGTTTTGACTAGAAAGTTTGGAAGTCAAATTTTTTGACATATAATGTTCATTAACTTGCAGTCTTCCATGCACACCTTCTGTTAAACCAACACACTTTCACTAATATAAGGATGGATTTCATTCGGTCTTGTGCTAGGCAAAGTTCTCTAAATTGAGTTTTAGCCAGAGAGGGTAGTCTTTTCACATGGTCTATGGTGATTGTAAAATTATGTATAATTACCAATTTTTTTAGTTTAGGGATTGTATGATTCAATCAATTTCCAAGGGAGGTTTGTGGTGATAAGAATGTTCTTTATAGCCAAATAAGCTATGCACTTGAGTATTCATGATCTTTTCAACCAAGGTTGCACTATCTTAGTTGAATAGTTAAATATTTCAGCTACTGTTGTAGCAACATTTTGTGTATCCAAGTTATTGTAACTTGTAATGAATCAATTCCATGGCTGATTCCATGGGACTCTTCCACAAACATTGTCCTTGATAATGACAATAACTAATGATTTCATTCAATAGATTGAGTTTGTTGCATTTATCTTCTCATGTTGGGCTTCATATCAATACAATTATTCTTGCTTTTCTAAGTTTCTATTTTTGCGTGTCAATGCAAGTGCATGGAACAAATGCACTGCACATGGTCGGTGTCTAGTAGTATATTCTTACTCATGTTCAAAATATCTTTGTTTTGAAAAGTTTGATCCGGATAAATCAGTTGTGGTTCAATAATCTAGGGATATGCACTCTTCTATTTTCAAAATAAACAAACTTATAAACATTGTAAAGGAGGAAATGGTACATACATAGTGATATCAATAAAACGTTTAATTTCTTAGCGAAGTTTTTAACAGTGCCTAAATGTGCTCACAAGCTCCTAAATGTGCTCACAAGTTAGTACATTATGGTTTCAATTTTATTTACTTGGACTTTGCTTGTTTTGGCCTTCGACGTAGGGCTTTCTCATTTCGACTCTAATTCAACAGTCAATTCATAATTGTTTAGTTGATTGATTGGAGTTATCCAACTCAATTATTTAGTTTTAAAGAAAGGCCAGGGTTGAATGTCTCTACTTGACAAAGTTAGTCCATTCATTTAATTGAAATATTAGAAAGTTTTAAACATTTAATATTCAATTTGGAGGGTAAAACTCATATAAAACCCATGTTAATTGCTATAATTATTGAATTAAATAATATTCTAACAATACAAATAATAAAAATGTTTAAATTTTGAATTAAATAATCTCTTAACAAAACAATATTAATTGTGTGTAACAATCATGAAATACCTATTTAATCATCCAAAACTGAATCTCATTTTACAATTTCCCCATTTTGAACTAAATAATCTCTTAACAAAACAATATTAATTGTGTGTAGCAATCATGAAATACCTATTTAATCATCCAAAACTAAATCTCATTTTGCAATTTCCCTTCGATGAGCTCATATTCATATTTTTGATATTCATATTTACCTAGACTCCACTGTGTTGAACAACAAAAAGACCCACCTTATTTATATTAGCTCATTTTAGAAAAAAACATCACACCTCAATGGATTCCCTTAGTCAAAATGCAAAGACTTAATTTACACAAGTATGAATTAATATTTTTGATATTCATATTTACCTAGACTCCACTGTGTTGAACAACAAAAAAACCCACCTTATTTATATTAGCTCATTTTAGAAAAAAACATCACACCTCAATGGATTCCCTTAGTCAAAATGCAAAGACTTAATTTACACAAGTATGAATTACTAACAACTTGTCTCTTGTATTTATTTTTCTTCTATCTTATATAATATACCATTTTTCAAACTAACTATGAAATTTGAGCATGGCCTTTTTCTTCTATGATCTCTATATTTTAAAATTTGGAGTTTAAGAATATTATAGGTTAAATGGTCAAATTTTTTCATAGTATTGTATTTTTATATATTTACTTTCTTTATAATCAAATTTCTAATAGTTTATTTAATAAAATATTAAACATTCATTATTTTTTATCTTATCTTATAATTAAATAATGTTGATTAAACATTCATTATTTTTTATTTTATAATTAAATAATGTTTAGGTTTATTGTAAATATTTATATTTTATTGTATATTTGTAAATGATTTTGTTAATGTGTGTCTATTTGAGTCGTAATTTTTCAAAGATAAATAAATAAATAAAAATAATTATTATATTATAGTTTTTTTGTTTAGAGTAATTTTAAAAGTAATTATACTTTTTATCAATAATTTAATAGGACTAAAATCTTATTAATTTATTATTAGATTATAGCTTAATTAATTTAAAGAGGTCAAGTCTTAAGAATTTGGAATGAGTTTTGGTTTGTAATATATGTGTAGAAAATGACCTTTTCATATAATAAGTATAATTCTTATGGTAAGTATTTCGAATTGTCTAAATAACTTGTCAAAATGAAACTTAATCAAAGTATTAAATATGATATATAAGATGTAAACCTTAATCAAGTATGTCTAACTTCTTACTCTCCAACATTTGTCTCAAATACATTCAACCTTTATCTTGACAATGTAACTTTAGAGTTAAAACTAAATATATTCTTTATATCCATAAAATTATTATCCTTGTGAATGAATAAAATAATAATCTATATGGAATCATCCTTCACATTATAAGAAACATGTTAAAGATCTAAACTTATTGTGATATATGTAATTATTTTCTTGTTAATAACGCTAGAGGAGATCATGAATGTTTTACATATTTCATAATTTTTTGTACGTATTTTCAATGTTATATAGACATATGTTTTGCATAGAAATTGAAATTACATTATTGTTGGACAACTAATATATATTTTTATGATGAACAAATTGTTTTGATTGTGGTGATGTTGTGGGCTCCTCCTTGAGAGAAAAATTATCTGTAACTCTAAAAGCAAAGGTATAATGAATTTTGCTAATGGAAAGACACAAATTGAAGACTATTGAATAGATCTAGTAAATATCTCTCAAGACCCAACACTTACACCTTCAAAAAATACATCTACTCCAATGCTAAAGTGTAGAGGAGAAGTTGTTGTTACTACCACATCTCAGTGATGAACTCTAAAATCATTGGTAATACAACATTTAAATAGCCAAATCCCCTCATTTACTCTTTCTCATGGAAGTCTATCTAAATCAAGAATGATGATACATAAATCAAATTGGTCATACTAAGAAAGGGATCTAGTTCTTATGTCTTTATGATGACGTGTAAAAGCACTTAATGATAGATACTCTAACAATGCTGAACTTGTAATTTGATTGAATAAAAGTAAAAAGATATAGGAAAAAAAGGATAGAAATGAAGCTTCTATTCAGGGAAAAAGATGATGTATGGTCACATTTATAATTTGTGAGTAAAATATCAAGTTGGTATAGAATAGTTAACTCAATAATATATATGCACGATTGGCATAATTAGAATTAATCATTCAAACTAAACCAAAAAAAAATAAGAAGAACAAGAACAAGTAAATATTAAACCTCAAACCTAAATTTGGAAAAAAATTCAAAGTTTTTAGGTATTTAAGACCATACTATTATTTATTAGTAAATAATAGTTCAAATTTAATTACAACTTCCAACTGGTGAACATTAATAGGTATCGATCACTACTTGAATGAATAACATCTAGCCACAATTCTCCCTTTACTCATTAAACATTGTAGTAGTGGGATGATTGTTAAGTTCTGCAAACATAGATAGTAAGGCAATGTTGTAATGAACAACATGACAAACACGTGCTGACAAGATTATGGAGGAGGCTACTTCTTAGAACTCCTAAGAGTTCAAATAGGCTATGAATCTTAGGATATTTAATATTCTCAATAGTGGGGAACTCAACATCCATGAATCATGATATGGTTTTCTTCGAAGCAGGGTAACAATCAAACCACTTCATCATTACAAATTCTTATCAACATAATTAATTAGTATATTTTTAAAACAAGTAAAATATGCCAAATTGTGAAAATATAATGATGTTAAAAAATAAACGTTACTATTAAGTTTTTAATGGAAAATGTAATATATCTATATCTATATATATATATATATATATATATATATAAAGAGAGAAGCAAATTCATGACAAGTCAACACAATTAGCTCTCAATGTCAATGTCTTTTAATTTTAATTTAAACTTGGTGAAGCTCAAGTGTTGAATGAAGTTCAAGAAGACCATATTAGTTGAGTATGAATATTCAACTATCGTGTTCAATCCAAATACAATTTCATTTACAATAGGGTTGATGACTTAAGACATTCTCTAAATCACCTTTTACTAATGGGATCAATTCTCGCTAATAGGAGGAGAGACTAAGTTATAATTCTATGTTGTGATTTTTAGTTTTGCATTTTGATACAACAAAATTTCATGACAAAAATATAGTATTACCCCATGCTTAGATTTGTGGTGTGGGAGTTTTATGATGGTTTTACCTATAATTTGTCTCCTTACGACATAATAATGAATTGTGTTCACTAATTAGGACAATTGAAGTAAATGACCAAGATAATTAACACCTTAAACTCTATACAAACCTTCAAGCTTGGATTTACCCTTTGCAATATTTAAAAGTGCCATTATATGCCATGAAACCTTCTCAAAACACTTCTTTTGTGAGACAAAGACTTCCCTATATTCCTTTCGCTATTATCAACCTACAAGTCCAACCTACTCACTATTGTTTACTCATTTACAATAATAATAATAATCTAATTTTAAGGTCATGACCTATCCAAACACCAAATTGATCTATGAGTCCCCCATGTTTGTGGCAGAAGGGACCCACTCCACCTAGGAATTTGACTACTTATTTTACAAAGATGTACATACCCTACCCTTTTTGGATTTGAACATGTGACCTCAAGAATGAAACATATGTTTTTAACCAGTCAACCCTCCCAAGTTGTTTTCACATCAACTATTTTCACATCTCCATAGAGTGTTTGTGTTTCCAAATGTAGAGAACTCAAAGAGGAATATAACCATGGCCATGCACTACCAAATATTGTCAACAAAAGCACTACAACTTTAAGGGAAGCAAAATGTGAATATTAGTTAATTAGGTATATGAAATCGAAAGACATAAAACCAATGAGAAATTCTAGTTAAGCTAGTACAAAACCGTTGAGCAAGGTACCCATCCACACTAATGACACCACAATGTATTGCTTGCTAAAGTTAAATGTCAAAGCCAACTTCTTTGATTCTATACTTAGCCGTTATATCAACATTTTTTTTAAAAGAAAGTTAAACATTCTAAGTTTTCTACTTTTACATTTTTCCATCACTAAAATCAAGAAATACATTTTTTCCACAATTAAATTTTTTAGATAAATAAAATTATTGTTTGTAATAAAAATATATTTAGTACCCTAAAATACACCCCAACTAAATTATATCTAATATTTACAATTGCGTCCATTCAAAAACTTTCTCACTAAATCTCAAAAAAACACAAAAACAAACAAACTTTTCATTATTTGAAACAATTTCAAAAAACTCAAGTATCTATTTTCACTCTTTTCTTATAACTCAACCCTTCAACACACTTTCTTGTTGTTCCATTCACTCAATTGTTCAACAGTCTCCTTTTTTCCCTATAGTGCATGAATCTAATATTTATTGCAGTACTGTTCCCTTGGGAAAGGGGTTTATGGATCTAACCTTATATGCCTTCACGTAATTAACAACTAATTTGTTAGGGCAAATTTAAACCCCCTTTTAAGCTCGTGAGGGCATGGCCCTACATCCTCCCCATACAATTTGCATTTATATCAGATGCCTACCTTTACTTCATCGTCCTCTCCTCGACTGTGAATTTTTTGTATATTGTCATTAAAGCTTTCCCAAATAGTGCTCTGCAGATAATCAATTTATCTATGAACTTGAGAGCGCGATTATACCGTGTTATATGATCTGCCATTTCCATGAAGACGATGCCATTAAAAAGGCGGCGAAGGAAGCTAAAAGATCACAAAACACGGGTATAATCGTGCTGTCAAGCCCATCTGGGTGTAGGCCGAATCCTATGGAAATCCCCTTTGCTTGCACGTACATCGAAGCCTTATCGTGGTGCGCGTGCCCGCCGATAATTTGTGCAGAAATGCGCTCGCATAGACACAGCGACAAAAACGGAGGCAACAGGTAGACGGGTTTTGTTTCATGCCAGGGATCCAGTATTCTTTATTTATTTTATTTTTGCATATATATGGTACCAAAGAAAAGCTTAAACAAACCCCAGCTGCTGGTGTTTCCCCGTGTTACATTGTGGCGGAGATCTAACGAACAAATTTACTGTCTGGGATGTCAGATCCTATAAGACAAGGTAAGTTATGGGATTTGCTTGATGAGATCCCTTAAACTGTTTGATCAAAGGTTTTTCCCTGGCACTTGAATGCGGTTTTTCTTTTACTTTGTTGTTTTTTAAGTGAGTATGGTGATGTATATACAAGTTAAGGGTTTGGGAATATTTGGTCATTGAAAACAAATGATATCTCTGAGAGTGCAAATGAACCAATGAATAAGATCCAGAATATTTACATTAAATTTGAATGCTTGAAAGGCAACAGATTTATTTGTATGGACTTCCATGAAAAGTAGGGAATGGACGAAAAAGAGGAGGGCATGGCAGGGCAGATGCAAGGGTCAGGGATATGTTTTGATTAGAAAGTTTGGAAGTCAAATGTTTTGACGTATAATGTTCATTAATTTGCAGTATTCTACACACCCTATGTTTATGCTGTTTTGTCCAGAGTAGTTTATTAAAGCAGCACACTTTAGCAAATATAAAGGTGGACTTCATTTGGTGTTGAGACGGGCAAGGTTCTCTGAATTTAGTTTTAACCAAAGAGGGTGGGCTTTTCACATTGGCGACTGCAAATTTCTGTATAATTATCACTTTTTGTAGTTTAGAGATTGTATGATTAAATCAGTTGGGAAGAGAGGTTTGTGATAATCAAACATTTCTTTGTAGCCAAATAGTTTATGCATTTGAGTATTAAACAAAGTCTTTCGGTAGAAATTACATGAGAGAAATGGTGGTTCATCATCAGGACCAGATGAAGAGGCAGACCATGGCAAAGGCTTAAATAGAGAGCAATGTAGAGACATAATTTCCAATAACGGCTATATTACCAAAATTGCACTATCTTTGTTGAATAGTTGATTAGCTCTGGCTTTCACATAATGTCTAAAGTCTTTAGGTTATTTCCGTTAATATTGTAGCAGCATTTTGTGTATCCAAGTCGTTATAAATTGTAATGAATCAGCCATGGAGCATGGTTTTCTTCCACATGAAACATTATCCTTGATAATGACAAGAAGTTATCATTTCATCTAATAGGTTGAGTTTTCCGCGTTTATCTTCTAGTCCAGGAGTTTGATATCAATACAGTTATTCTTTCTTTTCTTAGTTTCTATTTTTGTGTGTTAGTGCAACTGTGTGTGGAATGAATGCACTGCACAGGGTTGGCATCTTCTTACCCCGACACAAAATATCTTTGTTTTTAAGGGTTTGGATTCGGATAAATCAGCTGTGGTTCAAGATTTCAGGGATAGGCATTCTTCCATTTTCAAAATAAACATACTTGTAGACATTGTAAAGAAAGAAACGATACATACATAGCGATATCAATGAAGCACTTAATTTCTTAGTGAAGTTTTTAACAGTTACCAGTTACAAGTTAGTAGAATGCGGATTCAATTTTGTTGGATTTTGCTTACTCTTGCCTTCAAAGTGAGGTTCTCTCTTTCAGACTTTAGTTTAACAATGAATTCTTAACTGTCTATTTGAATTTTTATAGTCATCCACACCATAGTTTAGTTCAACAGTGAATTTTGAATTGTTTAGCTGATTTTTGGTAGGCCTCACACTAGTGTTAATTATTTGGACTCATCGAAGCCATTTATTTGGTTATAAAAAGAGTTCAAGCTTGAATGTTTCTGCTTGATCAAGTGCATCCATCCATTTTCTTTATGCCTCTTGATTTTTGTGCTGTCTATTATGGCTCAAAAGAGACCACAAAAGGACAACGTTCAGTTGTCATTGGAATCACCATAACAGATTAAGAAGTTATATACGGGAAATAACACTAGGGAAAGGCCAAAGAATACAAAAATTCGCCCACTAAAGGCTACAGGTATCACCACCAAAAAGCTTAAACCCTTGAAAAGGCACTTGACACAGGTAATAAAGACAAATTCACGTTGGCAACATGCCTGGTATGATGATTTTGGTAATAATTGAGATTTTATCATTGTGTGGTCTCTGTTGAGCTATAACATTGCCTAAATGCAAAAAAGCGGTGGTTGGCACATCTTCTTAGATGCTCCTTGATCGTATAAGGAGAAACAAGGCGAGAAACAAGGTGCATTCCACAGTCCGATGCGCTTTACAACCCAGGGTGTGGGATATGCGTCCCAAATGTAAAAAAGGGTAAAAGAACAAAAAAACAAACCTTTTATTTCTTTTAAACTATTATATGTAGCACTCCAGATCCTAGGGTAGCCTAGGTTGGGAGAGATCTGTGTGGGGGTTGGGTAGTAGAGTGTGTTGATAAACTAAAATAAAAAAATGTATGACACACCTAAGGTCAAAAAGAGGAAAAAACTAAGAATTAAGAGTTGATTTTTCCAAAGTTTAATGTCAAAAATAATTTTATTTCTTAATTTGATATTTTTTTTTATAGATTCATTTAAAATGATATCTTTTAAATTATCAGATTTGTATTTAGGTTTTAATTTGTTTTGATGCTTAATAAAATTGTTGTTTATCTACACTATTTCTATTAGTTTTTTATTTTTTTTGGTGTTTAATAAATCTAGATTTACATGGATTTATTTTAATTTTATTTTTTGTTGTGATAATTTTCACTAACTTGAATCCTATGTTTCCCAAGATGTTATTTCTATAATATTGTCTCAATTTGGTGGCAAGGAACAATAGTTTTAAGTGGTTGGGAGGTAGGTCTTGCATTCTCACTAGTTAGGTTCAACCTTCCAATTAGATCTAGCCCATTATCATAAGGCTAGAAGGGTGGAAGTTCCATAGCAATTGGGATCCTTAAAAGGACATGTGTCTAGCAAGTGGGACCCTCAAAAGGGACTTGTCTCTAGATGTCTTGATCATTTCCAACTCATCTGCCCATCATCATAAGGCTAGAAGGGTGGGAGTTCCCTAGCAATTGGGACCCTTAAAAGGGACATGTGTTTAGCAAGTGGGACCCTCAAAAGGGACATGTCTCTTGATGTCTAGATCATTTCCAACTCATAAATTATTGATATATCTGAGTTGTGCACTGGTGGATATACTCTTACCAATTACCAATTCCCATGGTTTTAAAATAAGTCTCAATTGGATATCAGAAATGACAAGACAAGATGAAGCTCATTGTACTTGTGGAGATGGATGTGGAGGAAAGTCTTCAATCTCCCATTACTTAATGTCTAGATTGTTTTTTAAATATTATAAATAGCTATAGATGCCGTAGTCTAACGATTATGCTTTTTTGCCCTAAAAGTTATGGAAATTTCGGCTATATTTTGAAAAAATCCGGCAGGGATTTTTGTTAATCCAAATAAAAGTTGTCAAAATTTATAATTTTAGGTGTCCATGAAGTTTTTGATGGTGCTGAACCCATTTCCACATTCAAAAACATGATTCAAACACTATCTCTACAAGATTTTTGAATTTTTTTGCCCAGATTTCAGCCACTTTTGGCCGTCCGAGCAATTCCTCCACTTCTGAAGAAGACTCCATTATAGATTGCTACCTTTATTAATTATTTCTTTTTGTAAATTAGTAATTAGAAAATAACACTAAAACTATTGTAACTAAAAATATAATTATATTTTTTAATTAAAATAAAAAAATTTAATTTTAATTAAATAATATAAAATAATAATAATAATAACAATAATGAAACAATTATATATTTAATTGATATATCAAGCTTTGAAACTATGGAATTCTAAATTTGTGTATCAAGCGTTAAAACTATGGAATCCCCTTCGTCTCATGATTATTCCAACCAAAAATTTGTGTATCAAGCGTTAAAACTATGGAATCCCCTTCATCT
Organism: Pinus tabuliformis; assembly: GCA_031772625.1. Classification (NCBI taxonomy): domain Eukaryota; kingdom Viridiplantae; phylum Streptophyta; class Pinopsida; order Pinales; family Pinaceae; genus Pinus; species Pinus tabuliformis. The sequence goes on along the minus strand of CM062807.1, from coordinate 994,400,969 downwards.
CATGATTATTCCAACCAAACAAATTTCGATGGCCGTTTTGCTAACTTAGAAGTTCATATTTTCTATGTGGTATCAAAATCATATTCGTAGAGGGGATCTCGTCAATTGCTGGAATTTGTTTTACACAAAAATACGTCGAAACCCTTGGTCAAAATGTAATGACTTGTACGCATAAAATGAAATAATTACCACTAATCTAGTATTTTCAAAGCGATGACTTTTACGCATAAAATGAAATAATTACCAATAATCTATTTTTTCGTCCATATCTTCGTGTATATGTATTTAATATTTATCTTTGTGTAAATGTATTTAATATTTAATGTGTATGTATGTGAGAATGTAAAGATGTGTAAATATAAAATAAGATTTTTTTTTTAGAAAAATCATAATTTTCTTTTAGTTTGAAAAATTACATGTTGTAAATGTTTGTTGGCATATGCTGTATGCTGTAGTCGTAGCTTAAAATATAGATTTGTACATAAGTTACCCACAGAGGGATACAGTCACTGTTCAATAATAGTTTATGTAAAAATATAAAAATATGTAGTGCATAGATAGCTGTTATGTATTGCAAAAAATACTATGAAATTAGGGTCTATCAGCCCTCTGTTGTAGCTGAGCGATGTAAGGCCTGTGGTAATACTGGAAAAACTCTGTTTCACTCTGTTCTTGTATCAACCATAGACCTCTGGGCTGGTGGTTTGAGGCCTCCTTGGATAGTTGATTTGCAACCTGATTGCGCTCCCTGTAAATATGTAGACAAGAAATATGTTCAAATTGTGTTTTTAGATGCATGGCCTCATCCAAAATGTTTACGAGTGAATGCACATGACATGCAGATGTGTTATTGAACCAATTTATGATGATTTTGGAATCCCCGAAAATCTGTAATTGTCTACAATTATGTGCCAATGCAAAATGTAAGAGATGTCTGAGCGAGATGAGTTCTGCAAAATTATTTGTACCAACACCCAAACCCATACGAATATGAAAAAAATGATTGTCTGTTAGGTGAAGTAAAAGGAGTTGTCTTTAGTGCGACTTTTTGGACTTTCCGGTGCTATAAACCGGTGGAAAAAATTGAGGTGAAATCTTGATTTGTGTTATTAAAACTGGTTTTTTTTATTGTATATATGGATTCAACACCATGAAAAACCCCTAGGGCACTTGGGTTGTGTAGGAGTTACCCATCAAACTTGTGATTTCAAAAAATTCTTGTCGGATTTTAGAGAAATTAAACCAGAAAAACCCATCGGAAAAGCTTCCAAAAAGTCGCACTAAAGACAACTCCGAAGTAAAATGCCCCTCGCCCCCCGCCCCCACATCCCTGTTCTTGAGTAGATCCGTCAAAATAGGCCCAAGGTTGGTTATGGTTGATGGCTTCAGGTATCACTGTACGAGCAGGTGGAGGATGGTCATCATCGGGTACCTCATGAAAAGCATTGATAATCTGTGCAATAACTAATGGCCACCGAATTTCCTTGTTGCTGAAGATGATGCGGTTCCTACTTAACCAAATTGATCAGCAAATAATCAGAGGGAGATTTCGATTTTTCATATTAGTGGACCCAGCCCACCAGATTCCATGCTTCCAAGATGTTGTGCCCAACCTAATGCTGAGTGATTTCCAGAGAGGAGAGGACTTGTTCCCAAATGTGAATAACAGTTGGGCAAAGAAGGAAGTGCTCATTCGATTCCTTAGTTTGTTTGCAAATGACACACCAAGTCGGACCATATTGGGATCGCTTCATCAAGTTTACACTAGTGGGGGTTTTATTCATAATAACATTCTGCATAAAATGACGGGTACGAGGGGGCACCTTAAGTTTCCAAAGTGATCTCCACCACCCTTCTAGAGTAGGTGGCTTGTGTGCAGCATGAATGATGGGGTATCCTTTGGGGAGTAAATTCCATGAGCAGCAGGTGCCCAAATGAGCTCATTTTCTTCTTTGGATATGCGAACATGTGATTCAATCAATGCAGTGATGTAACCCTCCCAATCTTGTAGCCACTGGTCAGGGATGCCAAGATAGGCTGTTGATTTCCAAGCCTGCATAAATATAGTGGAGTTCTCCAAATCCACAATGTGTGTAATCATTGTGATGCCCTTATCTTTAAGTAAATCTATGAGATCAAGTGGAAGACGATACATGTTTCCACAGCCAGTCCATGGGTCTAAGCCAATACTAACTGACGTGCCTGCATTAATATGCCAAGTGAGGCCGTTCCTGATGGTAGGAAGAGTGTGAAGTACAGCTCGCCAGAGGACCGAAATCCCTTGTCTGTGCCAAGTAGGGAGTCATATCCATTCCATGATGTGAAGCGGCCATATGTATTTATATATAATCACCGCTGACCACAAACTTCGGGATTTTAGGATGAGCCATCCCATTTTGGTAGCTAGAGCATGTGCAAAAGCTAGAAGATCTTTTAGGCCCCATCCTCCCCATTTCTTGGGAAATGCAATACGACTCCATTTTACCGAGGCAAATGACTTCCCCTCCTTGTGCCCATTCCATAGGAATTTGCAGCAGATTTTTTGTATTCTAGAAAGTATACCTTGTGGAATCCATGCCAAGAACATCTAGTAAACCAGTGCAGCTTCCAATACAAATTTAATCAGTACCAATCTCCCTGCTTGGATAAGAATTTTTGATTCCAATTTAGAAGTCTTTTTTCCACCTTAGCCACCAGCCAGATCCAGTCTGCTATTTTGTATCCATGGGATTTGATACGAAACTCTAGGTATTTGAGTCCATCTTACAATAGGTGGCTTTGAAAAGGAAACTTTTTATATGCATATTGGGATTCCTGTGGAGAGCATGCAAAGAATGTAATGGATGACTTTAGCCTGTTTATTTCCATCCCAGTGGCAACACTGAAAAGTAACATGATATCATAGAAAGTGGAGAAGTCCCGAATGCCACCATTTAGGAAGATAAGCACATCATCTACGAATAGGAGATGAGATATTGTACACTATTATGTGACCTTGAGGCCCTGTAAACGCCCTTCTCTTCTTTCATGCAAAATCAATCTACTTAGTCCTTCCATAACAAGCAGAAATAAAAGAGGAGAAAGTGTGCAGACTGGGCACCCTTATTGAGACCCCTCTCAGCATGGAAGAAATTGGAGGCATAACCATTGATAAGGACACTGAAAGAGACGGTGGTAATGCAACACATAATCCATTGGATGAAAATGTGTGGGAAGCCTAAATGAGTGAGGAGCATTCTTAGGTAAAGCCAGCTGATCTTATCAAAGGCCTTAGAGAGATCAATTTTGAGAATGGCTCCTTTTAAATGCTTCAATTTAATGGAATGGAGAGCTTCCTGAGCAGTACCAATGGCTTCATGAATTTGTCAGTTGTGCAGGAAAGCAAATTGCTCAGATGAGATATTGGCAGAGAAGATAGGTTTGATACGATTGTCCATGATTTTGGTAATAATCTTGTATAGACAATTGCAGAGTGAGATGGGCCAAAAATCATTGAAAGATTGCGGAGAATCTACCTTGGGAATGAGGGCAATGAAGGTGGAATTGATAGCCTCATACATACGCCCTGTAAGTCTACATTCCTCCACAACCTTAAGGAGGTCCAAACCAATAATCTCAAAAAAGGCTAGATAGAATTCAATCGTCCATCCATCAGGTCCAAGACTTTTATCATTTTTGAACCATTTAAGAGTATTTTCCAGTTCCCCCATGGACACTGCCTTATGACGTCTTCAGATGCATCATGGTCCAAAATTGAGGGAAGAGATTGGCAACACGGATAATCTCTACTAATGAGGCCCCAGGTGGTGCCCCAAAAAGCTAATGAAAGTGTGAGTTCCCAAAAAGCTGATGAAAGTGTGAGTTTCCCAAATGAGCTAGCTGGTAAAAAGTATGAGCAAATTGACCATGTTTAGTAGGCATCTTCCAAATAGTATTACAAGCCCTTCTCCCTTTAGCAAAATTGTGGAAGAATTTAGTATTGTCATCCCTAGCCTTCAGCGAAATTGCTCTGCTTCTAAGTCTCCAAGTCTCCTCTCGTTCCTTAAGTACCTCTGTGCCTCTAGGCCAGTGAGAGTATTTTTAGCTTCCTTTGATATGAATCCCTGACCCTGTTCATCTAGAAGATCAGCCAGCTTATCCTCAATAGTGCAAAGTGTCTGGCCATCTCGAGCACGCTTGGATTTTGCCCATTGTATGGAAAGGCTTTTGAGTTCAATGAGATTATGACAAAATCCTTCAGCCAAAGTCTATCCCAGAGTGGGTGGGTGAGCTCTCCAATTTATGATAATCGAGATCCATTAGCCAAGTAGAGTTGAATTTGAATGGTGCCCTGGGTTTTTGAAATGGGCTTGCTAATTCTAGGTAGATAGGGGAATGATCAGAGATACCTCCAGATCCTACCCATTGTCGGTAGTTGGACAGGGAGCCAAGCAAGTTTTCCTTAATGAGGAAACGCCAGTGTCCAACCCAGGGCAACTTCTCCTATTCTTCTATTGTGCCAAGTCGGTTGCATCTTATTCATGGGGATATCAATCATATGGTGTTGCTCCAGGAGTTGCTCCATAAAATCAAATAGAGGATCCATCTATGCATTATGTCCCCAAGATTCTACATGACCAATAGTGAAGTTTAGATCCCCTCCCATGATAAGGTTGTTGGAATTAGTCAGGGAAAGATGCGTTAAGTGGTTCCAAAAATTGACTCTGTTGAGATAGGGTGCATATACATTGATTATTCGGAAATCCCTACCCATCTCCGAAGAGAATATATCCATGCCTATAAATCCAGAACCCCCCCAGGTTGAGATGAGCTTGATAGAGCGGGAATTGATACCAAGTGCAATGCCCCCGGATCGACCATTGACATCAAGAGCATGAAAGCACCAACCTGGCTTCATAAAGAGTAGAACTGGGATGACCTACTCCGCCTTCCCTAGGGTTTCTTGTAGGAAGATGATATCAGTCAGCTCAGAATCCAGGAGTCTCTTGAGGGCTAATTTTTTAGCAGGGCTAGCCAACCCTCTGTAGTTGAAGGACATCCACTTCATGGGAAAGATCGGGATAGGGTGTTCTTTGCTCTAAGAACCCTGTTAATAGTGGATTGTCTGCCCAGTGCCACATCTACCCCAACAAGGATAATAGCTCTCGAGATCAAAGATGGGTGCCCCCAAGGGATCTTGGTAGATTTAGGAAGGGGAGCAAGTCTGATCCTAGATGGCTCAGGTGGCAGAGATACTCGGGATCAAAGGTTGTATGAATGAGAGGGGCGAGATGAAGTGGAGGGCTTCGAAGATGAGATGGAGGAAGGACCAGTGACAGTAGGTGGGGTAGTGGAAAACATAGTGTTTGGTAGGTCTAAGGGACAAGTGAGGGAGGATGTAGACATGCAAGCAATGGATGCAAATGCAACATGTAATTGTTGTGCAGTGCAAGTTAAAGAAACAAAGGGACAGAGAGGAGAAAGAGTACCCGAGGAGAGCGCAGCCGTTGCAGCAACACGAGATCTTGTCATGGGCGGAGAAGGAGGTCGCGGAGAGACAGAAGGGGTCAGCTGAGTAGTGCCCCAATCCGTAGCTTGCTGTCGGGTAGAACGAGGAGTCTGTTCGCCCACTGGAGATGCCTCAGGTCTCAGAGCCTTTGTGCCTTTAGTTGGTGATGATGCCGAAGATACTAATCGGCAATCTTTGAAGAGATGTCCAACCTTATGACACCTTCTGCACCTGAAGGGCACCCCTTCATAATCTAGAATTTGTATGCGGGTGAAATGTTTCAAGTGCAGTGTGATCTTCTCTTCCAATCCTTCCCTAGTATCAAGGTGTACCAGGATACGAGCTAATGATTTGTTGCTTGATGTGGTATATGACTTATCATGGTCCAAGTAGGTGCCCAGGGCATTACCAATACGAATAAATATATCCTCGACCAGAAATGCAATGGAAGCCTAGGTAGGCGAACCTAAATCGGTCTAACATCTAATTGCTCTCGCTTTGGATTGAAAAGAGGGCTCCATCTCTTAAGAAGTATAGGTGCCATTTCGATATGCCAAAAACGGGATAGAATCCATTCTGTGTATTCCTCTTGGTGGAAATTGAGAGCAAACCAACCTCGCGCCAATGTGGTGATAGTCGGAAGTTCCTTAAGCAAATTCCTCGAGATCTTCATAGCCCAGAGATGAAGGCGCTCTGCAGTGTATGTTCTTCCCCTAACACGACCCACCATGACCCTGTTCGCTGTGTCCACCACTTCACCCATATTGACTCCTTCCCCAAAACAGAGAGAGAGTTCCATGCGATATGCCTTTACACACTTGTTCTTCTTTGCCTTGTCGGATCAGGGTGCCATCGGATGGTCCCGGAAGGGGTCCCGTGAGCCTTATGAGTTCGCTTGCAGGGAAAGGGATCTATTCCGAGGATTGACGATCGAAATTTCAAAACAGCTGGATGGGATGAATGACCGCCCCAGATCGGAGGTAGGGTTAGGGTGGAAGTATGTATTCGGAGGAGGGACGGGTAATCCACTAGCGTGTGTGAACCCTAACGAAGAGGGATGGGCGGACGAGGAAGGTTGTAGGGCAGCATCAGGTGAAGGGAGATTGAAAGATGGGGAGGGGACAATGCATGAGACTAAAAGATTGAGGGTGGTAGGTGAGAGAGGTTGACAGTTGAGACTCGAAGAGGCAACAGAGAGAGCAGTGAACAGTTGGTAGGGCACGGAAGGTCCAGGTTCTGCAAGGATAGACGGCGGTTCTGTTCACAGTGGTGGAGGTGCGCATGGTGGTCTAAAGTCCGACACTTCCGGCGCTGCATGAGGGAGTGACCAAATAGGCTCGTAGGGATTCGGGTCGACTGAATAATCGACAACATCAATTTTCATTCCGACAAACTGCAGACAAAAATGAGATCAGGGGTAGCTGACCGATGTTGAGGTAGGCAGTGTCCGCTAACCGTCACGATGATGGTGCCACTCTGCAAGTGATGGCGAGTGCAACAACAATGACAGCAAGGCGAATTCAAAACCCTAACCTAATCCCCACGGTGCTTTAGTGCGGAGCTCCATATTTGTCACCAAGTTTAGTAGATATTTGTTATATCTTGTCATAAAATGAGATAATTTCTGTCTATGTGTATATGTATTTAATATTTAATGTGTATGCATATGAAAATGTAAATCTTTGTAAATATAAAATGAGATAATTTCTAGTTCATATTGTAATGTAACGTTTAACATTTTAATTAAGTCAAATTACATAAAAAAATTAATGTAATATAAAAAAATTATTTTAATAATAAATAAAAATAACTTTATAAAAGTAAAAATGACCAATGGTATTTATGTGGAATATAGCTTATTTAAGTGGAGAAATTAAATCAGCCTAGATCTATCTTAACCCTCCATTTACCAAGCTTTTTTTAAGGTGATCAAATCTTTTAAAATGCAAACATGTTTTAGAGTGAAAAGAGATTTGATCTCTATCTTAAATTAAGATAAATATAAAGAAATTACTGATCATCTATATTTCTTTTTCTTTATATATATATATATAAAATAAAAAGTAAAAAGCCATAATTTATTTTTAATTTAAAAATATTAAACTTTTAATTTTATATAATATAAATTAATAGAATATTGAAATTACTTGTTTTCCAAATTACTTGACATATATATATATACATTTTTCGAACTCCTTTTAATTTAATTCATCACTTTATTATAGTTTTATCAATTTAAAAATGACCAGTCTTAAAGTACACGGAGTGGGTTTGGATTTACACGTCTATAAATTCAATTCTTTGCTTTAAAATTGTGAGAATGATCTCTAGAAATGCTACCTATTTAAAATGTTAAATAAAATATGTAAAATTTAAACTTTAATGAAGTGTGCAATTCCTTTCTCTTCACCACTAATATAAAAAACATTGAACTTATATTTTTGATTATACAATTTTTAAGCTAAAGTAGAATACACGATTTATGCTCATAAAATTATCATGCTTGTGATTGGATGAAATGAGAACCCCCATTAGTGGGATCTTCAAAAGAGGGAATGTTAAATGTTAGTTACACTGGTAAAGTAATTTTATATATATATAGATATATAAATAAAGAGAGATTATTTGATTTTATTTTTTTAAATTATTATATAAACCTATTTTGTTTAGGAATTAAGTTGGGTTATTATTAAATAATTTTTATTTTTACTCTTAAATTTATTTATGAGAAATATATTATATATAAGTATAAATTATTTCAAAAATATATATTTTGTTCAGAATTTAAAATTGCATTATTGTTAAATAAATAAATATTTGTTTTTATATAGTAAAAATTTATATATTTTGTTTGAGAAATAAAATTGCATTATTTTTAGATAACTAAAATGTGTTTGAACATGTTTTGTTTTTTATCATGTTGATATGGGTTCATACTCAAACTATGTGTTTGAACATGTTTTGTTTTTTATCATGCTGATATGGGTTGATAAAATTGCATTATTTTTAGATAACTAAAATATGTGTTATTGTACATGTTTTGTTTTTTATCATGCTGATATGGGTTCATATTCAAAAGCAAAATTATTTTTAACTTTAAAAAGAAAAGTATAATGGTTTTAAAAGGTGTAATGGTAATTTTATTAGTGGAAAGACATTAATGGAAGATAATTGGGTAAATTCAATAAATATCTCTCAAAATCTAACACTTTCACCTTTAACAAATGTTTTTGTTCCACAATGCAAATGATTAGTGTAAAAGTCATTGTTATTACCACATAACTCTCCTTTCATTTAGTCTTTATCGTAGAAGTCTCTAAATTTTCTCCAAAGTCTCTAAATTTTCTTTGAATTGAGAAAAAAGATATACAAATCAAATTCTTCATATTTGAGAAAGGGATCTAGCTTTGTTATCTTCAAAGGATGTAGGGAAGTACTTAATAACAATATATACTCAAACAATGTTGGACATGTAATACTTAGTTTGGTACAAAAGCAAAAATTTCTATGAAAAAAGGATAGAGCTGAAACAATATCATCATTTTTTTAAATGAATAACAATGTATGATTGATTAGCATAATTAGAATTGACCATTCAAATTAAGCAAACAAAAGCTAACAATTAAACACCAAATATAAATTTATAATCTTTTTGAAGTTTTGTACAATTCTATCAATTGGTAAAAACCAATTTAAATTTTGAATTTTTTTATCATGTTGAAATAGAGTATTATATCATGTTAATATGAAATTGAACTTTATAATCATATATTTTTATTTTCCATGACAAATATCTTTATATTCTATAGTAAAAACATACATGTTTAAGTCTATGAGGGATTGCTTAAACTCAACAACAAGACTCAAAGTTGTTACAACAAAATTTATCATATTATTTCTGGGAATTGAACTTAGGTGGGAAAGATCACAATCATTTCATTTTTCTATAATTATAATTCCAGTGTTTTAATTTTTTCAATTCTTTATATACAAATTTTAATATATTTATTAAGTAAAAAATATCAACATATTAATTATAAAAAAATAATAATACAAAAAATACTTATTAGTAAAATAATAAAATATACATGTAAAGATCTAATGTAAAGATCTAATGTATTCATGTTATAAATAACATTGCATTATAAATGAATAGAAGCAAACTCATGATAAGTCAACATACTTTGTCATGGGGAGAAGGCAATCAACTCATTATATTTTTGTTTAGTTTTTTAATATTAATGTCCTTGATTTTTTATTTAAAGTTTATGAGAGTGTTATCATCTCGCTCATCTTATTGGAAAAAGACAAGTGAGAGACTACAACATCTTAAGTTGCATTAAGAAGATGGGAACTTTTGAGTGTAAGCTACAAGAGAAGGATGATGAAATGGAAAGTCTGCAGGATAGACATCAGTATGATAATTTAGATATAGTAGCAACACAAGCAATGATAGAGAATACAACCCCTGGAATTGCAAATGATATAATGAAGGTCACAAAAGAGAAAGAGAAGCATGCATGCCCAAAATGAGGGGAACTAAAGAAAATAAACTTGAATTTGTATGCATGCATGGTGGCTTGTATTTGCATCAAGGCAAAGCAATGGAAGAAACATTGCCGTAAGACGATTAAGAAGCACGCACATTGCTGCACAGATTGAAGATAAGCCCATTAGGGCTGGTCAACTGGAAGAAGATCATTGGCAGGTACGAATTAGTAACTAAAAATAAAGTGAATGGTGAAATTCATTTGGCAAGAAAAGCAAAAGAAGAGTTGCAAATAAGGAGAAACATCAGGTTAGGGGAGCAACACTTTGATGTTAAAAGAGTTAAGTGTTGGAATCACAATTGCCGTTACACCAAAACTTGTAGGTGTTAGTAAATGGATGCATCATTAGAGTTAATAGATCCATGAGAGGTGGTTAAGCACATGCCCCGAAACACAGGGAGCACTGGTTTATCCAATGTCCAACATTAAGTTGTAGATAAAAGGAAGCATAAGCCTAGGGGGAGCAGTCCCAAAAAGAATAAGTAAAAGAAAGTTCAAGCATACGGGGAGTAGTCTCAAGAGTAGAGTCATATAAGAGAAAATGTTACATGCAAGGATAGATAGCACATCCTTTACATGGGTGTTGAAATGTGTAACTAGGTTCAGTTTTCATAAATGTGAAATGTACTCTTGATTCTTGTATATTGTAAAAGGAAAGAAAAATTATTATTGTTATTTTTGTAGCATGAGTTTATCCAATGTCCAACAATCGCCTCCCCAATGCGAGTTGGGCATGATTCGAACTCGAGAGGTACCACTTGTTGGAATCGCGATTGCCATTACAACAAAACCCATAGGTGTTAGTAAACAGATGCATCGCCAGAGTTAATGGATCCATGAGAGGTGGTTAAGCACATGCCTCGAAACATAGGGAACATTGGTTTATCCAATGTCCAACATTAAGTTGTAGATAAAAGGAAGCATAAGCCTAGGGGGAGTAGTCCCAAAAAGAATAAGTAAAAGAAAGTTCAAGCACAAGGGGAGTAGTCTCAAGAGTAGAGCCATATAAGATAAAATGTTACATGCAAGGCTAGATAGACACATCCTTTACATGGGTGTTGAAATGTGTAACTAGGTTCTGTTTTCATAAATGTGAAATGTACTATTGATTCTTGTATATTGTAAAAGGAAAGAAAAATTATTATTGTTATTTTTGTAGCATGGGTTTATCTAATGTCCAACAATCACCTCCCCAATGCGAGCCAGGCGTGATTGGAACTCGAGACCTTTGGCTCTGATACCACTTGCTGGAATCACGATTTCCATTAAAACAAAACCCGTAGGTGTTAATAAACAGATGCATCGCCAGAGTTAACAGATCCATGAGAGGTGGTTAAGCACATGCCCGAAACACAGGGAGCACTGGTTTATCCAATGTTCAACATTAAGTTGTAGATAAAAGGTAGCATAAGCTTAGGGGGAGTAGTCCCAAAAAGAATAAGGAAAAGAAAGTTCAAGCACAAGGGGAGTAGTCTCAAGAGTAGAGCCATATAAGAGAAAATGTTACATGCAAGGATAGATAGACACATCCTTTACATGGGTGTTGAAATGTGTAACTAGGTTCAGTTTTCATAAATATGAAATGTACTCTTGATTCTTGTATATTGTAAAAGGAAAGAAAAATTATTATTGTTATTTTTATAGCATGGGTTTCATGCTCAAGGTCATTTTATTTAGAAGTCAAGCACCCATTGAGTGCTTCTAGGGTTTGTACTAGTGTCAATAAGTCAATAGAGGCATTGTCATATGAAGAAGACCCCATTGGGCACATTGTAACATGTCAAAAGAATTATTTTTGTATTTAAAAGTGTCAAAATGCCCTCCAAGGCAAGTCGACCTGGCAACTAAAAAGAGTAAGCCTCATTAGGGCATGTCATTCTCCTTGGAAGCCTATATATAGGAGGGAACTTGACCTCCTATGGACACTTACTCACTCCTCATCATCCAAGCAAAGAAGAGGCATAAGAAAGGCAAGCGAAGAAGGATAGAAGGACAAAGGACGAAGTGTTTGGATTATTTCTCTCTCTCTCTCTCTCTCACGTTCGAAGACAAGGCTAGGGTTTTGCAGCTACAAGGTCGAAGTTGTGAAAGTTGCAGGAAGAAGGTCAAAGAAAGGACTCTTAGGTCACCTACAAGCTCTAGAAGGAGAAGCAACTCAAGCAAAGGTCAAAGGAAGCCCTAAACTTGCTCACACATGTGGAAGCAACAAATGTTGCAGGGGCCAAAAATTTTGGACCTACAATGGAGGTCGGAATTCTGTAGCTGGGGGTTGAAATTGTGCAGCTGGAAGATATTTGATTGGGTTTGACTTAGATAGAAGAAGCACATCATCAAGAAAGTCTGGCTTAGTCTTGGAAGGGTATTGGTCTTGGCCTAAAGGTCTTGGAATTTTTCATTTGAAGAATCTATATGAGGAGAAGAGATTTTGTGGGTTCTCTCAAGTGGAGAGGTTTTGGCCCTGGCTTGCAGCCTACATCATGTGTTCTTGTGTATTGTTTATCTTCTTGTTTTGGTAGTTGTTTGATGATAAGAACAACATAATAATAAGAGAAGAAGTTAACAATCAAGAAAAAGTAAAAATACATCACAAGCAATTATCAAGTTTAAGAGAAATCATCCTAATTGCAGCCTTATAGATTTCTCAACATGGAATCAGAGCTAAGGTTGACTAAGGGCATGATGAAGATCACTACATCTTTGAAGAAGTCATTGAAACAGATTTCAATGGTGGCAAGTCATCTCAATCAAGGCATCAAAGAATTTTGGAATCTCCTATTATCTATCAAGAATCACATGACCAAGACTTCTACAAAGGACACAGGGTTATTCTAAGCACTTACATGTACATTTGAATATGAAAATATATGGGTAATTGATAATGGAGCATCTAGAAATATGACAGGTGAGCACAAACAACTAAAGACCTTATCAAGAGGAAAATCTTCGTACTTCGTTGAACTTGGTGACAAGAAGAGTTATCATGTAAGAGGAATTGGATAAACCTCATTGGAACTAGAGAATGGAGGAATCATTAATCTCAAAAACATTATATTGGTACCAAGCTTGCAAAATAATTTACTTTCTATTTCATGTCTAGAAGATAAGGGAGATAGAGTCGTTTTTATAGATGGAAAGGTTATGTTATGATATAAAGGCTCTAACATCAACAATGCAAAAGTCATTGGGATTCATGAAGGAAGACTCTACAGGTCGCTGACACCTCTCTCTCAAGCTTTGGTTCACATTGAAGTAAGTCCATGTGAACTTTGGCATAGAAGGTTTAGACACCTTCACTACAAAAACTTACCAATTCTAAATTCAATGGTGAATGACATCCCTGAATTGAAGGAGGATAATGAAGGAGTGTGCAAGGGATGTGCATTAGGTAAAAAAGTTAAGAAACCATTTGGAAGCAGTGCTTCAAGATCAAATGAAAACCTGGATCTCATTCACTCTGGTGTATGTGGTCCTATGTCTACAAAGTCTCTTAGAGGTCATCTATATTATGTAACTTTCATTTATGACCACTCAAGGAAAACTTGGATCTATTTGCTGAAGTCCAAGGATGAAGTATTCGAAAAATTTCAAGAATTCAAAGTAGAAGTAGAAAATCTTACAGAAAGAAGGATAAAGGTATTAAGATATGATAATGGAGGAGAATACACTTCAAAAGAGATCATAGCTTTCTGTAAGGAAGTTGGAATTAAGAGGGAGTTGATAGTTCCATATAATCCAGAGCAAAATGGAGTAGCAAAACGAAAGAATCGCTCGATTGAGGAAAGTGTTAGAGCCATGTTACATGATCAAGACTTGCCTAAATTTCTGTGGGGTGAAGCAACAAAAATTGTTGTCTACATTCAAAATCGAAGTCCTCACAGATCACTAGACAACATGACTCCTAAAGAAGCATTCACTGGGAAGAAACCAAGTGTAGACCATCTTCGAATATTTGGTTGTCCTGTCTACATTCACATTCTGAAAGATAAAAGAAAGAAGTTGGATCCTACAAGCATGAAGGGAATATTTGTTGGCTATAGTAACACTTCAAAGGCATATAGGATCTACATAAAGGAAGGGCACTGAATTGAAGTAAGCTAAGATGTGATCTTTGATGAAAGTATTGCATTCAAGAAATATAAGGATCTCTCGATTGACTCTGATGATGAACTCTCAATATTTGAAGAATGTCCTAGGGAGGAAGATGATTCAAATCATGAATAAGAAGGTCCCAATGAACTTGTGCAACAAGTCATCATCCCTGAAAATAGAAAGGGACCTAATTGGTTAAAATCTACTCTTCTAGATGCAAAAGGACATGGAGTAGCCAAAGGTACGTTCAAGGAAAGTAAGAAGCCTAAAAGATATCCAGGGTATGCAACCTATATGACAAAGTTAATTGAAGCAGAACCATCCACCTTTGAAGATGATGTCAAACATCAAGAATGGAAAGATGTTATGAATGAAGAATATCAATCAATAATGGAGAATGGAGTTTGGGAAATTGTTCCTAGACTTGAAGACATATCTATGGTAACTTCCAAGTGGCTCTACAAGATTAAACATGTAGCATATGGAAGTATTGATAAATATAAGGAAAGATTTTTGGCTAGGGGTTTCTCCCAACAAGAAGGCATCGATTATGAAGAAACATTTGCACCTATATCTAGGTATAAAACTATACGATCATTGGTCTCTTTGGCGACATCGATGGGTTGGAACATCCATCATAAGGATGTCAAGATAGCATTCATGAATGGATTTATCGATGAAGAAGTCTATATGGAACAACCCTTGGGATTTGAAGTGAATGATAGAGAGACTCATGTTTGCATGCTGAAGAAGACACTTTATGGCCTTAAGCAAGCTCTAAGGGCTTGGTATGCAAGGATGGACACATATCTACAAAGATTGGGCTTCTTGAAGAGTTCTGTTGATCTGAATCTCTATATCAAGGTTGTGAAGGGTGATTCCGTAATTATCCTTCTATATGTGGATGATATTCTCATGACATGTGTGGAAGGTAGTATTCAAGAATGCAAAAAATCAATTGGCAACAGAATTCAATATGAATGATCTAGGGATGATGCACTATTACTTGGGGTTGGAATTTTGGCAAGGATATAATGAGATATATCTAGGTCAAGGAAAATATGTGATTAAGATGTTGCAAAGGTTTGACATGATGGATTGCAAACCTATGACAACCCCTATGATCACAAATTTGAAGAGGCTAAGAAGTTCTTATTCAAGCCCTGTGGATCCAACAAGGTATAGGCAATTGGTTGGCTCTCTAATGTATTTGGTAAATACTTGACTAGCCATTTGTTTTGCAATGAATATTCTCAATCAGTTCTAGATAGAGCCCATGTATGACCATTAGATAGCATCCAAGAACATACTGAGATATCTGCGAGGAACAATTCACTACTTCCGGAAGTATGATAGAAAGAATGATGTCTAATTAATTGGATATACAAATTTTGATTGGGAAGGCAGTGAGACAAATGGAAGAAGCACCACTGGAGGATTTTTTAGATTGGGATCCTCTATGATATCCTGGATGAGTAGAAAGAAAGATTTAATTTCTTTGAGTAGTGTTGAGGCTGAATACATTGCAACATGTGAAGTAGAGAAGTTGTCTGGTTGAGGAATTTGATATCCGACTTGTTTGAAGGATTGATAGAACATACGGTTATACATTGTGATAACACTAGCTTCATAAAGTTGTTTGAAGACCCAATGTTCCATGGAAAGACAAAGCACATAAATAACAAGTATCATTACATATGAAAGTTGGTGCAAGATGGAGTGTTGCAACTACAATATATCTCCACCGATGAGCAGGTAGCTGACATTTTGACAAAATCTCTTCCTAATAAGAAGCTTGTGTATTTGAGAGACAAGCTTGGATTGGTTGATATATCCTCCCTAGTTGAGAGGTAGAGACATACACATTGTTCTTGTCTTCACTTCGTGAAGAAAGAATGGAGGATTGGGTAAGCATCTAATTTCCGATACTCTTTGAAGATGAGGTAGGGCATCCAATAGTTAAGAGTAGTCGAAGAGGAAATTCCATGAGGATGTCTTATTCCAAGACAAGAATTGTCCTAAAAGGACATACCCTTTGATCTCCCGGGTGGGGTATGTGCCATGTGAGACAATGATGATGGTGTTTATCAGTCATTGGTCTTGCTAACATTGTGCTATGATCTTGTGGAGAGATAGATTTGTTAGTCAAGGCCTTTCTATGTGACAATGCTGGTTGGTATGATGAGATGCAAAGATATAAGCTGAAATGATAACTTATAAGATGGCTTACCAATATGACTCTTCTTATGAGATCTCTTTAGTTTGAGAATGTCCATGTACCATTATGAATACCTCACTATTTAAGAGGGAGTGTTGAAATGTGTAACTAGGTTCGGTCTTCATAACTGTGAAATGTACTCTTGATTCTTGTATATTGTAAAAAGAAAGAAAAATTATTATTGTTATTTTTGTAGCATGGGTTTCATGCTTAAGGCCATTTCATTTAAAAGTAAAGCACTAGTGTTAAGAAGTCAATATAGTCATTGTCATATGTAGAAGACTCCATTGTGCACATTGTAACATGTCACAAGGCTTATTTTTGTATTTAAAAGTGTCAAAATACCCTCCAAGACCAAGTCGACCTGGCAGCAATAATTCAACCTCATTAGGGCATGTCATCCTCCTTGGAAGCCTATATATAAGAGGGAACTCATCCTCCTATGGAAACTTACTCACTCCTCATCATCCAAGCAAAGAAGAGGCAGAAGAAAGGAAAGCGAAGAAGGATAGAAGGACGAAGGACGAAGGATGAAGGATGAAGTAATTGGGTTATTTCTCTTTCTCTCTCTCACGTGCGAAGATAAGGCTAGGGCTTTGCAGCTGCAAGGTCGAAGTTGTGAAATTTGCAGGGAGAAGGTTGAAGAAAGGACTCTTAGGTAACCTATAAGCCCTAGAAGGAGAATCAACTCAAGTGAAGGTCAAAGGAAGCCCTAAAATTTCTCACATGTGTGGAAGCAAACAACTGTTGCAAGGGCCAAAAATTTTAGACCTACAGTGGAAGCTGAAATTCTATAGCTGGGGGAATAAAATTGTGCAGTTGGAAGAGTTTGACTGGGTTTGAATTGGATAGAATAAGCACATCATCAAGAAGGCCTGACTTGGTGTTGAAAGGGTATTGGTCTTGGTCTAGAAGTTTTGGAATTCGTCATTTGAAGAATCTATAAGAAGAGAAGAGATTTTGTGGGTTTTCCTCTCAAGTGGAAAGGTTATGGCCCTGGCTTGTAACCTACATCCTGTGTTCTTGTGTATTGTTGATATTCTTGTTTTGGTAGTTGTTTGATGATTAAAACAACATAATAGTAAGAGAAGAAACTAATAATCAAGAAAAAGTAAAAATACATCACAAGCAGTGATCAAGTTTAAGAGAAATAATCCTAATTGCAACCCTATAGATTTCTCAACAAGGGAGAGCCTAGTTGCAAACAAAGGAGAAGTAAGCAATCAAAGGAAGTAATTGTTTTGTTGTTAGGATATCACAGGGAGAAATTGAAACCAGAAGTAAAATAACCATTTTCCATTCATAAAGGGAGAGAATATGCAAACACGAGGGGAGATAACAGACAGAAGGAGTGGTTGCAGTTATTGAGAGAAGTTGTAGATAGAGGAAGAGTTGCAAGCACAAAGAGAATTCGAGATAAAGGGAGTTCTCTAGTATTATTGCAGAATTGACTAAGGGTTGTCGTGTGTTATGAATAATATATATATATATATATATATATATATATAATGTAAACAATACTAAATAATAATTATATAACTAGCAATTAGTAATGAAGAGGTATGTCCCTAAGGACATAACCGTTGGTGAAGAGGTACTTGCCTAGGGTATATAAGCAAGCCCTTATTCTCATTTGTAGATCATTCTCACTCATACATTTTTAATATATATTCTTGTATCTTCAATAGAGATCTACATATTCCAAGTTTTCTGGAATGTTTAACTTGTTATAACGAACCTTGTCCATTACATAGGTATCAGAGCATTCGTCTAAGTATACGAACTTTGTTCGTAACATTGGTATCAGAGTTGTTCGATCTTCTCGCTGCTCAACTGATGCATAGAGCCAGTTTGATCTAGTGCTTGGCCGTTGGAATTGTTCAACCTTGTTGCCGTTGGAGCTTTTTGCTACAAGCTTTTGGAGGGTTTCCATTTTTGCGATCAAACCCTTGGCCATTTAAAGAAAAGAATATATATATATATATATATATATATAATCCAGATAAAAAGAAAAATATTATAAAAATATATATAAAAAATTTTCAAAAAATAATTAATTATTATTATTATTATTAAAAATTAAAAATATATGTATAAAAGGGCTATAGCCCAAAACTGCTTCTGCTTGGCTAAGAGCTCGTCTTCCTCGGACGTAAGGAAACAGGTTAACGGCCCAAAATCCAGAGGCATCTGGCAGGAGTGAAAGCCTGCTCCCTTACGGACCACCAGCGGGTTATTACAGGTGGCGTGGTTTTCCTAGATAACAGTGATGAGTCAAACCGACATTCGCGGATAGCAGCCAGAGATGGCTGTCCTCACTGTTGGTTTGACACCTGAATTTGATAGGTTTTGCCACCTTCGGAAAAAAAAAGAAAGAAGAGGCTATAGCCCCATGGCATAAACGTCGAACCATGTCCTCTGACACAACCGTCGCCGACCGATTACCTACAACCTTCACATCCATAATCGGAGTCTGCAATTCCACCATGTTGGTTCTCCGACACACCCTCTTCTCCCCCCCTCTCGCTATAGATAATCTGCCCTTGAGCCAACAGCCGAAGCTGACCCGTATTAGCTACCGCCACAGTTGCCGTGACTTGAAACCATCTCCACCTAGCCGCCACAATCGCCAAACTAGCTCGATAAACTAGTTGCCACAAACAGACCCCACAGTTGCCACCGCCAGGGGACATACCACCATCCACAACCAACTCACTGTTGTACCCCTTTTCAAGAGACCAAAACCTTTGCATCATGCTTCTTACTCGACAAGCAGCGCAACCACCCGACGACCACCATCCCGAACCTGTAACAACCGCTCACGTGAAAATTAGCGAGAGACCACTATCGTCATCTCTGGCACCTTCCGACGGGTGGCCACGAGTCTGCTACATGACAGATTCAATTGCTTGAAAAGAAATTCATTAAAAATAAGAAATCTCGCTGAACACACAGGAATTGCGTTTTGCAACCATAATTCAGGAGAAACCAATTGAATTTAAACTCAGGCGTTGATTTCCCTTGGAAGGTGATCCATCAAATCACCACATTATGACCTTTGAGGGGATATCATGACGGTTTGAAGTTATGAAGGTCAATCTTTGCATTAGTTGAGACCAAGGATATCAAAAGAGCCGCAACTTAATGCAGTATTTAAATGCCCTCATAGACGATGTGACGTTCCCAATAATTGACAATCGAGCTCTCACGTCATCCTATGTCCGCTCGGCCACCATACAGTCCATCACATGCTTACTCAAATTAAGTGAAAAGTGAGAAGGTGTGAGAAAGAAAAGTCACGACCCTTGGGTGAATTTCTACATTAAGAGCATAAGAAATATACATATATTATGAAGATTAAGTATAAAGAAAAGGGATATTTATTTAAAAAAGAGAGAGTAGAGAAAACAGAAGCCAAGATACAAAAAAATTACAATTGGAATTATTACGAAATTATTTAAGAAGTTAATATATATACATACACTATTAAATTTTAAAGTTTACAAGGGGCTAAATCTAGAGTTATAAGGGGATTTATAAAGGGACTTTATTATATTTTGAATAAGTGTCTTATAAGAACTTAGTCAAGGTGTACAAAATTACTGAGGAATACAAATGGAGTCTAATTTGGAATTAAAAAAAGGAAGATTCTTAGAAACTTCATATAACTATGTCTCAGTGCTATTTAGAAGTAAAGGGTCTATTACGGGAAAAGATGTTACTATTACTATCTCGCCAACTGAAGATAAAAATTATATAAAACCTAAAATCACAAACTAATTAGTGATTCCCAAGTCAAATATAATCGAAAAAATAGATTGTTATGACAACAAAAAATATGACAACCAATTTACAATTAAACATTGGAGATTATACATTCATATCACAATTCTCAGTTCAAACCCTATGGAGCAATCAAGGTGACATTATTTAGGTTCACCTTAGATGGAAACCATAGGTTTCTTCATCTTGAATATGAAAAAGAAGTTCATGAAATTTTCATGCAAAAAGAGAAAAATAACACTACAAGATGTTACATTAAAGTCAAATTCAGTAACACTAGAAGACATACAAGATATTTCAAAAGTAATTTTTCAAGAAGGTAAAAAAGCATTACAAAATATTCAAAATGAAATTGACAAAATCACTGTCGATAGAAATGAAGAAGTTTTTCGGCTTAAGGACCATAGCAAAAAATTACTAACACAATTTAAGAAGCTTAAGAAGGACAAGAAGTCATTAAAAGACAAGTTATAACATTGTACTCAAGAGGAAGTATCGAAGTCCCCAGTCGTAACAACTCCAATTGAATATAAACGAATGAATACTGAACCAATCAATACCACAACTCAAGAAGATGATAAATCAATTGAAGGAAAAATACACTCACATGTTGCAATTCAGATGATGAAAATTCCAAGTGAAGATTCTGTAACTAACTTAGAAACAACAACGTCTGAACGAAATCAGGAAACAACCACTAACATGATAAGGGAAAGTCCAACCAGAAGAACTATTTATCGACATCTGAATCACAAGAGAAGATTTTCCAATCAATCTACGTACCAATATCACTTAGAACATAAACGACAAATTATGTTCCCAAGAATACTGTAGTTTGTAGAATCCAGTCCTACAATAACTATTCATCACAAATTTCCAGAAATTAGAAGATTCCACAAAATATTAATCTAGGATGGTCTGATCTGTTCTCAGTATGACAATTTTGTCTATCACTCAAGCATCATATCAACTTGTATCAACGAAAATAACAGTTTTGTGACAAGAAAACGTTTGAGCTCGAAAAAGAGATCAAGCCCTTTCATCAGTAAGCTTTGAGGACAACTTTTTGAAGAGGAAGACAATGTTATGAACAATATATATATAAAATAATATAAATAATGTAAACAATATTAAATAATGATTATATAACTAGTAATTAGAAATGAAGAAGTATGTCCCTAAGGACATAACCATTGGTGAAGAGGTACCTGCATAGGGTATATAAGCAGGCCCTCATTCTCATTTTTAAATCATTTTCACTCATACATTTTTAATATATATTCTTGTATCTTCAATGGAGATCTACATATTCTAAGCCTTCTTGAATGTTTAACCTATTATAACGAACCTTGTTCGTTACATTGGTATCAGAGCATTCTTTTGAGTATACGAACTTTGTTCGTAACATCGTCAATGATAATAGGGAAGATTGTTGGAAATATTGTTTTCATTGATGTCCAAGATAGGGGGAGCATACTTATGTTTAAGATAAAGATTGGAAATGAATATTATTGAGAATATTGTTTTTATACTTCTAAGACCACATTTGGATAACCTATCTATGAATGCATTTGTATTCCAATTAGCTAGCTCAAATGGGAGCATAGAATATATGTTTGAAAAACTTATTACAAGACCTTTCCAATGGTATATATCACCCCCTCTAATTCCACAAGAATGAAGAGATATGAAATATTTCATCAAGACAACCCAACCAAAGTATAAGCAAGTTGACCCAACCAGTTTTACAAGTCATCCCCATAAGTGAATGTACAAACACTATAAATAAATAACATATATGTTCATTTATATATGATTTAAGAAAGAAGAGATTTGAGGTCGCAAGAGGAGATGAAGAATAAATTTTGGGGTGATTCTTGGAGTCTAAAGATGCAAGTAAAAATGTGAAACTTTTCTTCTATATGTTTATGAATGTGGAACTTGGAGGATACAGATAGAAGATCTTCATGTACCTGTAATTCAAATTTCAGAGCTTGATTCACTATAATTTTGGAGATATGGTCTAAGGAAGTAAGGTTTCCTGAATGAAATTTTCTTCAAACAAGTCAACTAGGCATTTTCACTATAATATTTGTTCGGGGATGTTTCGAATCGTAAATCTTGGACGACATAGATAGAATATCTGCATTTACCTGTGGTTCAAATTTCAGACCTTGATTCACTACAATTTCGGAGATGTGGTCTAAGAAAGCTAGGCTTTTTGAATGCTCCTGAAATATTCTTCAAATAGGTTAGTGTGGAATTTTTGTTATAACTTGTCTTCGGATGGTTCATATTGTAAAACTTGGAGAAAACAAATAGAAGATCATCATGTACCTATGGTTCAAATTTCATACTTTGGTGCACTATACTTTTGTAGATATGCTCTAAGGAATTTAGACTTCTTGAATGCCTTTGAAATCTTATTCAAATAGGTCAGTTTTATATTTTCTCTAAAACTTTATTTCTGTGATGTTTTAGAATCTGAAATCTAGAGGAGACAAAGGAGATATCTC
Organism: Pinus tabuliformis; assembly: GCA_031772625.1. Lineage (NCBI taxonomy): Eukaryota > Viridiplantae > Streptophyta > Pinopsida > Pinales > Pinaceae > Pinus > Pinus tabuliformis. The sequence goes on along the minus strand of CM062807.1, from coordinate 994,378,325 downwards.
AATGTACCTATAATAAAATTTTCAGACGCTGTTTCACTGTAATTTCAGAGATATAATATGAGGAAGGTGATGTTCCTAAACACTCCTAAAACATGCTTCAAATAGATCAACTTAGCATTTTTGTTATAAATTTCTTCCATATATGTTTTAGATTGTGAAATTTAGATGAAACAATCAAGGGATCTCTAAGTACTTGTGGTAGAAATTTCATAACCAAATTTGCAAAATTAGATACGTGGCATGTTGTGCAAATTTATTCTTGGGAAGAAACCAAAAGAAACAAGTTTTGGAAGAAGTAGACTTGGTGAAGGAATAAATAGTAGGTAGACCTGGTGAAGGCAGAAAAAACTAACAAGGATGATAAAGACAGAAGCAACACGTAGACTTGGTGAGAGTAGAAACACCTAACGAACACTGTGAAGAGGCAAACAAACCCAATGAAGTAGATTGGTGCCCAAATATTTGTAACAATGGAGATAGGTGTCTCTTATAGGTTGGTGCCTACAAAACAACATAGAGGATTGGTGTCTCCCTATAGATTTATGCATACAGATTGAAGTAATAGTAGGTTGGTGCCTACAAGATATATATATATATATATATATATATATATATCCGGGTTTCCGCATATATCTTGTGTTACTTGTTCAATTTATGAACTTGATGTTTTATGATAGCATTAAATAAGTAAAATTTTCATTACATTGATTCAACTCCCCTCTAATTATAATTGTGAATTCCATCACTTCCATCTATCTATCTATCTATCTATTTATAGATAGATATATCGATCTATCTATTTGTTTGAGAGAGAGAGAGAGAGAGACCCACATGTGGAAGGATATACCTTCAACAAAACAATAAATAGGGATCTAGAAACAAGTTTGAATGACAAAATATTATCACAATCGAAGAGAAGATGAAAGTACATGTATATATTTTTACACAATGTTACACCCACAAACATTTTATTTCAAAGAAGATATTAATTATACCATTTATAACTAGGCATACAAGTTATGAGAAGAAGAAAATAAAGTAAAAATTTATCCAAATATAAGATGGTTTTGGATAATGTTGAAATTTGACATATACCATTTATAACCATGCCCAAAAGTTTTGAGGGGAAGAAAATAAAATAAAATAAAAAATTATAGATAGTTTTAGATAGTCATTAAATTTTACACTTACATTTGGAAAAACATACATGAAATGGAATAATAAATCGAGTCCCAAGATTTCTTAATAACATAACAAAAATAGACAATATCTTATGATCAAGCATGGAAGAAAAGAAGAATCCATGTCAAGCATACATTTTGAAAGAATCTTTGAAAAATATATAATTATCTTATGATCATATCATGGAAGAAAAGAAGAATCCACATCAACCATACATTTTGAAAGAATCTTTGAATGTTAGAAAAAGTTTTATATCTACAATCACGTTATAGAAAAAGAAGCAGTAAGAATCCACATCAAATGTACATTTTAAAAGAATTTTTGGATGGTAGGAAAGAACAAAAATATACAATTATATTATGACAACGCGACAACATTTATAGACAACATGACAATACAAAACATCACCAATACAACTCAATCCTCCTCGTGAGACAATCCATAACTCTTCTATGTGAATGTATAATAAAAATCATTGACCACTTCCATCAAGTTTAGAAACAATAACAAAAGAAAAACCAATTTGAATTTCAACAAGCATCCTAATCTACATTGCACAATCACAAGTTGTCTCTACAGTTGGCATGACACATAGCATACATCTCCCATGTGGCAAGAACAAGGTGGATAAGACTCACACGCTCCTATTGCACCCTCCACTTAATCTCAATTTCCTCTGATGATTGATTATCAAGTGTTGTGATGGGATAATGTCTCATTTACTCTTGGTTGCAAGTTCCACCACCTTTTGGCTTTTGTTTGGACCTCTGGGACATGGCTTAGATGAATTTTGGTCTATCAAAACAATAACTCCTCCTCGTCAATTCCGACCACTACCACTAATAATAACCCCTACGTGAACCAAACCACCCCCAACATGCGATCCATGGGTAAACTCAGTGGATTTGAACTTGGAATCATGGTACATAATACTTCATTTTCACAACCATCACAGATTGAGCTGCCCTAGGGGGACTTTTTCTCTTTAGCTTATTATTTCATATTGGATATTTCAATATTAGAAACAATCGTTGGACATTGTTTGGATGATGGTCCTTGTGAGAGTGAGTTTGGCATAAGACTTGTAGCCTTGCATTATGAACCTATAATTCAAGAAATTTAATTCTAGGTTCTTAGATGACATATTACTACGAGCTTTGTGAAACTTGTCTTTCTCTATATTGACACAAGAATGCCCTCAATGAATTAGCGACCTCTTTTTGGTCTCATCTTGACACTTTGAGCAAGTAGGAACATAACTTCAATCTTAAGGTTGAAATCATAATGGGAAGGTTGCTGTGGCAAAAGACGTAGTTAGATGCATTGGAGTTTGTAGTTTCGAAGTTAAGTCAACATCAAGGAATAACTACAGTAGGGAAACACAATGAATTGCCTTTAGCATCATCCTCAAGCTGTCCACATGGACTCAACGGCAATTAGCTTCCACTACTCAAATTGGAGAGCTGCAAAAGAACTCCCGCTAGCCACTTGGTACCAAGGATAACATCAACAAAGGAAATACAACATTGGAAGCCATTAACCATCCCCGAATTCCTCACAAATGTGTCCTGTTTAGTTTAGTTCATGAAGTTTGTACTAGTTTTCCTTATGTTAGCACTTTTAGCACAATTTCATTTTGGACTGTGTCTAGTTTTATACAGGTCTTGTAAGTAGTCCTCCCAAAGAAAGTTCAATGGCCCTTTGAATCACAACTATATGGCGGGCATTCCTTTTGTATCTTTCAATTTCAACCTTTTTACATGATATAGATTTCCAGTGTTTGAAAAAAAATAAAAATTAAAAGAAATGGTACAATCTCATTGCTTTATTTATTTACAAAATGAGCTAGTGTATAGTGAAAAACATTAGATGAGCATTTATTCATCCTCAACTTGATAAAGCTTATAAACTAGTCTTCAAGAATTTAGGTCCCACTATGCTAGCACAATCTATTGATATCCAACTTATGTTTGTCATATTATTATATGTGCATATATTGTATTCAGTTTTTAGTTTAATTGCATATTAATTTGTTTTGACTAAAAAAAATGCTTGTCCAAAGTTTAACATTAGAAATTAAATTTTGTTATTTTTTAAAAATACTTTAATTTATTTATTTTAAATTTCATTGATTCACCCTCTTATTGTGTAATGATTATACTTCACCATCACATTGAACTTCTCCATCCATATGTACAATTGTGTACCACCAAATCTGGTTTAAAATAATTGTGTACCATCAAATTTGATTTAAAAATCATGCATCTCTACACGTTTTCACATGGTATAAAGATCTTCTCATCAGATCAGATGACGGTTCTACTTTCTCAAAGGTTGATCTTCTCATCAGATATTAGATCAGATGATGGTTCTACTTTCTCAAAGGTTGATCTTCTCATCAGATATTAGATCAGATGATGGTTCTACTTTGTCAAACGTTGTTCAAGTATTTATACGTGACTAGTTCTACTTTCTCAAAGTTTGATCTTCTCATCAGATATTAGATCAGATGATGGTTCTACTTTGTCAAAGGTGGTTTAAGTATTTATACGTGACTAGTCATAATGATGGACAAGCGAACCTATGTAGATTTGTGTGGGGACCATTTACACTACTTAAGTGGCATTTCTGGGCATTCGTGCTATAAAATTAGAAGTGATTTTGCAACAATAATATATTGCAATCTAGTTACTTACTTGAAGTGTTATTTCATTAGTTTAAGATTATTTTTCACAATAGTTCTGGATAATTACTAACATTTTATTGAAATTACTTGTTCACTGTAATATTATATTTTTTCCACATCCAACGTTTACTAAATTCATTCTTCTTATATTTAATCTTTTATTTTTGTATCATCTCTTTTAACTAATGAATGAATAATATTTTCACGTTTTCAAGATTAAAAATAGTTTATAGGACCACTAGCCTCCCCACTTTTCACCCAAAAATTTGACTTATTTACTATTCAACCAAATTTAAATCAGCGTTTTCAAAATCCATTTAAATACTCTTTTTTGGATCTACTCCCTTTTTAAAATACTATGTTTTTATTTAGTATTCAACTAAATTTAGATGTTTTTTAACTCAGCTTTTTAAAAGTCCATTTGGATATTCTTTTTGGATTACTCCCCTTTTAAAATACTAATTTTTTTTTTTTTCTACGTACTTTATCTCATCTTCCTGCAATTGCTTTAATGAATTTACGAGGATTTTTATTAACTAAGCCCAAACCAAAATCAGGATAAGTTTGAGGGTTTGTCGGAAACTCTCAAACTCGTATTAAAAGGTTTTTGCTTTTTCTAAATTTATCATAATATAGAAATTATTTATTATTAATGGGTAATGGGTATAATAATTAATGATTATTATTTATTTATTTAAAATATATATATATATATATATAAAAATTTAAACCCAATTTTTATTGTGTCGTTTTAAATTAAAAAAATAAAATAAAAATGCAAATTGAAATCTAATTAGAATTAAATAATAAACTAAAATAAAAAATAGTTTAAGTTTAGAAATAATTATTGTTTGAATGATTGATAATGATTATTGTTCATTTACTTTGTTTTATGTTTATAGTTTTATAATATATTTAAAATATATAGGTGGGGATAGTTATTACTCTGAGTGAAAATTAGATATACTAATAAGAGTATTTGTGAGTGAAAATTAGTAAAAATTACCCTTAATGACTTATTTTGGTTATCAAATATGACAATTTTTTAAAGTAATAAAATAATATTTCCAAAATATTTATTTTTAATATTAAAAAAGTATAAAACATTAGTGTAGATTTTGACTTTGTATAACTAATTATAGTCTATTTTTTCTTGATCTCTTGTTTTCCAATTTTACCTCTTTTTGTCTAGTTTTGGTTTCCAGTTTCTACATGCACTTATATAGACTTCCATTTTGCCAAATTTTAGGCTATATTTAAACTAAGCTACATGTACTAAACACTTGTTCCTTGTCCTTTAGTCAATAGTAAGAACTAAAAATATCAAATTATATTATGTAAAATTTGAAACTTCCCAAAACCTAGTTATCTACATTTGTAGAGTCATAATCTAAGTATAATATATGTAGGGAATAAACAAAAGGCCAAAAGGAGGGTAAGACTTCTCTCAATGCCCCTCCCTTCTAACCGACTAAAAACAGGGAAATTGGTAAGCAATAATAACCTAACCACCATGGTATGTTGCGGAAGTAAATAGAAGACCAAAGGGTTTTATTTTATTTTCTTTCATACACCTCAGGATTCCAGGCTAAGCATTAAGGAAAATAAGTCTCTCTATGATATATCAATGGAAAGCAGAGCTCCTTGTGTATTTTATGGAGGTAAAATTAATTTCTTTATATTTTTTTTTTTCGCTGCAAAGCAAGTATCTAGGCTCGTTAGGTTTGTTTCTCGACATTAAGTTTTCATGTTTTAATGTGGGAATAGAATTTCCGAAGTGTCATTGTATTAACTACCAGCATAGATCCATGTAAATTATGGATTTAATATAAGTTGAGAGGGATAAAAAAAATTTAGTTGCAATGCAAAAAACATTGTGTAATTTTTTACTATTCAAATTGTATTTTTGAATGTTATAGAGATTACATAATGTGTATTAAGCCATTTTATATTAATTCATATCAAAATATTTTAATCATAACTCATATTGGATATTTTATTCTATACGACATTAAAATATTTTCCTTTAACATTTGTTCATACTGAAATATATTAGTTAATATGGATATTCACACTTTATTTAAGTTCCATACTAAGATATTTATAAGAGAAATAATTTTTTTTTTATTATTATTTTATCTCTGTAAAGTTATATAAAATTATATTATTTAAGATGGACATCCAAATATTGTATTTATTATTTGAAGAGTGAAAGTGAAATATCAACAATTGAGTTAATTATTGTGTTAATAGTTTTTTGATTGTTTATTTATATAATTATTTAATTTTTGTTTTTTCTATTTGACCGACATGAGCGAAAATTATTTTTATTATTTTTTTGTGGACGTGACATACTTACACATGTCCCTCAAACTGGGTTGTAGAATGAGCCTCTAGGCTCAATGAAAAAAAATGCTCCGATTCTTTTATATTTTTCTTTTGTGTGTAACACTAAAGATACCAACAAATCATGCATTATCGCAAAATGTAGAATAGCATCAATCAAATACCATTTCTCATGTGGAACTCTATGCAATCTTCCATATGTTATTTGCTTCAAAGTTGGCACAAAGCCAATACTCAGAAAATTCAAGTTTTAAAAAAATGAACACTAAAGAAAATCAAAGGATACTAAATGTAGCAAAAAAACATTGCCAAAACTGTTTATTGCATCCAGAGAAGTCAAGTGCACTCACACATTTTAGATGAGATTTATCATGGGGAATCCAAGGATGGTTCCCTACATTTGAGAATAGCCTCCCTAGTGAAACTGTCAGTGTAGACTAATACACCAAAGCTTAGTGTTGATGAGGTATGTAAAGAGAAATCCAAGAAATACACCTAAACACCAAAAGGTTTAGGTTTTTTTTCAATGATTAATAGATCCAAGGCTAAAATGGATGTTGTATCTAATCAATAAGAAGAAATTATGTAAAAGCTTAAAATTCTTAGGCCTCATTTTCAATGATTAATAGATCCTGGCCTAAAATGGATCTTGTATCTAATCAATAAGAGGAAATTATGTAAAAGCTTAAAATTTGTTATAATAATCACCCGTTTTCTCACCATCGTCATTTTAGCTTCACTATGAACTGCTTATATGATTATACATTATTTACAACCAAAACTAAGTTTTCCTACGATTGTACATTATTTAGAACAAAAAAACCCACTTTATGCAGATATTTCATAATTTACTCAAATGGTGCTTAACTGGACAACGTAAATAGCGTAAGAGAATCAGTTGGTTAGTCTCTAATAAAACTTAAGTTTATATGAAAACAAATAGAATTATCTCCTATAATGGGGTTGCAGAGCATTGCAATCTCGCTCGAGTTGTAGGACAATGTGGATTCAGAAAATTCTAGATTAATATTATTCATCACATGCAAGGGTGAAAAAAACCGTTCCATATATGAGCTGTCTATGATACAACCATTAGCCATGTTAATAATCAAGAATACTGAATTGCATCCTTCTAATCAGAAGCCAGAGAAGGCACGTTTACACAACAGGCAATCAAAAAAATTAATGATAAGTATTTCCTATGGTGTGCATAAAAGGTATTAGCAAGTCACAAATCTCGTTGACTTGATGATATGAAGGTACTACTATGTAACATTCATCCCTTTAGACACCCTAGTATTGGTGCTGGCCTGCAATTGAGGTAGGTTGCAGTGGCAAAATACACACAGCTTAACGCAAGATATATTTTTAGCCACATGGAAGAAAAAATAATGATAGTGGAAAAGAAGCCCGTGGCAATAATCATCACAGCTAAGTTGAAAAAACACTTGAAGGTAGGAAGTTCCTCTTCGTTGCCAGAGCCGGGGAAGCAACCTTCTTTAGAGAAAGTAGAAAGCAGCTCGTCCTTACGACGAAAAGCTTCAATAAGCCAAGCGGCACCTCCATCTTCACTGGGAGGAATCTCATTGAGGGGTACACGACGAATATGAAGATGTACTTCGGCGGGATCAACTCCAAAGACATTATCCATGAACAGAGGCCATCGATACTTGTAACCAATTGTCACATCATAAACTGCACAACAGGAAAACAATTGCACATCAGAAAGAACAAATAATAACAATATCCAATAAAAAATACAGCCTTTGCATTGTTAGTTTAACTGAACCAAAATACTCTTGGAATTGTGCCTGATACAAATATACGTTCCTATAGAATAGATAACTGATGCTCTATTTGCTATTGAACCCACGTACTTTGGATTGGAAAATAGGTTCTCACCCCAACAACTAAAAAAATATTTCTTTACGCATGTCAATGTAATTATGAGCAGCAGCACAGACAAACTAACATGTAATTATGAGCAGCAGCACAGACAAACTAACATAAACCATTAAGATTAGATAACTAGTTTTTTATTTTGCCAACTGGCATATATGCATCTTAACCCTGGGTGGGTATATTAGGAATAAAAAAAATTCCATGTGAAAACATCTCATTACTTGAAAGATTTTTACTTAAACAACAATGGTTAAGATGAATTTATACTAGTTTTATTCTTTTGGCTTTATTAGACTCAGATATCAAATTGTGTTCCACTTTGATTTATTAATATCATTACACATGTTATGAGACAGATCTTTTCCACTTCCACTTGGACTTAGAGTGCACCTTGCTACTCTTGGTGCAATTAGAAGTTCAAAGAGGTACTCACTTCATAACATAAATCTGGATGCCTTTCACCCGGTGATGCCCTTTGCCCTTTAGCCTATTCTTTGTCATCTTGCTTATGTAGTGTACACAATTTAAAAGTAGGTTACTAAATTGCTTTTCAAATCAGGGCTACAGACAAATGCTCCCTGCAGACTGCAGAAATAAATTTCCATCATCCTTGACAGCTCCGGAATTAATTCTGAAATCCTGACTGGTTGCACTGTTCCATTGAGAGATTGTAAAATTGTAAAAGTTTACGCATTGAGAAACATCTAGCAATCTGCGCCTTGCATGTTTGCCAAAGAGAAATCCTGCTTCTGTTAGGTAGTATTCGTTACACGTGCCTTAAGAAACCAACATAAATTCTCTATAATACTGCGGGGCTCTATGACACTTCACTAAATGTCCCTTTCAATTAAGGCACTAAACCCCAATAACAGATTTGTGTTGTTGCTAAAATTCATTCAGTTGAAACCATGATCCCTGTTAATCATAGTAGCAAGATTTAAATACTAATACAAATTTGAATACGGTTTGGTACAGAAAAAATACGTAACAAAAGAAACCCAGTACAGCTCCTATAGTGGAAATATACATCTCTTGGATACGAAAACATAAATTTTGTTCTGAATTTTGGAAGAATTTCAGCCTCAGGTTAATGCAATAAATAAAAAACAATAATTTCATTCCTTGAAAATTGAGGCAATTTGATTTCCAGGTTTATTTAGATTTTTAATTTATTTTATGTTGGGGATTTTTTTTTTTTTTTTGTTATGGAGCAACGAGTATCAAAGACATGAATTTGGTTTTTAGATTTTTTGTACTTTTTTCAAATATGTTGGGGATTTTCGCTTTTTCTTTTCCTTGTTTTGTTTTGTTTTGTTTATGGAGAAATAAGTATCAAAGACAGAAGGTATATTATCAAAAATATTAAAAAAAAAATGTTGATTGTACCATATCCATATTGTATGGAAAATTCAACGAATTTTGTACTGCTCCCAAATTTCCGTACCGTAAAGGCCAATATGGCCAAATCTTGCTACTATGCTAGCAATAGCTCCACTGAGATACGAAAAGTCCTCTGGATGAGGCAAGGGTGCATTCATTACGAAAAGACAAATCACATGAATTACTTCGATGAAGAAGGGTTATAATCACCTTCATTCTGTCAAACAAATATTTCATTGTTACCAAGCAAGCACAGTGAGGTGGCTATGATGAAACTTAGTCAGCTAGCAAGAGCTCCACTGAGATACCAAAAGTCCTCTGGATGAGGCAAGGGTGCATTCATTACAAAAAGACAAATCACATGAATTACTTCAATGAAGAAGGGTTATAATCACCTTCATTCTGTAAAAGTTATTTCATTGTTACCAAGCAAGCACAGTGAGGTGGCTATGATGAAACTTAGTCAAAGTAAAGAAGCATTATATTTGTACCTTATCCTCACTTATTTTGGGTGATCTATTCTTTAATTTAATTTGATCAGTCAAGCACTTTATTGTATTTTATTGTGGACATGGTCAAACTTGATCATTCCCAATTTTTGTACTCAATATATATTTAGCAATACAAGTGTATGGATATTTGTACAGTTTTGACAATCTTCTTTTATACTTGCATATTTGGTCTCTTACATTTTTGTGTGCGAGTGTCTTTCTTTTATTCATGGGTGTTATGCACATATCAATTGATATCAAAGCTGAATGATTGCACTCTTAAGTCTAATCGCCTCTACGGTTTACATCTTACACCCTTAATAGATCTAACACTCTTATAATCAAACAAATATTTCATTGTTACCAAGCAAGCACAGTGAGGTGGCTATGATGAAACTTAGTAAAAGTAAAGAAGCATTATATTTGTACCTTATCCTTACTTCTTTTGGGTGATCTATTCTTTAATTTAATTTGATCAGTCAAGCACTTTATTGTATTTTATTGTGGACATGGTCAAACTTGATCATTCCCAATTTTTGTACTTAATATATATTTAGCATTACAAGTGTATGGATATGTGTACAGTTTTGACAATCTTCTTTTATACTTGCATATTTGGTCTCTTACATTTTTGTGTGCGAGTGTCTTTCTTTTATTCATGGGTGTTATGCACATATCAATTGATATCAAAGCTGAATGATTGCACTCTTAAGTCTAATCACCTCTACGGTTTACATCTTACACCCTTAATAGATCTAACACTCTTATAATCAAAGAACCTAGATCTAGTCACCTCGAAGGTTTTTACTTCTTACCCTCCACTAGATCAACCACCGGCACCATCATACGCAGAATTTTGGCTCCATTTTCTAATTGGGGTCATAATAACATTATGTGCAATATTGTAAAAGTTGTGCCCTTGAGTATTTGAAGTTCTATATCTATTAGAACCCTATCTTGAGAGGCGATTTTCTTGTTTCCTAGGAACCATAATGAAAGTCCTTCATCCAATCATTGAAATCTCACTATCTCATTGTGTCTTCTGCTCAAAGATGTGTCTTTTCCCTTATCCTATCCTTCCTTTTATAAGATTGAGTTACTCACTGAATCCACAACCCTAATCTCCAAAGTGATTGACGGTTGAGATTATATCTCAACGTCACTTTAGATCAACAATTGAGATTAATATAATTCACTGATGCAAATAACTTCTGCACTTCATTAGATTAACTCATTTTATCTTATAAAATTCAATTACTTTAGAAATTAAAGTAATTACTAAGGTTAAAGGTCAATTAGGTGACTTCCGCACATCCAGACACTTAGACATATGTAGAAGTACCTGCTCGATGCAACAAACATCAACTATTTTTGTATGTATATATATATATATATATATCTAAGTTGCACTGAAACGGATACGGATGATGGGTTTGAAACAAATACGACAAATTTTCAAAAAATTTGGATATGATACGACAAGAAAACGTCACACACACACACATATATATAACAAAATAAGAATTTCATATTACCATTCATCTTTTAGAATCTAGATTCTATATCTAAAAATACATAATCAATTATCATCTATCATCATCATCAATTCAACATAAACATTGTCATCATCATTAATGATTATTATAACATTCATGATTCAACATATCATCAAGTTTTTGTTTCAAATTTCAATCATCAACATGACAAGTTACAACATCATCACCAAAATTAATAATGCACACTACATAGTACAAAGTACAAAATGAACTATGATTGGCAGTCTACTATCATTATTCATAATTCATATGGCATATTATGGTATTCAATATTCATTGTTCAAAAGTTTAAAAGTTAAAACACCATCATAAATTACATTTACATATTATCAAATATGTCTTCAATCGAATTCCTGTCACTAAGAACCACATCCTCTCCAGAAGTGGGACAGGGAGCATTGCTGCCATGTCCACTTGAAAATCCACCTATTGGTGACTCTTCATCAAACAAAGTCATATGAGACTTGGCATTCAACGTCATATCCAAGTCAAAAAACTTTGGTTCCACATCACCATAATTTGGTAGCCCCAAATTTGTATTCGTCTCTCTTGTGTGACAAAAGGCGAAAGTTTGAATGAACACTAGTTCCTCCACCTTCTTAGAGCCCAATCTGTTTCGCTTCATTGAATGGATGAAGCCATATGTACTTCAATTCCTTTTTGCTGAAGAGGAACTAGCAACTTGTGACAAGCTCATGATGGTCAATTTTTGGATATGTGGAAGTTCTCCACCATAGTAGTTCCACCAATCAATTGGACTCAATGCCCTCTTGTCCCGCATACAATCAATATCAGAGCCCCAACCCTCTGATCCCACAAAATGAACAAACTCTGCACGAATCTGAATCCCAATTTCAGGATCTATAAAAAGCTTTCTAAAATCCTTTTTAAATCCTTGTGAGACTTTTGGGTCTTTGTTTGATGCGGTTCTTTCTGGATCACTTAGCAACTCTACAACATAATATTTTGGATTCATTGCATAGGCCAAAAGGTGCAATGGGGTGGTCATCTTGTTCCACCTTTTGGTCAATATATCTTTTATTTCTCTGTAAAAGAATTCATCTGGGTCATTCTCCTTGGCATTTATAACCACCCTTATCTTCTCTATCATGGAATCAATGTCCTCATACACCTCTCCCAAATTAGGCATATCTATGTCAAACATACGGAGCAAATCCACAATTGGCTTAGTAAATGCCAAGAGGTACTCCACCCTATCCCACCATTCATCATCAACAACCAACCTTTTCACTGCTTGTGCTCTATCAGATTGGGATTGCCTCCATTGATTCCAAAGAGAACTACATACCATTAACTGTAATGCTTCTTTCCCCTGCATAAGCCTTGTTAAGACTATGATGTGAGAAGCAAAACGAGTCTCGACAACCTACAAGTGCCAAATTGCCAATGTTTTGATAAATTAAAAATCATAATTTGATTGAATAACTATTATGATTCACGAATCATGACACTTGAGAATCCAATTTACATATTTGAATTTAAAGTCATAGAAATTAGAATTTTTGAAATAAACTTTAAAGTTTAGGTACCTTAAGGAGCCCCAACTTCGCAAATTCCCTGTAGATGCCTTGGGACATGTGGTGGTTTGTGATGACGGCTTCAATTTCTTTTGACTCTTCAAAAATAACTCGAATCCACTCAATTTTCTTTCCCATCTTGCTCAACATGAGGTTCAATGAATGTACAACACAAGGCGTCCAAAAGATGTGTTGATATTTGCCTTCAATAATTAGGCCTGCTGCTCTACACACCATTGCATTGTTAGTTATTACCTGGACAACATTTTTTGGCCCCACCAATTCAATTGCTTCAACCAAGATGCCAACAATAAATTGAGAATCTTTCATTTGCCCGTCACAATCCACTGCCTTCAAAAACATTGCCCCCTTTGGGCTCTGAGGAATCACATTGATCAAAGGCCTATTCCTTTGATCTTTCCATCCATCAGAAATGATGGACACCCCTAAAATGCGCCATGAATTATGAATGGGGCTTAATTTAGCCTCCAAATCTAACTTCTCAACACTCAACATTGTAGTGCAGACCTTCTCATATCCAGGGCTCTTGTACCCTTTTGGGGCGTAATTCATTGTTTTTATCATCTTTTCCTAGTAAGGAGATCACACAAGGTTAAAGGGAAGGCCATTTGCATAGATGCATTTACCTGTAGCTGCATCTACCATCTCTCGAGCATCATTATTAAAACTCCTTTCAAGCAGTCCCAAATTAGACCACTTTGAACTGACAATTCCATGAGAGGGAAGTGGAGGCTTTGATGAAGATGCTCCCAACCTTGGTTGTTTGAATTGAGAGGCAGGATTTGCCTCATTTGCTTTAGCATTTGCCTCGTCTTGTTCTTTCTTATATTTTGCAAGTTTTGCCTTGCTTAAACCATTTCCATCTGTCCCATTCTCTTTAGGTGGGCCACTGCATATTCGAATCCCATTGCCTTTTAACCCAAGTAAATGTGCTTTAACCTGGGTGTATGATCCATTATACTCCTTGTTACACTCACTGCACACCCATGCCAATGACCACCCTCCTCGGATCTTCCCAAGAATAGTTACATATTTCCAAAGTGGTGACTTTGGATCAACTTTAGAGACAGATTCAATTTTATGTTCCACTTCCTTTGCCTCACGAATGCCTGAACTTGAAGTTGCCATGATGATGATGTAAATGAAACTGCAAAATAAAATTGATGGGTCACAATGCAATCTACACACGTTTTATTCCTTAAAAATTATAAGAGATGCTTTAAAGGCGTAAAGAAACATGGAAAGGCAAATAGGATGGAAAAACAATCCAATCATTGGAAATCATTTAAATTTATTTCATCACTTTCTACTTCAAATTAAAATGATTCCAATCTCAAATTCTGCACATCGAGATAAGGGTATGCACAGTAAATTGGCATTTGAAAATGGAACGCTTCTTAGTCTCCACCAATAAAGCATGTAGATTTGCTTATCCCAAGAATATTAATACACAGTCCTATGTCATCACTAAGGTAGTGAATAGATTTTGAGTTGTCACAAGGGAAATCTAAGTTCATATCAACAATGTGCTCAGACTTCCAGACTTATTCAATCAACAATAGAACTATATTCAAACGGTATTTGACTTTTTCAGTTAGTTAATTCTATTGTTATAAATGACATGAATGATTCTAAATATAGTATTCATTATCTCTATATTCATATACATTCATGTATCTTATATAGATGCTTGTCCTTTCATTACATATGATGTCTGAGTTTTATGAAGAGTTACCATATCCATTGTGTTTTATATCTATATATGTTCCTATATGCATTCCAATGCAAGTTAGGTTCATCAATATATAAGATATTCATACAATTAAACACAATTTTCAAAGGCTTGAAAGTCAAGAGGAAAGAATAGGTTCTAGAACAAATATGCAAACCAAAAAACATATATATCCTCTAATTTGTTTGGAACTATTTTCTGTAGGCAAATGCATACCCGAAATTATCAAAGATCAAACAGAATACTAACATTTTAGGGTGAAAGTAGATCAGTGCAACTGTGTGACAAACACCATGTCATGCAAGCCCACATGGTTCATCTTTGTAAAGCCATTACCATTATTAAACCAATCAAATGGACAGGCATATTTGAAGCACAATATCACTTTCACACCATACATGCATACGTTAACATTCTCACCAGGGTCACACTATAATTTCCAGTCCAACTTCTAGTCACTCGACTATCTTGACTCTACTGTCTCGTGAGTCATCGCTCCATTCTCTAGCATGTAGCGGGTTCCAACTTCCAGTCCAACGGGTAGCGGGCTCCAACATTTTACACAGCGAATCCAATGGAAAATGAAAATGTCACTAAGCGGCGAGTTAGGTTTTAACTTTTGTCCACGACGATTTGCGAGTTAGGTTTAAATGCTTTTTCCACAGCGATTTGCTTGTTCCCGGCGTCAACTTACTTACTGTTTTTGGCTTGAAGGGTTTCAAAAGGCGACTTGTTTCTAGAAAATCGTGATATTTCCCGATCCATGTCATGATTTCTGTGATACGGATCCAAAAATCGTGATACGGATCCAGATTTTCAGAAATGTTTTAAAAAAAATAAAAAAACGCCAAGGATCCATTTCCAAAAATAAAATTGCGTTTCCAAAAAAATGAAACGAGATTGATACAAATCCATGTTATTTCCAGGCCAGATCGTTCAGGTTTCTATCCCTAAAATGAGGATCATCGTTTCTGACAACTTAGATTACAAGTGATCAATCACTTTAAATTAAAATTTGATCTCCTTCCATACTTCACAAGCAATAACTAGTTCAAGACTCCATTTACTAGCTTCACTAGTCACTTCATTACCTTCACAAGCGAGATCGTGTTCTTCATTATGAGCTTGTACACAAGCTTCTAAAGCAACCCAATTAGTTACTGCAATAGGTGCATTTCCCTAAGGGTGTCCCAAAATTCCCCCACCAAACTATAGTATAGAATCATCCCCACAGATCTTGGTTAGAGCAAGCATATGCCAAATGTGAACACATCAAGAAGCTATATGCATAACAACTAGCATAGATACCGAATCTTGAGTGAAGTACATACCACAAATTTGGTATTTTTTGATAAAATGATCAAGTAGTAAATAAATAAAAAAACCCTAAAGTGACATCTCATTTCCCTTCAAGTCACCTACTACAATACCAACATGAATATGATCTTCAACAGACATATGCAATGCTTTAGCTAATACACAAAAGTGCATACCATGATTTTTTTGTCTGTCAATAACTGCATGCATCCGACTATGAATGTGAAGCAGTGGATCGTTGTCTCAGAAATAATGAGCCAAAGAAGTATTTACAGTAAAACCTCTCATCATATAGTCATGCATAATGATAGGAACTCCTAATTCTCTTAGTAGAATAGATCTAGATAAAATATATGGATGGCTATGGATACATGGATATTGACATCTTTCTAGGAACCATATTTCAAATGGTGGAACGAGGATTTTCAATCCTCTACTCTACCAATTGAGCTATCCTAGATATTCCTTATGGAAATGTAGTTGTACTCTCACATCAATCCAAATCAAGAAGTATTTACATCCACAAAGGTAAATATTTGCTCACTCAAGGAAAGGATAACAATGTTAGTCACAAATTTTATCCAAGTAGGATGTCAATGTATTTATATGAAGTAGTTAATGATCCTATCACTATGACTTTGGATCTAGAATCACAAGTTCTAACACATAAGATCTAGCAACATTGGCCAATGAAGCTTTGATAATTGGTATTACACGAAAGAAATCAACACCTATGTTAGCTATTTCATGGTTCAATTTTTTAGTCGATATATTGATAAAATCAATCACTTTTTTCCAACCTAGAGAGAGGACTCATGAAATAACTCTCTTTACATCTATTTGAATTGGAGGCACACCTACAGTCCAAATTTATATGAAATAAATATTGAAATTTCCTAATTGGATATTGATTCACGCTTATCAAAAGGAACTAGGGACAAACACTCCGACAGATCAAATAACTTCTACCAATTATTCAAATTGACTTCCTAAGGCACTCATCTCTTTCAGGAGGATTCATGGCATATCATTTCCTAGTAAGGTTCTTCACTTTTAATGGGTTGATTCCATGAAGAAATGTTATAGTAAGGCTATGATTTAGGGGTGAGGGGAGGGGAAAACACTAAATGTGAGTGCCTTTCAAACAGTCAGGTGCAAGCCATTACTCCCCAAAAATATATGACCTATTGGGGGGGGGGCTTTTCAATTACCTTATCAAAGTTGAATTTGGAATGGGCGCACTCAATGATATCAATCTCCTCGAAAATTGACATATTCATTTTGTAGCAGATTTATTAAAGCCAACTTACTATTCTTTGGTTAAAGACCTTCAACAAGTTGTGGATATGTATGGAAAACAACTTCGATTATGGAGTTTTCAATGTGTTGGGGTTACATACCTTAAATTTTTGCTTGGAGATAATGCTTTTTTTTGGTTGAATTTGGAGCTATGATAATTGTTAGTAGGCATCGAATGAGATGTTCTAGTGTGCTAATGATGGTCTAATCGATGAGTTAGCACGTGTCTGATAGTTAAAACTCTTTATGATGTAGTGTGCCCTCACTCTTTTGTAGTGTTGGCATGTTTGATTTGTTTTGGATCAACACACTTTGTGCACTTCATGGAGTAGGAACCCATCAACTTCGGGTCTCCCTAAGTCCTAAGTGTTAATAATTGCTCCTTCATTGGATGGTTAGATTAAAGTGTTTTTACTATGGTTAGCACCTTTAAAGTTCAAATTATTGACATTGTTATCTTTTGAAACCCTTGTCACAATTATCCCTTTTCACATGGTTCCAAACATTTTAGTGATATGATTGGAGGAGTTAATTTTGTCAAACATAACAGGATAATTTCACATTGGAGGAAGCTCTCACCTTGATGCACACATGTTGAGGCAAGTCACATTATTTGCTTGAGTAGAAGGGCCATCCCCTTGGACTTGAAATTCATTAGGTTGATTTTGTCAAACATAATAGGATGGAGTGAAAAAAATTATATTTATTGGATCTATCCACTTGCATAGGTCTTGAGGAGCTTTTAACCACCTTGGATCATATTTAATTATTATTTGAAGGAATTGATTTTGTCAAACTTAATGGGATTATTGCACATTATTTTTAAGAAATTGTAAAAGGTCCCACTACCTTTGACCTACCATGCATGTGAAGTGCTCCACCTTCTTGGCACTTTGCATACTTCTCTAAGCCACCCTCCTCTTGTGCACATGGTTTTACAAATTAGATGATGGTTTTGACTTGTGGTTTGATGGATCAAACCATCTTGGCACTCTTCTCTAGTGTAATATTCTGTCGCTAAAATACGCTATTATAGCCAAGCAAAAATTAAAAAAATTCTTTGAAGCCTTTCGTCAAACACTTAATGAACAATCATTTCGTCAAATACTTTGTGGAAAAAGTAAGAAACATGTACAACAAAAATATATGAGGGGCAAACCAAGAATTTTATTAGCTTTATAGGAGGGATTGCAATGCGAATAACAATTTCTAACCCTGTGAAACGGCTCCGACCACTGGATAGACCAACTCAACCCTCAAGAATAGTGATCATGCCCCACTAGAAATGGATTTGGCCGACAAAAATTCGTCCTAGCAAATTAGAAACAATTTGGCCTTTCAACAAAATGACCTCATGCACTGCAACTCGACCTCCAAAATGATGACAAACATGACCCAAATAATGTAGTCGGCCTCCTGAAATAAGACAAAGAACTCGGCCTCCTGAAGAAATGAATGCAACCCTCTAAGAAATCGAGCAACCCAACCTCCAAGGTGTAGAAATTTCTGATTTCCCACCCCGATTTTCAGTTTCACCTTATTTCTCCCATGTAGTTAAATGCCCTTTCCCATAACCATACATTTAACAAGCTGAAAAAAAATAAATATTGCTGAAAACACAAATTCTGGAAATTTTACAGAATGTTGGAAATTGCAGAAATAAAAATCAGCAGTAATAAACAGCGACTAAAACACATTTAAACACTGAGATTTTTGGTCAACTTGACCCTGGAAAAACCCCCTACAACTCTTGGGGAAAACCAGTTTGAGAGCTCTTCTTTATTTCTGGAAAATGCCTTTTTACAGTGAGAAAATTTTCAGCAAAAAATCAGCAAAACAAATTTTTCCAGCAAGCAAACTTATCTATTTTCAGCTAACAGACAATCTGGAAAATGCGCTGTACGAGCTGTACGGACCGTACGGATGTACGGGCTGTACTGACTGCCGTACGGACTGTACGGACAGACCTCGAAATTTGTGCAGAAAATCGCCGCCTCGATATTCGTGCCTGAAAATCAGTTTTTCCCTGTTTGCTCACAAAAATCTGCCTTTTACTGCTTGTTCTTTAAGCTGTACGGATTTGCTGAAGTGCTGCCTTGGTATGTGTGCCAAACTGCTGCCTCTTTCTCCTCCTTGTCCAGAAATCTCCCTTGCTCTCTTGCTCTCCTTCTCCCAATATGCTCATGAAAGAATGAATGATCTTTTTCCTCCTTTTCCTCCCTTAACCCAACCCTAAGTGAGTTTTGGGTGATCCATAAATCCAATGGCTGAAATAGATTTAGATCAATGGCTGAGATTAAATGCTCATTTAAATCTCACTTTCTATTTTTTAATTCACCCCACTTTAATAAAGACCCACTTAGTCATTTATTTCCAAAGTCACTTTTCCTTTCTAATTTTTCATTGACTTTATAAAAGTCACTTTAAAATTAGACTTAGTAACTTTATCACTTAAAGTCACTTTTAAATTAGATTTAACTTTATAAAAATTATAAAGTTACTTTAGGAGAAAAATTAACTTCTTTTGGACACTTTTCCCTAGGCCAAAGATCAAAGCCTTAGGGAACCACTTGTCCTCCGGTATCAAATTTCAACACTCCCTCTTAACGAGGAAGGTGTTCCTCACCACACCCATCTTGTCCCTGAAGTAGACATGCTTGCCCCGTGGTAAGGCTTTGGTAAGAATATCTGCAACCTGCTCATCAGTGGAAATATACTCAAGCTTCACAGCTCCCTTCTGAACATAGTCTCTGATGAAATGATATCTGATCCCGATATGCTTTGACCTGTCATGAAATACTGGATTCTCCGTGAGTTTAATGCAACTCTGATTATCACAGTAAATCACTGAAGGTCTCAACGGCTGACCAAATAAGCCAAACAACATCTTGCGAAGCCAGATGGCCTCACAACTAGCTAGACTGGCTGCCATATACTCTCCTTCTGCTGAACTCAGTGCTACTGACTGCTGCTTCCCGCTGAACCATGACACTACTGCTGAACCCAACCCAAAACAGCACCCTGAAGTGCTCTTCCTATCAGAAGCACAACCTGCCCAATCAGAATCAGTGTATCCTGCCAATCTCACTCCATCTCCCTGCCTGTAGTCCAGACCATAATCCACTGTCCCCTGCAAGTACCGCAAAATGTGTTTTGCAGCCACCCAGTGAACCTTCCTAGGCTCACACATAAACTGACTCATTGTGTTGACTGCAAAACAGATATCTGGTCTAGTGTTGACCAAATACATCAAGGAACCAATCAGCTGCCTGTACAATGTGGGATCCACCAACTCGGAATCCGAAGCATGAAGCTTCTTCCAGTTGGTAATCATCGGTGTCGACATGGGTCTACAATCCTCCATGTGGAATCTGCTAAGGATGTCCACAATATACTTCCCCTGCCCCAGGAAGAAATGCCCCTCCTCCTGCCACACCTCCAAACCCAAAAAGTAATGCATCAAGCCGATGTCCTTCATCTCAAACTCCGTCGCAAGATCTCTCTTGCAGTGCTCTATGAGTCTCTCTGCACCTGTAATGACCAAGTCATCCACATACAACACCAGAATGAGAGGCTCCTCACCAATCACAATAAAGTAAAGGTTCGGATCTGCCTCACTCTTTGTGAAACCCATCCCCTGCAAGTATGTATCTATCCTGGAGTACCAAGCTCTGGGAGCTTGCTTCAGGCCATAAAGGGCCTTCTTCAGTTTGCACACATGGGACTCCTTCCCATGCACCTCAAAGCCCTGTGGCTGCTCAATGTACACCTCCTCCTGTATGAAGCCATTGAGAAATGCGGTCTTCACATCCATCTGGTGGATCTTCCAACCCATCTCTGCTGCTATCGATATAATGGAGCGGATCGAAGTATATCGAGCCACGGGAGCGAAGGTCTCCTCATAATCAACTCCCTCTACCTGGGAGAACCCTCTAGCCACAAACCTTGCTTTGAATTTCTCAATGCTGCCATCTGCAGCATGCTTTACCTTGTAAAGCCATCTGGAAGTAACCACAGATTTGCCCTCAGGCCTCGGCACCACCTCCCAAACATCATTCTTCATGATAGAAGAATACTCCTCCTGCATGGCCTCTCTCCAGACCTGCTGGCTAGCTGCCTCCTCATAGCTAGAAGGCTCAGAGTCAAGGATGCTGGTAACCATCGCCATATAGCTACAAAACCTCTCAGGTGGTCTACTCTCTCTGACCAGCCTCTTCGGCTCAGCAACAGATGTGGCATCTCTCAAGGTGTCCTGAAGCCACTTGGGCTTCCTCTTCCCTGAGCATGCTTCTCCCATAGGAGAATGAAACTCCTCCTCCTCATCACCATCAGTAGCCTGAACTCCTGACTGTCTGTCTGCTGTCCTCCTGCCTGCACCTGAACCTGTAGAAGCTGAGGTACCGTGTGAACTGTCCATCAGTGGACTCCCTAGTGAACTACTCTGTGAACTGCTCTGCATGCTGCCCGGAGCACCACCCCTCTGGCTCGGTGAGCCACTGCTCACTGACGAACCTGACATCCTCATAGATGTACCTCCTGATCCTCCTGATCCCTGCCCACTGGATCCCTGCGACTGACTCAATTGCTGCTGAGGGTCTGGCTGATCCAGATACTCTAACTCCCGTGACCTCCTAAAGGCCCTGTCCTCCTCGAACTTCACATCCCGTCTGACAACAACTCTCCTCTGTGCAGGAATGTAAATCCGAAAGGCCTTTGAGGTCTCACTGTAGCCCACAAAGATACCCTTCTCTGCGGTGGGCTCTAGTTTGGTCCTCTTCTCCTTGGGTATGTAGGAGTATGTAATGCATCCAAAGATATGAAGATGACCAATATCAGGCTTCTTCCCAGAGAAAGCCTCCTCCGGAGTCATGTGCCCCAAGGCACGATGTGGACTCCTGTTCTGCAAGTAAACAGCTGTGTTGCAGGCCTTTGCCCACAAGAACAATGGCAACCCTTGATCATGTAACATGGCTTTGGCAGCCCCTATGATGGATCTGTTCTTCCTCTCCGCAACCCCGTTCTGCTGGGGGTTGTAAGGAACAGTGAACTCCCTCCTAATGCCTGCCTCCGCACAATAATCAACAAACTCTCCAAGGGTGTACTCTCCTCCATTGTCCGACCTCAGGGACTTGATCTTCCGACTTGTCTGTGTCTCCACAAGAGCTCTGAACTCCTGAAACTGCTTGAAGACCTCACTCTTAGTCTTCAAGAAATAAATCCAGGTCCTCCTGGAGTGATCATCAATGAATAAAACATAGTACTCATATCCACTCAAGGAAACATGAGACATCCGACCGCTCACATCGGAATGAATCAAATCAAGTATCCCAATCGCTCTACTGTCACTGCTGGGAAAAGGGGATTTGGCAAACTTGCCCATCGCACAACCTCTTCAAGTATCAAAGTGATCAGTACTGAAATCTGGCACACCTGTAGTGATCTCCAGCAATGTCCTCAAGGCTCCATGATACATATGTCCCATCCTGCGGTGCCAAATCTCACACAGCTCAGAACTGCTAGCTCTGCTGTCGGTACTACTGCTCAATGCCAAAAGGGGCTGGAATGCAAACTTGTACACCTTTGCATGGCGTACACCTATCACTCTAGCTGAATCAGCTGGAGTGCCCCTGGGATACATCAACACCTGTCCTCCCCTGAACAGTACCTCATATCCTCTGTCCTCCAATGTTGAGACGGATATGAGGTTCTTCCTCATCCCTGGCACATAAAGAACATCTGACACCTTCAAGGGAGGTTTGGACTCCCTCTGAAATGTCAGTGTCCCCACCCCGACTGCTCTAACAACTCTGTCATCACCGAGTACTACCTCAATATCAGTGCCACTCTCTGAAAGCTCTGAGAAGTACTCCCGGACTCCTGTCATGTGACGTGAAGCCCCACTGTCCACATACCAGATCCCTGAAGATGCTCCGCTAATCGAGGGAAAAGCATGCTCCCTCTGAACCTGTGTGGCAGGTGATCTTGCCCTAGAGGACTCACATGTAGTGAACGCAAACTCCCGGTCAAAACGACCTGCAAAGTCCTCAATCTCTGTTGAAGCTGCCACGTCCTGGTTCTTCCCCTTCTTCTTCTTCTTCTCCAGACACACAACTGCATAGTGTCCCATCTTCTGACAATTCCAACACTTTACCTTGGAATAGTCTTTCTGTGTGTTCCCCTGTTTACCTTTACCTTTGCCTTTGCCCCCACCACCGCTTGTGGAAGCCTGCTTCTTCCCTTTGCCTTTCTTGCCTCCTGCCACCAGTGCTACATCCTCATCCTGTTCAACTGGCTTGGCTGCCCCAAGCTGACCTTTCTTGATCTCTGTCTGAATGCAATCATCCCAAAACCTCTCCCATGTGGGAAGGGTCTCACGTGCACAAACCCCATCAGCAAAGTTCAACCATGAACGGGGGAGGCCATTCACTGCAATCTGCACCAACTCAGTGGGTGGAATGGCCTCTCCAATCGCTGCCAACTCATCTCTCACATTGGTAATCTTTGTGAGATATCCAGCTGCACTATCATTACCCATCTTAATGTTCTTCAGCTTCTCCTTCAGGACCATCTTCCGGTTCTCATTGGTACTCTGGTAGAGATTGGACAATGCTGTCCACATCTCATGGGCATTGCTCTTTCCTCACATGAGGAATGCAATGGTCTTTGATTCCGTCTAGAATCAGCCTCTTACCCTTGTTGTTCTTTTTATTATAAGCTGTCAACTGAGTAGCATCAGTAGGCACAACAACAGGGTTCTGTGTGGTATGCACCATGATATCCCAGACTTCTGCCTCCTCAAAGATACTCTGCATTCTCTCCTTCCAGACACTGTAATTTGTATGCCCATCCAACCTATCCTCCACCCTCAATCCCAATGACATCCTGCTGTCCTAAAACTGAAAAATAGCACTGCTGTAGTAAAGATAAAACTGCTGTTTATGAAAAAATCAGCTTGTTGGAATTTTCTGAGTGAAAAAATCAGCAGCTGTAATTTTTCTTTTTGCTGTCCCAAACTGCCCTTCAGCACTCAAGCTCTGATACCATGTAGAAATTTCTGTTTTCCCACCCCGGTTTTCAGTTTCACCTTATTTCTCCCATGTAGTTAAATGCCCTTTCCCATAACCATACATTTAACAAGCTGAAAAAAAAAAATATTGCTGAAAACACAAATTCTGGAAATTTTACAAAATGCTGGAAATTGCAGAAATAAAAATTAGCAGTAATAAACAGCCATTAAAACACATTTAAACACTGAGATTTTTGGTCAACTTGACCCTAGAAAAACCCCCTACAACTCTTGGGGAAAACCAATTTGA
Source organism: Pinus tabuliformis (assembly GCA_031772625.1). Taxonomy (NCBI): domain Eukaryota; kingdom Viridiplantae; phylum Streptophyta; class Pinopsida; order Pinales; family Pinaceae; genus Pinus; species Pinus tabuliformis. Next base: position 994,353,559 of record CM062807.1, on the reverse strand, counting down.
GAGCTCTTCTTTATTTCTGGAAAATGCCTCTTTACAGTGAGAAAATTTTCAGCAAAAAATCAGCGAAACAAATTATTCCAGCAAGCAAACTTATCTGTTTTCAGCTAACAGAGAATCTGGAAAATGCACTGTATGAGCTGTACGGATGTACGGACTGTACAGACTATATGTACGGCCGTACGGACTGTACAGACAGGCCTCGAAATTTGTGCAAAAAATCACCTCCTCGATATTCGTGCCTGAAAATCAGTTTTTCCCTGTTTGCTCACAAAAATCTGCCTTTTACTGCTTGTTCTTTAAGCTGTACGGATTCGCTGAAGTGCTGCCTTGGTATGTGTGCCAAACTGCTGCCTCTTTCTCCTCCTTGTCCAGAAATCTCCCTTGCTCTCTTGCTCTCCTTCTCCCAATCTGCTCATGAAAGAATGAATGATCTTTTTCCTTCTTTTCCTCCCTTAACCCAACCCTAAGTGACTTTTGGATGATTCCTAAATCCAATGGCTGAAATATATTTAGATCAATGGCTGAGATTAAATGCTCATTTAAATCTCACTTTCTATTTTTTAATTCACCCCACTTTAATAAAGACCCACTTAGTCATTTATTTCCAAAGTCACTTTTCATTTCTAATTTTTCATTGACTTTATAAAAGTCACTTTAAAATTAGACTTAGTAACTTTATCACTTAAAGTCACTTTTAAATTAGATTTAACTTTATAAAAATTATAAAGTTACTTTAGGAGAAAAATTAACTTCTTTTGGACACTTTTCCCTAGGCCAAAGATCAAAGCCTTAGGGAACCACCTGTCCTCCGGTACCAAATTTCAACACAAGGAATAAGCCACTTGACCTCCAAATCTAATGCAACTCGGCCTCCAACAATATTGAACAATTCAGCCTCTTAGGAAATGAACTCGGCCTCCTTATAAAATTGGCAACCCAATTTTTCTCGTAGTGCAAATTCAGCAACCACAAAGGATTTTGTGGCTCCAAGAGAAGTGCAATTTAGCCTCCTTCAACACCCAAAATTCGTCCCTTCTACTTGAGATAATTCGGCCCTCTTGCTTAGATAAATTCAGCCTCCTTGAGTATAAAGCAATTAGGCCCAATTGTGAAAATTCCTAATCCTCAAGGAACCCCTATTGCAGCAAATCCGAATCTACTTCACCTACTTGATTTTAATATACATTATCAAGTTATTTTTTGAATACTGAAGCAAATTGCCTCTGTATCCTACACTACTTTAATATTTTGATTACATGAAACAAAGAACTGAGCAAAGAACAAGATACATACGACACTGTTATTTTTGGACAAAATAGTCCCCGGAAAAATCCAATGCGAGAAGACCAGTGCAGTAGCTCTGAGGGTTTTCTATTATGCAGGAGGAAATTCTGAATACAAATCTAGGATGCTCAACTAGCAATCCTTTACAGAGAAAATACTGGACAAAACATTGGTGAAATGATCTCACCCTATCACTGGAGAATTAGTGATTGATCCTTCAGCTCTGAAGGCTCCGCGTCACCCTTTGCGTGGCCTTTGTGTCAAACTGCATCACCCTTTGCATGGCCTTTGCGTCAATCTACGTCACCCCTCCCGGGTATTACGCTGCCTCTCTGCTCTGGATCTTCTGCTAGCTGAGAAATCGACTTCCCTGCCTCCCAGACTCACACCTTGGCTTCCGGCAACTGAACTTCAAATTCCCTTTGCAGAAACTCGACTTCCCCTCACTGATTGTGTTGCCTCTGCATTAGCACTGCGTAGGCCAGCGTCAACCCTCCTTTGGATGTCTTTTGTCCTCTCTCTACCTTGACTCTCCGGAAATTCCTTCTCCTAGATTCTCACTGCCCCTCTGCTGCAAGATCTCCCCAATCGATTTTCCTTCTGAGAACTTCTCACCTCAGAAAATCGATTTCCTCAATCTCTCTATGTGTGTCTAAATGAACCCCAAGCAGCCTCCTTATACTTTTCTCGTTGAAACTTCAACGAACGAGATTAAGTCTCTAATCAACAGCTAAGATTAAAACATGACTTGATCTGCCTTCTAGATCATTCTCACCCATATTTTGATTAATACCCATTAATATTTTAATTTTCCTAAGTTTAGACTTAGGAACCCCATTAAAAATATTAATTATTTTAATAAAATACAATCCGGGTGGAATTTCACCAACGGTTTTTGGGTTCTTTAGAAGCCATGTGCCTTAGCCTCTTTACCAATTTTCATGGCTAGAGCACATCCGATGCTACCAAAAACTAACACTCCATCTTAGCGAGAAAAGTGCTCTAGCAACAATGTCCAACTGCATGCTGCTCTGCTTAATATTTTAATTTTCCTAAGTTTAGACTTAGGAACCCCATTAAAAATATTAACTATTTTAATAAAATACAATCTGGGTGGAATTTCACCAATGGTTTTTGGGTTCTTTAGAAGCCATGTGCCTTAGCCTCTTTACCAATTTTCATGGCTAGAGCACATCCGATGCTACCAAAAACTAACACTCCATCTTAGCGAGAAAAGTGCTCTAGCAATAATGTCCAGTGGCATGCTGATCTGCTTCTGAAGCACCTCCTTTCTGCATTGTTGCTGCCACCAACACTGTGCTGTTGTTGCAACTGTAATGCTACCCATCACACTGCTGCATTTGTACTACAACTCCCTCTTAAATGCCGCATCTGCTATGCAGCTAGCACTACCACTGCTAACACTGCATTCGTACTGCAACTCAGTTGTTGAGAGAAGCAACTGAAAAACATTCGAAATTACTGAACTTAACTGTGTTCAACATAATACCATGAATGTTGGAATCTGACTGCTACTAGTCTCTGACCCTCTAAATCTTCTGCACTATTCCATCTACACTGCTGCCAACCTTGCTCTATGTTGATCAGCTCCTAGTCTCAGGCTACTGCATCTGTCCTCCAAACAATCCACTGCATCATCTGACACTAAGTCCATCTCGCTACTACTGAATCTTGGGTTCTCGTAGCAAGGAATTGATCTAAGAGGTGGACTCCTCAAGGATCTTGCCCGCATGTAGTCCTCCCGACTACAACTCAATATCGCCCCATTTCCCTCCTGGAGATGGCAAACTCATCTTCATCTATCTTTGCTGGAGTAGCCTTAGGGTCATGTTTCTCATCTTTATCCTTTTGCTTCAAAGGACATTGGGATGCAAAGTGGCCCATCTCGCCACATCTGAAACATTTCACCTTCGAAATGTCCTTCTTCCGCTTCTAATCCTACTGTCCCTTTGATGCTAGAGATGTGTTCTCCTCCTCCTCCTTGGTCTTTGTGCCTCTCCCACTGCTACCATTGAGTTTGACCTTAACCAGATCCCTCCTTAATTCCCCTTGTTGAAGGGCTGCCCACATCTCCTCCCATGAAGTAGTCTTTCCTTGCCCAATATACTTTGGACAAAGACTTGCCATTCATCTGAGACTCCATTCAAGGCCGTCCTTACATCGCAGTAGACTGAGGAGTAGACCCCACTACAGTAAGCTAGTCTTTGGTGTCTTGAAGACGTTGAAGATAGGAGTTAACCCCTTCTCCCTTCTACATCAATGTCTGCAACAACTTCTGTTCTAGGTACATCTTCCGCTGTTCAGAAGAGCCTTCATACAGAGAAGACAAAGCTTCCCACATCTCTTGGGTTGTATCCTTGCCCTGCAAGTGTGAGACCACATGATCTCGAACTCCATCGAGTATGAACCTCTTCGCCTTCCCTTGCTCGACCTTGTACTTCTTCTTTTGATTGTTGTCAGCGGGAACAACCACAACACTCTTTACGTAGGCTTCGAGATTGTATTCTTCCAGAACAGCTAAGATTCTAGTCTTCCATATGACATAGTTGGAAGCACCTTCCAACCTGTCCTGATCTTTGAGCCCATGCGATGCCATCTCACCCAACTGTCAAACTCACTCCTCTAGTCACTGCTCAGTTGCCCAACAAGTGAGAAATTTGAACTTTTTGGCAAAAAGTTCTCTGAGGAGAAAATTCCCGTTCTATGTGTCTTCGTTGTTTTCTGATGGATTTCTGCCCCGACAGAAACTACGCCCTTCAAGCACTGCGCTGAGGCTCTGCGTTACTCCCTCTGCCTTTGCAAACTCACGAATCAGAAATCGTACCTCTATCAACTCTCTCAGAGAGAGATTTCCTCGGAATCTCTGCTTCCTAGCAAGGACTGCGCAATCCCTTCAAAGGGATTCGAATTGCTACCAAGTGCAGCGATTGGCCTCTCTGCTCAGTGTTGGATCTGCTCTTCCTGTTTCAAAATCAATGCTCTAATACCATGTGAAAATTTCTAATCCTCAAGGAACCCCTACTACAACAAATCTGAATCTACTTCACCTACTTGATTTTAATATACATTATCAAGTTATTCTCTAAATACTGAAGCAAATTACTTCTGCAACCTACACTACTTTAATATTTTGATTACATGAAATAGAAAACTGAGCAAAGAACAAGATACATAGGACATAATTATTTTTGGACAAAATAGTCCCCGGAAAAACCCAATGCAGGAGAACCAGTGCAGCAGCTCTGAGGTTTTTCTATTATGCAGGAGAAATTTTGAATACAAATCTAGGATGCTCAACTAGAAATCCTTTACAGAGAAACTACTAGACAAAAGACTAGTGAAATGATCTCACCCTGTCACTAGAGAATCAGTGAATGATCCTTCAGCTCTGGAGGCTCTGCGTCACCCTTTGCGTGGCCTCTGTGTCAAACTGCGTCACCCTTCTTGGGTATTACGATGCCTCTGTGCTCTGGATCTTCTGCTGGTTGAGAAATCAACTTTCCTACCTCCCAGACTCACACCCTGGCTTCCAGCAACTAAACTTCAAATTCCTCTGCAGAAACTCGACTTCCCCTCACTGACTGCGCTACCTCTGCACCAACACTGCGTAGGCCAGCATCAACCCTCCTCTGGACATCTTCTGTCCTCTCTCTGCCTTGTACTCTCCAGAAATTCCTTCTCCCGAATTCTCACTGCCCCTATGCTGCAAGATCTCCCCAATCAATTTTCCTCTTGAGAACTTCTCACTTCAGAAAATCGATTTCCTCAATCTCTTTGTGTGTGTCTAAATGAACCCCAAGCCTCCTTTTAGTACTTTTCTCGTTGAGACTTCAACGACCGAGATTAAGTCTTTAATCAACGGCTAAGATTAAAACATGACTTGATCCGCCTTCTAGATCATTCTCACCCATATTTTGATTAATACCCATTAATATTTTAATTTTCCTAAGTTTAGACTTAGGAACCCCATTAAAAATATTAATTATTTTAATAAAATACAATCTGAGTGGAATTTCACCAAACGGTTTCTGGGTTCTTTAGAACTCATGTGCCTTAGCCTCTCCACCAATTTTCATGGCTAGAGCACATCCAATGCTACCAAAAACTAACACCAATAAAACCACCTACAAAGCAACTCGATCTCCAAAGAATAACAATTTGACCTACTCTAATTCACCTGTAATTTAAGCACAATGGGAGACCTAAATGATCTCCCCACCAGCCAACTAGGGTGGCACTCGTGGTCCACCGAAATCAACTGAAGAACCAGCTAGGGTAGTACTCTAGGTCCACCAAACCCAGTTAGAGAGCTTTGCTTGAAACCCTCATGTTAGACTTGCTTGAGCTCCAATCTATCATCAAGAGAATCACAAATCAAAATGAATCATAAATGATCTCCTTTCCCCTATCGAATGATTTTGTTGAACCTTCTCCAATCTTCTAGAAACTTTCTAGAATCTTATATAGCATTCTTATATTGATAAAGTCACCAAGTGAATTTTCTTATTTTTTCCAAGTGACTTTTGGCCTTCTTTATTTAATAATAATATTATAAAATGAAATTGGGCAAAATTCCTATCCCCCATAGAAACTTCCCCTTGTGCTAGCCTAAAGGAGACAAGTTAGGTTAGTGGGAAAATGTCTCCATGCTCAAGTGAATGGGAACATTACATCTAGGGAACACTCTTCTTGGAGGTTATTATATTACTTGTTGAAGAAAGATCCAACTACCTTGCACACTTATCAAGGACACATGTAATGCATGGGCTAGTTATTGTTTTGTGGTAGACCTCCAAAGGCACATTCTTCAATGGCATACTCTTCAAGTTAGTTATTGGTTTCGTCAAGATGGTTGTTGTAGCCAAATTTTACAAGACAAAATGCTCGAGGTCTTTTCAGGCAAGCTTTAGCAAAGAACCAAAGTTACACAAAAATCTACTTCTGTCAAGTGTAAAAATCATCAAAAGAGAAAGTAAACCCCGTACTTTCAGAGGCTTGCCAAGTTCTCAAATGAACTTGATTTCTATCTTTAAAAAGAACTATATCTTATTATCCAAGGCAAATGCCCTAATTTCATTTGTCTCAAAAAGGGGAAACATATGACGTGTGAAAATTCTGATACTCAGAATCCTATTGTAGCAATTGATAATATTTCGTCTATTTGTTAAATTAATTAAACAAACTATTTGTAGTTTCCTACGACAAATGTTGAAACATATACACTGCAGCCTTCACAAAACAAATACCGTAGAAGAAAAATAAATGTTGGAAAATTAGAGAAATTCTAGTACACACATAAAGATATTGACAGTTATTTTTGGACAATTGTCCCCGGAAAAACCCAATGCACGAAAACCGATGCAATAGATGAGGGTTTTTTAATTAATTTTTCAGCAATAATTTAAGTACAAGAATTCAGACAACAAAACAAAAGAAAAATACAGAGAAAAATTTAGTAACAAATTTCTCATTCTCCACAGCGACTCCCTGACCCCGAGATGGACCCTCTGCCCATACACAAGTGTCTCTGTGTCACCCTCTACGCAGTGCTCTATTGGACTGCTTCTCTCCTCACATTGCCTCTTCTTGAATTTGTTCCGCACTTCCCAGACCATCGCTGATACCGTCTCTCGCTCTCTCCTGCAACTCACCCTCTGGCTCTATCTCCTCTGCTGAACTTCAGCCACTAAGAAAATCAATCTGCCTAGGCAACTGAGTAACTGCACTGGTGTGTTCTCCAAACCCCATCAACTTCTTCTTATAATCCTCTTTTGAGACTTCAACGACCAAAATTAGATCTTAATTTGTGGCTAGGATTAACTTGAAGTCGATCCATGTGAGTTTTTAGAAGATTCGCACCATAACTTAATTAATTCTGATTAATTAGTCATATTCCCTAAGTTTAGACTTAGGGAATATTTAAAAAGCGACTAATAATCTAATTAAGTCATTTCCAGAAACAATTTCTGGGTTTTGGAGATCTCATGTATTCTAGCCTCTCCACAAAATTTCGTGGCTAGAACACATCTGATGCTACAAAAACTAACACTCCCTCTTAGCGAGGAATGTGTTCTAGTGTTGCTGCCCCCTGTAGCAACACCCTGTCTCTACATCATCTCCTGTCACGCTCCTGATGTCTGGCTGTTACTGCCCACCAACTACTGCACAACTCTGATATGTGCTATGTTGTCGCACAAAATGTCTAGGCACCACGACAACGACTCAGATCGGGGGTTGTCACACTGATCCCCAATCACTCCATTTGAGTTGTCTCCCAATAGCAGACTAAGGGGGGTAGACCCTATGGAAATGGAAAGATGAAAGATTAGTTGGGAACCAACCAATCTGGGAGACACAACTAAGCAACCAATACTTGTTTTAGATTGCGCAAGATTTTAAGGATTCAAATTGATTTGAGGGAAATGATACCAGTGCCTTGTGGAGTCAACTATTTTGCGAAGGAAATAAAGTCCATGTAAAGGATGGGAAATTGTTGTTGAATGATTCAGTTGTCTTATATGCAGATGCAAAACTTAAAGCTATTTGAAATGCAGGAACTTGGTTAATTTTAGTTAAATGAGGGCCTAAAATGTGAATTATTGAGCTATGTTGCAAGTGTTGTTTAACTTAAGGCTTAGAAAAATGATGATCGTAATGTGAGAACAAGTACTTATACTAGCAATGTAAAATGTAAAATCTACACAAGTAATTACTTAAATGTATAATAGCACTGAAATGTAAAATGCTGGAAATAAAACACTTTAAATTCAGAAATCCATTTGTATGAAGTACTCAATCAGAAATCATTAGGTGCATAAGTAAAACTAAATTAGTCCTACTTGCATGAGCATGTAAAAACAAATGTATTTCAGAAATTAAACTAAGTATTTAAACTCAGATTACATCAATGAAATATCAGTGTAGTAATCTAATCTTTAAATCAAATGTTAATGCCAGCAATATATTCTAAAACAATAGTCCTATAACCATGCAATATTAAGATTTTTCTATGTATAACAGCAAAAACTTTTAAATGACAAATTGATAACTATAATTTAGAAAATTTATGAGTTTAATTATTTCTAATCTACTGATGTATTTGATTTAAAAACTCAGAAATAAATTACTAAACAACAGTGAAACATTGTTCAGAGATTTGTCAATTAGCATGCAAAAAGTTACTAAAGATAATTTCTATCTCTGTAATGTACAACAGTGGAAGATGTAAATTAAATTTGTTGCTATACTCCAGCTAATTTCAAATCTATGCTAGTATTAGCCTTGCTTTCAAAATGAAATGAGAAAAGATTAGAGGGTGTGCACCAGTCAACCCTTAGGGGGTTGAAGACACTTGAAGATATGCTTTCCGAATCACTGAAAATCCTCAATTCATAATTTTTTTGTGAAAAACTTTTTGTTGAAAATTTGTTAGATTTTTCAGGGAAATTTATGGAGATAATTTAGTGATGAAGGAAGGTGAAAAAAGGGAGGCTGAAAGGGGAATGATGAGGATGTCGTGGAGCAAGGATGCCGAGAGCAAGGAGGGAGGCCGAGAATGGAAAGGGGAGGCCGAAAATGGAAGGGAGGTTGAGAAGGAGGCTGGAGATGGCCAGCGCAGGGCCTCAAGTGTAGGAATTTACAGGGTAAGTTCCTTAGACAGAACACCAAAGGACACCGCTCACAAACAAATCACAGATCAATACACCAATATTTTTGACGTGGTTAAAACCCTCAAAGAGGGAAACAGTCCACGGCCTGAGCCAACGCGGCCACTTCCAGCAATTTATTAATAAAAGAATGAAAATTTACATAAGCTTCTCTCATGAACGGTTACCCTACAAATGAACCTCCATGCTCTTTAAATAGAGATCATGGACCAATCGGGTGTTAAGCCACAGATCAAGTGTCGGTAATACCAAGGAGAGAATGAACCGTCGGATCACTACATATCATGACCGTCGGATTGTAAGTTACAAAATGTACATAGTAAAGAAACACACTTTACCTAACTCTACACTAGACCAAGTTATACTTAACTATTTCCTGTGTCGGAATATCCTAACATCCCCCCTTAAGAACAACTTGGGATAGGATTGAAGGATTTACAAATATGACACAATAGGAGAAGGAAGGAGGCACTAGAGCCTATCCCCCCTTAGTGACAACTTCCTGAACTCCAACCATAAATCGAAGTTTAGTAAACTTCGCCTTTGTGAAAGCCTCTGTAAAAATGTCTGCAACTTGATCATCTGTTGAACAATATTGCACTTCAAGAACATGGTCGTGAATGAGCTTTCTGATGAAGTGCATGTGCAGTTCAATGTGTTTGCTGCGCTGATGTTGGACTGGATCTTTGCATAGCTGAATGGCACTTTGATTATCACACCAAAGTGTAGTCGGATGCTGCTGCTGAAAGCCAAACTCTGACAGGATCTGACGAAGCCACAAGGCTTCCTTACTAGCTTCTACGGCACCACGATACTCTGCTTCTGCTGAAGAAAGAGAAATGGCACCTTGTTTCTTGCAAGCCCATGTAATAGGTCCTGAACCAAGAGTGAACACATAACCTGCAGTAGACTTCCGATCATCAGGGTCACCAACCCAATCGGAATCAGTGAAACCAACCAATAGAGGAGCTGCTTCGGCACTGTAATGAATCCCAAACTGAACTATACCTCGAACATAACGAAGTATTCTTTTAGCTGCTTTCTAATGACTTTCATGTGGGTTTTGCATAAACCGAGCAACAAGGCCAACAGCAAAGGAAAGGTCAGGACGAGTATGGGTTAGATACAAAAGTTTTCCTACAAGTTGACGGTATAAGGTAGCATCAACTTCAGGAGAAGTACAAGTGACTGAAAGTTTGACTCCAGACTGAAAGGGAGAAGGGGTTGGCTTACAGTCTTCCATGTGAAAATGGCGTAGAATATCACAGGCATACTTGGACTGGGAAAGGGAAATACCTTCCTTGGATTGCAAGACTTGAAGCTCAAAAAAATAATGTAAGTGTCCTAAGTCTGTCATTTCAAACTTCCTTTTAAGGCTAGACTTCACATGGTTTATAAGGTTGGGATCACTACCAGTAAGGATAAGATCATCAACATAAAGAACAAGAATGATAAGAGACTTGCCCACTTTCCTGGTGTAGACAGTATTATCAGAATGACACCTAGAAAAGCCAGTTTCTAAAAGAAAGTTATCCATTTTGGCATACCAAGCTCGAGGAGCTTGCTTGAGACCATAAAGGGATTTCTTAAGCCGACATACAACGTTGGAGTCTGTTTGTATAAAGCCAATAGGTTGTTCCATATAGATTTCTTCATGCAAGTCCCATGCAAGAAGGCAGATTTAACATCCATCTGATGGACTTCCCATTTGAAAGAGGCAGCAAGGGAAAGAACAAGGCGGATAGAGTTCATTTTGGCAACAGGGGAGAAGGTTTCAGTGTAGTCAATGCCTTCAACTTGTGAAAAACCCTTAGCAACAAGACGAGCTTTATGTTTATCAACTTTCCCATCTGGTCCATACTTGGTTCTGTAAACCCATTTGCATCTAACAAGTTTTCGTCCCTTTGGTAGAGGAACAAGATCCCATGTATCATTTGCCAATAATGAATGATATTCTTCATTCATAGCTGCTTCCCAATCTGGATGGCCTGAAGCTTTTGCAAAGGTGTCAGGATCATAATTCACTGAAGCTTGAGCCAGTAAAGAAGAGGCTCTATCAAACTGAGAACGTGTACATCGTTGATCTGTAGGATCGCTGGCAAGATCACCTGCTGCATCCCGAGTAGCACGGACCCATTTTGGAAGCTGAGGAGCTGAAGGAGGATCCTGAGAAGGTGGGGGAGGATTGTCATCCTCGCTTTCATCATCTGAAGAAGAAATATTTTCAAAAGTAGAAGAGATAGGGAGAGGTGGCACATCCGCCGAACTAGGCTCTTAGGCCGATATATTTTCAGCAAACTTTACATCTCTTCTAATGATAACATTCTTGGACTTAAGTAAAATAAGTCTATATCCTTTGACATCTTCAGAATATCCAACAAAAATACATTTCTCACTCTTAGGTTCTAAAGCTTTATGTTTCTCATCTGGAATATGGGCCCATGCTTCACTTCCAAAAACACGAAAGTGACTTACATCTGGTTTAATTGAGCTCCATGCTTCTTCTGGAGTGATATTCTTTAAAACCTTAGTAGGAGTGCGATTTATTATGTAATTTGCACAGTTAATTGCTTCTGCCCAAAAATTAAGATCAAGTCCTTTAGATTGAAGCATACAATTAGCCATTTCCTTTAAGGTGCGATTCTTCCTTTCAGCTACACCATTTTGTTGTGGAGTATTTGGAACAGTATGTTGCATTTGAATTCCATTCTCAGTGCAAAAGTTGATGAATTTGTTGTTAACATATTCTCCGCCATTATCAGATCTTAGCTTAAGAATTTGATGTCCAAATTGTTTTTCAACAAAGGCCTTAAAGGCCAAGAACATGTTAAATACTTCACTCTTGAGTTTTAAGAAGTATACCCAAGTGCGTCTGGAGAAATCATCAATGAAGGTTAAGAAATACTTGTAGCCAGAGAATGAAACAACTGGAAGTGGACCACATAAATCACTATGCACAAGCTATAAAGGGGCTGAGGCATGCCAAGAGGCACGTTTTTCAAAACTATCCCAATGATGTTTTCCGAGTACACATCCGGAACAAACACCATCTCTGCAAGATACCATTGGAAGACCTATCACCATATTTTCTTTACATAGATTCTGAAGGGAGCGATAGTTTAAGTGACCAAATCGCTCATGCCAAAGTTTGCTCACTTCATCGTTATGAGCAACAAATACCGAGGGAAGATTTGATGACCCAAAGTTGTGAAACTTATACAACCTTGTAGAATCATCAGCAATGCCAGTAGCTAAAATCTGTCTAGGATCTCTTAGGTCCTTAATTACAACATCGTGAGGTGAAAATTCAACGATTTTACCTTCACCTGAATGAGTTATCTGATATACAGATAGAAGGTTGCAAGATAAGGTTGGAACACATAATACATCATTAAATTGACCATTGTCTATATGAACAGTTCCAGTCCCTACAACACTAAGAGATCTATCATCACCAACATATATATTTTTGGTGTTACAATCATTTAAAGAAGAAAACATGGCTTTGTTTTTTGCCATGTGATAAGAAGCTCCAGAATCAATGAGCCACTCATGAGAATAAGAAGAAGAAGATACATTTAGTGCATAGCCAGACCGAGATGCTTGACAACCACATGCAGAAAGTGCTATTCCTGAAGATGAAGTTGAAGTTGAAGAGTGCTCCAAATGGATGTTCTGCTTCCAAGGCTTCCATCTTCTTAAAGCATTTGGATTCTAAGTGGCCATCTCGATTACAAAAGTTGCAATGTCTATCAGTCTTCTTCCCTTTGTTTTATTTGTCTTATCATTTTGTTGAAATGATTTTTCATTTTGAGGCTGAAATTGCTTAGGACCCTTGTTTGGTTTAGGACCATTCATTTTAGGATACAACTTCTTAGGATTCTTTGAATTTGGTTGCTGCTGGGCGGCTAACGCTTTTTTAGAAGAGTTTCCAAGATTAAAAAGACCAAGGTGTAAGAGTTTTTCTTGTTCTCTTATTAAAGAATCACAAAAGGAATCAAAGGAAAGGGACTTGTAGGCTTGTCCTTGAGAAATGAAGGCTTCTCTTGTAGAATGGAAGGTGGAAACAAACACAGAATAAGTTGGTCCCAACTTAGTAAGAATGGAATAGATAAGGTTACTATCTTCTTTCTCAACCTTAACACCTTCCAAGAGAAGTCTAAGGGTCTTGAACTTAGACAAAAAATCTTCAATGCAAGAAAAATTATTGGGGTCCAATGTAAGCAACTCATTTTTGAGTTGATGGGCTTTAAGTTCATTTTTAATTCCAAAAACTTTAGTGATCTGTTTCATTGCTTCCTCAGGAGTATCAAGTTCTGCAATATGGAATCTAAGATCTGGAGAAATAGACATCCCTATCAACCCATGTGCTTGATCTTGCCTATTTTCCCATTTAGCTGCCTTATCTTCATCTTTCGGTTTGGTTTCTTGACCTGAGGCTATTCTGTAAAGACCTTTACTTCTAAGTAAATCCACAATGTAGGACCACCATTGGAAGTAGTTGGTGGTGTCAAGAATAACTTGGCATGGACTTTCCATTTTAACATAAACTGAAGCTATAGATGCTGAAACTAAGTGTTTCAATGGAAAGATCTCGAAAAATTAGGCTGGTTCAAAAAAAACGGCTCTGAAAACGGCTTCCGAATGAAAAAGTTATGGCTTTTTGAAGAAAAGTTGATGAAGATGCCGACGAAGTGCGGGAATGTGCGGAAATGAATGATAATGTTATATTTAAAAAAAAATCCGCCCCCTTTCCAAACTTAATCTAATTAGCTCAACAAAAAGAAGACTTGAACTCAAGACCTCTACTCTCATAAAGTAGCTTTGGACCAAGTGAGCTAAACTAAAAGTTTAGTAATTTTTGGAAAAGAGGAAGGGGGGTTTTTTTTTTTTTAGTCGCTGAAGCTTTGGGCTGCGTGCTTACTTGAGAAAACTATTTTTCCCTACAAAACAAAAAACACAAAACCCAACACGGACATACAAAAAAAAACAAACCTCACGGCTTGAAGTTAGCTTTACCCGGAAACTAAATATTTTCCTCAATGTTTCTGATTTTCCAAGATCACACTAAGGCGCGGCGGAAAAGAGCATACGCATGAGAAAAATCCTTCCTCTCTGTTTCTGATTTGCCCAGATCGCACAGAGTCGCAAGGCAAAGAGCATATGCAGAAATGAAAGGTATAGATCTGGTAATAAAAAAGGAGCTAAATAAACTGAAATAATAAACAGAGAGAAAATAACTAGAAACTGCAAAAAAAATTGTATACCTCCAGATCTTAAAAATGACGTAGCTAGGGCTACCAGAAACCTTTTCGTGTGAAACGAAAGGGGTTCATCACTGGAACAGATGCTCCTAACACAACAAAGCAGTCCTCTCGGCCCGAAAGCAGTCAGAAACAGTAGATCTAGGAAACGGCAGTCGGATGCAGTTCTACCGGCTTTAGATTTGGATCATCAACGGACGTGGCCCTCAAATAGCTCTGATACCATGTAGGAATTTACAGGGTAAGTTCCTCAGACAGAACACCAAAGGACACCGCTCACAAACAGATCATAGATCAATACACCAGTATTTTTGATGTGGTTAAAACCCTCAAAGAGGGAAAGTCCACGGCCTGAACCAACGTGGCCACTTCAGGCAATTTATTAATAAAAGAATGAAAATTTACATAAGCTTATCTCATGAACGGTTACCTTACAAATGACCCTCCATGCTCTTTAAATAGAGATCATGGACCAATCAAGTGTTAAGCCACAGATCAAGTGTCGGTAATACCGAGGAGAGAATGAACCGTCGGATCACTACATATCGTGACCGTCAGATTGTAAGTTACAAAATGTACATAGTAAAGAAACACACTTTACCTAACTCTACACTAGACCAAGTTATACTTAACTATTTCCTATGTGTCGGAATATCCTAACATCAAGGCCCTAAAAAATTTGCCCACGATCTTCTTGTATTTTCTCTTTATCCTGCAAACAAAATGGGGATGCCCTCCGGGGCCTAGATTCATCTCCATAATCCACAAAGTTTGTGTGCAATCTTCAGGGCTTTTCCTGCACAATCAAAAGATAGCAAACTCCAAAACATATATATACAAAAATATGAAATACCCAAAACCCTAATGAATTAGAAATTTAATATTTACAAATCTACACTAATACCCTACAGATCTAGCAGATATACAAATCAAAGCCCTCTATTAACCAGATTTAAACAAATTTTGCACAAATTTAAAAATAAATTTGAAATTTTAAAGAGGCACAAGCCTAAGAACAACCTTGCAAATAAAATATTTTATAATATAACTTTAGAAATTAAAAACAATGGGCTCTTTAGATTATGTAAACTGAGCATCAGTTGGTCCAGCTGAGGATTTCCCCAAACACCCAAATCCTGAATGATAACTTCCGCACACTTAAATTTACTTGTTAGATTAATAGAGATTAAAAAATGATCATAAAATCATCAAGAAATAGAGATACTTGCTACTTCTATCAAATAAAAATGATATTTTAAAAACCCAGAAATATGTGTAAGATACCTGTACATAAATCAATCCTCAAAGGCTATTATCCAACAAATACAAATAAAAAGGGAAGAGTATTAAGAACAATATTACCACATAAATCTGAAAGAGGAACACCATGGTTTGAAACCCCAAAGTCTTTGCGTTTTATTAACCAAAAAAAAGTTATAAGAGTTTTCTTAGAGTAAGTACACAATTCAGAAATCGGATCGAAATAATGGAGAGAGACCTTTAATTTATAGAAAAATTCTCCAACAGCTAGTTGGCTTGATCTCCGCCAAAGGAATCTCAACCGTTGATGAAGATCAAATGATCTTTTAATCATCACCGTTGAAATAAAGTTACTTTTTGAGGAAATTCAAATTTCACTTTTAATTTCCTTTTAATTAACTCAAAAATGATTATTTTGAGTTAATTGCCGCAAAAAGTTGACTGACTTAACTATTATGGCCCAAGGGTTCAAAATATCTTGAAATTTTCAATATTCCCTTGGCTAGGGACCTCAAAAAATTAAAAACTTCAAAACCCACGAATTTTAAATGTTGGAGAATTTAATTTTTCCTGGGACTTAAATTAATTAAATTTCTGGCTTTAGAATTTTAATTTATTTTAGCAAGAAATTTTAGTTAATTGATTCATGAGGGGATTATTAATATTTCCAAACCTCTAATATTTAGCCATGGTGTCTAATTATGAGAGACCATGCACTAAATATTTTTTACATGAAATATTACATTTCTAACCCGTGAGGGGCACCTCTTCGTTATAGACCCTTAACATTTATCCATTTTTGCGACACAAAATATGATCTAGTAGACTAAGTGACTTGTAATAAAATAATTTAACCAAATAGTTAGAATTATTGTCAAATCACTTTTATAGAGATTCAATAAATAACACTAAGATTCATTTAAATCCTGACGACAAAAGCCACCCTAGCTTTGAGGTGAGGTTGGAGGGAAAAACTCTGCCGATCATCCGTGTTTAGAAACACACATGAATCGGTGAGACTAAAAACCTCCTAGGATAAAAACCATCATGAAAAACATAAATTTATCTAGATTGTTACATATATTTGCCTTACTAGGATCATTTACATTACAAAATGCAGAATGGATTTACAAAACTCCAGTGTACATATAACTGATGATGATGAATTTGTGGATCATCTGAGTGCTCAGACATGATGGAAGTCCATGCGCAAAAAAATGTACAACTATGGGGTAGTTGACATGGAATGGTCAACATCTGGCTCTACTTGGGGACATATTGTTTCATCGAAGGAATGTGAGAATCTAGAATCTGCACCCAAAGAAAACACAGAATGACATAAGTAGCGTCCATCCAAATATCATCATATAACATTAAGTACATGAAAATAGAAGCTCTTCTATCATTAACAATTCTACTAATCATGAAAAGTAAATCTAATCCTAAAACAGAAATGAAATGTTGAAATGACAAGGTGTAGGGTTAGAAATACAATACAAAGGATGCCCTGTGGCATCAAATGTGTTCAATATAGTGCATACTGAGCATTTGCCTGCTTTCTGGCAAATCTGTGGGTTGTTTTTCGGATGTGCCATGCCCGATCCTGCATATCGTAGGACTATGTCTTATCCAAAAATCGAGTTGCTCTTGGCCATCAGATGCATCAAATCACTTCCTTCTATTTTTTTGCTTTTTTCTCTTCTTTTGGGTGGGCTGTGATGTCAACAATGAGACCACTATAGATTTCCTGTCCTGATCTTGAAGATGTTTGGACGAAAGATCTGAAGAATCTGAAGTATGCCCAATCTTATTCTGAATATACTCTGTTAATGGTGATACATAAGCTTGGTCTTCCTTAACCAAAGTTGACTTGTCCTTAATGGGAAAAGTAACCTCCTTGCGATGAGATGGGAAATGCTTCGGTGGATCGGGAGATCTGTGAGTCGTGACAAACCCTTTGTGCTTTGGTCTAACCTGAAATCTTGGAACTTGTGTGTTTTTCATCATTTGCAGCTTATCCTAAAGAGTGGTCTTTTCAATTCTGATGGCATCAATCTGGTTAGAGTGTTCAACCTTCATAGCATTGATTTCCTTGGCATGGCTTTCCTCCATGGTCAATAATTTATTCTGAAAACATATCTGACTAGCTTCCATATCTTTTATTAATTGCACTTGCTTTTCCTCCATGGCTAACAATCTGTTCTGAAGAGAAATCTGACCAGCTTCCATGTCCTTCATCATTGTGTTATGATTTACTTGAATAGTACTCATTTCTTTCTCATGATGATTCTGCATGTCAGTCCTCATAGCCTCCATCTTCTGAGCACACTTTTCTACTACGGTGGCTATGTGATCAGAGTGATTAATTTTCATGATTTCTATCTCCTCATCACGTTTTTCTATTTGGGTGTACAAAGTTCTCATATCCTTGGTGTAATCAACTATCATTTTTTCTTGATTAAGCTCCATGTTTTTTACCAGCTGCTTTAGTTCTTTAATAAGATGCTTATCATTTTCCCTTTCATTGTCGACACTAATTTGACAACTTGTTTCTGCTTTTCCATTATCATAGATTTGTTTTGCAACGGTACAATTGGATTTATCATGAGAACATTCACAATGCCTACAATATGGCATATTTTGATATGGAGAATTATCTTGAAATCTTTCGTTGATAGTTGGGTTCTTTATAAGATCACTTTCATCATTTTACGTAGTACTAGGGGCACAAGGCAAGCCACCTTGATTTCCATATCTATCTTTAAAAGCATTGATGATGTATTGTAAAGAAGCGAAAGAATCCTCAAGACAATTATGAAACCAATCCAAAGCATCACCTTCTAAAGAAAAGGCAAATAGACACATCTTGACATCTTCATGATTATATTGTGAAGGAAGACAATATCTAGTTATTATATGAGTAACCTTGGAGAGATGCTTTCTAGCAGTGGCTGAATCACCACCCGAGAACAAAGACAATTTATGAATGGCCTCTTCCGACATATCATGAAGAAAGTTAGTAAAATGACACGGGGCAAACAAGTCATCCATGATGATTCGCTTAAAGGGATAAGGAGGGACCAAATAGATGCTAGAGAGAGACCACTGCTCAAGAAAATCAAGAGATCTCCAAGAAGTGAGCTTCTAGCAAAAATTCTTGTAAGAAATGAAAGAAGTGGAGTCGCCACTTGAACATGAATCTAGCTCTAAGATCCAAAAGGCAAAAACCAAAAGGTTAGTTAGGGAGAAACAGATGGGGATATCAGGGAAGGTTTATTGTATGAGAAATAATGGATGAATAAGTGGAGTCGCTACCCAAACAGGTGTTGATTTGTGGTAGCATCGGATGTGCTCTAGCCATGAAAATTTGTGAAGCGGCTAAGGCACATAAGATCTACAAGACCCAAAAATGGTTTGGAGAAATTCCACCCGGTTGGAGAGATATTAAAATAATTAATATTTCTAATGGGGTTCCTAAGTCTAAACTTAGGAAAATTAAAATATTAATGGGTATTAATATAAAACTGGGTGAGAATGTTCAAAATGACATGGATCAAGCCAAACCTAATCTTAACCGTTGATTAGGGACTTAATCTCGGCCGTTGAAGATTCAACAGGAAAAGTATAAGAGGAGGCTTGAGGGTCAATTGGAGATACACAAAAATTGATCAGTCAGTTCGATTTTTTGAAGCGGGGTTTGCTGAGAGAATCGAGCTAGTGATCTGTTGCAGCGAGGGGCAATTTGGCATGAGGCCGAAAATACATAGCAGAGGGGCAAAGATAGTTGCCAAAGAGATAGCGCGGAGCCTAGAGAGGCTGACGCAGAGGCAGTTGGGTGCTATGCAGAGGCAGCTGGGAGCTACACAGAAGCTAAAGAGGCCAGCGTGGGTGGCGCAAAGGGTCTGAACGCTGATGCAGAGGTTTCAGTAGTTGTGCAGAGGCTAGCAGAGCTGACGCAAGGCCAAGAGGCAACGCTGGAAGATGTTTCGTGGGGTAGACTGAGTGCTGGTGAGCCGGGAAGGGTGACGCAGCGCAGTAGAGAAGCTTGGAGCAACTTTCGCTGTCCAGCCAAGGAGCTGAAATTGTTGTTGTGGGATCGTTCATCCGGTGATTGATCAGCCGGAATATCTGTCTCCAAGGAGAGGTACCACTGTTGAGGGCATTCTCTGTTGGGTGAGCCATTTCTGACACCCTAGTTGTATTCAGAAACTGCATAATAATAAAACCCTCATATCTGCTGCACCAGTTTTCCCTCATTGGTTTTTCCGGGGACGATTGTCCAAAAATATCGGTGTCCCTTGTGTGTTTGTCTCAGTTATTTTAGTTGATGATCTGTATATGAGTTAAGGTTGCATTTGTGTTTATTTTCAGTATTTATATTTATAAATAACTTGTTAATGAAAAGAACAAGTAGGAGAAAATAAACTAAATAATGCAGTGGGGACACCGTATACTTTTCAAGAGGAGACTTAATTTGCAATCCTTTGATACCATGTTGAAATTTCCAAGTATTGCAGATCACAGGAGAACTAAAGGCACCAACAGTAATCTGGAGAATTTGCAGCAGTAGCAGCTGTCCCGAGAGACAACGTTGTTCCATGGCAGAAGCAGCAGAGAAGAAGTAACGCAGAGGGCATGTGTCATCAATTCAAGCCAGGAGGAGGGTCAACACAAAGGCAAAGAAGGGAAGATCAGACCTACGCAATGCCCAATCATCTTTCTCAGCCAAGAAGGATTGACGTTGTGGCCAGGAGAAGCAAATTCTGCCATTGCCGAGATTGCGCAGAGCCTGAAAGCATCAGTGTCCTCAGTTGTTGGGGCTTGGGGAGTTGTGAGCAGACTGTGATTGAGAACCTGGTGGGTTGTTGTTTTTGTCAGTGCAAAACAACACCTAAGGGGATAGAACCAAGGTAGAGGGAGTCGCTACCTTGACGGATTTCTAGTCAAGAAATCCGGATCCGAGTTGCAATTGCAACGAGGATTGGAGAGGAGCGGTTCGACATTTGGTGGGAGGATTTCCAGCAGGGAAATCATGACTTAGAGGGAGATTTCCAGGACGAAATTTGAAACTCAGAGGGAGTCCAGAAGGGGAGCAGAAATGGCAGTGAATAGACTGAGGGATTAGGACAGGTTGGACGGGGCTTCCAACTTTGCCATCTGGAAGGCCAGGATCCTGGCAGTCCTAGATCGACATCACATCAAGGACTTTGCCCTGAGAACCATGGCTATCCCGGTCGACCCAGCTGAGAATGAGAAGTATGAGGATGCAATGGCAAGGGCAAATTGCATGATCCTTGACGGGGTCAAAGATCATGTCGTACCACATATTGCTGAAAATAACACAACAAAGGAGATGTGGATCCTGGTTATCCCATGATCTCCACCTGAAGAGTTGCTGGAAGCAAGTCCCTAGTCAAGAGGGAGCTTGGTCAGGTCCCTAGTTAAGAGGGAGCTTGGGTACATTCCGTTATAGGACTGGATACATTTCTTCATGTTGATTTTGGGTAGCATCGGATGTGCTCTAGCCATGAAATTTGGTGGAGAGGCTAAAGCACATGAGATCTCCAAGACCCAGAAATCGTTTGAAGAAATTCCACCCAAATGAAGAGATATTAAAATAATTAATATTTTTAATGAGTTCCTAAGTCTAAACTTAGGAAAATTAAATATTAATGTGTATTAATATAATATGGGTGAGAAAGTTCTAAGTGACGAGGATCAAGCCAGTTCTAATCTTAGTCGTTGGTTAGGGACTTAATTTCGGTCATTGAATCGTCAACAAGAAAAGTACAAGAGGAGGCTTGAGGGTCAGTTGCAGACACACCAAGCGAGATCAAGAATTCAATTTTCTGGTGTGAGGTTTGCTGAGGAAATCGAGTTAGTGATCAGTTGCAACGAGGGGCAGTTCAACAAGGGATTTTCATCCAAGGCTGAAGAATACATAGTAGAGAGGCAGCATAGTGCCAGAGAGACAATGCAAGGCCTAGAAGGGTTAATGCAGAGGATGCAAAAGGCTGTAGACGCTGACGCAAGCAGTGCTGAGGGCCGTAGAGGTTGACGCTAGGCTTCAAAGGTAGTGTTGGGGGAGATTTTGTGGGGGAGACTGAGAGCAGATTAGCCAGGAGATGGTGACGAAGTTCTAGAGCAGTGCTTGGAGTAGCTTTCGCTGTCCAGCACAAGGAACAGCTAGAGTCACTGTGGGGTTGATCATCCGGTCATTGATTTGCTGGAATATCTGTCTCTGGATAGAGGTACTACTGCCAAGGATATTCTCTGTTGGGTGAGTCATTTCTGGCACCCTAGTTGTATTTACGAAATCTGCTTAATAATACAAAACCTCTATATGCTGCACAGGTTTTCCCGAATTGGGTTTTTCCAGGGACGATTGTCCAAAAATAACAGTGTCCATTGTGTTATTGTTTCAGTGTATTTCAGTGCATGATCTGTATATTTGTGAGGTTTGCAATAGTGTTTACTTCGATGTTTATGCAATTAAATAACTTGTTAATGTAAAGAACAAGTAGGAGATTGTAAACTAGTAATTGCAGTAGAGGTTTTTGATGTGTTATTTTTAGGAATTTTCACATGGTATCGGAGGGATTCCAGATCATAAGTGACTAAAGACACCAGCGGAGAAATCTGAGAATTTGCAGCAGAGAAGCAACTGTCCCGAGAGACAGCGTTTTTCCAGAGATGAAGAGGCAAGAGGAAGAGTGACGCGGTGCAGAAAGGGTGATGCAAAGGCAAGAGGAAGAGTGACGCGGTGCAGAAAGGGTGATGCAGAGGCTCACGCAGTGCCTGCGTCAGCACTCTGAGCTAGGAGAAGGGCCAACACAAAGGCAGAGGGGCAAATTAGGCTCACGTAGAGCCACGTCATCTTTCTGTGCCAGGAACAATTGACGCAGTTGGTTGGGAGAAGCTGATTTAGCCCACACAGTGATTGAGCAGAGCGTGAAGGGCTTAGATTCTTCAGTTGCCGAGGCTAAGGGAGCTGTGCAAATTTTGATTTGAGGAGCTGGTGGGACATTGTTTCTGTTGGTGTAGAACAATGTCTAAGGAGACTGAACCAAGCTAGAGGGAAGCACTACCTCAACAGATTTCTAGCCAAGAAATCTAGATTCAGGTTGCAGTGGCAAAGGAGGATTGGAGAGGAGTGATTCAACAATTGGTCGAAGGATTTCCAAGAGGGGAATCAGGACTCAGAGGGAGTCTAGAGAAGAGGAGCAGAGATGGCAATGAACGGATTGAGGGATCAGGACAGATTGGAAGGGGCTTCCAATTTTGTCATCTGGAAGGCTAGGATCCTGGCAATCCTAAATAAACATTGCATCAAGGACTATGTCTTGAG
Source organism: Pinus tabuliformis (assembly GCA_031772625.1). Taxonomy (NCBI): domain Eukaryota; kingdom Viridiplantae; phylum Streptophyta; class Pinopsida; order Pinales; family Pinaceae; genus Pinus; species Pinus tabuliformis. Next base: position 994,330,715 of record CM062807.1, on the reverse strand, counting down.
AACAGTAGTTGTTCCAGTTGACCCGAATGCAAATGAGAAGTATGAGGAGGCCGAGGCAAAGGAGAAATGCATGATCCTAGACGGGGTCAAGGATCATGTCATACCACATATTGCTAAGAAGAACACAGTGAGGGAGATGTGGCAGATGCTAACCACCTTATACTAGGGCTCTTCCGTGCAGTGGAAGATGTTATTGGAAAATCAGCTGAGGCCATATCAGATGCAGAAAGGAGGGGAGATAGATCTGTTCCTTCTCAGGTTGTGAGGAATTCGCGACCAAATTACCTCTGTGGGGTCTACACCGGATCCAGAGTTCATGGTCAAGACTGCTCTGAATATAGTCTCCAAGGACTGGGAGACGTTTGTCCAAAGCATTTTGGGCAGAGCGAATCTCCCTAGTTGGGAGGAGATGTGGGCAGCTCTTCGACAGGAAGAGCTCAGGAGATTGACCAAGGCAGGGAGTAGCAATAAGGGAGTTCAAATCAAGAAAGAGGAGGAAAAGGATGTAGCGGTAGCATCAGCGGGATAGCAGGGGGTTTAGAAGAGGAAGAAGAAAGACATCTCCAAGGTCAAGTGCTTCAACTGTGGGGAGCTGGGACATTATGCCTCTCAGCGCCCCAGGAAGAAAGGCAAGGGAGAAGCTTCCGACTCAAAGGCTGCTCTAGCAAAGCCGGAGAAGGATGTCGAGGCTAATGACGATTGTGCCATAAGTGCCCATGCGCCTCTAGAGAAGAGGTGGAGAGACATAGAGTTGTAGTCGAGAGGACTGCATGCAGGGACATGATCTTTGAGGTGCCCAAACTCTTGGATCACATACGGCTACGGGTGCCCTTAAATACAGTAGCATGATGACAAGTGTTGGGTGGAGCAAGGTTTGATGGACCAACAAGGCAATGCTAGAGTGTAGAAGTCTGTAGCAGTGCAGTGGAGGTTGCAACAATGCGATAGGCACAGAAGAGGTTGCGGCAGCGCAGTGGCAACAGAGGGAGCACAGGATAACAACAGAGGTAGCTTCAACATCACGGGGCTTCCAGACTGACCAGGTTGTCAGTGATTGGGTGAAGTCAGTTACTTACTTCTCAGGAACTAAGTTGTAGTGGAATAGTTAGCAGTGGCAGTGCTATGGGCAGCATGAGGAAGCATTTTGAGAGGGAGTTGCAGTGCAGATGTCGCTGTGACAGTGGCAGTGTCATGGGCAGCAGTATAGGAAGCAGCAATGCAGTGGAAGTGGGGCAGCAGGCCAAGCATCAGCACAGAGAACTGATGCGGAAGATCAATGTGATGCTTCTATGGTGAAGCATTGCTAGAGCACATTCCTCGCTAAGAGGCAATGTTGATTTTGAGTAGCATAGGATGTGCTCTAGCCATGAAATTTGGTGGAGAGGCTAAGGCATGTGAGATCTCCAAGACTCAGAAATCGTTTGAATAAATTCCACTCGAATGAAGAGATATTAAAATAATATATATTTTTAATGAGTTCCTAAGTTTAAACTTAGGAAAATTAAAATATTAATGTGTATTAATATAATATGGGTGAGAAAGTTCTAAATGACAAGGATCAAGCCAATTCTAATCTTAGCCGTTGATTAAGGACTTAATCTCGGCCGTTGAATCGTCGACAGGAAAAGTATAAGAGGAGGCTTGAGGGTCAGTTGGAGGCACACCAAGAGAGATCAAGGATTCGATTTTCTGGGGCGAGGTTTGCTAAGGAAATCGAGTTAGTGATCAGTTGCAACGAGGGGCAATTCAACAAGGGATTTTCATTCGAGGCTGAAGAATACATAGCAGAGAGGCAGCGCAGTGCCGAAGAGACAACGCATACCCTATAAGGGTTGACGCAGAGGACGCAGAAGCCATAGAGGCTGAAGCAGGCAGTGCTGAGGGCCGTAGAGGCTGACGTTGGGCTTCAGAGGCAGTGCTGGGGAGATTCTATGGGATAGACTGAGAGCAGATCAGCCAGGAGAGGGTGACACAGTTCCAGAGCAGTGCTTGGAGCAACATTCGCTTTCCAGCACAAGGAACAGCCGGAGTCACTGTGGGGTTGATCATCTGGTTGCTGATTTGCGGGAATATCTGTCTCCGGATAGAGGTACTACTGTAGAGGATATTCTCTGTTGGGTGAGCCATTTCTGGCACCCTAGTTGTATTCACGAAATCTTCTTAATAATACAAACCCTCTATAACGGTGTCCCTTGTGTTATTGTCTCAATTTATTTCAGTGCATGATCTGTATATTTGTGAAGGCTGCAATAGTGTTTACTTTGATGTTTATGCAATTAAATAACTTGTTAATGTAAAGAACAAGTAGGAGATTGTAAACCGGTAATTGCAGTAGGTGTTTCTGATGTGTTAGATTCAAGAATTTTCACACTTCAGTGGGATCAGTATGTCCTCCTTAAATTGAGGGAGAGATAGACACATCATTCTTGTCTTCACTTGGGAAGACAGAATGGAGGTTTGGGTAAACATCCAACATTCGATACTCTTTGAGGATGAGTTAGCGCATCCAAGATAAGAGTAGTTGTAGAGGACCGATATTCTTTGAGGATTGGGAATCCAAGATAAGAATAGTCGTAGTGGAACATACTCTAAGAACCCAGGTAGGGCATGTTCCGAGAGAGCCAATGATGAGGGCGTCTATACTTCATTGGTCTCGCCAGCATTGAGCTCTCATCTTGTGGAAAGATAGAGTTGTTAGTCAACGCCTTGCTATGTGACAATGCTGGTTGATATGATGCTATACAGATGGTTACCAATCTGACTCTTCTTATGAGAATTCTTCAAATTGAGAATGTCCAAGTACCTTGTATGGATTATGAATACCTCTCTAGTTAAGAGGGAGTGTTGAAAAGTGTAACTAAGTTCGGTCTTCATAATGACGTGTAATTATGATTTTAAGTAATTGACGGAAAGAAGAAAAATAAAATTATTTTGTAATGCTTAATTCATGGGTTTCATGCTCAAGAAATTTTATTTTTGGTAGAAGCTCCCGTTGAGAGCTATTAGGTTTGGTCATCATGTCATAAAGTCTATAGAGTCAATGTCAAAGTTTGAAGACCCTTTTGGGCATATTACACATTGTAAAAAGCAAATTTGATTATGTTACAAACCCTCCAAAACCTTGTCACAAGCTCCCCCTCATGTCGGCCTTAAAAAGAGGTAAAGGATGCTCCTTGGATGACAAGTCAGCTTACCGATGGCACAAATTGGCTTATTTGATGGACAAAACACTATATATAGGCAACTTAGCCTTCATTTTGAGCACACAATTTCGGTCAAGGAAATATGAATGAGAAAATGTGCGAAGATCACAAAAAGGGAAGTCTTATCACCAAGCAAAGGAAGAGGAAGACAATCGAGTTCATTTGGATCTGTTTTTGGGCTAATACCTCCACACGTGTGAGAATATAGCGTTGTCATCTGCAGTAAGAGCCGAGATATTACAGTCATCTTGAGAAGAAAAAATTAGAAGGAAATCAAGTGGATTCTCTAACTGAGTTAAGGAAGGAATAATCTCCATCTCATGTGAAGGAAGTTGATAGATAATATTTCTCTCAAGTACTGAAACTTGGGTTTCCAAAGAAGGGCTGAAAGGTGCAGATCTGAGCCAAGGACTAAATTCTGAAGGTTAGCCGAAGCAGTGAGAGGAGGAAAGAAGTTTGACTATCTTAAAGAAGAAGTTAAGGAAGCCTTGTGACTTGGTCTTGGAAAGGTTAATAGGTCAAAGGTCTTGGTCATGGCCTTGGTATTCATCAATTGAAGTTTTTATAAGAAGAAGAGTTCGTTTGGGTTTTCCTCTCATGTTGGAGAGGTTTTGGCCCTGGCTAATCGCCTACATTCTGTGTCTCGTCTCTTTATTGTTTATGCTTTGGTAGTTGTTTGATGAAGAAGAACACTATAATAATCTAACTAAAGAGAATAGCCTTATCTAAAGAAGTAAAAAGCATTCACAAGCAGTTATCATAATAGAGAAATCTCCTAACACCATTGCAGTAGATTTCTCAACACCCTCTTGGAGCAACACCTAGGGCAAGAGATTTTATGGATAAAATTTGAGTGGATGCCCACCAAACTTGGAGAATAGGTAGCCTAGACCCTAAGCTTGATGTTTAGGCTCTCAAATCACCAAAAAACCTCCTCCATAAAAATTTGATGCAAGCCCTAAATTTTCGCCCTAGCCTTAACATGACCAATTTTAGGGGAGAAAAATATGGAGAAAATTTAAGGTTGATCACCTATGACTTGGACTAGTCCCTTGTCCTTTAGGCATATGCAGTCAAGGATGAAATAGATAAGCTAGATCCTTTCTAAGGAGAATAAAAATTGATACCCTAGGCATCAAATTTTAGCATTTACCCACTTCAAAAGAAAATGGAGTGTGATGGAGTGATTAAAGATTTCCTCCACTAGGAACATTCATTACATGTTGTACAATGAATAACATATGCAATACTCAACTAGATAACCATTCAAAATTAATTTTCAACAATTAAGGCACAATATAACATAACTTAGAAGCAACAATTCCATACATTAGACAATTTTAAGATAGAGAATATTCAACAATAAGCACTTACAAGATCCTTAGGATAAACCACATTAGAGGGTTGGAAACGTCGACCAACAAATATTGATGATGTGATTAATTTGAAAGTCAATTTCAAAGACAACATGTAGTATATCCATCCATTATCCAAAGAAGTAGCTCCAAAGACAATCAAAAATAGCTTCCAAATATCAAAATGCATCCAAAAGATTTCCAAAAGCCAAAAGAAACAAGTGCGAGTTCTTCTCAAGAAGTCGAATTCAAAGTGTGATGATGATGAGAGACTAAATGAGGTCTCTCATATTTATACATATCCAATCAAGTCTAATTTTAGTCTAAAGCCCCTCTTATTTGTCAAATGGAAGGATAAAACGAAGTGTGGTTACAAGCCAACCACATAGCCAATGTAAAATCATAAAGATAAACCCACAAAAGGGTCGAAATGTTGATGTCATTACTATGGGGGCCTCTTGGAGGCATGCGTTGAGCTCTCTTTGTGCCAAAGTGAGTCAGGAAAGTCCTTCTCACCTCAGAAAATCAATTTCCTCAATCTCTCTGTGTGTTTCCAAATGAACCCCCAGCCTCCATTTTATAATTTTCTCGTTGAGACTTCAATGGCCGAGATTAAGTCTCTAATCAACGGCTAAGATTAAAACATGACTTGATCCGCCTTCTAGATCATTCTCACCCATATTTTGATTAATAACCATTAATATTTTAATTTCCCTAAGTTTAGACTTAGGAACTCCATTAAAAATATTAATTATTTTAATAAAACACAATTCAGGTGGAATTTCACCAAACGGTTTTTCGGTTCTTTAGAACTCATGTGCCTTGGCCTCTCCACCAATTTTCAAGGCTAGAGCACTTTTGATGCTACCAAAAACTAACACTCCCTCTTAGCGAGGAAAGTGCTCTAGCAACAATGTCCACCTGCATGTTGCGCTGTTTCTGAAGCACCTTCTTTCTGCACTGTTGCTGCCACCAACATTTGTTGATTTGGGGTAGCATCGGATGTGCTCTAGCCATGAAATTTGGTGGAGAGGTTGGGGCACATGAGATCTCCAATACCCAGAAAGGGTTTGGGCAGATTCTAAACAGATCAGAAGATATTAAAATAATTAATATTTTTAATGGAGTCCCTAAGTCTAAACTTAAGGAAAATAAACTATTAATGTGTATTAATATGAATCTGTGTTAGAATGATCCAAAAGACATGGATCAAGCCAGATCTAATCTTAGTCGTTGATTAGGGACTTAATCTCGGCTGTTACGAAAAGTATAAGAGGCGGCTTGAGGGTCACTTTGAGAGAACACCAGAGTGATCAGTCATTCTATTCTCTAGAGCGGGGTTTGCTAAGAGAGATAGAATTAGTGATTGGGAGATGCAGCGGAGGGGCATTTGAGTACAGAGAGACAGAGAGGCAAAGATAGTGTCGGGAGAGCAGCACAGTAGCCAAGGAGAGTGACGTAGAGCTAACCAGGGCTCATGTAGGGCCGCGCAGAGGCAGCCGGGAGCTGCGCAAAGCCTCAGAGAGGCCAGCGTCGCTGACGCAGAAGGTCAAAGGGCTAACGCAGGGCTGACGCAGGGCCAGCGTGAGGCAAAGAGGGGCTAACGCAGTCCAGAGAGAGGCTGACACTGGGGTTTCTGGGGTAGATTTGTGCTGAGTAGCTGCTGGAAGGTTTATTCAGGGTTTCAGCTAGGAGATTTGTCAGAAACTGAGAGGTATTACAGCGAAGGAAATTCTCTGTTGGGTAGACCAGTTTCGGCACCTAGATTCTACTCTGATATTGCTTAATAAGAAAACCCTCAAATAGCTGCACCGGTTTTCCCGCATTGGGTTTTTCCGAGGACATTGGTCCAAAAATAATGGTGTCATGTGGTGTGTCTGTTCTTGTTTCTTTTAGTTGTTGATCTATAATATGTTGAGCATGCACTAGTGTTTATTTTCAGTATTTACTTTGTAAATAACTTGTTAAGGAAAAATAACAAGTAGGTAGAAATAAATCAGATAAAGTGCATGAAGGGTTTCTAAACTAAATAAAATTAGAAACTTCAACATGGTATCATAGGGTGATTGCAGATCATAGGAGGACTAAAAGACATCAGCGGAGCGGAGCAATAGCAACAGAAACCCATTGTCCCGAGGTGACAGAAGTTGTTTCTAGCAACACAGAAGCAAAGGATGTGTGACGCAGAGCCACGCAAAAGAAGTCAGGAACTGCGCAAAGCCTCAGTGAGGCCAGCGTCGCTGACGCATGGGGCCAGAAGGCTAAGGCAGGGCATCCCAGGGCTGACACAAACCCATCCGGGGTGATGCAAAGCCAGTGTGAGGTAGAGAGGGGCTAACACAGTTCACAGAGAGGCAGTCGCTAGGGTCTAGAAGGCTGCAAGAATATTGCACAGTGGAGCTGGTGAGGTACTGTACTCAAAACAGTACCTGACAAAGCAGGGCCAGAGGAGTTGTTACCGAGGGTTTCTAGCTGAGGAACCTGGATCAACAGTGCAGTTGCATAAGACAATCAGAGTAGGGGGCATCGCGACAAGCGGCAGAGGGATTTCCAGGAGGGAAATCAGGACTTAGAGGGAGTCTAGAAGAGAACTTCCAGACGGGAAGTAGAGACTCAGAGGAGTCGAACATAGAACTTCCAGGAGGGAAGTAGAGGAGCGTCATGGTACTACACAGGGTAAGAGACCAGGATAGATTGATGGAGCATCGAACTTTGCAGTCTGGAAGGCCAGAATCTTATCATTGCTTGACAGGAATCGTTCCAAGAACTTCGCCTTGAAGACGATAGCTATCCCGATCGACCCAAATGATAATGACAAGTACAAAGAGGGGGGCGATGGCAAGGGCCAAGTGCATTATGCTTGACGGGGTCAAGGATCATGTGGTACCACATGTAGCCGAGAAGGAAACAACAGTTGAGATGTGGGAGGCTCTCAAGAACCTGTACCAGCATACTTTTGTGCAGAGAAGAATGCTGCGCGAAAACCAGATGAGGTTGTATCAGATGAAGAAGGGTCAAAAGATTGACTCCTTCCTCGGAGGATTGAATGAGATCTGAGATCAGTTGATTGCTATAGGAGCGACACCGGATCAGGAACTTGTGGTGAGGACAACCCTGAATGTTGTCTTAGAAGAGTGGGAAGTGTTTTTCTAGAAAATCCTAGGCAGAGGGACTCTCCTACCTTGGGACGAGATGTGGGCAGTGCTTTGCTAGGAAGAGATCAGACGGCAGTCAAAGACAGGTAGCAGCAGCAAAGGGATCAAGGTCAAGCAAGAGGAGGAGGATGTGTCCCTAGCATCTGAGGGAAAGCATGAGAAGTGAAAGAAGAAAGATCTCTCCAAGATCAAGTGCTTCCACTGTGGGGAGATGGGGCATTATGCGACCCAGTGCCCAAGGAAGAAGAGTAAGGGAGAGTCTTTCGAGACTAAGGCAGTGCCAGCACGAGAAAAGAAGGAAGTTTTGACAAACGATGACTGTGCCATGAGTGCACACACGCCGCTTGAGCGGAAGTGGGGAGACATCGAGCTGTAGTCAGGCGGACTACAGGCGATGAGGGGCAGGATCCTTGAGGTACCCAGCCTCTTGGATTAGACGTTGCTACGGGAGCCTCGACGAGGAGTAGCAAGATTGGCTGAGTGGTTAGAGATGGATGCGGATGGAGCGGCAAAGAGAGCTACAGTGCAGGAGTCCCGAGACAGCGCAAAGCTAGCAAGTTGCAGCAGTGCGAGAGGCACAGGAGTGTTGCACTAGTGCAGGAAGGCACAGAGAGGTGTGCAACGGTGCGAGATTGAAGGAGTTGTTGCAGCAGCGCAGAGGTCAGAGAGGGAGCACTTGTCAGCGGTAGAGGGTGCTTCAGCATCAGTGGATGTTTCTAGCCCAACAGGGAGGTCAGTTGGGAGATCAGTTACTTACTTCTCAGTAACTGAGTTGCAGTGCAGCAGTGGGTAGCACGATGCAGCATGATGAGAGGAGGTGCAGTGCGGATGCAGTGCTGGGAGAAAGGACCAGCAACAGCACAGATGAAGAGGGAGCTGTCGTACAGATGCCACAGTGGCAATGGCAGAACCATGGGCAGCAGTACAGGAGGCATCGATGCAGAGGGTGGTGGGCAGGAAGGCCTAGCATCAGCAAAGGGACCGATGTCGGATGATCAAGGTGATACTCAGTGAGGATCATTGCTAGAGCACAATCCTCACTAAGAGGGAGTGTTGATTTGGGGTAGCATCGGATGTGCTATAGCCACAAAATTTGGTGGAGAGGTTGGGGCACATGAGATCTCCAATACCCAAAAAGGGTTTGGGCAGATTCTAAATAGATCAAGAGATATTAAAATAATTAATATTTTTAATGGAGTCCCTAAGTCTAAACTTAAGGAAAATAAAATATTAATGTGTATTAATATGAATCTGTGTTAGAATGGTCCAAAAGACATGGATCAAGCCAGATCTAATCTTAGCCGTTGATTAGGGACTTAATCTCGACCATTGAGATGTCAACAGGAAAAGTATAAGAGGAGGCTTGAGGGTCACTTGGAGAGAACACCAAAGTGATCAGTCATTCTATACTCTAGAGCGGGGTTTGCTAAGAGAGATAGAATTAGTGATCGGGAGATGTAGCTGAGGGGCATTTGAGTACAGAGATACAGAAAGGCAGAGATAGTGTCGGGAGAGTAGCGCAGTAGCCAAGGAGAGTGACGCAGAGCCAGCCAGGGCTCACGCAGGGCCACGCAGAGGCAGCCGGGAGCTGCGCAAAGCCTCGGAGAGGCCAGCATTGCTGACGCAGAAGGTCAGAGGGCTGACGCAGGGCTTCCTAGGGCTGACGCAGACCCATCCAGGTGACGCAAGGCCTGCGTGAGGCAAAGAGGGGCTAATGCAATCCAGAGAGAGGCTGACGTTGGGGTTTCTGGGGTAGATTTGTGTTGAGTAGTTGCCGAAAGGTTTATCCAAGGTTTCAGCCAGGAGATCTGTCAGAAACTGAAAGGTATTATTGCCAAGGAAATTCTCTGTTAGGTAGGCCAGTTTCGACACCCAGATTGTACTCTGATATTGCTTAATAAGAAAACCCTCAGATAGCTGCACCAGTTTTCGCGCATTGGGTTTTTCCGGGGACATTGGTCCAAAAATAATGGTGTCATGTGATGTGTTTGTTCTTGTTTCTTTTAGTTGCTGAGCTGTAATATGTTGAGCATGCATTGGTGTTTATTTTCAGTATTTACTTTGTAAATAACTTGTTAAGGAAAAATAAAAGGTAGGTAGGAATAAATCAGATAAAGTGCATGAAGGGTTTCTAAACTAAGTAAAATTAAAAACTTCAACAACATTGTGTTGTTGCTGCCACTGTATTGCTGCCCATGACACTGCCACTGCCACTGCTGCATCTGTACTACAACTCCCTCTCAAACGTTGCATTTGCTATGCTGCTAGCACTGCACCTGTACCGCAACTCAGTTGCTGAGAGAAGCAACTAAGAAACATCCAAAATGAGTTGAACTTAACTGTGTTCAACATAATACGATGAATGTTGGAATCTGATTGTTGCTAATTCTAAACCTCTGAATCTTTTGTGTTGTTGTTGACTTCTGCATTGTGCCAACTGCATTGCTGCCAACCTTGCTCTGCGTTGATCAGTCTCTGGTCCCTAGCTACTGCATCTATCCTCCAAACACTCCATTGCATCATCTGACACTAAGTCCATCTCGCTACTGCTGAATCTTGGGCTCCCATAGCAAGGAATTGATCCAAGAGGTGGACTCCTCAAGGATCCTGCCCACATGTAGTCCTCTCGACTACAGCGCAATATCGCCCCATCTCCCGCCTGGAGATACATGGGCACTCATGGCAAACTCATCCTCCTCAATCTTTGTTGAAGCAGCCTTAGCATCATGTTTCTAATCCTTGTCCTTTTTCTTCAAAGGACACTGGGATGCATAGTGGCACATCTCGCCACAACTGAAACATTTCACCTTCGAAATGTCCTCCTTTCGCTTCGACTTCTGCTGTCTCTTCGATGCAAGCGCTGCGTTCTCCTCCTCCTCCTTCGTCTTTGTGCCACTCCCACTGTTGCCATTGAGGTTGACCTTCACTAGGTCCCTCTTTAACTCCTCTTGTTGAAGAGCCACCCACATCTCCTCCCATGAAGGTAGTTTTTCTCTACCCAATATGCTTTGGACGAAAACTTGCCATTCATTCGAGACTCCATTCAGGGCTATCCTCACCATCGCGGTTGGTTGAGGAGTGGACCCCCTGCAGCAAGCTGGTCTCTAGTGTCCTGAAGATGCTGAAGATAGAGGTTCACCCCAACTCCTTTCTGCATCAACTTCCATTGCAACTTCTACTCCAAATACATCTTTCGTTGTTCGGAAGAGCCTTCATACAGAAAAGACCTCTCTGGTTGTATCCTTGCCCTGCAAATGTGAGACCACATGATCTGGAACTCCATCGAGAATGAGCCTCTTTGCCTTCCCCTACTCGGCCTTGTTCTTCTTCTTTTGATCGTTGTCAGCAAGAACAACTACAACACTTTTGACATAGGCCTTGAGATCATTTTCCTCCAGAACAACTAAGATTTTGGTCTTCCATATGACATAGTTGGAGGCTCCGTCCAACCTGTCCTTATCTCTGAGCCCATGCGATGCCATCTCACCCAACTGTCGAACTGACTCCTCTAGTCACTGCTTGGCACTTCTCACCTGCTTAGCAAGTGACAAATTCAAACTTTCTGGCGGAAAGTTCTCTAAAGAGAAAATTCCTCTTCTACGTGTCTTCGTTATTTTCCAGCGGATTTCTGCGCCAGCAGAAACTGCGCCCTTCAAGCACTGCGTTGGGGCTCTATGTCACTGCCTCTGCCTCTGCAAACTCACGAACTAGAAATCGTACCTCTCTATCGTCTCACTCAGTCTACTTCCTGGAAAGGACTGTGCAATCCCATCAAGGGGATTCGAATTGCTGCCAAGTGCAGCTTTCGGCCTCACTGCTCAACATTAGATTTGCTCTTCCTGTTTCAAAATCAATGCTCCGATACCATGTCGAAATTCCCACACTCTGAAGGAACCCCTACTGCAACAAATCTAAATCTACTTCACCTACTTGATTTTTAAATTACATTCATCAAGTTATTCTTCTGAATGTTGAAGCATATTACTTCTGCAGCCTACACTAATTAAATATTTATCTCATGAAACAAAAAACAGAGCAAAGAATAAGATACATAGGACACACTTATTTTTGGACACAATAGTCCCTGTAAAAACCCAATGCGAAAAAACCGATGCAACAATTCTAAGGGTCTATTATTATGCAGGAGAAATATATGAATAAAAATATAGGATGTTCATCTAGCAATCCTTTACAGAGAAAATACTAGCAGAAAATATGAGTGAGTTTTACCTCACTTCACCTGACAGAACTCTGGCTGGTTCGACACAAGACTGGGTAACCCCGGCTATTTTTGCGTTGGCTCTATGTCACCTTCTCTACCCTCTGCGTCAACTCTCCTGACTGTTCTGACAGTTCCCGGCAATTCCCTGCAGTTTCGGTTGTTCCGGTAGTTCTGGATTCTATGTGATAGGCAACTTTTCTACGTCAGCTCTCCCGGCTATTGCGCCGCCTCTGCGACAGCTCTCCCGGTTGTTCCAATAGTTCTGGATTCTGCGTGATAGGCAGCCTTTCTGCGTCAGCTCTCTCGACTATTGCGCTGCCTCTGCGTCATCTTTCCCAACTGTTCCAGCAGTTCTCGGCTACTATGCTACTTTTGCATCAAGCTCTCTCTGTTCTGTGTTTTCTGAAAAGTCCTTCTCCCGGATTCTCTCTGCCTCTTAGCTGCAAGATCTCCCCAATCGATTTTCCACCTGAGAACTTCTCACCAAAGAAAATCGATTTCCTCAATCTCTGTGTGTGTGTTTCCAAATGAACCCCAAGCCTCCATTTTATACTTTTCTCGTTGAGACTTCAACGACCGAGACTAAGTCTATAATCAACTGCTAAGATTAAAACATGACTTGATCCACCTTCTAGATCATTATCACCCATATTTTGATTAATACCCATTAATATTTTAATTTCCCTAAGTTTAGACTTAGGAACTCCATTAAAAATATTAATTATTTTAATAAAACACAATCTAGGTGGAATTTCCCCAAACGATTTTTGGGTTCTTTAGAACTCATGTACCTTAGCCTCTCCACCAATTTTCAAGGCTTGAGCACTTCCGATGCTACCAAAAACTAACAAAGTGCAGACTATTGGGGGCGCTGGAGGTGCCCATGGAGTGAAATGATGCTCTGCAAGTGATAGGAGTCCCATGGCTCTCAACGCTTCACCTGTAGGTTGTCATATGCTCCTCTAGTGCACTTAGGCCCCAATTAAGTTGCCCATCCCATGATTAAACCACCTACTAATCACACATAATGTCCAGTGTTGCATCTTCAAAATCAAGTACAATTAATCATTAGTGCATCTAAGTGAACCACGCTTGTTAGTCAATGTTGAAATTTCTAAGTCTGACTCGTTAGAAATCCCTACTGCATTATCTAGTTTATTTCACCTACTTGTTTATTCCATTAACAAGTTGTTTATATATATAAACACTGAAAATACGCACAAATGCAGCCTTAACTCATATCCAGATCAACAACTGAAATACTAGACAAACACACTAGGGACACCGTTATTTTTGGACAATCGTCCCCGAAAAAACCCAACTTGGGAAAATCGGTGCAACAGTTTTGAGGGTTTTCTTATTATGCAGATTTCTCGAGTACAACTAGGGTGCCGAACTGGCTCACCCAACAGAGATTGTTACACGGCAATAATACCTCTTCTCGGAGACAGATATTCAGCTAGTTTGCCCCACGAAAAACCTTTCGGCGCTTCTCCTAGGCTCTGTGTCAACCCTGCTAGCCTCAGTGTAGCTCTTAAACCCTCTACGTCAGCCTTCTGCCTCTCTGTGTCAGCTCTTTGGTCTTCTGTGTCACCCATGCAGGCCCCTCAACCTCTGCACAGTCTCTAGCTGCCTCTACGTGGCTCCTATTGCCTCTGTGTAGATTTGGTTGACTCTGCGTCAGCGTCTTCAGTCACTGTGCTGACCCTCAGGCACTATCTCTTCCTCTCTGTTATGTACTCACTGCCCCTCGCTGCAACAGATCACTTGTTCGAATTTTCTCAGCAAGCCCCGCTCCAGAAAATCGAACTCGCTGACCAATCTTGGTGTGTCTCCAACTGACCCTCAAGCCTCCTCTTATACTTTTCCCAGTTGAGTCTTCAACAATCGAGGTTAAGTCTCTAATCAACAACTAAGATTAGATTTGGCTTGATCCATGTCATTTAGAACCTTCTCACCTAGTTTTATATTAATACCCATTAATATTTTAATTTTCGTAAGTTTAGACTTAAAACCCCATCAAAAATATTAATTATTTTAATATCTCTCTAACCGGGTGGAATTTCCCCAAACCATTTTTGGTTCTTGGAGATCTCATGTGCTTTAGCCTCTCCACCAATTTTCATGGCTAGAGCACATTTGATGCTACCACAAATCAACACTCCCTCTTAACGAGGAATGTGCTTTAGTAATGTTGCATTGTTGCTTCCTGTACTGCTGCCCATGGCTCTGCCACTGCCACTGCTACATCTGTACTGCAACTCCCTCTCAACATGCTGCCCATAGCACTGCCACTGCTAACTGTTGCACTGCAACTCAGTTACCGAGAAGTAAGTAACTGATCTACCCAAATTCTGACATCCTTATCAGTCCAGAAGCCTACTGATGCTGAAGCTACCTCTGCTGCTATCCTGTGCTCCCTCCGCTGCCTTTGCGCTGCTACAACCACCTCTATGCCTCTCGCACTACTGCAAACACCTTTGTGCCTCTCGCATTGCTGCAACACCCATTGCTCTGCTATAGATCTCTACACTCTAGCACTACCTTGTCGCTCCATCGCATCTTGCTTCTACCCAACATCCGCCATCTTGCGACTGTCATTTGGGGCTCCCGTAGCCGAATATGATCCAAGAGTTTGGGCACCTCAAGGATCCTGCCCCTCATCTTTTGTAGTCCTCCTGACTACAACTCGATGTCTCCCCCCCTCTTCTCTAGAGGTGCATGAGCATTCATGGCACAGTCATCATCAGTTTCAACTTCTTTCTCCGCCTTAGTCGGAGCTACCTTGGAGTTGAAGCCTCTCCCTTGTTCTTCTTCTTGGGACACTGAGATGCATAATGACCCAGCTCCCCACAATGGAAGCACTTCACCTCGGAGATATCCTTCTTCTTCCTCTGCCCATGTTGTCCCGCAGATGCCAGAGCCGCATCCTCCTCCTCTTTCTTGATTCGACCTCCTTTGACACTACTCCCCGCCTTGGTCAGCCATCTGATCTCTTCTTGGCAAAGAGCTGCCCACATCTCTTCCCATGTTGAAAGATTAGCTCTGCCCAAAATGCCTTGGGCAAATGTCTCCCATTCCTCGGAGACTGCATACAGGGCGGTCCTCACCATAAACTCCTCATTCGACGTGGGCCCTATGGAAGTAAGTTGGTCACGAATCTCCTGCAAACTGAAGAGGAATAGATCTATCTACTCCCCCTTTTGCATCTGATACGACCACAGCTGATTCTCTAATAGCATCTTCCTTTGCACGGAAGTGCCCTGATACAATGTCGTCAAAGTATCCCACCTCTCCTTTGCTGGGTTCTTTTTGGCAATATGTGGTAGGACATGATCCTTAACCCCATCAAGGATTATGCACTTTGCCCTCGCCATTGCATCCTCATATTTCTCATTATCATCTGGGTCTACTGGGATAACCATGGTTCTCAAGGCGAAGCCCTTGATGCGATGTCTATCCAGAACCAAGATCCTGGCCTTCCAGATGACAAAGTTGGAAGCCCCGTTCAACCTATCCTGGTCCCTCAGCCCGTTCACTGCCATCTCCGCTCCTCTTCTGGACTCCCTCTGAGTTTAGACTTCCCTCCTTGAAATCTCCCTCTAAGTCCTGATTTCCCTGTTGGAAATCTTCCCGCCAAATGTCGAAATGTGCCTCCCTAATCCTCTTTGCAACTGCAACTTGGATCTGGATTTCTTGGCTAGAAATCGGTCAAGGCAGCAACTCCCTCTACCTGGGTTCTGTCCCGTTAGGTACTGTTTTGCTTCGATAGCAACAACAACCCACCAACTTCCCAATCCACATCTTGCCCACAGCTCCCTAGGTCCCAACAACTGAAGAAACTGAGCCTTTCAGCTTTGCGCAATCCCAACAAAGGCTGAATCACTCCTCTGGCCAACTGCGTCAAGCCTACCTGGCTGAGTAGGATGACGTGGCTCTTCGTGAGCCTCTTCTTCCTCTCTCTGCCTCTGCACTAGCCCTCTCTCTGGCTCGAAATGATGGCGCAGGCCCTTTGCTGCTTCCTGCTTAGGAGCAACTCTGTCTCTCAGAACAGCTGCTACTGCTGCAAATTTTTTATATCGTTGGTGCCTTCAATCCTTTTGTGATCTGCAATGCTTTGATACCATGTTGAAATTTCTAAGTCTGACTCGTTAGAAATCCCTACTACATTATCTAGTTTATTTCGCCTACTTGTTTATTCCATTAACAAGTTATTTATATATATAAATACTGAAAATAAACACAAATGCAACCTTAACTTATATACAGATCAGCAACTGAAATACTAGACAAACACACAAGGGACATCGTTATTTTTGGACAATCGTCCCCGGAAAAACCCAACTTGGGAAAATCGGTGCAATAGTTTTGAGAGTTTTTTTATCATGCAGATTTCTTGAGTACAATGAGGGTGTCAAATTGGCTCACCCAACAGAGATTGTTCCACGACAATAATACCTCTTCTCGGAGACAGATATTCAGCTAGTCTACCCCACGAAAAACCTTTCGGCGCTTTTCCTATGCTCTGCATTAGCCCTGCTAGCCTTAGTGTAGCTCTTGAACCCTCTACGTCGGCCTTCTGCCTCTCTACGTCAGCTCTCTGGCCTTCTGCGTCACCCACACAGACCCCTCAGCCTCTACGCAGTCTCTATCTGCCTTTGCGTGGCTCCTGCTGCTTCTGTGTAGCTCTGGCTGACTCTGCGTCAACCTCTTAAGTCACTTCGCTAACCCTCAGGCACTATCTCTGCCTCTCTACTGTGTACTCACTGCCCCTCGCTGCAACAGATCACTAGTTCGAATTTTCTCAGCAAGCCCCGCTCCAGAAAATCGAACTGACTGATCAATCTTGGTGTGTCTCCAACTAACCCTCAAGCCTCCTCTTATACTTTTCCTATTGAGTCTTCAACGGCCGAGATTAAGTCTCTAATCAATGACTAAGATTAGATTTGGCTTGATCTATGTCATTTAGAACCTTCTCACCCAATTTTATATTAATACCCATTAATATTTTAATTTTCGTAAGTTTAGACTTAGGACCCCATTAAAAATATTAATTATTTTAATCTCTCTCTAACCGGATGGAATTTCTCCAAACCATTTCTGGGTCTTGGAGATCTCGTGCTTTAGGCTCTCCACCAATTTTCGTGGCTAGAGCACATCCGATGCTACCACAAATCAACAGTCAAGGGCACATTGAGACTTCATATGGAGCTTCTCTTCCAAATTTGGGGCTTTGATCTTGAAGTCGTGTTACCTCCCTAGGTAGGAGTGCTTAATAAATGATCCTATTAGGTGTTCCTAGCCCCAAAGGGGAAAGACAGGTCCCTATACATCCTTCAATTAATAGGTGGCATGTGAATGATGATGAAATGGATGGGAAATAAGGATCTCAAGGCCAGATTCCATGGATACAAGGATAGCAATGATGAGGGATTTCCACATATTTGGCATACAGATGTGTGGAGGGAACAATTGTGGTTACATGAGTTACCCCAACCTTTGTTTTTCCACCCCTTTTTATTTTCCATTTGCTTTTTCTTGATTTTTCTTTGTATTACTACTCGAAACTCTAGCAAATGAGAGCATGTTGTGAATGATGTAAAGCAGTTATTACCCCCTTAAGGTGGGGCAGTTTATCTCCCACCAAATGTTGGGATGTGCATGGTTTCCTTTATGATGTGGAGGACACTTATGGGCCCAAGGAACCAGGGTGATGATCACAATGATAAGGGGTAGAGCTCATGCTTGGTTTTTGCCCACGTGCTATATTAAATGTCCCAACCATCTTTTGCATTTTATGATCTTGTTTCTCTTTTGTTTCTTGCATGTGGCATGTTGCCAGACAATCTTGCAGGGGTCCTAGGAGGGGTACCTAAGGGACAACTACTAGACCAAATGACAACAATGGGACGAAGACCCACTGTCACCTCAGTCAGTGTCCCCTGCGCTTTACGAACTTTCACCAATGGGAGGAGTCTCGGTATGGAGGAAATCACTTCTAATGATGAGATGAAGGATAAAGTATGAAGGGATTACCAAGGCCCATTTAAAGGAGAGGCTCAATTATGGTTTAGTGAAGGAAAGGCTCTCCAAGAAAGACCTAAAAGGAGAGTCAAGACCTAGGGTTATGAATATTGAATGATGATGAGCATGTCTAGGATCAAGACTTCCAAGGTGAGGCAAGACCTCTCTAGGAGCTTTGCAAGATGATTCTTCTTCAAAATAGGGCTTTCACCCCACTAGAGAGACCTAGAAAGAAACTGATGCGAGACCTAGGGCTTTTGAGTAATCATGGGAGGAATTCCTCCACTATGAATACTAGGTCAAGCAAGGATAGAGAAAGGGTGAAGACTCCTGACTACTACTAACCTATGCACGGTCATTGAAGAATCTGTGCTGCTGCTAACTCTGCACTGAGCCACCTGCTCTATTGTCAACACTGCACTGCATTACTCAGCATCTAACTGGTATTAGTCTGCAATTGTCACTTTGAAATCTGACTGCATCACTAACAATGATCCATCCTGCCACTAAAAATTGTGGGCCCCCGTAGCCAGGTACTAATTGTTAGTTTTTGTAGCATCGGATGTGTTCTAGCCACGAAATTTTGTGGAAAGGCTAGAATACATGAGATCTCCAAAACCCATAAATCGTTTCTAGAAATTCCGCCTAGAAATGACTTGATTAGATTATTAGCCAATTTTAAATATTTCCTAAGTCTAAACTTAGGGAATATGGTTAATTAATCAGAATTAATTAAGCCAAGGTGTGAATGTTCTAGAAACTCACACGGATCGACTTCTAATTAATCCTAGCCATCAATTAAGATTTAATCTGTCATTGGAGTCCCAACAACGGATTATAATAAGAAGTCGATGGGCACTTGGAGAGTACACTTGAGCAGCAGTTCCTTGTGCAGATCAAGCTAGCAACAGTAGAGTTCGAGCCAGAGAGGGACGCAGTGTCAATGAGGGGCAGGGATAATGATTCAGAGGAAGATTTCCAGATCCGGAGAGGTAGTAGCAAGAGAATGAGTTATTCCCATTGCAGGACCACGTGAGTGTAGGAATGCGAGTGCAGGAACGCGTGAGTGTAGGAACGCGTGTGTAGGAACGCGAGTAAAGAATGCGAGTACAAGAACGCGAGTGCAAGAACGCGCAAGTGCAGGAACACGAGTGCAGGCAGCATGAGCGCAGGAACGCGAGTAAAGAATGTGAGTACAAGAACGCGAGTGCAAGAATGCGCAAGTGCAGGAACACGAGTGCAGGCAGCACGAGTGCCGTGGTTGCTTAGGGAATATCTCTGCCAAATTTTCTTGTTGTTTGGATTGCCAGTTGGGCATCCATAGATGTACTCAAATTTCATTGCTGCATAATAATATAAAACCCTCACTGCTACACCAGTTTTCCCAAGTTCGGCTTTTCTAGGGACATTTGTCCAAAAATAACTATGTTAATTTATGTGTGTGCTAGCATTTCTTCCAGCGTTTATTCTTCCCTAGTTTCATTTGTGTAGGTTGCAGTGTGAGTTATTCAATATTTGTTGTAGGAAATAGTAAATAAATTGTTAATTAAAATAACAACTAGGAGAATAACTTCCAGTTGCTGCAATAGGATTTGGGTTTCCAAATTTTCACATGGTATCAGAGCACAGATGATCAGTCAAAGAGCTCAGTAGTGAAGAAAGGAGGAGTTTCATTATTCAGTGTGGCCCACAGATCGAAACCCTAGAGGGTAGCGCAATCACTTTGCCAAGAGGTAGAATTTCTTGAGGAGATTCAATTTTTCTGAGAGGGGCAGAAAAATTCGATCTCTAGAGATCGAGTGATTCCAGAGGTAGAGGGAGCAGCTTAGTATTTTCATGGAGTAGATCTCTAGCTAGGCGCAGTGGTTTTTGCAGCAATTCACTAGAGTAGAGCCAGCGTCAGGGTGGAAGAGAAGAGCACACACAGAGGAAAAATTTTCCTCAAAGAACTTTTAGTCTCAAGAAGTTCCTTTTTCCTTATAGGTCGAAAGTAGTTGTGAGCAGATCTTCTCACTCCAGAGAGGAGTGCAAATAGAAATACCAACAGCTGAGCAGAGGGAAAGAGGGAGATTTTCGAGGTTTATTTTCTCTAATTTTGAGTTTTCAGATTTTGCAGCTCTATAGAGATGACCATACGAGATTGCCAGAGGACATTGTGCGAGTCAGCCAGAATGTAGATCTAGGAAGAAGATCGACTTCCAGTTGCCGGAGGACGTTTGAGTTGTAAAGAAAGGAAGGATCCCAGCCAAGGACTAGGCTTGAAAGGAGATAGTGGGCCACCAAATCTAGGTGGAGGAGGAGTATGAGACTTCGGTGTGCCGGATGGGCAGGGTTTAGCGTAGTTGCAACAAGGAGATCAGCCAGATCAGTTCCAGATTGTTGCAGTGGGACAATCACCTTTGCTACAGGAGCCCACAATATCATAGTAGCAAGTTCAGTGTCAGCAAATGCAATCTGTCATTAAACAGTTGCAAATCTAGTTGCAGTCAGTACCTGAGAGACAATTGCAAAGCTAGATGTAGTGACACAGGCAGTGCGAATTGCCCAGTTGCAAGATGTAGGTGCAGTTCCAGCCAGAAGATTCCCAGTGCAGAGCTACACAGTCCAGTGTCCAGTACAGGAGGACAGTGCGGGTTGCCAGGAGGGAGCAAATAGATTTCCCATAGGGAGATCGAGACTCAGGGGAAGTCTAGTTTCAGAGGGAGCAACCCTATGGAAGCTAATACTTCAGGATCTGAGGATATCAGACTCATTACTGTAGTAGTTATAGAAGCATTAGCAAAGCAGTAACAGCAACAATATGAGTAGATCAGATTTCGCTATGATCGCTGACATACATCCAGAAGTGAGGTGGAGTGACTTGGTTTTGTAGCCCCAAAGCGCTACAGATGGGCAAAATCCTTGAGGAAGTCCACCTCTTGATCAATACCTTGCTACGAGGGCCCACATTATTCAATAATAGAATGGATCAGTGGCAGTTAATGCATGCAGATGCCAGAGTGACAGAAGCAGAGTCTAGTAGCAGTCAGATGCTGAGGAGCACAATGCAGAGTTTGCAGCAGTGCAGAGTCAACAGCAGTGCAACTTCTTCAGTGATAGTGCAGATAGTAGTAGCAGTGAAAGACTCGAGTGACAAATGCATTATACTAATCACAGTTGATTCAATATTTAAGATGCTTCTCAGTTGCAGTTGTTGCAATTGTAGCAACAATAGATGAGAGGGAGTTGCAGTGCAGACGCAATGTTGGCTGCAGTATGGCAGTATCAGCAGCAGTACAGATGCAGCATATATCAGAGTTGCGCAATGGGTGGTGGGCAGCAGTGCTAGGCATCAACAACGTAACATGAGATGATGCAGAGACAGGGTGTTGTCACAGGATGTGCAATAGAGCACTAAAACACACTCCTTGCTAAGAGGGAGTGTTAGTTTTTGTAGCGTTGGATGTGTTCTAGCCGCGAAATTTTGTGGAGAGTCTAGAATACATGAGATCTCCAAAACCCATAAATCGTTTCTGGAAATTCCGCCTAGAAATGACTTAATTAGATTATTAGCCAGTTTTTAAATATTTCCTAAGTCTAAACTTAGGGAATATGGTTAATTAATCAAAATTAATTAAGTCAAGGTGTGAATGTTTTAGAAAATCACACGAATCGACTTTTAGTTAATCCTAGCCATCGATTAAGATTTAATCTTGGTCATTGGAATCCCAACAGAGGATTATAAGAAGTCGTCGATGGGCACTTGGAGAGTACACTTGAGCAACAGTTCCTTGTGCAGATCGAGCTACCAACAGTAGAGTTCCAAATCCGAGGTAGGGACAGTGACCCGGAGGAAGATTTCTAGATCCGAACAGGCAGTAGCAAGAGGCTGATTTATTCCCAATGCAGTAATTTGTGAGTGCAGGAACGCGAGTGCACACAGCACGAGTGCAGGAAGCGCGAGTGTCAGGGTTGCTTAGGGAATATATTTGCCAGGTTTTCTTGTTGTTTGGATTGCCAGTTGGGCATCCATAGATTTACTCAGATTTCACTGCTGCATAATAAAATAAAACCTTCACTGCTGCATCGGTTTTCCCAAGTTGGGTTTTTCCCGGGACATTTGTTCAAAAATAATTGTGTTAATTTATGTGTGTGTGATAGCATTTCTTCCAGCGTTTATTCTTCCACAGTTTTATTTGTGTAAGTTCCAGTGTGAGTTATTCAGTATTTGTTGTAGGAAACAATAAATAAATTGTTAACTAAAATAACAATTAGGAGAATAATTTCCAATTGATGCAATAGGATTTAGGTTTCCGAATTTTCACACCGATCCATGAGGTGGACTCCTTAAGGACCCTGCCCAATCTTTGTAACTCTCTAGGGCTGCACCAAATCACCCCACCTCACTCCTGGAGGTATATCTGCGAACATAGAAAACTCTTCCTCTAGCCTAGAGGAAAGCTTGTCTATTTCCGTGGATGTTGCCTGTTGGTCCTACTTCTCCTGCTTGTCCTTCTTCCTGAGAGGACATTGGGTACTGTAGTGGCCAAACTCGCCATACCTAAATCACTTGACCTTTGACAGATCCTTCTCCTTCTTCTTCTCCCCTTGCTCCTGACTGGGACCCTTCGATGCTAGGGCCACATTCTGCTCCTTCACACCCTTTGATCCGCTGCTACTACTACCACTGATGGAGCTCTTAAGCAAATCTCACCTCATTTCCTCCTGCTGCAAATTGTCCTGCACCCTGTCCCATCTAGGTAGTGTGTCTTTGCCCAATATACTTTGGACGAAGACTTGTCAATCGTCCGAGACATTGTTTAGTGCCAACCGTACTAGCTCTGATGGTTGAGGCATTGCCCCAATAGCTTCAAGCTGATCTCGGACCTCCTAAATCCTAGTGAGGAAGGGATCTATACCTTCCCCCTTCTGCATCCTGGTGCATCTCAGCTTTTGTTCCAGGAACATCTTCCTCTGCTCGGAAGTACCCTGGCATTGCGTAGAGAGAGCTACCCAAATCTCTTTATCTATACCTTTGTTTGCCACATGTGAAACTATACGATCTCAGACCCCATCCAAGGTCAATCGCTTCGCCCTTGCCATCTCCTTCCTATATTCTTTGAGCTGATCCGCATCTTGGGGAACTGTCACCACATTATCTATGTAGGATTTCAGGCCATATTCATCTACAAGGAAGGACATCCCAGGCTTCCAGATGATGTAGTTGGAAGCTCTATCCAACCTATCCTAATCTCTAAGCCCTTTTGTGGCCATATCTAAATTTGTCGAAAACTCCCTCTTTCTCTATGCTTGGTTGTTGGTTCTGCTATACGCACTCCCTTCTGGAGTGATAAAATCTACACTCAGCTACTACCAATCCGCTGCTGAAATTCAAACTTCTAAGACTCGAAGTTGCCTGAGAGAAATTTTCCCTTTGTGTGTGCAATTTCTCTTCCACCCAACATTGGTTCTGTTGCTGCAAAACCCTCTATGTCCAACCACGGAATCTGCTCAGCGAAAATTTGAGTTGTTGTTGCTCCCTCTGACTATTGGAATCACTATCCTTGGGCAACTTGACTTTTCTACCAACCTGCAATTGAAAATCAAATTTCTACCCCAGCAACTCGACCTGCTTGTCAATGAACTTTGCAGCCTCTAGGAATTTCGCCCTGTTGTTCCCATTGAAAAACAGATTTCCCTTCTCTGCTTCTGAGCTTCCCCGCTGATCACTCACGCTCTGATACCATGTGAAAATTTCATCTATCACAACAACTGGAAATTATTTTCCTAATTGTTAATTTATTTAACAATTTATTTGCAGTTTGCTACGACAAATACCAAATAATTCACACTGATTTTCACAAACAAATACTGCAGAAGAAAAATAGCGCTGGAATCTGAGAAAATCTAGCGCACATAGAATTTACACAATTCTTTTTGGAAAAATGTCCTCTGAAAAACCCAACATGGGAAAACTGATGCAGCAACTGAGGGTTTTATATTATTAAGCAATGTTCCACTGGGTCTCGTCCCCCCACCTGGGGGTCGAGTTTCCTAGCTCCCTCGCGCTCCGAGGACTTGGGGACAAGATGGGGTCGTTTCCCCACGCTCCCAAAAAACATGGGTACACGAGAAAACTTGAAAGGGGTCGTTTCCTAGGTGAAAGGGGTCTTAAGGGGTATTGAGGGGTCATTTCCCTAGAAAAAATTCGCAAAATTTTTTTATGAAACAAAAAATCGTAATTTTTAATATTTGTTGACCGACCGGGAAGGGTTTACGTTATGTTCATTTCACATTTCATTTTTTGTTTGCTCCTTCGTTGAACTGAACTCTACGACCATCACCACGCAGCCTTCTATCTGCTCCTTTATTGAATATAATGCTGCCGCCCTT
The DNA here is from genome assembly GCA_031772625.1 of Pinus tabuliformis. NCBI lineage: Eukaryota > Viridiplantae > Streptophyta > Pinopsida > Pinales > Pinaceae > Pinus > Pinus tabuliformis. The sequence continues at coordinate 994,306,384 of CM062807.1, read as the reverse complement.
GCCAAGCAGCGTTCAGTCTGCTGCTTTGTTGAACGAATTACCTTGAGCAATTATGCTCATTTATCTTTTGATATGTTCTTATGTTATTTTGACTCTATAAAATTAAAAATTTTGACTCTTGATGTATCAGACTTGACTTTTATAATTTTATTTCAATATTCAGTATTCAATGTTCATAGTTGGAAGTGGAACATCAATATGGTTAAAAGTTTAAACATTTATAATTTTATAATTTATTTTCATTGTGCATTGTTAGTAAGTTAGTAGACTAGTAGTTACACCGTACAGTTACAAACTTACATGTATGATGTATGATTATAATTTATATGATAATGACATCAATGATCATGCTTTTCGTTATAAAATTGTTTCAGTTATATGATTCATTGATTTATATTTTATATTTATAGGTTTTTAAGACCCTGACATCCCCCCACGTTTCCTAAAAATTGTTAGGGAGCTTTTGCATAGGCCACTCCTGCGTATCCCCGCTCCCTCGCCTCCTCGTCCCAGAAACTTGGTGGAACATTGTTATTAAGTAGCAGTGAAATCTGAGTACAATCTATGCATGGCCAACTGGCAATCTAAACAGCAAGAAAATCTAGCAAAAATTATCTAAGGGAATGACCCTTCTTCCACAAGCAACCCCAGCACAACTTTCCTGTTGATTTTGGGTAGCAGCGGATGTGCTCTAGCTTCGAAATTTTGTGGAGGGGTTAGCATACATAAGATCTCCAAGACCCAGAAATCGTTTGGAAAAATTCCACCTGGATTGTGAGTTATTAAAATAATTATTATTTTTAATGGGGTTCCTAAGTCTAAACTTAAGAAAATAAAAATATTAATGGGTATTAATAACATATGGGTGAGAAGCTTCTAAGAGACGAGGATCAAGTCTGTTTTAATCTCAGTCGTTGATTAGGGACTTAATCTCGGTCGTTGATTCATCAACAGGAAAAGTATAAGAGAAGACTTGAGAGTCATTTGGAGATACACCGGGCAAATCGATTCTCAAGGAGAAGGACAGTGTTCCACGGGGACTCGCCCCCACCCCTAGGGGTCTAGTTTCCTAACTCGGGGACGAGAAGGGGTCGTTTCCCCACGCTCCCAAAAAACAGGGTACGCATGGGGACGTGCCAGGGGGACGTTTCCTTGTGCTGAGGGGTCGTTTCCGAAAAGGGGGTCGTGGGGGGTCGAGGGGGCGGGGTCGAGGGGGGACGTGGGGGGTCGTGGGGGGTCGAGGGGGCAGGGTCAAGGAGGGATGTGGCGGGGGGTGGTGGGTCGAGGGGCCCGATTTTTTTAAATAAATTTTTGTTTATAATTAAAATTTAACATTAGTTTTAATACTTTAGGGTTTCAATTCATTTTCTTATAAATTTAATTCATTATTCGCCCTGGCCCCTCACTCCATTCGCAAGACACTTCTAGTTCCTCTTCAGCAGAGAGGAATTGGTCCACATATAGCTTCATCCACTCTATCAAGAGGAACAAGCTTACCTCTAAAAGAGCAGAGAAGTTAGTTGTTGTGCACAATGCCCTACATCTTGAGCATAGGAAGACACCTGAGTATTTGAAGGGACCAGCAACACAATGGGATGTTGATCCAAAGGATGATGCACAGGTAGATATGGAGGAGAGACTTGATGAGAGACAAATGGGGTTGGTTGGTGTGCCACTTAGCATGTTTGAGAATGCTAGTGATTCAGATTCAGATGGTGATATGGTTGATCCTTATTTATTCATGCAGTAGCTAGATGCAGAGACTAGCAGGGCATTACCTTGAGGCTTGAGCAAAATTATGCTCGTTTATCTTTCGATATGTTGATGTTCTTATGTTATTCTGACTCTATAAAATTTTGACTCTTGATGTATCAGACTTGACTTTTATAATTTTATGTCAATATTCACTGTTCAGTATTCAATGTTCATAGTAGGAAGTGGAACATCAATATGGTTTAAACTTTAATCATAATGTATGATGTATGATTATAAATTAGAATTTTAAATTTATATGATATTAGATAATGATATTCATATCAATGATCATGCTTTGCAGCTTTTCAATTCAAACCCAATTGTCATAGTGGACTCAATTTATAAATTATATTTTATATTTATAAGCTTTTAAGACCTTGACGTCCCCCCACGTTTCCTAAAAATTGGCGGGGAGCTTTTGCATAGGCCGCTCCCACGTATCCTCGCTCCCTCGCCCCCTCGTCTTGGAACCTTGGTGGAACATTGGAGAAGAAGTTCAATTTCAGAGGGAGAGTTGCAGGGTGAAGGCAGAGGAGGGCATCAACATCAGTCAAAGACTGACGAGGAGGTGACGCAGAGCATCAATGGGACAACACAAAGGGAAGTTCAGAGAGACAGCGCAACAAGGGACGCAATCCTCACGCAGAAGTGACGTAGAGGTGGCTGAAGGTTCTCCGGGTTAGAATTTCTCAAGAGCAAGAGAAAAATTGTCTCAAGTGTTTCTCTCAGAGGTGTCTCTATATTCTGTAAAATCGTTCCTTGTAAAGAGATTGTTGCTTTAGAATAATAAATAAACCCTCATCTACTGCACCGGTTTTCCCACATTAGGTTTTTCCAGGGAGAATTGTCCAAAAATAATTGTGTTGGTGTGATTGATTCTTGTTCTTATATATCACTGTTATTCTCTTTGTGCTATTATGTGACAACTACAGTAGAATTTATTTTGATGTTTGCTGAAGGGTTTTGTAAATAACTTATTGAAGTAGGAGAAATAAATTAGTTACCGCAGTGGAATTTTGTGTTAGAAAGTTTCACATTTCCTTCAGAAACTCGTCCTCTTGGAACCCTTACGCTGGCCTCTACACAGTGCTTACGCAAGCCCTGCGACGTCTAGCCCAGCACTGCCCCTGATGAAGTCGTTATACCTGTCTCTGCTAAGGAAATCGCTTCTCCGGCACTCTAGAACCTCTGCCTAGCCTCTGGAACTGAAAACGATTTTTCCTCCAGCTAAATCAAGTTTTTTTCTGAAGCAACTCGGCCTCCCCTACTGTAGCCTCTCCGGATCTGGAAAACTTCCTCTGGATCACTGTCTCTGCCCCTCACTGTCTCTGCTTCGATCTCTGGCTCTCCAACAACTACTGTTTTTTTCTGGAAATCGATCTGCCAAGGAAATCAAACTGTTGAAGTGTCTCTAGTGTGTTCTCCAAGTGCCCATCGACTTCTTCTTATAATCCTCTGTTGGAACACCAACAGCCAAGATTAAAAGTTAATCAAGGGCTAGGATCATCTTGAAGTTGATCCATGTGAGTTTCTAGACTATTCTCACCATGACTTAATTAATTCTGATTAATTAACCAATTTTCCTAAGCTTAGACTTATGAAACATTAAAAAATAGGTTAATAATCTAATTAAGTCATCTCTGGGTGGAATTTCCAGAAACGATTTCTCCATTTTGGAGATCTCATGTATTCTAGCCTCTCCACCAAATTTCATGGCTAGAACACATCCGATGCTACAAAAACTAACAAGCCTAGGTATCAACTTTTAACATTTACACACTTCAAAAGAAAATGGAGTTTGATTGAGAGATTGAAGATTTCATCCACTAGGAACATTCATTACATGTTGAATGATGAATAACATATGCAATACTCAACTAGATAGCCCTTCAAAATTAGTTTTCAACAATTAGGGCACAAAATAACATAACCTAGAAATAACAGACAATTTTAAGATGAGAATATTCAACAATACACACTTACAAGACAACATGTAGTGTATTCATCCATTATCCAAAGAAGTAGCTCCAAAGACAATCAAAAATAGCTGCCAAATATTAAAATGCATCCAAAAGATCTCCAATAGCCAAAAGAAACAAGTGCGAGTTTTTCTCAAGAAGTCGAATTCCAAGTGTAAAGATGATGAGAGACTAAATGAGGTCTCTCATATTTATACATGACCAATGAAGTCTAATTTTATCCTAAAGTCCCCGCTTAGTTGTCAAATGTAGGGCAAAAACTAAGTGTGGTTACAAGCCAACCACATATCCAATGTAAAACCATAAAGATAAAACCCACAACAGGGCTGAAATGTTGATGTCATCAATCTGTGGGCCTCTCGAAAGCATGTGTTAAGCTCTCTTTGTACCAAAGTGAGTCAAGGGGGCTCCAAAAGTCATCTACTAAGGGTTGCCCCCTAGATATGTTGAAATTTCTAAGTTTGAAACGTCAGAAATCCCTACTGCATTATCTAGTTTATTTTCTCCTAGTTGTTCTTTTCATTAACAAGTTATTTATAAATATAAATACCGAAAATAAACACAAATGCAGTGTTAACACATATACAGATCAGCAACTGAAATAACTGAGACAATCACACAAAGAAAACTGTTATTTTCGGATAATTGTCCCCGGAAAAACCCAATGCAAGAAAACCAATGCAGCAGATATGAGGGTTTTATTATTATGTAGTTTCTGAATACAACTAGGGTGCCAGAAATGGCTCACCCAACAGAGAATGCCCTCGGCAGAAGTACCTCTCCTCGGAGACAGATATTCTGGTTGATCAGTCACCAGATGATCGATCCCACAGCAACTACGACAACTCCTTAGCTGGACAGCGAAAGTTGCTCCAAGCTTCTCCACTGCTCTGTGTCACTCTGCTAGGGACTGCGTCACCCTCTCAGCTCCAGTCTGCCCCACAAAAATCTCCAGTGCTGCCTCTTGGCCTTGCATCAGCTTTGCTAGCCTCTACGCAGCTACTAATGCCTTGTCGTCATCCTCTTGGCTCTATATGTCAGCCCTCTGGCCCTCTGCGTCACCCACGTTGGCCTCCTCAGCCTCTGCGTCAGTCCCAGCTGCCTCTGCGTCAGCCTTCCCAAGCTCTGTGCTGTCTCTCTGGCACTATCTCTGCCTCTCTGCTATGTATTCTCAGCCTCGTGCTACACTACCCCTCGCTGCAACAGATACCTGGTTCGATTCTCTTAGCAAACCCCGCTCCAAAAAATCGAACTGATTTATCAATTTGATGTATCTCCAACTGACCCTCAAACCTCCTCTTATACTTTTTTTGTTGAGTCTTCAACGGCCGAGATTAAGTCCCTAATCAACGGCTAAGATTAGATTTGGCTTGATCCTCATCTCTTGGAACCTTCTAACCCAAAATCATATTAATACACATTGATATTTTAAATTTCCTAAGTTTATACTTAGGACCCCATTAAAAATATTAATTATTTAATATCTCCTCATCCGAGTAGAATTTCTCCAAACGATTTCTAGGTTTTGGATATCTCATGTGGTTTAGCCTCTCCACCAATTTTCATGGCTAGAGCACATTCGATGCTACCACAAATCAACACTCCCTCTTAGCGAGGAATGTGCTCTAGTAATGCTTCACCATGGAAACATCACACTGATCTTCCGCACCAGTAAGAGTGCTGATACTTGCCTGCTGCTTCACATCATCTGCACTGCTGCTTCCTGTACGGCTGCCCATGACACTGTCCACTGCCACTGCTACATTTGTACTGCAACTCCCTCTCAATATGCTGCCCATGTTGCCCCTAGCACTACCACTGCTAATTGTTGCACTGCAACTCAGTGACCGAGAAATAGGTAACTGACTTCCCCCAAATAATGACATCCCAGTTAGTCTAGAAGCCTCGTGATGCTGAAGCTTCCTCTGTTGCTATCTTGTGCTCCCTTTGTTGCTACTGCGCTGCATATATCTTGTGCCTCTTGCACTGCTGCAACCTCCACTACGCTGCCTCAAATTTCTGCCCCCAAGCACTGCCTTGCTGCTCCACTATACTTTGCTCCACCCAACCCCTGTCATCCTGCTACTCTCGTTAAGGGCTCCTGTAGCCGAATGTGATCCAAGAGTTTGGGCACCTCAAGGATAATGCCCCTAGTATGTAGTCCTCTTGACTACAACTCGATGTCTCCCCACCTCTTCTCTAGAGGTGCATGAGCACTCATGGCACAATCGTCATCAGTCTCGACCTCTTTCTCCGCCTTAGCTAGAACTGCCTTAGAATCGAAAGCCTCCCCCTTGTTTTTCTTCCTAAGACATTGGGATGCATAATGTCCTAGCTCCCCACAATAGAAGCACTTCACCTTGAGAGGTCCTTCTTCTTCCTCTTCCCTTGTTGTCCTGCAGATGCTAGAGCCGCATCCTCCTCCTCCTCTTTCTTGATTCGACCTCCCTTGCCACTACTCCCGCCTTAGTCATCCTCCTGATCTCTTCCTGGCGAAGACTTACCCACATCTCCTCCCAACCTGGAAGAGTAGCCCTACCCAAAATACTTTGGACAAATGTCTCCCACGCCTCAGAGACTGCATTCAGGGCAATCCTAACCATAAATTTTGGATTTGGTGTAGACCCCACGGAAGTAAGTTGGTCGTGAATCTCTTGCAACCTGAGAAGGAATGGATCTATTTGCTCTCCCTTTTGCATCTAATACGACCACAGCTAATTCTCCAATAGCATCTTCCGCTGCACGGAAGTGCCCTGATACAAGGTCGTCAAAGTATCCCACATCTCCTTTGTTGTGTTCTTTTCAGCAATATGTGGTATGACATGATCTTTGACCCCGTCTAGGATCATGCACTTTGCCCTCGCCATTGCATCCTCATACTTCTCATTCTCAGCTAGGTCGACCGGGATAGCCACGGTTCTTAAGGCAAAGTCCTTGATGCGATGTCGATCCAGGACTGCCAGAATCCTGGCCTTCCAGATGACAAAGTTAAAAGCCCGTCCAACCTGTCCTGATCCCCTCAGTCCATTCACTGCCATTTCAACTCCTCTTCTGGACTCTCTCTGAGTTTCGACTTCCCTCCTGGAAATCTCGCTCTAAGTCCTGATTTCCCTCCTGGAAATCCTCAGGCCAGTGGTCGAACCGGTCCTCTCCAATCCTCCTTGCAACTGCAACTCGGATCTGGATTTCTTGGCTAGAAATCCGTCAAGGTAGTGACTCCCTCTACCTTGGTTCCATCTCCTTAGGTATTGTTCTGCACTGAGAGAAACAACACCCCACCAGCCCCTCAAATCACAATCTGCACACAGCGCCCCAAGCCCCGGCAACCGAAGAAACTAAGCCTTTTAGGCTCTGCGCAATCATGGCAACGGCTGAATTTGCACCTCCTAGCCACAACATCGATCCTTCTTGGTTGAAAAAGATGACCGGGCACTGCGTAGGTCCGATCTGCCCCTCTCTGCCTCTGCGCTGACCCTCCTCCTAGCTCGAAATGATGACGTAGGCTCTACGTCACTTCTTCTCTTGCTACTTCTACTCTGGAACAACGTCGTCTCTCGGGACAGCTGCTACTGTTGCAAATTTCAGATTTCTATTGGTGCCTTCAGTCCTCTTATGATCTGCAATGCTCTGATACCATGTTGAAATTTCTAAGTCTGACACGTCAGAAATCCCTACTGCATTATCTGGTTTATTTTCTCCTACTTGTTATTTTCATTAACAAGTTATTTATAAATATAAATACCGAAAATAAACACAAATGCAGCCTTAACACATATACAGATCAACAACTAAAATAACTGAGACAATCACACAAGGGACACCGTTATTTTTGGACAATCGTCCCCGGAAAAATCCAATGCAAGAAAATCGGTGCGGCGATATGACGGTTTTAATATTATGCAGTTTCTTAATACAACTAGAGTGCCAGAAATGGCTCACCCAACAGAGAATGCCCTCAGCAGAAGTACCTCTCCTCGAAGACAGATATTCCGGTTGATCAATCACTGGATGATCGATCCCACAGCAACTACAGAAACTCCCTAGCTAGACAGCAAAAGCTGCTCCAAGCTTCTCCACTGCTCTGTGTCACTCTGCTAGGCACTGCATCACCCTCTCAACTCCAATCTACCCCACGAAAATCTCCAGCGTTGCCTCTTGGCCCTGCGTCAGCTCTGCTAGCCTCTGCGCAGCTATTGATGCCTCTGCGTTAGCCTCTTGGCTCTTTGCATCAGCCCTCTGGCCCTCTGCATCAGCCCTCTGACCCTCTGCATCACCCACACTGGCCTCCTCGGCCTCTGCGTCAATCCCAGCTGCCTCTATGTCAGCCTTCCCAAGCTCTGCGTTGTCTCTCTGGCACT